>OX637575.1:5539646-6218646 GCA_951800085.1 Comarum palustre
CTGCAGTGATTCGTTAGGACGAGGTAGCTTACGCGGAGACCTCAGTTTATCCGAGACGGTTCCTGGATGCTTGGAGCTCACGAAAGGAACAGCAATTCCAGGTAGGGATTCTGAACCCCCTTGGTAGTGGTTTTATATATATATGAGAAAGTACATGGTTTTGTGTATGCTCATGGTCGAAGCATCGGGAAAGTTCTCTTTATATTAAATGATAAATGATTTATGATTGGACCAAGAAAACCTGAGGTTAGACGTAAAATATTTTTATACGATGATGTGATATGTTGAGCACCATTGTCCTGATTTCCGGTGCGTGACCTGAGAGTGACGGGATCTAGTATTTAGACTACGCTTCCCACGGTGTCGATGACCGTGAACCTCCGGAGGGGCAATGCCCTGTTTATTTTAATTATTACGCTCGTCTCGCACAGAGTTAAGCGAGACGTAAGTGCAGTGTGTTGTTACGAGAGAATTTTGGGCATTAGCTGTAAATGGACACTCTCGCTACTATTCGTCTTCAAACGCATAGGTAGTTGGCCCCGGTTTGCTGTATAGACAAACCCGTGATTCGGTCACAGAGATTCGTGAAGCCCTGCAGGCTGTATTGTTCATTGAGCGCTCTGGCCCATGTTTTAGCATACTGCACTGTTTTCCCGAAAGATATGAAATGATGTTTTTGTGTGCCAAAGATTTTCTAAATGATTTTATTAAGAGCTTAAATCTATATGTATATATATATATGATTTTATGGTTTTCAAACCTATCATTGGTGGGCCTATATGTGAGCACGCGAGGACGACGCTCACCCCTACAACAGATGGTTTGCAGGTACTGTGACGGGATAGATAGAGAGAGTTGTGTGTGGAGCCTCATTCCTTCCTCGAAGTTTGGTCCAAGATGTACTCACTTTTCCAGTCTTACCCTTCGAGTCATATACCAGAGCCTTTTACATAAACAATAAAGTTGTCACCCTGATTCATAAACCTTGTTGGATATTTTTATTGTTGTCGCTAAAGTTTTTAATTGACCCCTTTATTTTGACCACCTTCTGTGAAATTGAAAAATCTCTGATGAATGTTTTAAGAATTTTATGTGGTGCCACTCAAAGTATTAAAGATTAAATTTTATTTTACTTACTAAAAAGCCTACGACTTTAGGTTAATAAGTTGTTGGCACGTCTTTCAGACGTGTTGGCTTCTTATTGGCTTAAATTCTTGGCTACTGTAGTTTCCCCTCCCGGGGTGCTACAACTTTTTCGTCGGCTGAGTAAAAAAATTCGTCGGTTAATAAGTCGTCGGGAAAAAGTCGTCGTCTAAAGTTATTTATTTAGCCGACGAAGAAATTTTTCGTCGCTTAAAGTCTGGACTTTAGGCGACAAATTTTTAGACCTTAGCCGACGAAATTTAATAAAATTTCGTCAGCTATAGTTATTTATTTTATTTATTTAACTATATCCGACTTATTGTATTAAAATTCGTCTGCTATAGTTATTTATTTTATTTTTTATTAATTTAATTACCTTTAGCCTATGAATTTTAATAAATTTAATTGGCTATATAGTTATTTATTTTTATTTATTTTCTTTTTCCTTTTTCCGCAGGTGGTGGAGGAGGAGAAGGAGAAGGCTAGGAGAGGGAGAGGAGAAGGAGAAGGAGAGGAGGAGGAGGAGGAGAAAGAGAAGAGCAGGAGGATGAAGAGTTGCCGCCGGAGGAGGATGAAGAGTTGCCGCCGGAGGAGGAAGAGGAGGAGGAGGATGAGAGATAAAGAGGAGGAGGAGAATGAAAGATTTAGAAAAATTCAAAATTTTTGGCGGGGATTTTAAAAATTTTGTACTTTAGCCTACGAAATACCCTAATTTCGTCGGCTAAAGTTCAAAATTTTAGTCAAAAATATTCGAAAATTTGAGGGTAATTTAGCTGATAAATATATTAAAATTCGTCGGCTAAAGTTTCTTATTTTATTTATTTAATTAAATTTAGCCGACGAATTTTAATATATTTCGTCGGCTAAAGTACCTTATATTTTATATATTTTATTTATTTAACTTTAGCAGAAGAATTTTAATAAATTTTGTCAGCTAAAACCCTAAACCTTCACCGATGAATGCCCTAATATTTCGTCGGCTATGCTATTATAAATAAAATAAAAAATTTATACCACTGGTTGTGTCTCATCGATTTGAAATTATTTTCACTTGAAGGTCCGGCCAAAATACGTAATTTAGATGGTCAAATGACCGTTTCCATGCGTTTTGGGGTTTGGCTTACTGGATTGATCGTCCGGATGGAGTCCATAACGTTGTCGAAACTAGATAAATTTTTTCTCATACACATATTTCAATATAATTATGATATCTGACGGTCAGATTTTTGTTTATGAATTTTATGATCGAAATCACTACATGTCTACTAATGTTGTATAACTTGTTTACCAAGTGTTAAGTAAATGTTTCGTTTCAAAAACAAACTATACGTAGAAGTTTCAAACGAAAAAGTCATGAAATAAGATATGACCATAATGGTAAAATACGTCTACGGTTGAAAAATCACGTGATTACGGTAAAGTATTGGTGCCGATAGTTGCGGTCAATGTAATTTTTCATTCTTTCTCTCTAGAGATAACCCTATTTTCAGTAGTTATTTTTTCATAAAATTTTTATACCACTGGTTGCGTCTCATCGATTTGAAACTATTTTCAGTTAAAGGTCCGGGAAAAATACGTAATTTAGATTGTCAAATAACTGTTTCCGTGTGTTAAGGGGTTTAACTTACGGGATTGACCGTAAAGATCAAGCCCTTAATGTTATCGGATCAAGTTGAAATTTCCTATACACATATTTCGACATAATGATCATATCTGACAGTCAGACTTTTTTTTCTCAAGTTTGATTATCGGAATCACAGCATGCCTACTAATGTTGTATAACTTGTTTACTAAGTTTTAAGTAAATGTTGTGATTCAAAAACACTGTACGTAGAAACTTCAAACGCAAAAATGTCATGAAATAAGATATGACCGGAATGGTGAAATACGTCTACGGTTAAAAAATCATGTAATTCTGGTAAAGTCTCGGTGCCGATAGTTGCGGTCAATGCAATTTAGGGGTTTGATTTACGGGATTGACCGTCCGGATCAAGCCCTTAAATTAATCTGATCAAGTTGAATTTTTTACCATAGACATATTTCGACATAATGATCATATCAGATGGTCGGCTTTTTGGTTGTGAAGTTTGAACATCATAATCACAACATGCCTACTATTTACCATTATTTATCCCTATGGGGAGCCCTATCATCGAGAGGTAAATGTCTCAAAATTTTTAGATGAGCAGTTGCGTCTCATCATGGTGAGAGTTTGTTGCATTGAAGTTTTGACCAAAATACCTCATATAGATGCAGATATAAGCGTTTTAATGTGTTATGTGAATAGAAAAACTGCATTTTGAAGCCGTAAATGAACTCGGATGACCAAAAAAACCCATATTTCATTGCAAAGGGATGAGTTTGACTCATACGGCTGTTCCGCTTTCAAATTGGTATCACAATAGTCAATCAGACACCGAAATATCTGTATTACAGTTTTGTAAGTAAAAGGTACTATAGCCGATGAAATACCCTAATTTTGTCGACTAAACTTTTCAAATTTCATCGGCTAAAGTTCACAGACTATAGCTGACGAAAAAATTAGTTTAGCCAACGAAAAATTAAATTTCGTCGGCTAAAGTTGTCTTTAGCAGACGAAATAATTTTTCATCGTCTAAAGTCCACTTTAACAGACTAAAAAAATTTCATCGGCCTATTTTTTTTATTTCGTCGGCCAAACACCATATCCTTGTAATGATTCTAGATAAATTGTAATTGAATTATTTTTAGTGAAAACTCAATCATGTTTTCATTTCTCATTCTAGAATACAAGTAAACAAATGAATGAGAATAACTCATTGTTTCCATTTCTTTTTATTCCCATTCTTTATCTTTCCTATTCTCTCTCACTCCCCTTCAAGTTTAGTAGACGCCCCATGAGTTGTTTACTTATCACATAAAATTAAAATATAAATAAAACTAATTATAATTGATGTTGTTTACTTACTACATAGATTTAGACATAAACTAGTATAATTAGTAAATTACATTTTAAAAAAGTAAGAAAAATTATATGAGGATATTTTAGGTACAAAAAGTTCATTCGGGATAGATCATTCTCAAACCCACCTACCCCTTATTAATATTACAAATCTGGATAATTAAGGAATCAATTCCAAATTTGGAGGTTTGATGCATAACAATTCTCATTTCATCATAGATAAGTAAACGCATGAATTCTCTTATGGCAACGAATGAGACGCGTATCGAGCAATTTACAGCCTTTTTTTGACCATATCTAATAACATATTCCTAACGTTAAAGAGCCCGTCCCGTGTTGGTAGGGAGCCTGTTCCGTGTTGGTACGGTCAGAAACCAGATACGGTACTTAAGGTCAGGAATATGTCATCGAATATTGTCAAAAACTACGATAAACTGCTCGATACGTACGCATCCGATACGCCGGGATTCATATCCGTACATAATAAAATACGTGAGGGTAATTGAGACTTTTCCTCCTCAAAACCTCCTCGCATAGTTCTACACTTCGAGCACGCCAAATTTTGACACCCTCCACCTTCGACAATCAAAACTCAAACAACAAATCATGATCTCAGCAATTTCGAAGTCGCCGAGCCGCCCACCCAGGAAGAAATCGATGAGTTAATAAAATCAGGTATCTTAGACAAACGGTTAACAACCTCTTCAACTCCTCCTTGTCTTTCTCTTAGTACTTTTTTTCATTCCTTCCTTGTTTGTCATTGTATGTTCTGAAGTCTTAACATGTTCCATTGTTTTTCTGGTACTAGGAAAAAGATGTTTACTTTAGATACCCAATAGGGAAAGATTAGATTTTTGAGTTAGTGTAGGAGAAATGTGATTGTGTAATGGTTAAGAAGTTGTGTTGTTTATGTTTGTTTCGCCAGTTAATGTAGTTATAATTTGTGCAGTGGAGGCGTTGGGAGCGATGAGGGGGAAATGGAGGTTGAGGAGACTACTGGTGAACCATTGCTAAAGTTACTGATAATACTTTGCTTAAGTTTAAGGTGGTTGAGTACCAGATTTTTCATCTTGAAATTGTCGTTAAGGTTTTAAAGCTGACAATGCATCTTTTATATGTTTGAATTAAGGCATTGATTTGTTCAGTGGTGGGTTTGGGGACCTTTACTACCCAAAGTAACAATATGGATCCATATCTCAAGAAGGAAAGGGATGATCCATATCTTAAAATGTCATTTTTTGTGGTTTGTTTTCCTGTATTGTGAGGATTAAAGACTAACTCGGTATTTTGTTAACATTTATCATTTCTCAAAGGATGAGGATTCTGAAGATAGTGAGGACATGACCATCAACCCAAATAATTAAGTCATAGTTTGTGCTCACAATGAGGATGATATCAGTCAGCTCAAGGCGTGTAATACTTGGCTGAAACTATTTGTTTCATTTTTTTATCTGTCTGGCACTAATAATTTATGAGTTATGTTTGAGCAGATATGGCTATATACTGAAACAGAGGACGGTGAACCAGATGTTTATGTTCACCATGACATAATCATTTCAGCATTTCCCCTTTGCACAGCACAGCTTGACTGTCCTCTCAAAGGCGGAGACAAAGGTACGAGTTGTGTGCTTTTTATGGATTTTGGTTGAAAATTGTTGATGGTATGCATCATATTACTTGTAAACATGCATCATACTTCATCTTAATTTCCATTGTGAATTAGCACTCTCTTTGATTCAGCTGAATTTCGTGCCTTGTTACTTTTTTTTTCCTTAATAGTATTTGCATCTATTTGTATTATCAAAATGTAGACAAATTCTTCCATTTCCTTCATACCAACAACAGTTTTATTAAAAATTAGATATGCTTTCTGGTTTCTCCATTATTTATCTTTGTATTTGATTGACGTCTAAATGCATGTTTGTACATGTTGCAGGAAATTTTATAGCTGTTGGTTTGTATATGTTGCAGGAATTTTAGAGCCGTTGGTTTGATGGGGGAACCTACCATTGAGATATGGGATTTTGACATTGTATGTTGTTTTCTAATAGTAGTCTCATTGACGTATAAAGATGTTATTGAATTTCTAAGAATGTTTTTGCATTTTCTAGATTGATGAAGTACAACCATGCATCGTATTGGGTGGTATTGCTGAGAAGAAGAAAAAGAAAGGAAAAAAGGTTTTGCCTCGGTCCTTTAATATTTAAGCTGTTAAACATGTAACTCTTGTCAGTTTTACCAATTCTGCAACTTCTTTTCTGCTAGACCTCAATTAAATACAAAGAAGATAGTCACACAGATTCAGTTCTGGGGCTTGCTTGGAATAAGGAGTACAGGTTTGTTCACCTTCTAAAAAATAAAAATAAAATTTGTACCAACTGTTCTTACTTCAGCGGATTGTATATATTCTGACCATTTCAATCTACATAAATATACTGGCCAGTGCAAGTGCTGACAAACAAGTTAAAAATATGGGATGTGGCTACCGGAAAATCTAACATTACTATGGAGCATCATACATACAAGGCAAGAATTTTTCACCGAATAGCGATTGCATACACTATCCTGATATCAATGCCTGGACGGTGTGCCACAGAAATTCGAAGATATGTTCAAATGTCAGATTGTTTGCTTCAATGGTGGTTGAGTGGAATCATTTTGCCCCTCAAGTTCTTCTCAGTGGATCTTTTGATCATTCAATTGTCTTGGTATTTTTTCCACTCAGTGGTATATCTTTTCATGTATTTATGTTCTTTAGAAGCTTAACCCCTATCAATGAGCTTCCTTGATTGAAACATTCCTCGTGGAATTGTTATGCATTCCAGAAAGATGGAAGGGTGCCAACTGCCAACACAGTCCGGTTATAAGTGGACAGTGACAGCTGATGTAGAAAGCTTAGCATAGGGGTCCACATACAGAGTGTGAGACTCGGCATGTTTTAACCGTGGTTAAAGACGAGTTACTGGGGTTTAAGTCACATTCGGTAACTTCACGAATGAACGACCACATTCATTTTCGAGTTTTTCAAAACTCTCCAAATACTTGATTTAATGACTCGATGTCATAGTACGTGTCGACACGAGTCTCCCGGTATTTTCTGAATATTTTTCGGAGATTCCGTCTATTTTTTATGAATTTTCAAAGTCCATGGTAATTTTTAAATTACAATTTTCTGATTTTAAAACTCAACTTTTAATCTTAGCCTTTGATCTCATCTAGCATTTTAGACCATTGGATCCAAATATAAAAACCAATCTCTTCCTTCTCATCTCATTATGTCAAGAAAAACAAAGAGAGCTTGAGAGATATAAAGCCACAGGCGGGCCGTTCGTCTCCAAGCCACCATTGCTGTCGTGTCAGGCCACGCCTGGCAGTCGCACCACCACCACCGGAGTCGCCTCTCTACCCATGGTCACAAATTCCACATTCATCCATCTCCTTCTCCAATTCGAAATCAAGAACCCTAAGCCCCAAATCGGTTCTTCCTCCGATTCGTCCTTCTCCAGCGACGCCGTCGTTCCCCGAATGGTAATCTCTCTTTTCCTTTCGTTTTGACCTTCCATTGATCTTTGGTTCTCTCCCTTGAGCCCTAATCCATGTTTCTCTTCTTTCTCTTTTCTGGGTACTCTGTAACGTCGTTGTTTCTGGCGAGGTTCGGTCTCCATTAGTTGAGCCTCATCGCAGACCCGAGGCTAGCAACAGCAGGGTGAGACTAGGGACAGATCTCTGTTGAGACAGAGGAAGGAAGGATGAAGGTGAAGCCTCTGTGTTCTTCAATGGTAAGGGGTTTGGTGTTTGGGTTATTGTTGTGGTGATGTTTGGTTTTGTTGCTGTTATTGGTGTTTACTAGATTTCTGTTATTGATGGAGGAAGAGGCAGGGCTGCATGGTGGAGCTTTATGGTGAGGCTGTAGAGCAGTGTTGGAAGTTTTGGAGAAGATCGGAGGTGAGGGATTTTCCTGGAGCTATTGTGTTTGTTTGTGTTATTGTTGTGTTGGGATGTTAATTGGTGTTGTTTGGATTAGTGTTGGATTGTACTGAGTATGGTTTTGAACTTTGGCAGTGAAGTGTATAGGAGGAGCTGTCAATTGGTGTTTGGGTGCGCAAAGGAATTGCTCGGGTGTAGAGAGCAATTTGGTTGCAGTTATTTACCGTTTGGTAAAAAGATGAAACTCTTATGCCGAAAACAAAATGGTTGTGCTTGTGTGAAATTCTGAGAATGTGTGTGTTTGGTAATGGAAATAAGATCCGTGAATTGTTAGAAAAGAAGTAGGATCAAATGAATGTGATGTTTTGGTAAAGAATTGGATCTTGTCGGACGTTAGTAAAAGTTTTGGAGTCGTGGGGTTTCGTTAAGTCATATAATGAGAAATTTCAGAAAAGTTGTAAAAAGAAAGTTTCCATTTTGGGAAACTTTTCATGTTGGGAAACTTTCCATTTTGGGAAAGTTTCCATTAAGAGAAAGTTTTCATTTTGGGAATGTTTTATTTTCGGAAAAACGGTTTAGTAAAGAGTTGAAGTTTGACACAATTTGGTTAAATTGGTAAAGTGTTAAATTGTTATCGGAAAATGATAACTGGAATTCTGAAAATGTCAAGTTGACCGTTTTAAGAAAAATTGGTGATTCACGTAAATCGTTAAATCGACTAAAGGTTAAAGATTTGGTTAGTGTGACACGTTGGGTGTCCATAGTAATTCAACGAATTATTATGTGACACCCTAACGTTATTAAAATAGTTAAGGAAAGTTCAGAAGTTAAGTCGGGCTTCTGGTAAATGAGTTAAGAGTCGATAACCGAAAAAACAAGTTAAAAAGGTTAAAGAGTCATAAAGGAAATTGGTTGGTCAACTTGGTCAATGTGGTCATTCCTGGTTGAACTAAGAATGTTGTGGTCAACTGAATTGTTATTGTTTCTTGGTTGCTAAGCTACTTTAATTATGCAGTGATCCATTTGGACGAGGTAGCTTATGCGGTGACCTCGGTTCACCGAGGCAGTTCCTGGATGCCTGGAGCGTACGTAAGGAACAACTATTCCAGGTAGGGAAGCTGAACCCCCTTTGTTAGTGGTTTTGTATATATATGGAAGTGCATGATTTTGTATGCTCATAGTCAATGCCTCGTGAAAGTTTTCTTTATATTAAAAGATAAATGATTTATGATTGGGCCAAGAAAACCCGAGGCTAGACGTAAATGATTTTTATATGATGATGTGATATGTTAAGCACCGTTGTCCTGATTTTCGGTGCGTGACCTGAGAGTGACGAGACCTAGTATATAGCACTCCCACGGTGTCGATGACCGTGAACCTCCGGAGGGGCAATGCCCTGTTTATTTTAATTATCCCACTTACGCTCGTCTCGTAAAGAGTTAAACGAGACGTAAGTGCGGTGTGCTGTTACGAGAGATTTGTTGGGCATTAGCAGTAAATGGACACTCTCGCTACTATTCGTCTTTAGACGCATAGGTAGTTAGCCCTGGTTTGCTGTATAGACACACCCGGGATTCAGTCACAGAGATTCGTGAAGCCCTGCATGTTGTATTGTTCATTGAGCGCTCTGGCCCATGTTTTAGCATACTGCACTGTTTTCCCGAAAGATATGAAATGATGTTTTTGTGTGCCAAGGATTTTCTAAATAATTTTATCAAGAGCTCAAATCTATATGTATATATATGATTTTATGGTTTTCAAACATATCAATGGTGGGCCTATATGTGAGCACGCGAGGACGACGCTCACCCCTACAACAGATTATTTGTAGTTACTGTGTATTGTGACGGAATAGATAGAGAGAGCTGTGTGTGTGGAGCCTCATTCCTTCCTCGATGTTTGGACCAAGTTGTACTCACTTTTCCTGTTTTACCCTTCGAGTCATTTACTAGAGCATTCGACATATACAGTAAAGGTGTCGCCCTAAATTGTTAACCATGTTTTATATTTTTATTGTTGTCGCTAAAGTTTTTAATTGTCCCTTTTAATTTGACCACCTTCCGTGAAATTAGAAAATCTCTGATGAATGTTTTAAGAATTTCATGTGGTGCCACTCAAAGTATTAAAGATTAAATTTTATTTTATTTACTAAAAAGCGATTTTAGATTAATAAGTTGTTGGCACGTCCTTCGGACGTGTTGGCTTCTTATTGCTTTAAATTCGTGAATACTGTAGTTTCCCCTCCCGGGACGCTACACAGAGCATTCATTTGCGGTGTGTAATCTTGCCTCTAAAGACGGTTATTTTTCATTACAACTTTTTCCAATTTTGGTGCTCATTAACATAACATGCATAGGAAACATAGTATTTATCATTATTTATTCTAAAAAAAAAGAGAGTGAAATTTGTATGCTCCCTCAATCACAATCCGCAAGCCCTGACCCACTTTTAACTGTGTAATTGTCAAAAATGTCCCTCTTCTAGATAATTTGAAGAGAAAAAGACAGTGAACAATTCCAGAGTTTATAGTGGGTGTGTAGATTGTAATTGAGGGTTTGCAAATTTCACAACATGCATATGCAACCTTAAACTGTATTTATTTATTTGTTTGTTTATTTAATTGTGTGTGATGTGT
Source organism: Comarum palustre (assembly GCA_951800085.1). Classification (NCBI taxonomy): domain Eukaryota; kingdom Viridiplantae; phylum Streptophyta; class Magnoliopsida; order Rosales; family Rosaceae; genus Comarum; species Comarum palustre. Next base: position 5,550,293 of record OX637575.1, read on the forward strand.
CTATACATGCATTTAGTTTGGATACAGTTTCTGTGGATAGATAAGAAATGGAATATGATGATCACCATCCACTTTTGAATCCATCCTGGTGAGTTGAAGATGGTACTGTACAGGGTTCTGATATTCGGGCCGCCACTTCTGAATCTAAACCCAGTTTTACTCTTCATGCACACAACAAAACTGTCTGTGGAATATCCTATAATCCTTTGGCACCTAATGTATAGTCCTCCTTCCCCTCATCTTTTGGCATATTTTTGGCATCATTGAATTGCAACCTCATCCTTGTGTCATTTTTTTCTTCTCCAGTTTCTTGCAACTGGATCCACAGATAAAATGGTGAGTTTTTACACACATTGTTGTCTATCTGGATGCCGTTGGGATCTAATGTCAAGCCACTATTTCTCATGTAATCATAATGGTATCTTGCAGGTGAAGCTTTGGGATTTGTCAAATAATCAATCTTTATGCATTGCATCCATGAATCTTAAAGCAGCAAGTGATTAATGATTTATTACTTCACTGTATATGGTGCTTGTTGAAATATCAATCCCACATCGGGAATATGAGACCTTACTTGTGGGTTTATAAGGGTTTGGGCTACTCTCTCTATTGCCAATTGGTTTTGGAGTTGAATCCCAGACTACTTTATCATGGTATCAGAGCGGGTTACCCAAGTCCACGTGTGAAGCCCAAAGGCCACACGAACGCTACGACCACCCAAGTTGTTGTCCACGTGTTAGGCTTAAAGGTTTGCCACACGTGCGGGGGCGTGTTGAGATATCTATCCCACATCGGGAATATGAGACTTTGCTTATGGGTTTATAAGGGTTTTGGCTACTCTCTCTATTGCTAATTGGTTTTGGAGTTGAACCCCAGACTACTTTATCAGTGCTGACGAATTCTAATTATTCACACACATACGAATTCTAATTATTCACACACATGTTTTTATATGAGACTGATTGTTGAACTGTTCTTAATGTTGTCAGGGAGCTGTGTTTTCTATTTCGTTCTCTCAAGATAACCCCTTTTTGCCAGCCATGGGAGGCTCAAAAGGGAAATTGGAAGTGAGCAGCCATTTAGATCATGTTCTTGTTTAAGTTTTGGAAATGTTTTCCCTAATTGGATATAGCTAATATATTACTGAAATTTCAGGTATGGGATACATCGTATGATGCTACAGTTGCCCCAAGATTTGGAAGTTACATGAAGAAGAGCAGACCCCAGCCTGCCGCTTGATATATAGAAGATAATCAATTGATGTATGTTTACTCTAGTTTTCATTCAAGATGAGCCTTTTTATTTTCTAGGGAACAAGTAGCACTGCCAGCGGCAGTGGTCTCAAAGTTTTGAAATCCGTATGATTCAGATCCTCATCACCTCTTTTAAAGTACGCGTGTTATACACTAGGCAGAGGTAAAAAAATTTCTATGTTCTTGTTTTGGTGTCGTGTGTTACAAGAAGATGCAAATTGTGTAAAAGAAATGAGAAGTTTTTTTTATACATGGATTTCAATCTGCTTTCTATGTCATGTACTGGTTGACTGTGTGTGGCAAAGAGTGATTTTGTCTTGAAACAAAGAAGGCTATCTTGTTATATTCATGTTCATTTTCATTTTCGTGCTGCTTTACAAATGCTTCTGTGGGCAGAGTGAGTTTAGGTCTACGGTTTACCATTCAATAACTGTGCAACATGAGATTGCTATTTTCTTGTCAACTTGCTTGTAATAGAGTTCAGTCTAAATCATGTTGCTACTACAAATCCATGCTAGGTTGATCAGCTGAGAAAGACATGAGCCTATCAACCTCTTCTTTTTTGAACAAGGAGCCTATCAACCTCTAAAGGTGTATTATTTATGTTGCAGTTTCTGTTTTATACACATTTTATAGGTCATAGATAGATGCATATGTAGTTTAGCTGTCAATAATTGTAAATACAAATTTATTATGATTCATTAGGTATGCAGATGAAGATACTTTTGTTTAAGAATAGAAAAACCTACACACTTCAGCAATCAAAGCATATAATGAACTTTCTTAGTCTATTGTTAGCTTTTTTTGGTGTCATAGTTGGCTGGCAATATGCTTTCATCATCTCCCATTCAACATTAAAACTAAGTGTGCTAATTAGACTTTACCCTTTCGTTTGGTCGAGTGGGTATTAGGGTTTACAAAACACACTTAACCGTTAATTACTTTGTTAGATCAGTTCTTAGATTTTTCTTTTGCCTTCGCTTGCCGCCTAAATTGTTAAATTGGGATTAATATAGCCAATGACCAAGTGTTGAAGCACATACTTATGACCTATACATTAACTATTATGCAAAAACTCACAATATAAACGTTGGCTATAGTATACTACAATTAGTTGATAAGCTAGGTTCATCATGCCCGAGGTCACATTCTTTATCCTTAAACCTTGACCTCATGAATTCAAATTAGGTTTGTTAATGAAACTCTTCTCTATCTTAAGTAATAAGAAACCTAATTCTGTGGTAATGGAAACTTGTAATTAGGCACTCATTTTCTAACTCTTAGTATATTGTTTACATTGGGGATGTGGTTAAAGCTCTTATTTTGTTTTTTTACTGCTATAATTTGAGAAATAAGATTTCCTTACTGATGAGTTCTGAAATGTCATTGGATTTGTGTTTCAATAATGTTAATCTATTTTTACTTTGTACATAATTCTGTTCGCAAGTTTTTTCTTTTTCTTTCATTTAAGTCCATTAAAATGATGTAGTTATTTCTAATGTTTTAAAACGTTGAGACTTAGGAGGAGACATTTTTGTGAGAGCTTCAAGCCTTGAGGGGTAAAAGGCGTAAATTTCACAATATAAAATGTCTAAACAAGCTATTTTAATGTAAGAACTTGTCCTATGAATACAATACAATGAAAGGAAACTCGATATCAATTGTTATTCTCTCATAATAAGTATAACTAGAAGTCTAAATTCTTATGATTCAACAAATTCATCTATATAAAATGAAATCAAAGTCATACTTGAAAAGTTGAACAACCAAAACACAATAGCAATTAACAGAAAAATAACCAGTATTTATATAATTTTGCCTCCTATATATGGAACATATACATTGCAATCAACATAAACATCATATCTTGCCATCCTTCACAATAAGAACTCAAACCTTATACGATCATACGGTACAAATGTATAGAAACAGAAATAAACTCTTATATGCTTATAGAACTAGACACAGCTCGATTATTTGTATACGAGTATATATGTCCAGTAATCATACATAAAACTATGCATGTGAGTAATCCTACTCAGTATGAGGCTGTGAGCATATTGCCACATTGAAAGAACACAACTATTAAATCAACAAAGCAGTAACTCAGTAAGCCAACTCCAATTTTTTACAAAGCAAACCTCCAATTCATAACCAATTCCCATTGCAATATCAAATTCATATGGAAAGGCAACAACATATATACAAGAACGATTGGATATAAATGCAATATCAAATCTATATATTGAAAAGCAACATAGATCGCAATATCAATTCCCAGTTCAAGAACGATTGGGTATTTGAAGGAACGCATAATCTATAATTCTCCGAGGTGCGTTTTTTAAAACATTGGTTATTCCTAAGTCATTGAGTATTAAACTTAGCTGATACATCAAGAGTGCGAACATTCAAACATCATCAGATAGTGATGAAAGTTAGATAGGACTTTAGAATCCATTTTGGTATATGTATAGACAGAAATGTCATACTTCATGATCAAATGTCGGTATACATTACAAACAACAATTTCAAACATATGATGGCAAGCACAGAGAAGATTTAGGAACTTTGAATCGATGCAAGTACCTTCGAATTTCTTATACATTAAATTGTTGCAACTTCCGATGATGGCAATCATTTGAAATCTGTAGTATTTCGTTTCAGTAAAACAAAAACAAATTGACTCATAACACTCGACAGCTTTATCAATCAGTTAGGGTGACGTTGGTTACACCTTTTTGTGTTCATATATGATGAAAATTTTGGATCATCATCATATACAATGTCTAAACTCTAAAGAGCCTTTACATTGTTTATGTGAAATCTTTTCCCTCAATATTGTTTTGATGCAAACTTTCCCCACCAAGAAAGCACCCAAATTTGATTATCAGACTAGAGTCCACTAAATTTGTCATACCCTTACAATCCAACAATGAAAACCATACAAAACCAGCACACAATAATGCCACTATCCTATGCTTGGTTTCTTTTGTCCAACTCCAATCGTATTGCTCATCCAATACGCCATCACCAATCACTTGGCACTAATCATACATTTAAAACTGGAAATATATGCAGCTGGAGAAGAAAACAAACAGAGCATTCGAAAAGAGTTTCCACTTGTTTATAAGTTTATTTTCCATTGATTGCAACAAACACATAAAAGATTGATTACAAATCCAAAACCCTAGGCTCATATAATAGAAATAAGTTTACACATGCCAGAGTTCGTCCAAGTTACAATAGTACCTGAATTCAATTGTTTTATCTAAAAGAAAAACATTATTAAGCAAACAAATCAACCCAATTTAGTTTAGCACATGAACATGTCAACTGGTTGATTGAAGCAGAGATTACTCCATGGATTAAGAAACTCATCACCACCAAACAGTGCAGTCATGTCTTCTCCTTCTTCATTATCCAAGAGCCATTTGGTCGAGTCGATACAGTCCACAATATCATTCAGACTCTGCAACCTGTTGGTGAGCTCAGCCACTTGAGCTCTGTGCACACAGTTCTCAGCCTCAAGGTTCAGGTAGAGCTGGTTTGTGACATTTATGTTCATAAGGATATGGCTGTTCTCTTTCCTCAACAGACCAACTTGGGCCGTCAGATCAGTCAGGTGCTCCTGCTTTCGCATCCGAGACCGGCGTGCCGATTCTCTATTGGACACCATTCTCTTCCTCTTCCTCAGGTCCATGACCTGATGAAGACCCTCTTGATCGGAGCCGGAGTTCATAATCTGAAGCGAGCTGGAGCCCGATGAGTTTCCACTAGAAGTTGCCATGCAGATGCTAATTATGTTAAAAAGAAAAAAAAGGTGAAAACAACTTGAATACGAAATAGGGTAATCTATAAAATGTGGTGCAAAGCTAGATTATATATAAAGGTTTAGGTTTTACGGGCAGTTGTTCATGAAAAAACGTAGAACCAGTAGAGGAAGACAACAGAGAATGATTGAACTAAATGGGTCCTTCTTCTGAGTGTGGAGTTTATCATAAACCCAGAGAGGAGAATTTCACTGAGTACTGGAGACATCTAGCTCAAACATGAAGAGCTGTATATGTATATATTAAGCATTACAGAAGCTAGGACCAAACTAAGAGAGCTTTAATATTGGTGTGAGGAAACACAACAATCAAAGCTATAAGAACACAAAGGTTTTCAGAACCAGTGGAAGAGAGAAAGATAGAGATAGGAAGAAAGATAAGGAAGAGGAGGTTTTGAATGGTGGTAGAGGGTTGAATATATAGATCAAGAATGCCCACTGTAAAGGAATAAACTATATGGAAATTAATATGATAAGCATATAAAGATGGACATGTCTCGTAATGAAATCAAGGGAAAAATGATTATATATATATATAAATATATAATGCAACTCCAAACTAAGGGCCAGATTCTATGTACATGTTCGTATATTGGTGAGGCAAATTAGGTTGAGTTTTTTTACTTGTTTCCTTAATTTTACAAGCTGAAATTGATGAGGGAAGAAACTGTATTCAATTTGGTGAAAAGGGCAAGTGAATCTGAAGGCAATCTGAGCAGTACAATAGCACATGTAGTGTGGCCAGAATTCTGAAAGCTGGTCCCTAAGAATTGATAAAGTATAAGGTTTTACATGGCCAGCAATGGCAGCTTAGCTGTGCGTGTTATTTTTTGTTAAAGGAAAAGGGCAGAATGAAGCAGAACTGCAAAACCCTTCCTGGCTTGTTGGTGATACTTTACATATCATAAGTATATTTATGCTGATTTTATATGTAATAAATCTGAGAATGTACGGCATTCAGTTTCTTTTGTATAAACAGATCTAACTGGAAACTTCATAATTAATGAGGGTTTTCTGGATCCTTTTCTTATTTGTAATTGCTTGAAGTCTACCCCATTTCCATTAACGTACGTATTGCATGCTCAAAACTTCATGTATTTGTAAAACTACTTGCTAGTATTTATCGAATTTAAATCGAGGTCGAGTTAGTATTTTCTCTGTTAGTTTACAGAACTGTACTGATATTATTACCAAAACTGGAACTGAAAAAAATGAAACTGCAAACCTAGATATAGATACGCATATTCGATCAATAGTTAACAGAAACACAAAGGAAAATATCGGAGAAGAATGAAATGGATCCAAAAGCAACTTTGTGGTGCCTTAGAAATTAAGCACACAGTCTTGCATGTAGCCATTTGGGTCACAAATGGTGTGCTTTTGTTATGCACTTTGTGAGTGACATGCTTTTGTAGTAGGATGGTGGTAAGCGCTGTTTCTTTAATCTGTTTGCCAAAAGCTCTTCAAAAGCAGCAGCTTGATAATAAGCTCTTTTTCTTGCTATACTTCATCACATAATGACTACGTGCATACTAACTTTCATGTTACCTATAATCAGGTGTCCTAGCTAGCTTGATATGTACAAGACATGAAGAGAAGAATTAATTGATAAGGTTAAAGAAGATAGCCTCGGAAGTTGATTTAACTTCGGAGATTCAATTCAGATGTGATTGTTTAAGCGTGTTAACCACGGTGATGATTAACACGCCGGCCCTCACGTCTTAGAAATGAAAGACCATGCACTTTAGATTTCTTTGAAGATAATATAAAGTCAAGCATGTTTAATCAGCTGGAGGCTAATGGACCAAGATGGCAAGAATATTTCTTGATTTTTTGTAGTTATACGGCCATCATTTCCAGATTCCAATCATCTAATTTCAATATGAGAGGAATTTGATTAGAGTTCAGATATACATTGTTCTTTGTACGTTATTAGGATACATTCTACTTCAGAAGCCTTTAGTTGCGTCTTTGCCTCGTCCATATAAAATAAGAGTCCTCCAAACTCTCTTTCTTATACTAAGTCAAAAAAATGAATGCAATTCAAAAAGTTAAATACAAGGTTTTTGTTTGTTTTGATGTCGGATGTTGAGAGAGAATCGAACGTTGAAAGTATCAAGTATCGTGCTATCAAACGTTATCTCTACAAATTCCTGAAGTCCCCGTCAATGTTTTGAGGTGCTAGAGGCATGAAAGTTGATCTACTTGTCAATTGTCATGATAAACATGCTGATGTACATGATTTTTCGATTTGATTGGGTTTTGAATGAATTGTTTATTTTTTGTGTTTTTGTATAGAATTAGTTTTGCTCTCTTGTAATTCATCTCGAAGAAGTCGCACATTAGGGTTTCGCAAAAGGTGCTTTCTTTTCCTCTTCCGACTGCGCTGCGATGTGGTACCGACTTTGGCCGTGTTGGCGTCTTCTGGGCGTGGTCAGACGAGACTCTCTGGTCGGTGTAAGGTGGCTGGACTTGAAGGAGGAGATTGGTGACGGTCGATCTTAGACGATCTTTTTAAGGCGACGTCTGCACTTCGAATGGCGGGGTGGCCACGAAATTGTTCAGGATTAGGGTTGGATCTTTGCTGACTTTCGTCGGTGACCAACGACAGCTAGAGGGCAATCAGACTCATTGGGTAACAAGGATGGACTGCTTGGCTTGACGGATTTGAAGACACAAACGGCTTCAGAGTTTTCTGGCATTGTTTTGGACTAGGATTTGTGGATGCCCTTTCGACTGTAATCACACAGAGGCTATGGAGGTTTGGTATGGTGCCAGTGGACATGTGTCCATGGTGGTTGTTTGCTCAAAAATGGTCTCGGCCGAGATTCTTGGCTACATATGTTCTTCTCCTTGCGCGGGCGTGCCAACTGATGGTCGAACGGCCAAGCGAGGTTTTGATTGATGTAGTGTGTCTGATCTGACTTCTTCAAGTGATTGCATGCCGAGGAAGGAACCCTCTCTGTCACGCCCCGACCCAAGATTACCTCCCTAACCCTGGGTTAAGACGTGCGGGACCCAACTTAAGAGAGATTTACTCGAAAACCCCCTTAAGCCAGGATAACCCTATTCAAACAAACCAAACGGCACCGGAATAAACCTCAAACCAGAGGTTATTCTGATTCCTACATTGGATCTCATATATGCCGATTAAAGAACCTAGGGGTTCTAATAATAGTTGTGGCTGCACCTGAATCCCAGTCAGGCTGCCTACGTACCCTGCCCCTTCAGGGATCAAGCCACACGTAGCTCTTGTATAAGTAACACCCTAACAGGGCAGAATCCCGCTTTTCTAATTATCGGTCGATTTATTAGTACGGATAACAAACATCTAATGCGTATCCGGAGTTTAACCTCTCCGCTAAGGTATCCACCGTCCAACAAATCATCGGGATTAAACCGAACACTCTATCATCCATAACAATAACATCCATACACGACAAGACAGATAATAACGGCAATCACACGATTATAAACAACCATCACGCATAACTATAAATATAAAACATAGTGGCATCCACGTAAATAAACCAAACCATGGGCATTTAAGATATTTCCTCTTACTTGGCATCCCTGAAAATAACTATAATTATCAGGGGTATTTATGGAATTACCTTCTCAATGGCATTCCTGTAATTAGCCCAAAACTGTCAGGGGCAACATGGACATTCTAGCCTCAATGGCAGTTCCGTAATTAATCTGAACTACCAGGGGTCTTTTAGAAAATTACAGCCTTAGTGGCAGCCCCTGTAAATATACAAAACAGCTAGGGTAGTATTGGAATTCCAGCTCTAGGGGCAGCCCGGTAATAAACTTAACCTACCAGGGGTATTACTGGGATTTAACCACGATGGCACCCCTGTAATTACTCTAGACTGCCAGGGGCAGTTCTGTCATTTTGCCAACACAGTTAAACGGTAAAAATACAGATCTACCACAGTAAAACCAGGGTTTTACCCCTTTTCACCCTAACATCACCGGTCGGCCCTCCGACCGATTTCAAACCCTACTCCGGCCACCCCTCTCTCCTCTCCGATCAACAAAACCACAACAAACACCAAGGAAATGTGAAGGGGAAGAGAAGGTTACCTCCAGACGAAGGTGTCCTGAGGGACTACCTCCACCGATCGGAACCCACGCTGCTCACCGGGCTTCCACCACCGTCGTGGCCTCACCTCCACGTCTGGAAACTCTATCGAGCCTTACGAGGTCTGGCTCGTCCTCTCGGGCTCTCAGTCGAGCCACTGTCCCCGCTCGAGTTGCGCTCCACTGGCGACGCAGCTTACCCAGAGTGGCGAACGGCGACTCTGAGGAAGGGAGAGAAGGAGAGAATGCGTGGAAGGAAGAGAGAGATCGAGAGGTAGGGAGAGAGAGAGAATTTCAGAGTGAAGAGAGTGAGAGCTCCAGAGAGTGAGAGAGAAGCAGAGAGAGAGAGATAGCCTCCCTCCCCCCCCGGTCAACCCCCCCCCTATCTCTCTATATATATATATATAAATATATATATATATATATATATATATATATATATCCAACGGCCCAGATCTGCTCTCACAAATCCAACGGTCCAGATCTGCCAATGAATAGTTACCATGAATAGTAAAAAGATATATATTTTTCCTAATTACTTTTACCGCACGGTAACAACACTTTATCCCTCATAACCTCTGCATACGTTCTCCGATTAATTCATAGGACATACCCACGAGTTCGTATTAACGTCCTCCACATCTTTCCCGAAGGAAACTCCCTCAAATTCTCGACTTAACGCAAAGTCCTCTTTTTCTACGATAAAGTAACTTATCATTTGTTACTTCCGTAAATTCGATAAATTCGTAACTAACAACTCATAGCTCCGGAAAATCTTCCGGACATACCGGGGATCCCGTAATAACATAATCTACCCCTCGGGACATTAATTCTATTTTCCCCAAAACTCAGAATATCTCGATATTAATACGGGGAAAATTAACAGTGCGGTTACCATTCTCTGTAACTCGTCTAATCCCGGTAAAAATGTTAATTTCGGGACGGGGTGTTACAATCTACCCCCCTTATAGAAATTTCGTCCCCGAAATTTCCCCTGCGAAAGGTAAAACCAACTGTCAAGGAATGTCGTCAAGTTCCACCGAACAGAGCTTCAGGAAAACCAGAGTCACAAGCTCTATGTATCATTTTCTTTAGCATTCCGAGTCTCCCCGCATTTGCAATACGGAAAACATAGCTACACTCGCTTAAAACACTAGGGTACGATACCCTAGTCTCATCCTTTTTATCGTAATCGACTCCATAAGACTTGCCTCTTAACTCTTCACAAGCTAATTTCCAAAATGCCAATTTCGACAATCCGGCAGTTTTCCCAAACGTAACCCAACTAACTTGAAGTCGACTCGAATGCTCTACTTACACGACTGCCACACTTGGCATTTAACACCAAAGTCTTCCACATGGAAGGGTAAAAATGCTACAGTCCCTCACCGTGGAGGAAACTCATATATCTCTTGCACCTTCCGAGACTAAAGAGATATGAACTTTCTACACTAGGCCCTGAGACCACAGACGGATTATCTCCTGCGTCCATAATCAAAACTCATCCACCCACGTTCCTAATACCCCAACTTTTAACCACAGGACTCGAACAAACTCGACTACCACAATGCGACCTCAAACTGCTCACTTGAGCTGATGAATCCGTTATGCGACTTCGCGCCTACATGTATGTCATTTTCACATACTTAGAAATAGTGAATTTTCCTCATCCTACCCCTTTCTTATAAAAGTCTTCAGTAGGGTATTTTCCAATAATCAGAGCTAACAAGCTCGCACACTAACTCATGCGTGCTAAAGTCTTGCCTACAGGACGGAAATTTTTTTTTTTTTTTTTTTTTTTTTTTTTGGCCCAACATCCTGTATGCTTCTCATAGTGCTTCTATAATCAGTTTCCACTGTTACACCAATTAGCTCAACATCTACCATACTTCATGTCAAATATATTCCGAAACCAAGTCAAATCCCCCATGACTTTACCCCAAACCTTAATCCTTATTATAAAAGTTCACGCACACCAAAAAAATAATAAGTCTGACTTCTCAGACTAGGGTCGGAGCTAAGAGCTCTAGTAGCGCCATCACGCTATGCTAGCTAGATAAAACAATAACGGACAACCCTTATAATATCCACCTGACCTCTCAGGCGTGTCTGACCTCTCAGACCAGGGTCGGAGCTAAGAGCTCTGGGTAAAGTGGTAGTGGACAACCCTCATAATATCCACCTGACATCTCAGGCGTGTCTGTCCTCTCAGACCAGGGTCGGAGCTAAGAGCTCTGGGTAAAGTGGTAGTGGACAACCCTCATAATATCCACCTGACATCTCAGGCGTGTCTGTCCTCTCAGACCAGGGTCGGAGCTAAGAGCTCTAGTAGCGCCCTCACGCTACTCTAGCTAGCATATTCATTGACAACCCTTATAACAAAAATTCATAACAAAACTTTACCCAATTACTCTTCCCAAAACAATAGGTAAAACCATTCCTCGTCTTATATGCATAATTCCACATAAAACATTCATGAACCCGAGGAAAATATAATTCTCGAAACCATCATATAAACCCTGCAAATAACTCAATAATTAGGGCACGCATTCATTTAAAAATAGTCTGTCCAATCACAGTACTAATGCGACCTTCTTCCCGCTCGGAAAGCTTCTCGAGCGAAACTCTCGAACTAACCGCGTAGTCGAGCCCGTCTCACGTTCAACCGGGGACTGTACAAACAACCCAATACATTAGTCAATTCATCATTGACTTGGTCTTTTCCTAGTTTGACCAGGAACTCCTATTTGACCACATGTTGACCAAGTTCCTTTTTAACTTTCTTTCCCGGTTACCGACTCTTAATCTCAATTTACCGGAAGTCCGACTCAGTTTCCGAACTTCCTTTATCACTTTTCAAACTCTACACTTATTTCCGATTATCGACTCGACGTTTGGTTTCTGTTTACGCCACCTTAGCGTAAGTATTTTCTCTTACTAAATGTGAGTCGATGCGTCGATAACAAAATTATCTGATTGTTTTTCCACGATCCTCTTGACAATACCGTTAATAGGAGTCAACATCTCCCCCAACCACTAGAGTGGTCATCATAATATAGTTCCCATATTTCACTCATTATCTACAAAACCTTTAACTTGAATTCTACATTTCCTTTAACCTTTTCAACCCGATTTAACATCTTCTCATAAATGGAAACCTTTCAAAAAGGGAAAGTTTCCCATAATGGATAGTTTCCTAAATTGGTCAGTCTTCCTTAAAACGGGAAGTTTCCTAAAATGGAAACTTCCTACTTACGTCCAATTTTCCGTAAATATCCCGATTACGATTCAACTGACACTTTTCGACTCAATTGGGATTCGGTTTCTACCTCTTCGGCATTCTGCCAGTTCAACTGCATCACCGGAATCTTCGTCGGATTCCGATGTCTTGCCGGAATTTCGCCATAACCTCCCCGTTTCCTCCGATCTACCAAGTTCCGACAACAAGCAAACAACAACACCAACAATACTGTAATTACACAGTGCTCAAGAACACACACACAAGAGTTCTAGGTAACAGTAGTTACCTTCAAAATTGATCCGAGGCAGAAATACCCAAACCTCTGCCTCTGTCCAAACCCCCCAACAACATAACTCAAAGAAAGAATTTATTTAAATCTCGCAATCTTTTGGTCCGAGATTTGAACCTAGGCTCTGATACCATTGTCACGCCCCGACCCAAGATTACCTCCCTAACCCTGGGTTAAGACGTGCGGGACCCAACTTAAGAGAGATTTACTCGAAAACCCCCTTAAGCCAGGATAACCCTATTCAAACAAACCAAACGGCACCGGAATAAACCTCAAACCAGAGGTTATTCTGATTCCTACATTGGATCTCATATATGCCGATTAAAGAACCTAGGGGTTCTAATAATAGTTGTGGCTGCACCTGAATCCCAGTCAGGCTGCCTACGTACCCTGCCCCTTCAGGGATCAAGCCACACGTAGCTCTTGTATAAGTAACACCCTAACAGGGCAGAATCCCGCTTTTCTAATTATCGGTCGATTTATTAGTACGGATAACAAACATCTAATGCGTATCCGGAGTTTAACCTCTCCGCTAAGGTATCCACCGTCCAACAAATCATCGGGATTAAACCGAACACTCTATCATCCATAACAATAACATCCATACACGACAAGACAGATAATAACGGCAATCACACGATTATAAACAACCATCACGCATAACTATAAATATAAAACATAGTGGCATCCACGTAAATAAACCAAACCATGGGCATTTAAGATATTTCCTCTTACTTGGCATCCCTGAAAATAACTATAATTATCAGGGGTATTTATGGAATTACCTTCTCAATGGCATTCCTGTAATTAGCCCAAAACTGTCAGGGGCAACATGGACATTCTAGCCTCAATGGCAGTTCCGTAATTAATCTGAACTACCAGGGGTCTTTTAGAAAATTACAGCCTTAGTGGCAGCCCCTGTAAATATACAAAACAGCTAGGGTAGTATTGGAATTCCAGCTCTAGGGGCAGCCCGGTAATAAACTTAACCTACCAGGGGTATTACTGGGATTTAACCACGATGGCACCCCTGTAATTACTCTAGACTGCCAGGGGCAGTTCTGTCATTTTGCCAACACAGTTAAACGGTAAAAATACAGATCTACCACAGTAAAACCAGGGTTTTACCCCTTTTCACCCTAACATCACCGGTCGGCCCTCCGACCGATTTCAAACCCTACTCCGGCCACCCCTCTCTCCTCTCCGATCAACAAAACCACAACAAACACCAAGGAAATGTGAAGGGGAAGAGAAGGTTACCTCCAGACGAAGGTGTCCTGAGGGACTACCTCCACCGATCGGAACCCACGCTGCTCACCGGGCTTCCACCACCGTCGTGGCCTCACCTCCACGTCTGGAAACTCTATCGAGCCTTACGAGGTCTGGCTCGTCCTCTCGGGCTCTCAGTCGAGCCACTGTCCCCGCTCGAGTTGCGCTCCACTGGCGACGCAGCTTACCCAGAGTGGCGAACGGCGACTCTGAGGAAGGGAGAGAAGGAGAGAATGCGTGGAAGGAAGAGAGAGATCGAGAGGTAGGGAGAGAGAGAGAATTTCAGAGTGAAGAGAGTGAGAGCTCCAGAGAGTGAGAGAGAAGCAGAGAGAGAGAGATAGCCTCCCTCCCCCCCCGGTCAACCCCCCCCTATCTCTCTATATATATATATATAAATATATATATATATATATATATATCCAACGGCCCAGATCTGCTCTCACAAATCCAACGGTCCAGATCTGCCAATGAATAGTTACCATGAATAGTAAAAAGATATATATTTTTCCTAATTACTTTTACCGCACGGTAACAACACTTTATCCCTCATAACCTCTGCATACGTTCTCCGATTAATTCATAGGACATACCCACGAGTTCGTATTAACGTCCTCCACATCTTTCCCGAAGGAAACTCCCTCAAATTCTCGACTTAACGCAAAGTCCTCTTTTTCTACGATAAAGTAACTTATCATTTGTTACTTCCGTAAATTCGATAAATTCGTAACTAACAACTCATAGCTCCGGAAAATCTTCCGGACATACCGGGGATCCCGTAATAACATAATCTACCCCTCGGGACATTAATTCTATTTTCCCCAAAACTCAGAATATCTCGATATTAATACGGGGAAAATTAACAGTGCGGTTACCATTCTCTGTAACTCGTCTAATCCCGGTAAAAATGTTAATTTCGGGACGGGGTGTTACACTCTCGGCCGTTAGGTTCTGGTGTCTGTGTTGCAAAAACGTTTACTTCTTGGGTGAATTCGAATGTTCGGGTGACAGACGAGAGATCTATAGGGTGTAGATACTTGCAAATCACCATGAACACTAAGGTGAAATAGACTTGGTTGTCAAATCGTTGTGAAATGATGTGTGTGAATAGCGAATCGCATCGAACCAATCCGAACTGGCCGAAAGAGATCAATGGACGAGAATTCTATGTTACAACTACTCCTAAGTACGATAAATAAAATGCATATAAAGTAAAGAACAAAAAATTAAAGTGCGAGAATATAAAGAACAAGAAAATAAATTACGAGAAAGTAAAAAACTGAATTAAAAGTAAAGCTAAGAACAAAATTGAGTTTAAAAGTTGAACTGAAGGTGAAGTACCTATGCAATAAAGAAAGATAAGTTTGTGTGAAAAGTTGTATATTGACTTGTTTGTGTGGTGCATGACCTTTTACAAATGAGTTACAAGAGGTTATATATATACAAGTAAAAAAACCTAGCTAGCTTGCTCCCCACGTCATGGAAATCTTGAGGATATCTATTCCCTTTTTGGTTCCAATTATACATAAATATCTTGAGTCAACCGATAATCTAAGGTACTTGTGCTTGAAGTCTTTGATTTGATTGAAGTGTTTTCTTGTAGAGATCTCTTTCTTCAAACAAAATTCTTAGCCGAGATTATGATTTGGGCTCGGCCGAATACTAAATCCTTTTATTGGGTCGATCTTGTTTTAGACCAACTCACTCACATTGTCCAAATAGCTAGGCATCCAAATGCAAATAAAGTGAACCAATTATCTTGTCAGTACGACATTTCTTCTTTGGTCTTATGTTTGAACTATGTACTCTTGGCCGGGCTATGACTCTCGGCTGTGCTTCCTCTTTCAGACACGCATTCTTCTCTTGGTTGTGCTTTAGTTCTTTCTAACTCCAGACTAGTAAATGGTCGAGCTTGTTCGTTCACCTCATACATCTCGACGAAATGGCCGAACTTGCTCATTCACCTCGGCCAAATGGTCGAACTCATTTTACCTCGTGTCATTAACTGAATGGCTAAACTTATGTCACCTCACCCAAATGGCCAAGTCCACTTCACTTCGGCCGAATGACCGAGCTCATTTCACCTTGGCCATACAATCGAGATCTCTATACAACTGAGCTCATTTTACCTTGGCCATACAGCCGAGATCTCCACACGACCGAACTCATTTTACTTCGGTCATACGGTCAAGGTCTCCATATGGCTGAGCTCACTTTATCTCGTCCACATGGTCGACCTCATTTTATTTTGTCGACATGACCAAGTTCATTTCACATCCAAGATCATTAGACCAAAAAGGTTTTGCCAAATTTAGATGCAAACAGTGGTAGAGCGGGATGCAGCGACTGCTGGAGATGTGAAGTCAGATCGGTCTCTGATCCATCATTTGGATATGGGATTTGGTAGTTGGGCCAGAGGAGATGTGGCTAGGTCGAGGGTCTGGGCCCGTTTGGGCCTAGGTAAGGGTTTTCTAGGGTCTGTTTTTTGTTTTTTGGTGTGGTTTTGTTAGGTCTTGTCATCCCTCCTCTTTGAGCGAGGGTTTAGGGATTTTGGTAGGGTGGTGTTTTGGGTCGTGTTGTGGAACATGTCCTAGTTTGGTGTCGTTTTTAGAGACTATTTTAATGTTGGTTAGTTCTTGTTAATGTAATGAGAAGGTTACCTGTGCATATATGTTGATAGTTTTGGCATGTAGTGTTTGAAATAGTTGTTTCTTCTTAAGGTTGATTGTAAAGATATATCGGTACTTCTGTATTAGGTTAGGTTACAATTGAACCCATTTCGGTTCTTATCTACTGTAATCGTTGGGGGTTTCAAGTAGGTAGAGAAGAGTGATGAATTTATTTTTACCGTTGTTGTCTCTGTTGTAATTTGTATCCCCATTAATGAAACACTTGTTATTTTCTCTAAAGAAAGAAAGAAATGATTTTGTGTGTTTTGCAGGTGTAGAGCGAGTGTGCTTCTAGAGTCCAGTGGTTTTTAGGAACACAGATATTGTGTAACCTCATTTTAAAAAAAGGGAATAATAAGCCAAAATGGAACACTGGGTTTTGGCTCCTTGGCTATAGATGGCTTTGTTTCACGTTGGCCTGCTAGTCTTGACGACTTGACCTTGCAGATTTTGATCTCAAATCCATTTTACCACTAAATGATATCACATGTCATTCTCCATTACAGTACTTGTTCAAAAGAGAATATTTTGAGCTGAAATCCAAGTCACCAACACTTCAAAACTAGGGTGTATTGAGTGTTAGAAGGGGTTCATAATGTTACAAAAACTAGGGTATGTTGAGTGCTAACAGGGGTTCAGATTGTAACAAGCATCCAAAACTGTCCAAGAACAATTAATCTTTCTGTTTCCTTGTGATCACAATGAAGAGTTCAAAGTCAAGAGCAACAAGAAACCTCTAAGTGGAAACAGACAGCTTCTCTTGATTTGGACAACACAAAGGAGTTCACCTTGCATTTGGTGGAAGAATGAGTATCTGACAATGAACATGTACAGGGGAAAGGGAGGAAAACAGATGCATTTTTATTCAATTCCTTTAAGTTTCTTGATCGATAGAACAAGACCATAGTCTTAAACTAGGGATAAACACGCATAATTATATACAGAGTTACAAGATAGCAATGTCTCTGCAGAGAAATGAAACTACCAAACAAACAACAGGAAGCAAAATCATGGTATAACCAATATCAGAAGTTCGCTAACACATTATATTTCTCATATGAAAACAAAGAAATACTGTCGAGGAATTAAAGTCTTTTGACATTTACCTATGCAAAATGGTGGGAAGAAGCAGCCTCTGGATGGTAGTGAAGCATCTCGTTCCACATCATCTCCCGAATCATATGTTCCCCTAAACTCTCATCTATGTCGAGGTTGATCGGAACATGGTGAGCAAGAGGATTGCTTCTGGGATCATATAGCCCTGACATGTAAGGATGTTGGAGTGCTTCTGAGACAGTGATTCTCTTAGTTGGATCAAACACAAGCATCCTTTGCAACAAATCTATAGCAAAAGGATCCGCTTGAGGGTATAGACGGGAAAAATGTGTCCCCCTTGAATAGGGCAGTGATTTGATGAACTTCCTGGCTTTCGGATTGTCAATGAATGCGATATCAGGTTCCTGCTGGCTACCAAGAACATTGATAATTAGTTTTAGTTGGTTGAGGCATTCAGTTCCAGGAAAGATTGGTTTCCGGCCAAGAATCTCAGCAAAGATACATCCTACAGACCAGACGTCAATGGATGTTCCGTACTTGTCACAGCACAATAGCAGCTCTGGTGCACGATACCAGCGAGTGACAACATACTCTGTCATGAACCGGTCATTACCTCTGTTGGTTCGGGCCAACCCAAAATCACATATCTTTAGGTCACAGTTAGCATTAATGAGCAGGTTCCCAGGCTTCAAGTCTCGGTGAAGGATGTTTGCTGAATGTAGATACTTCAGCCCTCTAAGCAGCTGCAATGCACACTCCAAATTAATAACTACTACAAGAAATAGAGCTCAAAATTAACATACTGATATATATATATATATATATATATATATATATATATATATCAAGCTCCAGTGAGTCTCACAAAAGAAAATGTAAGAGGCTGCAATGTCTATTAAACTTGGTTAATATACATTAGTGAATGCGTTGTAGTCATCAAGTTTGTGTTCCTTTTCCCAGAACCAAGTTTGTCTCCATGAATTAGTATAGCAGAAGTTTAGCATTATTATGACTGCTTGAAAGATGAACAAATGAGTTACTATACCAGCGGTTTAGAGAATTCTAATACCTGAAATAGAAAGAATTTGCAATGGTCTGTGGAAAGTGGCTGTGACGACTTAATAATTTGGTGAAGATCAGTATCCATGAGCTCATACACAAAATACACGTCCCTGAAACTTGTCCTGTGAGTAGGCATCATAACATCCTTCAAAGCTATCACATTCTCGTGCTGGATATTTCTGAGCAGCTTCAATTCCCTCAGTGTTCTCAATGCATCAATGCGGTTCTCAAACACGTTATTAATCTTCTTGATTGCAACTTTCTCATTCGTTTCCCGGTTGATGGACGAGCAAACAACACCATACGCTCCTCTCCCTATCGGTTTGATCGGAACATACTTGGAATCAACTTCGAACAATGTTTGCCACATTGAGTAATATTGCTTCCCCCGTTGCCTGATTCCATTCGGAGGCTCAACCAAAGTTGCCATTTCCCTGAAAATCACCATAAGACAACCTAAATCACTCAATACACATCATAACTTGCACCACAGAAACCTCTAACTAACTTTCAAACCAACAAAGTTTAGTATGAACAACATGAATTACTATATGAACTTACACAAAAAGCTGATTGGAACAGATAATATAACCAAGTGAGAAAGATTGAAGAGTATAACATGCAATCATTAGAACATCAATACGCAGGTATAAAAGATAACCTCTAGAATAGAATCAATTCTTACTGGCCCCTTCCACTTCTGCTGGGTTTGGATCTTTTCCAGTCACCCTGTTCCCAGTTTATGTTATTCTTCATTACTTTTCTCCCACTTTTCAAATTATAAACAATTTCATTTCCACTTTCTACCTTCTTTTCTCTTACAACCCAACTCTGTACTCTGCCAACTCCCAAAGTCGTAATCTTTCTCTCTTCCTTTACTTGCCTACCCAGCAACTCACCAATCCCATTCACACCAAATTAGACACAAACTTTCAAACCCAACACCTCCAAAACACACAACCCAATACCCAATTCACAAATTCAAAATCCTCAATTCCACAGCTTTACACAATTAACAATCAACCATAAAAACCAAAACACAGAAAACAGAGAGTGAAAAAAAGAGAAGCCTCACCTCAATAACTGCCAGCCAACATTAAACACAGCAAGATCCCACAAGCTCAGTATATGGCTACTTATCCAATGTTTCAATATAAACACTTCAAATTTGAAACATCAAAGTGATCGGATCGATAACGAAATAAAGATTCGTGATTTCGTCAGAGAGATCTTAGCGAGACAGAGCAGAGAATATAGATAGAGAGAGAGAGAAGGGTGGAGGAGAGTTATTGAAATAAAGAATGAAGGAATGGAGAAGAGGATGAGAGAGTGAGCCAAACCCAAACCCACCCATAACAGTACCACACGGCATAATTCACAACGTCTATAACTGCACACACAAACGACAGCTCAAGATCTCTCTTTTTTTTTCTTCTTCTTCTTCTTCTTCTTCTTCTTCTTCAGCACAATCAAAATCTCTCACTCATCAGCCATGCCTTGTTTTCAACACCATTTTGTTTCTTTGGATATGTTATAGTGTTTGCGGTAAAATATCTTTAAAGTTCGGTACGCTCTTATTTTCTGATTCAAGCAACAATTAATAGCATAAGCTGTGCTCGGGTTTTGTCACGAAGCAACCGTCCAAGTGATTAGACATTATGCTGTAATGCACAGTATATCTAAAAATGCTGTAATGCACAGTATTTTCAAGTTGAAAAGGATGTTAGGACAAAAAATCGTTTTAAATATCTAAAAATATCACCTAACTTGTATGTTTTTTTTGGCGAATCAACTTGTATGGTTTGAAGTAAGCCTTATCATTTGGTTTTTCGACTCTAACCTGTTTTAAAACCCGCCCTACCCTCTAGGGTCGAAGCTCTATTCTGCCCTCCATTAGGGCGGGCCGGCCCTAGTCCATTTCGAGTAGGATAGGGTAAGAGTTGAGCAAATGAAACCTAGCTCTATCCTACGACCCTACCCTAATGAACCCTTTAGGACCGAACCCGGCCCGACCCTAAAAACCCGCCCTTTAGGCCCTAATAATTTCTTATTTTTTGTATTGTTTTAATATGTTTCATATTTTTTAGATAAAATACAACTAATATTTTCTTTTGTAGTTGATTTGCTAGCTTTGTTCCTTTGATTTCCTTTTGTTTTGTTGATTAACGATTGTGTTTTGATAATTTAGAGCATTAGTTCGTGAGATATATGAGTATAACCACTTAGTTTATAGATAAATGTATTAAATTAAGTATAATGTGTATGCATGCATGTTAAATATAACATAAAAAATAATGTTCATTCCATATAATTCAGTAATTCTAAAGCTAAATTGTAAGAAAAAAATAACAAACTCATCTCGGCCCTGTTTAGCCATATTTAAAGGGCTGACCCTACCTGACCCTATTAACCCTAACGAAATGGGCCCTAGGATGAGTTATGGTTTACATATTTAAGCCTCGGCCTTATCTTACCCGGCCCTAATTTTTTTTGACTTTGACCGAGCCATATCCTAAGTCTTAAAATTTAGGGTCGGGTCAGGCTCCATGATGAGGGGCTTTGAAGTTGTTCAAAGTTACAACCGAAAGTTCGTATCCTAGCTTACATGCAACAGGAATATTCACTCAGTTAAGAGATAGACTTTATTATGTTACTTTCAACACCCTGTTATCTACTTGTGTTCCATTAATGTAACGATAGACTTTTCCATTCTTCTTGTTTATTACCACGTTATTGTTTGTGCAGTAATTTCCATTAAACCCTGTGGGGATTAACCGTAGCAATAGTGTGTAGTTCTGATGGTTAAAAAATTAGAGTCTGTAGTACTAATGGTTAAGAGCATTTTAGATTGGTCGTGAAAATATTTGTAGAAAACTTATAAGAAAGCACATAATATGGCACAAAACTACGCCTAAACTTACGAAATCATGTGGTAGATATTACAATGCAAGGGCTGCATTTGGGGTGGCGGCTTTGAAAAACCAACAATAAAACCAAAGCATATTCTTCAGGTCTACTCCCTTCACGATGTGGAATGACTCAACTCTATCTCAAGATATGCTACTTGATCAACCATGATAGCACATGAATTTCTTCATCATTTTCTTCCTCTTGTTCTTCCTAGGTGCCAAAATTTCGTCTTGTCGAGCAACCGACTCGTGGAGAGCATAAAAACGGAAACAAATCCAAATTAGATCATACTCTACTGAGACTGCAGCACTTGTGTATGCTAATTTCTGGCCATTGATGCAAACTACAGCTTTTGCTTTTCTGTTGCTTTGCAATTTTGTACTCTGAATGTCATATGTCACTAGCTTCTTATGCAAGGTTTTAAAGTCCTGTGGAACAAATAGTCAGATTAAGAAACTTGAAGAGGCCAAGGATTGATGGTACCTTCTTTGTTTCATTAAGCTCTTGCTCCCAGGAATCAACTCGGCTTATAGCAGCATTCAGCAGTTCTTCCTACTCGTGTGGTTTGGAAGATGGTTTAACTCTCTTCCAATTCAGCCATACGTTTCATGACAGACATGAGTTCTGAACCGGGGATGGTTGAGCATGAAGGCTGGTGTTTGAACGTTGCATCATCACCATAGACAGTGCTTGAGTAGAAGGTGGAATCTGTGAGCCTCTTTGGCATGTTACGGGTTAGTTTGACCATAGCAACAATCCCCATAAGAAATGTCATTAGAGCAGCAGCTATGTTGCATGGGCACGGACATGGGTACGGGAGCAGCAGCTATGTTGCATTGTCAAAAACATCATTCCTGACACGGCTTGGACACGGTAAATAGAATAATATATTTAACATAAAAAATATATATTAACATATGAAATAAGTTCATAATATTACCAACATGATGTTCTACCTGAATAAGTTCATAACATTACCAATAAGTTCATAATAAGTTTAGAAGCCATAAACAAATTTCACAAATGTATATCTAGAAGATCATATAACAATTCATATGTATATAACACCACATAATCCACAACCCACAAATAGAATTTAGCCGAGTCTATCATAAGTGGAAATTCCCTGGGAGCCAAACTCGGTTTTAGCCTAAACACAATGCTATTATCTCATTTTCGATAAACACATTTGTCGACATGAGCAATGGTAAAGAGGTATAATCCGAGTTTGTATTTTATCAATGTTGTTAATGGCTATACATGGCATTTCAACATGTACGTCACTAGTACATGTTCCTCAGTTTATTTTGGGATGCAGGTTCTTCTTCATTAAATACTATATGCATCACTGACGATTCAGTTTCTTGTATTCTAGGGTCTTGGTTCACCTGTCTTTGACAAACTTGAAGCTGAACTTGCTAAAGCTTGCATGTCGTTATCTGCAACAAAAGGATTTGAATTTGGAAGCTCTTTACCTTTCTAATGTTTAGGGTTTATGGCTGTCAACCCAACATCCTCTTCATCTATTCTAAATCCATCCACAGAATTGAGCAACATATGCAGACATTTCCATTACACTAACATCATATCAGCAAACATACAATTACATTTGATACCAAATTACCTTCATTTTACCCACAAATTAGGTCGATTTACAACGAAAGCTCACCCTCAACTAAATTAAACACAAGTCTGTTCCTATTGACAATCAAAACAAACACTCGTTGTCAACTTACATGCCACAACAAATATAATCAATCCACCAAAAATCCATAGAATTAGATTATTCTTCATCCTCGAAAAGACGAAATTTGAAAGTAAAAGACCACATACCATGTGAAAGCCACTACTCACGGCGAACATCGAGCTTGCTCTGCTTCAATTATGACCTCCCGAAAGTTTTACTGGTCGAAATCCTGTGCCGCCTTCCCTGCAATAAGCTCATATTTCAATGCAAGCCTGTGTCCAAGCCCATTCAGGCCTTCAGGGGCTCCTCCATGTAGATGAGAAAGATAAATAGATCAATTTTCTCTTGACATTTTAGGACTCAAGTTCATTCAAAGCAGGTGTGGCTGTGATACAAGCAAGGGCAAATTCTTACATTCCTAATATACTTGAGAATCTTGATCTATAATTCTATATTCTCTTCCCTTTCGTTCTCTGCGGAATTATAAATCCACTGAAAAGAGAATGAGATTGATAAACTTACGGGAAGCACAGAGATCGGGGGTACAGATCTTGAATCCACTATGAACCCAGCCGTTATCGGAGCTTGTCTCTCACTTCACTTCGGTCAGAGCTCGCTTGAGTCTTCCCGTCGCCTCTCTCTGTTTTTTTCCCTTTAGATTTGGTTCTGCTGGGTTATCGGCAACCAAAGGTTTGTATCTGTTTTTTTTTCGAAAGTGGTGATGTGGCGTGTGAGGCACGCGTCGGAGCCGAGTCATACATGGGTCCGCAATGTTGTCAACGCGTCTAGAAAAGTCAAAAACGCGGACACACCACATGACGTGTCGGTCCAGTCACCGTATCCCGGCGCCTCGGACGCACAGACTCTCGACCTCTAACCGTGTCTATGCAACAGAGGTCCAGAGTATATAGGATCATGTGAAATCTGATAAGAGTGAGCCATGGACAAATAATTATGAAACATACATTGAGAGCCATGTCAAATTCTTCTACCAGTATACGGAGTCTCATTGCTGATCAATTGAAGGATCATGTTTTCGAAAACCTTTCAACAGAATATGTTAAAGTTGGGACACAATGAACAAAGATTTCGAAAGTAGCAAAGACAAAATTTTCCAAAGCAACAACATTTAGATGTAGTTAAGAAACTTAGACTTGCAACCAAAAAATAGATTGTGTAAATGATTGAGATAGAAGTTAGTTTAATAGTTCACCGGAATATTGATGTAATTCTACAGTCATCACATAGCTTGGAATCCTGTAGGAATTCATATCCATACTAGATAGATACATGTGAACCATGCTTATATATTCAAACATTTCGGGTTTCAGCTCCTTAAGCTACTCTATCATGTAAGCTTCATGTTCCTCATTCCAAAATGTTCAGGGTAATTCAGTAACTAACCAGACCTATACTTTCATTTCATTACTACTTGGGGTTAAAGCTCTGTACCTATGTTCTACACTAGAGCATTTCATAACTTCAAACCAATTCAGATTACTAACACTACAGAGATGCAAAACGATCCAAACCAAGCAACTCAAATCAAACAGACACAACAGCAGAGCACACGAAATCATAACTCAAAAGCAAAACCATCGATTTGGGTGCAGAATCTGGCTCAAGAAACACGAAAGCTTCAATCTTTACTAGAATCCCCAATATTTATTGACCACATTTTGTTCTGGGTAACCAAAGAGAGAAAGAGAGGAGTAGCTTACATGTTTACAGCCCAAGAACCTGAACAAACCCCAACAGAGAGTAAGAGATAATGATACCTTAGAGGAATGAGGAATCCGACATGAAATTGAAGCAATACAGTAAGAAATTTCCGACGAGGAGCCGACAATCGTACTTCAGTATGAGATTAAACTTAGATCGGAGACTGGAGACTTGACAAGTTTGGGTTCCACGCGCACACCGTGAGATCTGGCTGAAGAGATATTTTAAGTGTGGGTTTTATGTTGGTACTTACGGGTATTACCCATACCCAATTCATTAAACCCAAAAAAACCCATACACATCAACGGCTGAAAATAGATATACCCATTACCTAAAATATAACCCAATTCATATTTTACCTATAGATATCTAGACTTATGGGTTTTAATTTGTATAGAAAAAGTTTATGTGAGAGCTTGTTTACGTTACACCATCATGTCAGGACATACCACCATCGTCAGACCTATGGGTTTTAATACCATCCTTACAAGGGAGGCCATAAACATCTTATTGGTATAATACAAGGGATGAAGGCTGTGTGTTAATCATGAAGAAGTGGAATCTGCAACAGTCCATTTCATATTGATCGACGTACAGCTATGAAAGAGGTCGTTATAAAACGTATGCCATTTAAGAAAACATTAGAAGCAAAAATGATCAACAAATGCCATTTAACACAGTATTGGCCTCCCTCGAAACTGCCATTTGATCTTTATTTATTTTATAATAAAATGATCTTTATTATATAGCATTAAAAATCAAATGATGGCTGCCTTTTGAATAGCATAGGCATGGCTGCAAAAGCATCTCAAACATAATAAATAAAGCACATAATCGACTTGCGAAAGGTAAGAAAACATACTTGAATTATCTGAACAAATTCCAAAACAAAGAGGGTTACCTCGCTCTTCGTCTTTGTGCATGTGCAGTAAGACAATAAGTTCAGATTGATCATGTTACGAAATGGCAAAATTGATTGACCATAGGACACAAGCGTCTACTTCGTCTCAGTAGGGCTTGGACAGCTCTAGTCAACAACTTGGATCGCACAGTTGGTAAATTCCAGTCAGAACACAGATCTCTACAAATCCTAAAACTATGGTTGAGATTGGACGTTCCAATTCATCTTCATATCAACTCGGGAATCTCTTGGATGACTACGGGTACTATGTGCTTCGCTGGAACTCGAACTCATACAACACTACCCCATTCGGACCAAGCTTCATCAATTCGGCATCGAGCTGGAACATGTTCAGTACTCAACTCAAAACAGGCACGATCATTCGACGCCTAGAGTATCCTCTGCCACATCGAGAGGTTGATCGGGACACTAGCGTCGAGAGCTCTTGGCTCTCCGCCATCGATTGTGACTAAATTTAACCAAGCAAATACAAATAACATATATACAAAGGCTTGCTAAAGCCAATAGAAGTAAATGATTTTGATATAAGGATAGACAAAATCATATAGCATTTATATATGCAGATCGAACCAATGATCCGATTGATCTCTCTACAAGCTCGTAGCAATTCATATCAATTTAACTAACCAAATAAGAAAAGATTTTACTCATAGATCATGAGTTTTGGTCAAAACTGTAGAATAACTGTCGAATTAGGATTACTAATATTAGTAGGAGATCTTGTAATTACGGGTATCTTTTTCCTTGTACGTTTAGAATAGCTCTCTAACTCTTGTATCACTATAAATACCCCTTGAGGGATGAATGAAAGACAACATATTGAAACACAAATCAAATTATTCTTTTCAAGTTGGTATCAGAGCAGGTTCAATCCTGTGGATCTGTTTGAAACCTGATTTCCAAAGAAACATCACAAACGCATACTTGAATTACTTTACAAAACTCAGCAACGCCTTGAAGCCACAGCAACAAAGGACGCAAGCATCAAACAGCCTCCACCAATAATTGTTTGATTCATCAGTTTATAATGGAAAACGATGATGCTGCTACTCTTGCACTCCACAACTTGCCTCCAACCATCAACCATTATCATACCACGACTCTGGACAACTCGGCGTTTCCCACTGGCGTGAAATTGAATGAATCCAATTATACCATATGGGCACCTCTGATGAAGATGAGGATTAGAGCACGAGGAAAGGTGGGATATCTCACTGGAGCCAAAGCTATGCCTGCCATGAATGCTCCTGAATTTGAAGTTTGGGCCACAGACAATGAAAGGGTGAAAAGTTGGCTTATTGATTCTATGGAGCTATCACTCATGAATCGGTACATCCGACTTCCGACGGCCCAAGATGTTTGGGAAGCTGTTGAAAAAACTTTTTATGATGATTCTGATGAAACCAGAATTTTTGAATTAAACAAAAAATGTTTTGAAGCAAAACAGAACGGCCGAACCCTTCCAACCTATTACAATGAATTGGTGGGGATGTTTCAAGAAATTGATCAGCGTATAGCCTCTCAAAATAACACAGTAAATGCAATTGTTCAAGAGACGACTGCCATGGCACGGATGCGAGTTCATATGTTTCTTAGTGGGCTCGATTCGGCATACGATCAAGTTCGTGGTGAGATTCTACGCAAAGACCCAAAATTCGACTTGGAGCAAAGCTATGCCTATGTTCGGAAGGTTCATTCTGATAGACAGGCGATGGGACACGTCTCTGAGTCTTCTGCCTTGGCTGTCCAACGTAAACAGGGCCCCCCCGGGTTTCTCAACTCCTTCACAGCGCCGCCCTCCGGGGAAAACAAATCCATATGCAAACACAAAATGTCCACTCTGTGGAGAGCTTGGTCATAGCAAGCAACGATGTTACGAAGTGGTTGGCTATCCAGAATGGTGGGATTTCACCAAGAAACCACGCAAGAATCTGGGTAAGGCTGCTGTTGCTATTACTGAGGAAGAGCATGTAGACAAGGCCTCCGCTAATGTAGCACAGTCATATGTATGAATGGTAAGGTTACTTTGAATAATACATGGATAATTGATACAGGTGCATCTGACCATATGACCAATGATCCCAATTTGTTGCAAAATCTCAAACCCTCATCTCAAAATATTGTTTCTACTGCTGTTGGTACCCCAACTCCGGTTATCGGAGAAGGTTCTATTGTTTTATCTGATTCTTTAACCCTTGAGTCTGTGTTGGTTGTTCCCTCATTAGCTTATAGTCTCCTCTCTGTTGGCCAAATAATTCTTGACCTTGCATGTATTGTGACTTTTTATCCGTCTTTCTGTGTGTTTCAGGACATTCTGACTCGGAGGATTCTTGGTTATGGTGTTAGAAGGGGGAGATCCATCGTGTTCCCTTCAGGGGGAGAAAGGTTGTGAAGGGAGTTTTGATGTATTTGAAGACTTAGAGAATATTGAAGACCGTTTTGGTGTCGGATTGAATGATCAAACCGAGCAAGGGAGAACGTGGGAGACCCACGCGCCAACCGACAACTCAAGTGACAGGGAGGCCCACGAACCCACGACTGTCTCTCACATGCCGGCTGTCCCCCACATGCCGGCTGATGATTTGTCGCTGGCCCCATCTAGTCCTGCCCATGTGCCGGTTCAGCCATCCCTTCCTGGTGATAGCCACGTGACGGCTCCAGAAGATGCATGCAATGACTCGGCGCAGTCCATTCTTGATCAAAGTGATGGGACCCGAGAGGTTCAAGAACGAGATACTCCCCATTCTACATCAACAACTGAAGAATCATGTCAGAATGCTCCTCCACAGGTATTTTTTGATTCTAATGTTGGGTTAGAAAATATTGAGCCTAGGAAATCGCAAAGGGTTACTAAGGGAATTCCTAAAAAACAATATGAACCAGATATCAAATCTAAAGCCAAATACCCTATAGCCAATTACATGTCTAACCATAGACTTGCCGGGTCACATGCACTTGTTGTTAATCAATTATCTACTGTATCTATTCCAAGTA
Organism: Comarum palustre; assembly: GCA_951800085.1. Taxonomy (NCBI): domain Eukaryota; kingdom Viridiplantae; phylum Streptophyta; class Magnoliopsida; order Rosales; family Rosaceae; genus Comarum; species Comarum palustre. Next base: position 5,579,279 of record OX637575.1, read on the forward strand.
ACGTGCAAGATGCATTGGTGGATCCAAAATGGACAAAGGCAATGAATGAAGAATTGGAGGCTCTTCAAAAGAATGCGACATGGGAATTAGTTCACATGCCTGTTGGGAAGAAAACTGTAGGATGCCGGTGGGTGTTTACCGTAAAACTTAATGCTGATGGAACCATTAATAGGTATAAAGCAAGGTTGGTTGCCAAGGGATATACACAGCGCTATGGGGTTGATTATGAGGAAACCTTTGCACCCGTAGCAAAGATCAATACTGTCAGAATTCTGATTTCCCTTGCAGCAAACAAAGACTGGCCCTTGCGACAATTTGATGTGAAAAACGCTTTTCTCAATGGGAATTTAGATGAAGAGGTGTACATGGATATGCCCCCAGGTGTCAAGAGTAGTCCGAGCGACGTCAACAAAGTGTGCAAGTTGAAGAAATCTCTATATGGACTCAAACAATCTCCGAGAGCTTGGTTTGGAAGATTCTCAAAGTCCATGAGGTCTTTTGGGTACCAACAGAGCAATTCTGATCATACCTTATTTATCAAACGCAATAGTGGTAAGATTACTGCTCTGATTGTGTATGTTGATGATATGATTGTTACAGGAGATGATCTCGAAGAGATGGATAAGTTACAAAAGTGTTTATCAAAAGAGTTTGAGATGAAGGATTTGGGGCAGTTGAAGTATTTTTTGGGCATTGAAGTTGCAAGGTCTAACAAAGGAATTTCACTGTCACAGAGAAAATATGTCCTTGATTTGCTTGCTGAAACAGGGATGTTGGACTGCAATCCTATTGAAACACCTATTGAGATGAATCACAAGCTTGCAATTTATCCCGGCCAAGTTTCAACTGATAAAGGTAGATATCAACGTTTGGTAGGACGGTTGATTTATCTTTCTCACACAAGACCTGATATTGCCTATGTTGTAAGTGTTGTTAGTCAGTTTATGCATAATCCGAGTGTAGAGCACATGGATGCAGTCGTTCGTATCCTCAGATATTTGAAGATGGCACCAGGTAGAGGATTATTATTTGAGAAAAATAATAATTTGGACGTTTTTGGTTATACAGATGCAGATTGGGCTGGTGATAATACAGACAGACGTTCTACATCTGGGTATTTCACGTTTGTTGGAGGGAATCTTGTCACTTGGCGTAGTAAGAAGCAGAAAGTTGTGGCAAGGTCGAGTGCTGAAGCTGAGTTTCGAGGTATAGCTCATGGGGTTTGTGAAATGTTGTGGATTCGTAATATTATGAAGGAACTTGGTTACAAACTTAAGGGGCCTATGGATCTGCATTGTGATAATACAACTGCTATTGAAATTGCACATAATCCTGTTCAGCATGACCGGACTAAACATGTGGAAGTTGATCGTCACTTCATCAAGGAGAATCTTGATCGGAAAATTATTCGCTTTCCTTTCGTAACTTCAGAGGAACAGTTAACAGATGTTCTTACTAAAGGAGTATAAAAAAAAATTGTTTGACAGCTCAATTGACAAGTTGGGCATGATTGACATCTACGCGCCCGACTTGAGGGGGAGTGTAGAATAGCTGTCGAATTAGGATTACTAATATTAGTAGGAGATCTTGTAATTACGGGTATTTTTTTCCTTGTACGTTTAGAATAGTTCTCTAACTCTTGTATCACTATAAATACCCCTTGAGGGATGAATGAAAGACAACATATTGAAACACAAATCAAATTATTCTTTTCAAGTAAAACACAATACCAAATACGCTTAGATTATCATAGAGTCTAAAAACAGAAATTGAGACAAGCTTGGCAGTCGACCTGCATGGACAGCAGGGCAAAGGCCAAATACTAGCTAGTGGCAGAAGGATAAATTCTGCGTAAGGGATTTCTAAAGCCATCAGAGAACTATGCATCTTTATGTAATCAATTAATTTGAATGGAAGGTGTTACAGAGGTAACCCAGCAAAATACCAAATACTCCAAGTCGTATACGTGATCTCTCATCAATGCAAACGAAAGAAAGATATTCCCAGATAACATAGAATCCATGTAAGCATGTAGAGCAATATAAAAATCAACATGATCTGAATTAAAAAGCAATAAGCAAATTGAACTCATAGATCAAGACTATTAGTGCCAGGGCCGGTCTTGGCCGAGCTGAGGGCGACAGCACGAGGTTTAATGTAATATTAAACTTAGGGTTTAAAATCTTGAAACTTTATAAGTGAAACCTGAGGCTTACTAATATAAGAAATTATAATCATATGATTAAACAATATAAACAAACAAATATGTAGACAAATTATGAAGAATTAGATATAACAAAATAAGATGTGAAAACTCATAAATCATGAGTGTGGATATTAAACAACAAAAGTTGCACCAACATCTCGTATATCATCATCGAGTTTGTACAACTAATGAGCGAAATCGTGCTGATAACGTATTTTAAACTGAAGAATGAGATAGAGAAAAAGTATAAAGGCAAAATATAGGAGGAGGAACAAGTGTACATTTCATTCTCATTTGACAATTTTTTTATAGGAGTAAGGGTTACAAATAAGGATGTAACTAATGAGTATTTGCTTAGACATCCACAAATATATAATATCTACAACAAGAAACATGTTTTTGGTGTCAAATACTTCACAAAAATATTGAACTATTAGATTTGCTCATGTAAAAAAATGAAAATATAATACAAGGTTAAGGATGTAAAAATGGTTTATCAATTTTTTTTGTGGTTTATCAATAAAAGCGCAATAGGCAAGAGTAATCGAGAAGCGCAATTTACGAATACAATCAGCAAATACAATTGGCGGTTGTAGACAACTTAACCAACGAATGTGATTGATGGGCGGACACAATTGACAAGCGCAAACGACGAATGTGATTCAAAAGCACAAACAACAACTGCGATAAGCGATTCACAAGCACAAACGGTACTACCGTTGAACAAACGCAAACTGTGATTGATGGAGAACAACCACGTCCAACAACGAGATTTATAATCACAGTGGCCCATTCATCTAAGGATGTAGTTAACGAAATGATAATCACATTCATGAGAGGCAACAAAGAAAAGACATGGGCGCAAGATAAAAAAAATAAAAGCTCTCGAAGAGGAGAACCAACTATTTAGAAATTTTCCCTTTGGACAAAGTTGTCCAAAATTAAAATTTTGAGGCATTGTGGGGGTAGTCAACAAATTTAGACTTGAAGAATGACATTTAACCGTCGCCATAAAGGTGAAAGTTTAAATAATGGCATTTAACCGCCGTCATAGATGAGACCGTAAATGCAACATTGAAGAGGACATAAAGATCAAGCGGTAACGGTTGGTATTAATCGTCAACAATAAATCGTCATCAACAAAGTAATAAAGGTAAACATAATGAGCAAATTGAATAGCCGACTTGCTCTTCAAGTAGAATGGATCTATAAATAAGTGATACGGCAAAATGGTAAGGCATCCACATCCGATCTAATGTAATCTTATTTCAATCGACTAAGAGTGAAACTGACTTAAACGTCAGAGAGTTTTATGCAGGTACCCCTTTTTCAGACCCAAAGTCAACGCAAAGTAACTCAGTCAACAAGTGCCTCTTACTTTCCTGAAGACAACACCTAGTATGAACAACAACCAAGTCTACAGGGCAGCGCAGGTCTACCTCCAAACCAAGATCAACTTTATCAATGAATGTCTAAAGGTCAGCAAAACCCCTAGGCAAAAGACCAGAACTCTCTCAATTGAGCAAAACGAGGAGATTATCGATGCTTTCGAGAAAATCAAGCTCAAGTGGCGCTATGTGCTCACCGAAAGCAAGGATCATCGTGGTGATGGGGAAAAGAAACACTTAGAGCTAACATTTCTTAAGAAGCACAAAGCATTGGTGGTGGAAGCATACTTGCCATATGTGTTAGCTAGGGCTAAGGTGATTAGCGAGGAAGAGAAGGTGCTCAAGCTCGATTCGAGTCACTCAGGTTCAGTTGATCTTAAGCACCCTTCGACGTTTGACACATTGGCTATTGATCCGGAGCTGAAGAGCATGATCATTGACAATTTGGATAGGTTTTTGAAGAGGAAGGAGATGGTTTTATAAGAAAGTTGACAAGGCTTGGAAAATAGGGTATATTTGCTATATAGTCCGCTTGGCACCAGCAAGTCTTGCTTGGTTGCAGCCATGGCTAATTACCTCAAGTTTGATGTGTATAATTTGGAGCTTAGTAGCATTTACTGAGACCGTGATTTGAAGAGGAGACTGCTGGCTACTTCAAATCGGTCCATCTTGGTGATTGAGGACATTGATTGTAGCACCGAGACCGAAAACCGGGAGACAGATAGGCAGGTTCAACGATATAACAATAATACGTTTTCACTGTCAGTTCTGCTCAATTTCATAGATGGTTTGTGGTCAAGTGTTGGTGATGAGAGGATCATTATCTTCACCACCAACCGTAAAGATCGGCTAGACCCTGCATTGTTGCGTCCGGAACATATGAACGTGCATATTCACATGTCCTATTGCACCCCAAGCGGGTTTAGGATCTTGGCCTCTAACCACCTTGCATTCATGAGAGCAACCCTCATCGGCTCTACGGAGAATTGAAAGGTTGATAGGGAGCATAAACGTCACCCCTGCGGAAGTTGCTGAGGAGATAATGAAGAGTGATGATGCTGATGTTGCACTACAAGGGCTTGTCAATTTCCTCAATGCAGCGTTTGGACGAGAGTTTTTTAAATTCCTATGAAATTCTGAAATGATGGAATTTATATTTTCATCATTTGAGAATCCATTAATAGATATATTCATTGTTTGAATATATCTATTTGGGTTTTGGAATGTGTGATAGATTAAGAAAGTTTGAAATGAATTTATAAAATAAAATTTTAAAAAGTCTTGTTTTGGAAATAAAAATGGATCCAACAATAGAATTTGCAAATGACACATATTTTGGTGGAATTTCAACTGGGGAATTTAAACAACAAAATCCTTCATTTTCAATTCCATTCAAATTTCAAATTTCTTATATGATAATGCCAAACAAGAGAATTAATCATTCAAAATTGAAAAATCTCTATTTTAATTAAATTTCCAGAAATTCATCCGTATCCAAACACACAAGTGAAAGGAGATTGAGAACCATCAGGCCAAGGATGAAGGGACTGATAATAAGACTAAGGATGAAGGGACTGATAAAACTGGAAGTCAAGAAGCAAACGAAGAAAAAGAAGCATAAAAAGGACCTTGATCATGATGAACTTGCAAAATCCTTGCTTGAAATCCTGAAGCTAGCACGCTAAACTTCGTCGAGGCATTCATGCATCTTGCTTCTTCTCTCAAAACACATTGGGGAACCAATTTCATGAACACACTCTGGGGTTCCGGAGTGAGTCTGTCTCATCTGAATTATGATGTAATATTGGTGAACTTACTTTACTGGAGAATCAATAGATAGTGAAGAGCTAAATTAAACTCTGCAATAGTTTCCATTCTGATTTTGGTGTGATGGATCCAACGCCCAAAGAGAAACATGACAAAAAGATCAGTGATGCTAGTCATGCGACACAAAATAATATATAATAATAATACTAAAAAAAGATTATTATTTTCAGTTTTCTACACGTATATCATATATGGTGCTTGTTTAGTGTCACACTCAGAAAGTTGGTAAACCAAAAACACTTGGCTAATGCCCCCAAGAATTAAGTGAAGTGATGAGAAAACTTCAGAGAATAAGGTAAACCACCCTAGAAGCTGGCAAGGGATCACGTCCATAACCAATAGTACTGAACTGTGAGCTTGGATCTCCATAACCATGCATGAAGACATTTGCTAAAGATCAAAGATCCATTTATATACATATACAGAGTTAGATTTCCTCCATCTAGGTCTGAGCTTAGATTTCCTCTATCTAGGCCTGAGCTCAATACCTTCCACAATGAGACCTCTTTTTCTCTCAAAACGTTCAGATCCCTCAAGTATACACTCTATAGTAGCACTATCATCAATGTATGAGATTTCACCGAACTCAATCTCCATCCATCCATCACTTCTCTCTCGAGCTTGTGAAGCCATATCTCCTATCAGGAACACACGATTATGTTGCGCTACAACTTGGCGTCGAGTACTAACAACACGAACTACACGCAAGCTAACAGGCCTTTCTTGAAAACCAGATCGAGATGTATATGAAAACTTGTATACAAAGTAAGCTACATAGGTTGTTCTTGGTGACAATATATATGTAGATATGGATCCCTTGATCTTAAGACAACGTACAAATTTGAGCTCAGCCACTTCAGAGAACCTGTGATTATAATAACAGCATTGTCAACTGTTCCCTCATCAAACAAGCTCGATTATTCTATGGTCATCCCAAGTTTAATTTACTTTATTCCTATTACATTTAAAAAAAATATGATAGTACCAAAAAGTGAGACATCAGAAAAGAGACAGACCTGGATTCAGGCAGAGATATCCAGTTCCAGTAGTCTGGAATTTCTGCCAAATCAATAAGTAAAAGCCTGGCTCCCAGCATCCAGCATTTCTTACCAGTTGACCGATCATATGCAAAACTCTGTTCATGACACAAAATAAAAGCAAAATGTTATTACAGTGCTACAAGAATGACAAATTTACATTTGCATATATGCATCAATATTATACGAACCAAGTAGCCATCATCAAGGAAGATGAGGGAAGCGCAGAGACTCCGGTAGAGGTCATGCAGAGAAGAATGATGGGGCACTGGCGGAACAGCTCGAGAGATGATTTCATGGATATTAGAATCATCCCAAGTTTCCATATTCGTCGTCGTCGTCGACATGGAATACTGCATCACCCACAGTACTAGGGTTTCAATTCCCAAAAGACAAACTGCATGAAAACATGAAACTATATTAACACCTAAAAGAAAAAAACGAGAAGTTCATTCCATATTTTGGTGTTACCTTTGCCAAGCAGACCTTGTGCTCGGTAGAGTAGCAGTAACCCAAGCCAAGTACTTGCAAAAAATGCTAGTCCTTTTTCGTCTGTCAGGAACAGCTTGTGCCAATTATGGTCCCTCCAAATCAAATATGAAATCCATACACCTAGAGCAGAAAATACCACAGCTAAAACTTTCCAAAGCAATCCTAAAACACAGGAGATCACCAAACCAACCAATCCTAGTGCGAGGTAAATGTTATGAAACGCATTAAAGCATTCGATAATACTACTCATCAATTCTGAGCCTGCAATTTGACCAGCCAAGCTTTCATGAATCTGCACTACTGCATCTCTTAACTGAATTGCTTGCGGCACCATAGGCCCTCTAACATAATTGTACAACTCCACAAATGCTCCTGCTATTTTGACAAACATTTCTCTTGCATTCATCTTATTGTATATATAGTTATATACCTCTAAGACAGCTTCAATGATGAGAAAAACCTAAAGTAACAGACAAGAATATACAAAAATCTAGAGGGTCCTTGTGAAAGAACAACAATCTGCTTCAACCTTGTGTAGAAGAATGAATCATGAAGCTGTGTACGTATATACTGGCTATATTTTTGTTTTTGCTTTCTTGGTGAGAAGCCAATCTTATACTTTTCTGATGAACACTCAAAAAATTCACAAAATATATCTAGTCTCAATTAGATATAATTAAGTTTCAGTTTACCTACTACCTACCTCACTTACCAGACGTTTATTATAACAAAGTAAATGCAGCATACGTTATTGACTATTGAAAACTCTGAAAAATATATAAATACTTGACTACGTCGCATATCAAAGTCTTTTACAGAAAGCAACCCCTCTTATAGTCTTATTAGTTATTAACAAGACGCATGAGAAACCACTAAAGACACAGTAGAATCTGATTTGCTAACCAAAAAGATTTGGGAGCATATGCCTAGCTCATCTGCTTGTTGTTTGGGTTCAACCAACATCCTATTTATCTCCTACTAAAGAGAATGAACGACGAGACCATTTACCATTTTGATTTGGTAAAACTACATTCTAATGGGAGTATCTGAATTCTGAGGTAATGACTCACTCGGAGAACTTGAGCTAAGACATTAGCTTTGGTTTTATAAATCTCTATCCCTTTCACTGTAAACACAAAAACTCTAGCTAAAAACCAAGTTTGCAAATACAAACCCAATCCAAAGTGTTCCAATTATTGGAGGGTGTTTGACAGAAAAGACAAGTGCAAAATGTGCGGTGATATTATTGGGGTAAAAGCAGTACACTGCTCATCTTCTTTAACTGCAAACAATTTGGGCTTGTACTATATTGCCATTTCTGTATGAACTTTAATTTCATGAATCAACAACCATATTAATCTCTTGACATTTTAACAGTCATCACTTGGTGATTATCATGATCATCCAAGATTGAAGACTTGGAATGCTAAGTTAGGCACCTTAAAGGTTTAAGTGCATTGAAAGGTTAGAGTCTTACGCGGCTTTGACATTTCAACGCGTCCTACGTGGAATGAGTTGAAAAGTAAATAATCGTTGTTGAACCAAATTATGACCTCAACAAACCCCAATCAAACAAACTCTTTGTGTCACACCCCGAATCTTTTGAAGTTAATAAAAGTTATCTTCTGTAACATCTCGTACCTAAAAGTTACCTTTTCACAGAGGTTTACGAGTTACCGAGGACTTTTAATTGCGATCGGTAATTCGATAAGTTATCGATCGAGTTAATTTTCGAGTTTTTAAAAGTACTCCAATTACCTGAATTGATGACTCGATGTGGTAGTACGTGTCGACACGAGTCTCCCGGTATTTTCGGAATATTTTTTTGGAGCTTCCGGCTAATTTCTGTGAATTTCTGAAGTTTATGGTAACTTTTAATTATCAATCCGGTAAAAAGGGAGTTTTACCATTTAACCTTTTTACTTTTCACTCTCTTTAAATCTGGACCATCAGATCATTTGGGGAATTGATCTGGACCGTCCATTCAAGTATAAAAAGGGAGTTATTGTGTTGACTTGGTCAAAAGACCAAAATCGGGTCAAACCCGAGTTTTCCTTCTCCCTTCCTTCTGCGACTCAGCGTCGCCATCTTCGCTCCGATCGACACCACCGGCGCGTCCGGCCAACCCACACCGGCGCACCACCACCAATATCTTCCTCTCCTCCTCCTCTTCAAAACACCCTTACCAATTTGTTCCAGCATCCATTGTGGAAGGAGTTTAGCCGAGGGGAGACGCGACTGTGCTCACCGGTTTTTGGCGAGCTCAGGCGACGGCGAGGGCAGCATGAGGTAGAGTTCTTCTTCCTTCTTCTCCCTCCTCCTTTCCTTACCATTTTCCTGGTCGAATCGAGCCCTAATCGAGAAATCCCCATCTCACTGTTTCCACTGTTTTCGGGTTTCTCCTGGGTTTCTCTTCTTCCTCCTCCGGCGGCCTTTTCAGGTGAGCTCTCAAGCTCAGGCGAGCTGCAGGGTAGCTGCTGGTGGTTAGATAAAGGCAGAGGAGGAGGCACTGCTTATAGAGGAAGTAGGCAGCAGGGAGTCTCTCTCGGCAGTGGGTAGTGGAAGTTGTGGCAGCCAGGCGGTTTTGGGCTGTGAAGTTTGAGAGTTGGGGAGCAGAGGCAGAGGTCTGGTGTTTCTCCCTCGGATCAATGTTGAAGGTAATTACTGTTACCTAGAGCTCCTGTGTTTGTTCTTGATCAACTGTGTAATTACAGTGTTGTTGGTGTTGTTGTTGCTGAAATTGTTGTTGTTGTTTACATGTTGTCGTAACTTGGTAAATCGGAGGAAACGGGGAGGTTATGGCGAAATTCCGGCAAGTTATCGGAATCCGGTGAAACGTAATAGTTCCGGCAGATTGCCGAAGAGGTAGAAATCGAATCCCTGTTAGGCTTTTAGTCAAAAGTACGGTTAATTCCTAAGTTGAGTAATTACGGAGAAATTGGACGTAATTAGGAAGTTTCCATTTTGGGAAACTTCCCATTCTAAAGAACACTTGCCATGTTAGGAAACTTTCTATTTTGGGAAACTTTCCCTTTTTGGAAGGTTTCCATTTATGGAAGATTGACCGATAAAGTAAAAAGGGAAAGGTTAATTTTAGTAACCGGTTAAGTTAAGACAACCGGATCTTTAAGTGAGATTCTAGGCAACTCAGGAATCCTAGTCTCCGAGTTGGGTGCTGTAATAATTTGGTAAAGTGGTTGATTGGGTGTCCATAGTAATTCCCCAAAACTACTATGTGATAACCTATCGTTAATAAAATGGTAAGGAAAGTCGTTACGCTGAGACTACGAAGTCGGAAACCAAACTTCGAGTCGATAATCGGAAATAAGTGTAATGTTTGAAAAACTGTTAAAAAGAAAGGAACTTGGTCAACACGTGGTCAAATAGGATTTCCTGGTCAAACTAGGAAAAGACCAAGTCAACGATGAAATGACTAATATAATGGTTTGTTTGTACAGTCTCTGATTGAACGTGAGACGGGCTCGACTTAGTGGTTAGTTCGAGGGTTTCGCTCGAGGAGCTTTCCGAGCAGGAAGAAGGTCGCGATGAGTACTGTGAGTGGACCTTTGTTTTAAATTAAATTGCATGCCATATACTTTATTTGATTTTCTCCTGCATATATGATTTCCTCCATTTATATGTTTTACGGTGATTTGGAAAAATGAGATTTAAGGATTTTAAAGGCAAACAAGCCGGGAAAGAGGTTCATACCTTTCCCGTGATTTTAAAGGATTTTCCCGGGATATGGTTTTAATGATTATCACCGTGTTGGGATTATGGAGGGGGATGATTTTGAAAGGAGAAACTTGGCTCACGGATTTAAAGGGGTTTTCGATTTATTATTCCCACGAGGTTTAATGAGGTTTTACAGGTTTTAAAGGGATTTTAAAAAGGGAAAAGGATATAAGGATTGTATGCTAGCATGGACCCTCTCCGGTGGAGCTGGTCATTAGACCTTCCTGGATAGAGCAGGTCGGGGACCCTCTTCGGTTGAGCTGGTCATTAGACCTTCTCGAATAGAGCAGGTCGGGGACCCTCTCTGGTGGTAGCTGGTCACTAGACCTTCCCAGATAGAGCAGGTCGGGGACCCTCTCCGGTGAAGCTGGTCATTAGACCTTCCCGGATAGAGCAGGTCGGGGACCCTCTTCGGTGGAGCTGGTCGTTAGACCTTCCCGAATAGAGCAGGTCGGTTTTCTCGTGGATGAGGTTAACACCCCACATAATTGTTTATATTTGAGCCAAGGGATTTATTGAATTATTTAATGTCCATGATTTGTTGCATGCGGATTTTCTGAGAAAACTCTAAGGGAGAGCATTAGAGGAAAGTAGAGTTTTTATATTGGATTTTCGTCCACTCACGCTAACGGTTTTCAATGTTTCTCCCCTGGGCCCTTCGTTTTCAAATGCCCAGTGGTGCAGGATTCTTGAGAGGAGGTCGAGCGCGTACAACAGTCGAGGCATAGTCGATCAATCCGTTGCCGCTTGCAATTCTTTAAGGTAATCATCTTTGTAGACTGCTCTGACTAACCCAGTTTAGCTAGTTAAGTAGGTTAGGGAGCAGGATGCCTTCATGAGTTAGGGTTTGTTGTTAGATATTCATGGAAGTGCTGAGTTGGTATGTAGGAAGGGTTGGCCATTTCAAGGGGGTTTCGGTAAGAAGTTCTCTTGAGGTGGTCCCCGCAGGATTTACTTCGGGTTAAAGGGGTTTAACCCGGGGTGGGTCCTGACACTTTGACATATGCATAGCTTGATGAAAATACCGTGCCTCTCCCACTTAGAAGAAAGACCCTACTAGAACTCTGAGAACTATCAACCAAGGGGAGCATCTGTGGTACATCTAGTGTATATGCACCGGGTTATCCACCATTCATTTAACAAGGTTATAAGTTTTGGAAAGCGACCGGGAAAGAAAACCGGATTTAGATCGACAATAACGAAACCAAACCAAACCAAACCAAATGAAAATAAAAAAAATAAATTCATAAAAAAATTGCCTGAGAATTTTCGATCAACCAAGACCTTAGCAAAATAGACCAAATTTTCTACCCCATAGTAGACCAAATAAACCCTGGTAACTTAAGAAACAACCGAAGTAGACCAAATAAACCCTGGCAACTTAAGAAACAACCGAAGTAGTCAAATCTGAACCTATTTTCTCATCCCATTCTGGGCAATTTGACGACCATTTCAAAAATAGACAATCACAACAGATAAAAATTTCAAAGAAGCATTCAGTACTTCATCTTTTCAAAACAGAACCACGTGGAGGTTGCAGGCTTTTACTTGGCGTTTCTAATGGCTACGAACTTCAGTACTTCATTTCTATTTCTGAGTCAGATGCCTATGAACTTCAGCACTTCATTGCCTTGAAAACATAGAATTGACCTCTCACCAAAAACTTAGTTCCTCCAAGTTCTCCAACTGGTTTCTGCAATCTTGAATATAAAGCCCTCCGCAGCTCATTCTCAGTTTCTCACTATAACCACTCCCCATTTTCTAATCAACCAAAACCAGTCCCGTTTTCAAATCCAAGAGTTGAACACAATGTTTCCTCTCATTCCCAATATGCCAATATCAGTGTCCTCACTGTTCTCAGCCTATGCCTCCTTTACTGCACTCATGATGCTGGTCCGAACTTTTGTTAGAGAACTCAAAGATCTCATCCCCCTCCACGTTCGTTCATACATATGCTGCAAGCTCGAGTACTACTTCTCTACTCATCGCCCCGATGATCTAACTCTTGTCATCAACAAGAAATCTGGTATGGAGCGTAATGAGGTCTATGACAAGGTGGAGGTCTACCTTGGAGCCAAGATTAGTCCCTCCACCAAGCGTCTGGTACTGAGCAAGACCAATCAACAGAAGACTGTCACTCTCGCCATTGAGAAAAGAGGCCAAGTTGTTACTGATACCTTTGGTGGCATTGATCTCCGGTGGAGTTACATTGCCAAACCAAAAAAGTCCAAATCCAAGCACAGCTCTGATGGAGATGAAGACGAAGAAGAATGGAGCTTTGAGCTCATGTTTAATGAGAAACACAAAGCCGAAGTGATAGACTCTTACATTCCCTATGTGCTTACTCAGGCTGAATCCATTAAACATGGGGTGAAGGCTCTAAAGCTACATTGCGCTGGTAGGGATCATTATGGGACTTATAGAAGTTGCATTGATCTTGTACACCCTGCAACTTTTAAGACAATAGCAATGGATCCAGAAGTTAAAAACATGATTCTAGCTGACTTGGATATGTTCGTGAAGAGGAGGGAACTATATAAGAAAGTTGGGAAGGCTTGGAAAAGAGGTTATTTGCTATATGGTCCACCTGGTACTGGAAAATCTAGCTTGATTGCGGCCATGGCTAATTATCTCCAATTTGATATATATGATTTAGAGCTTTCAGGTATTCACGACAACTCTGACTTGAGAAGAGTGTTATTGTCTACTACAAATCGTTCTATTCTGGTTGTTGAGGACATTGATTGCTGTGTGAAAATCAAAAATCGGGAAGCAGTGGAGCCTTCTGAACCCTCTGATAGCCCAGATTGTAGTCCTAGAAGCAAGGTAAGTACTTATTCAAAATATTAAGTAGTTTTTTAGCTGGAGCTTTAAATTCATTATCCTACATAAGAAATAAATCTTGCCATCCTTGATCCTTTGCATTTGTAACCATTATATGTGTTCTATATGTTATATATGTGCATTGAGATAGTTTGAGGATATGTGCAGTTCACACTGTCGGGTCTACTGAACTTCATAGATGGTCTGTGGTCATCTTGCGGCGATGAAAGAATTGTTGTCTTCACCACCAACCACAAGGAGAAACTAGATCCTGCATTGATACGTCCAGGTCGAATGGATGTGCACATTCACTTGTCATATTGTACTCCAAGTGGGTTCAGAACCTTGGCCTCTAACTACCTTGGCATTCATGAAACCAACACTCATCACCTCTATGGAGAAATTGAAGACTTGATAGAGAGTGCAGAGGTCACCCCTGCAGTTGTAGCCAAGGAGCTCATGAAGAGTGATGATGCAGATGTTGTTCTTGATGGGCTTGTGAAATTCCTCAAAGAAAAGAAAGCCGCAAATGATGTAGAGAAGTTTAAAAAGGCCAAAAAAGAGGATGAGGAAGGGTCTAAGAAAGCAGAGATGCAGGAAAGGGAGGTGGAAGCAAACAGAAACTTCTAGAAGAGCTGGAGGAAGACAGAAGCCATCTGGTACGTTGTTTTTATAATCAAGTTCATCAGGAACATTTGTTGCAAACTCTTCTCATTTTTCCACCTTCAAGTTTCAGGAACAACCTGAATAGCAGCTAGGTATGTTCTGATAGTTTTTCAAGTCAATCTAGCTGTAGAAATTCCTAGTTAGCTTAGGATCTATGGTTAAGGTTAAATTTGGCATCATTTCAGGTGCTACTGTATTGTCATTCTCTTATCATTTGCAAGCTTGCATATTAGTTTCATTGTTATAGATAAGTACCAGTTCCAAACTTAAATTCTTAGGGTACAGCAATCAATTTATTAGTTCATACAATGAGGAATCACGAAATCAAGAGGTACAAAAGTCAAGAACGCAAAAAATATCTGGAAATTGGACAGTAATGTAGACAATCTCAGATAAATATGAGTACTAGTTCAGTCGAGTAACTTACTGAACTGGATTCTACTTCTCTCACATAAGTGAGATAACAGCTGCCGGGGAAAGCATCACGCTTTGCCTCGCCCTCCAAGAAAAGGTCAAGAACTGTCGAAGTAAAGAAAACGGACACACACTATTAAACCTTAGTACTACAACCTCCAATAGCTTATTAACAAGAAAATTTAGAAGCCGAAAAACTGAAATTATGTAAAATCTTCCCATGTCCTTACGCTTGTGGATAATGTCAACCCCTCTCAGATATATATAGCTTTCATGTTTCATTGAGGCATTTCATCGAACACCTTACCATCATTCATAAAACAAACTCAATAACATAGATAGGCTTACTGATCTGAAAAAAAATCTGGGTTTTATGCAAGTAGTTATTTTGTTCGCCATGGTTGCCGTCAATCCCATGTAGGCAAGAACTGGAAGTTACAGAAACAAAGGCGCGGGAATAGGAAAGTGAAAACAAAGGCATTTTGGTATAGGTCCTGAAATGGGTTTGGGCTCGGACTTGGGCTTGGATGTAGGGTTTGCTCTTGAAACGAGAAATGCAAGTTATTGATTTCATTGTATTTAAGATTAATCTATTGCAGTCGAGAAAATTGCTAATGAGCTTAGAAGAAAAGTGTAGTCAACCATAAAATTTGTATGTCAGTAGTGAGTACTAAGAGTAGTGCTTAAATTAGGTAAAGCATTAAACAGAGTTGAAATTTAGTCAGAAGCTCAGTATCATTTAGTCTAATAGTATAAGTCTCTTCTTACTGAAAGGTCAATTCACATAAGTTTCTTCTTATATGTGAAATGTCAATTCACACCAAACTCGTTGTAGTATCTTAGTTATTTTAAGGGTTCTAATTACACCTCTAGTACATCCACTTATTTGTTTAAAAATTTATTTCTCAATTTACTCTTTAACCAACAAAAAGAGAAACAAAAAAATTGATTGCAAATTTGTGGTGCAATCGAAGGAGAAGAGGCTCATCTCCTTTCTTACTGTGTCATATGCACAACCCAGTCATCATGATGGGATCGATCTCTCCAAGACAATTAGATATTTGGATATGTTAAAGTGACAACTCTAACTCTCTATCTTTTGGCAACCTTTTGAAAAAACCTGCAATTCCATGTAAATCTTGATGAGCCACAAACTTGAATTTTCTGTCTAAGTTCAGACTCACAATCAATTTAATTCAGTTTTCTTTATCGAAGCCATTGTTGAATACATAAATGTCGGGCTTAACAAGAATCAAGATAGAAACATGTCATCTCTTTGGTTTGTTATTAAGTGGAAAGAAATTGAACTGATAAAGAAATTAAGTGTTAGAAGAAGTGAAGAGCTGATTGAGATTGCCGGTTGTTAAAGAAAACGTAGGTTGAAAGAGAGACAGATTTTTGAGTACCGGTAAAACCTCTGATCATGTCTTTCTCAAATGGAACGTGAGCAAACTAAACTGAAAATTATGCTTGAAATGTGCTGTTTTAAAAATAAGGTATATAAAGTAAATTGAAATGTGCAATAGAACGTGCTAGTTATTCAACTGATCAAAACTTCAGTGAAATGTGTCTGATTTTCTTCCACTTTAGTCACACTGACCGGCAAGAAAATTGAAGCTTTTCTCCTATTTTAACCACTACTGAGTACTGAAGAGTGAAGACCAAACTCAGTTATTTTTCTCCTTCATTGAGATCAAACAGAACCAGAGCTAAAATCAAACACAATGTTTCCTCTCAATCCCCAACACTTGACCAAATCATTGTCCTCTCTCTTCTCAGCCTACACTTCCTTCACAGCATTCCAGTTCTTGCTCCAAACCGTTGTCAATGAGCTCAAAGACTTCATTCCCCCCTGGGTCCGAGGATACATATACTCAAAGCTTCGGAAATTCTTGTTTGGACGTCCTCAAATGATAAGCTCACTCTTGACATCAACATGAACATCGGTATGGTGATCAACGAGGTCTACGACAAGGTGGAGTCCAGGTCTACCTCGGATCCAAGATCAGTCCCTCCGATTCTCGACTCCAACTGAGCAAGACGAGCCGGCACAAGAGTATCAGCCTCGCCGTTGAGAAAAGATGCCAACCTATCAAGGATGTATTCGATGACGTATAGCTCCGGTGGAGATACGAGGCCAAATCATCGAAGAAGAGCAAGACCGGTACCAACTACAAGTATGATGATGGAGATGATGAATTTCAGTGAGGCTTTGAGTTGAAATTTATGTCATCCTTTTTCAGTTGGTTTTCTGACTAGATTTGTGCAAGATGCAGCGCTATCATACCGGAGCGTTCACCTGGTTAAAAAATCATGATCAAACATTTAGATTTAGATTTTGATTTAAAGGTGAAGAATATTATTTAAAAGTTAAGTTGTTTTACTCTCTATCTTTGAATTGACCATAAATCTCTTAGTCAGTAACTGACCAGGTGAACACTACTGCGCTATCATAATGGTAAACATTAACCACACTTAACCGCTTCTGATGAAATCATTTTTGCTTCATAAAAACCGCTTCTGATGAAGCCTAACTATCAGAATGTCAATTTAACAAAAAAAATCATGGGATTCAAACTCATATATATACGAATTAGAGGTGCGAAAACAAGAAATAATAAGATTTCGCATGTTGGCGATCAATTGCTTTTTGTTTAAAAAATAAAGGTGAATCTAGGTTGATCAGTTTGATGAAGGGTGTAACGAATTTAAAAATGAGTAAATTTTTTTTCAATAGACCTATTTAATTACCTTGACTACATCAGATGGTGAAATTTTATTTTCACATTTTTAAGACATGGGATCGGCAAGTGGTCACTAAAGGGGTGTAACATCTTTATTAGGTTATATGTGTTTGTGTGTCTTTGTGAACCAACAACAGGATAAAAGTAAAATTTAAAAAAAATCGTAAAATAAGATGTGATATATTTAGTGAAATACGAATATGATTGAACAATCACATTTTTGGTTAACATCTGGGTCTCGAAAAAAGCAGTCAACCATTTTACGCTTAATCTGCCCTATGGGGAGCCATATCTTCGGGAGATAACGTCTACATATTTTTACTTCGGTGGTTGCGCCTCATGAATTTAAGAGTTTAATGTGTGGAAGAATCAACCAAAATAGGACACGAAGAGGCTGGTAAGAGCATTTTCGTGTGGTAAGTGACTTTGGATTAGAGTTGACCGCTTCGATCGATCCTCGAATATTGCCGAATTTAGTTCAATTTTGTACCATAACCATGTTTCATTATAATGATCATATCAAACCTATCAAACATTCACACGTACAATGGGGAAAACTACTAACTGGGTTGGTGGCAGCTTAGCTTCATTAGATCATAATAATGTTGTTGATTCCCTTGTTTGTTGTACCCAAGGATTGAAGTCTCTGCGATATATTTGATATCTTCTTTTTTTGAATGACCGATATATATATATATATATATATATATATATATATATTTCTGATACTGTCAAATATCTTATTTATTTAGAAAATATCTCTAAAATATCAAAAAAATCTGTTAAAAAATTCTCAAGAAGTTGCGCTAAGTTTTGAGTCTTTCATTTTAAGTAGTGCGACTGGAACCTCAAATGAATCCCAAGAAAGCAACAATCAATATGGCTATAATGTTTATGGATATAATCAATACGCAGAAGTCAGATATCAATCATCTAGTTGGATTCATCCTTATCATCCACTTATAAGGGGAACAGTCGGCTGCTCTAAGGAGATATATGATTATCATATTCAACACTATAATTCGTACTATATGAGTCATATATATGTTTTGTCTAATTATTCTACTTTTATGGATCAGCGTTCCTCGTATCAACAACCTAGATTCTCGTTCTGGATATAGATGAAGTTGATGTTTGTAATATTTATATGTAAATCCGATAAATTAAATATTTCAGAAAAAAAAATTCTTCCTAAAATCCTGATATTTTTTTCTCGGGTATCCTCGATATATATCTCTGATATATCGAATATCTTCTATTTTCAAAGTACCGATATAATCCTCTTATACCTATACTTTTTCAAAGTACCGATATATCCTCCAATACTGATATTTTAATCCTTAGTTCTACCATCCCCCATCTCAACCACAATCTGCTTTCCAGTTTGACTTGTTAGGAACTAGTTGTGTGCGAGGTTTTCGTTATAATTTTAAGTTTTCTCAATAAAAACAAAAAGAACAAAAAAAATAGCGAACTACATATACATTCTTGGAAAAGATTCAATACACAAATAAGTACATGACTTTTGTTTTAGAACTTTTTTAGGTACAGGGAACAATCTCAATGATTGAAAAGATCATATGACAACAAATGTCAAGCGTAGGTCTCACCTAGCGCATTGCTAGAGCTAAAACAAAACAAAAAAGCAAAACCAAACAAAGTTTGTCCAAAAAACGGACTTACAACCCGAAAGCAAATCAACAAAACAAAAGCAAGAAAGATAAGGAACCTCCTAATCTCTTCACAAATCAAGCCTATGACCCATTGGTGTACATTTCAATGTTAAAGAAGATAAAAGAAAGAAAATTAGAGTTTAAGAGGGATCTCTCCTGGTGCGACCAAGAAACCTATTCCGCAGCTCATTCTGAGCCGCCCACCTCTGCTGTCGTCGCCGCCACCAAAGTTGAGGCCACCAGCGCCAATGGGGACATGGAATCGGACACCCCTTTGCGGTGAATGGCTAGGGCCCCCAACTCCTGGATAGTGAAACCTACTCCCTTTAGTTACAGAGGAGTCGGCGTCAGAGTCAGCGCGTGCCTAAGGCGCTTCTCCAGTCCCCACACCATTCTCTTCCTCCTTCATTCCTCTCCTAACCCCAGTAACCTTAGATGGGGATGGAAAAGCCAACACCTCTATTATGGTAACCGATCTCTTCTCTTTGGGAGAGAGACCGATGACGCTGACAGAGAGGTAGAAGTCGTGGTCGTCACCCTGAACACTATCATCGGAGGCACAATTAGGGTAATCACCTCCTCCGACTCCTCCATCTTAACGGGACAGCGCACACCCAATGATTAATCATGGAACAAGTCCGGCAACACCTCACCAACCTCTCAAACTTAAAAATCAATTGCACTGTGTCGACGGGAGAGAACCGAAAATGACACTCCAATCGAACAAGTGCACTCAGAGGGACAGAGACACGAACCCTCACCTCTCCCCGTTGTAACCAACGAGTGTCCACCTACAAGACCGATCCAATCGTCTCTCCGACCAACTGAGTCGTCGCCATGGTTGTAAAGATAGCCGAGATCCCTTGAGTCTCCACCCAAACCCAGATAAAGTCCAGTTAAACCTTCATGATATCGGAGAACCCATCATAATCATTGAAGAGAATCATGGTGCGCTAAAAACACCACGGTCCTTCCTTCTTCACTCAAACCAGATCCCATTCACATGAAAAAGTGAACAGGTACCAGTCTCCTCTTTCCTGGACCTGCACCGGAGTTGGCGGCCTCAACATACTTCTCACAGAAATCTTAAAGGACTCAAAAGAAACTGTCCTTGTAGTGTTGAGCCGTCTGACAAAGTAAAACCTCTACGCCACAAAACATTTCGATGGACACTAGAGATCCCCGAAATCCATCGATTCCTCCTCCTTATTGAAGGAGAGTTTGGAAGTGAAACTCATCGTCATTGCTGCTATAGAAGTCATTGACAGAGCCGCCGCACAACGTAAGCCAGAAAACCCTAACACTACCCCTAGGAGAAGAGAGAGAATTTTGGAGGAGTTGCGGTATAGATGTTGTTGGTTCGACTTTTGTTTTATAACTTATAAGGACAAAATCTTAAAAATAAGAAAAAATTATTTTTATGTTGCCTATATGTCAACAATTCATTTACAATTATAACCTTCACACATGAATAATTAAATATTATTATTTAGATTTCAGCAACTGTTGTAGCAGGTTTTTAATGACTCGGCTAGTGGAGTAACAACTATTTCCAATAAATGCAATGACATCTATTTCTATTAAATGTAGTAGCATGTTTTCAGTGGCTCGGCTAATATAGTAGAAATTACTTCTAGTAAATGTAGTAGCAAAGTTGTTTCCAGTAAATGTAGTAACAAACTTTTGGCGACTCAGCTAGTGTAGTAGCAAGCTTTTAGCGACTCGGCCAGCTATTTTCAAAATACATAGTAGCATACTTTTAGTGGCACAACTAGTGTAGTAGCACTGTTTTCATAAATGTAGTAACAATGTATTACCAGTAAAGGTAGTAACGAGCTTTTAGTGACTCGGCTAGTGTAGTAGCAATAATTTTCAGAAAATATAGTAACAAGTATTTACTATTGTAGTTGCCACTATTTGTAGTCAAAGTAGCAGCAGTGTTCCAATACGTAAACATAGTATCAGGTTAGAGCATGTCCAACAACTTCTCTATTTTCTTGATATCCTCAATTTTGAGGAATATTGAGCTATTTTTTAATCCAACAGATTCTCCAACCCATTCTCTAAAATAGGAAAAGAGATGAAAAACAAGGGTTCATTCACCAAAATTAAATTCTTCACATGTTCTAACAAGAAATAAGAAAAATATAGAAGTTTTTTAATTGATTAGTGTATTATAATAATAATAAAAATATATTTATTATAATTAATAATATATGATGTAGCATATTTTATGATTGTAATAAATGTTATTTTAAAGATTCTGACATTTATTAGGGTTTTATTTCTTTTTTTAAAGAAATTTTGAGAAAACAGTTGGACATACTCTTGGTAGGAGATGGATTGAGTAAAGAAGAACAATTAATTGAATGTACCCGAAGGAACTATATTTATTCTCTTCTCCTAATTTCCACCCAAACAATTACATAAAGACTGCTACTACCACTTCACTCGAGTCATCATGAAGACTCCTGCATCACTTGAGAACATTATGAAGCAGAATTGGATCACACATAGTTATGATCAATCACTCATTCATTCATCATACAAAACTTAATCATTTTGGTTGAAGACGTAATGGTAGGATTCGTAAATTCTATTTCAAAACTGATCGCCGGGGAGAAAGCTCCGGCCACCAGCTCCGCCGTCCAGGAAGTCGACCTTGACGAGCTCATGGATGTAAGTTCAATTCAACAAATTGCATTTTAATTTTCACAATATGATCTAATTTGTGAGTTTTGGTTATTGCTAGGATCCTGAGTGAAAAGGTCATCTGCCACTTTTACCATAGAGAGTTTTATAGATGCAAGTAAGATTTTGGATTTCTTTTGTGGTTTATGTGACTATAGATAGAAAATTGAGGGTTTTGTGTGTGTTTGTGCTTATATGAAATGTTTGTCTTTGATAATGGATAAGCATTTGAAGACCCTTTCTTTAAAACATCTTGATACCAAGTTCATCAGGCTGGATGCCGAGGTCAGTGTCTGCTCTTATGAATTTATCCTGTTTTGTGTGTTTACAAGGACTGAGAAGAGTAGATTGCAAACTCTGTTTTGGTTATTTAGAAATTTAATCATTTGGAAATCAACTGCAGAATGCACCCTTCTTCGTCACCAAGCTAGGAGTCAAAACTCTGCCTTGTGTCATAATATTCAGGTCAGAATATTCCCATCTTGATTACTATAAATGTATGTGCATTTGAATTTCCAATATTGATATGCTTATCAGCACGCGCGATATGGTTGGAATCATACCACATTTAATCATTTAAGCCCGACTTGCAAGTTGATTATACCACACAGTTTCTGGTAGGTGCTGGAGGGTTTTGCAAGTTCTGGATTTTTTTTGGCTAATACTTCAGGACGTATCAAAGTGATTATCTTGGTTATGTTTGGCATGCCTTAAGAGCATGTCACCACCTTCTCCTTATATTGAGATGCCGCTTCAGAACTTTTATATTTACGGACCCAACTTTTTGCCTTTGAGAAAAGGAGTTGCTGTGGATAGGCTGATTGTATTCATTGATATGGGTGGAAAAGATGATTTCAGCACAAGGGCACTTGAGGTTGTCCTAATCAAGAAAGGAAATGTTTTGTCCAATGTGTGTGCTTGCATTGCTTAGCCTGTGGCACACCTAAACTGTGATTTTAACAGGTATAATTAGTGAGGAGAAAGAAGAAGACAAAGATGATGATTATCTTGAAGGTGGTCGCAGGACAGTGAGATCCTCCGTGAATCATGATTCTGATTCAGACTGATAAGGATATAGAAGTTTCAAATGCGTGCATGTTAGTATACTTCTGATCTATGTATTTTCTTTTGGAGAATCAAAATTACATTGGAGATTTGTTCTTTCCTGCATGAATAGAAAATGTGTCTCCTATTTCCTCCTTATCTGTTGTCTACGTTCAAACTTTTTATCTTTCCCATTAGGATTGGAAGCTTTATCATTTTCGTGGGAGGCCTCATCGTCTCCTTGTATCTTCATATCCCTTACTGATGTTTCGCGGGAAACTCATATAGCTTATAGCGTGATGCATATTGTCTGGAAACTTTGATGCGTCATGATTGAATGCAAAACCAGCTCCATATTACAGAAACTTTCAACTTCATGACTACGCGTCCATCAAAACTCATCTTGTTTGAGCCGAAATTTTTCATTCCTTGCCTATTTGTAAATTTGGCCTCATAATTTCTCTATTATGATGCTCCCTAAGTTTATGATGAGTTCGACTCAGGCGAGCTCTGACCGAAGTGAAGTGAGAGACAAGCTCCGATAACGGCTGGGTTCATAGTGGATTCAAGATCTGTACCCCCGATCTCTGTGCTTCCCGTAAGTTTATGAATCTCATTCTCTGATTCTCTTTTCAGTGGATTTATAATTCCGCAGAGAACGAAAGGGAAGAGAATATAGAATTATAGATCCAAGATTCTCAAGTATATTAGGAATGTAAGAATTTGCCCTTGCTTGTATCACAGCCACACCTGCTTTGAATGAACTTGAGTCCTAAAATGTCAAGAGAAAATTGATCTATTTATCTTTCTCATCTACATGGAGGAGCCCCCTGAAGGCCTGAATGGGCTTGGACACAGGCTTGCATTGAAATATGAGCTTATTGCAGGGAAGGCGGCACAGGATTTCGACCGGTAAAACTTTCGGGAGGTCATAATTGAAGCAGAGCAAGCTCGATGTTCGCCGTGAGTAGTGGCTTTCACATGGTATGTGGTCTTTTACTTTCAAATTTCGTCTTTTCGAGGATGAAGAATAATCTAATTCTATGGGTTTTTGGTGGATTGATTATATTTGTTGTGGCATGTAAGTTGACAACGAGTGTTTGTTTTGATTGTCAATAGGAACAGACTTGTGTTTAATTTAGTTGAGGGTGAGCTTTCGTTGTAAATCGACCTAATTTGTGGGTAAAATGAAGGTAATTTGGTATCAGACGTAATTGTATGTTTGCCGATATGATGTTAGTGTAATGGCAATGTCTGCATATGTTGCTCAATTCTGTGGATGGATTTAGAATAGATGAAGAGGATGTTGGGTTGACAGCCATAAACCCTAAACATTAGAAAGGTAAAGAGCTTCCAAATTCAAATCCTTTTGTTGCAGCCTTGCAGGTAACGACATGCAAGCTTTAGCAAGTTCAGCTTCAAGTTTGTCAAAGACAGGTGAACCAAGACCCTAGAATACAAGAAACTGAATCGTCAGCGATGCATATAGTATTTAATGAAGAAGAACCTGCATCCCAAAATAAACTGAGGAACATGTACTAGTGACGTACATGTTGAAATGCCATGTATAGCCATTAACAACATTGATAAAATACAAACTCGGATTATACCTCTTTACCATTGCTCATGTCAACCAATGTGTTTATCGAAAATGAGATAATAGCATTGTGTTTAGCCTAAACCCGAGTTTGGCTCCCAGGGAATTTCCACTTATGATAGACTCGGCTAAATTCTATTTGTGGATTATGTGGTGTTATATACATATGAATTGTTATATGATCTTCTAGATATACATTTGTGAAATTTGTTTATGGATTCTAAACTTATTATGAACTTATTGGTAATGTTATAAACTTATTCAGGCAGAACATAATGTTGGTAATATTATGAACTTATTTCATATTTTAATATATATTTTTATGTTAAATATATTATTCTATTTACCGTATTCAAGCTGTGTCAGGAATGCTGTTTTTGACAATTGCCGTGTCGCGGATGCAACATAGCTCTGGACTATAACCTAGAGACTTCCATGAATTGATCCTCTGGAAATGAAAGAGTGAACTAAGTAATCAAAATCTGAAGTTCTCTCTACCTAAAATCAGAATTATTGTAGTGGGCTATATGTAACTCACTGCCCAAATAAGGTAGGTTACATTTTTGGAATCATGAATCAGTAGGTATCAAGTTCTAACGCTCAACAGTTGTATGAGATACGTGGTAGGATCCTATGTTGAACTTGACTGAACCTCTCTGAGTTTGCAGCTGTAGTGTCATTGCAATTTGTTGGTCAAATATTGATTCCTAGCTAGTAACTCTGTCTCATTTTTTTGTAGTATGGAAGCATATAGCTCTGGAGTCTCTACTGATAATGAAATCATGGATGATGGCTTTATTCCACGTACAAGAAAGAGAAAAACACTAGTATGAGACAATTTTGAAGTAACAGTGTTCGGAGGGGAAGATAAAACTAATTTAGTATTAAAACAAATTTTGTAACATCTATTTTTTCATATTTCAATTACTGATGTGGGCGATTTTGAGGATTTAAATTTGTCGTTGAAAAATAAATTTATCTATGTTGTGATATGATTTTGATCAAATAATAGATGTGAATGATTTACCCGACCGTTAAAAGAAAGACATAAAAATAAAAGTATGAAACATGAAATTCCAATTAAATTGAAATTATTTATTTCTCTTTTTAAAAAGAAAAAAATTATTTAATGGATAGGAAAACCCAATATTATACACATGAGTATTAATACCCGGTGAGTATTATCCAGCACACATGTCCCAATGGATAGGTGTTTATAGGTGGAACCTAATATTTCACCTTTACCGGGTTACAATTCAAGAAATAACCTCTAAGTGCTTAGTTAATTGTTAAATGTGCGTTGTTATTTGTTGTGCTTGAGTTATTGTTTATAAGGTGAAGACCCAATTAAATGTGAGAAGCCACTCTGGGCCCTTTGTCTGGGCCCAACTCGCCATAAAGTTAAGTAAAGCAAGGGAAACTACTCCCACATTAGAAAATGACAGGAATGCTGCCTTCAATGCTACTATAAATACCGGCACTTGCATCCCGGTAAACGGGGAGAGAACTTCTTGACTATTCTTGATCTTTCTGCTTAATTGACAGTGTCTGACTTAAGCATCGGAGTGGTTTCCCTCGGTAAACCCGGGGACGCCTCTTTGACGTGTTTGTTCTTTACACAGGAAAACTCGGAATACAAGGAAGTACGCTATTTCTGGAACCGTGCCACCCGCTAAAGGGACCACGAGTTTACCCGGAAACAATTGGTGCTCTCGTTGAGAGTTGAACTCAAGACCTCTCGCTTGATATTTTGAAGAACAATGGTGGAAATGCCAATGAGACATCAGCCAGACTTGCTGATGTAATAACCCTAGGAGGGAATCCTCCGGGTTATGAAAACCCGCGAACTATTGACAGTGCATACATGCCAAGTAGGTACCGAGTTATCTACAAATGTCCAAATTCATTATGTTTTGATGTTATATATATAAAGCCTTTCAGGCCCACATAAAACCCTACCGGGTTATGTTTATCAATCAGTTTGTTGAGTGAATGCAGGCAATCTCCATGACGTGAAATATTGCAAACCTTAACTGCCTTATTTCACTGTCAAACTCGGCAATCTCCGATAATCTCCGGTCTACATGACGTGAAATATTGCAAGCCTTAACGGCCTTATTTCACTGTCAAACCCGACAAGCTCCGATAATCTCCGGTAATCTCCACAACGTGAAATATTGCAAGCCTTAACGGCCTTATTTCACTGTCAAACTCGGCAATCTCTGATAATCTCTGGTAATCTCCATAACTTGAAATATTGCAAGCCTTTTACGGCCTTATTTCAGTCTTTGAAAGTCCTAACGGACCCGTAAAGCCCTAGCGGCACTATTTTTATTTACATGCCAAACCGGCATTATATGTGTAAATTTTGTCAACATTTGCATATTTTGCATCAGATTACCGTGTTATTTGGCAGGAAGCCCTTGGAAGTCCTAACGGACCTGTAAAGCCCTAGCGGCCCTATTTTCACTTTATAATGTTAACATGCCAGCCCGGCACTATGTGTGAATTTTGTCAACACTTACAGGTTATGCATCGGGTTGAAAGTCCTTATGAACCCGTAAAGCCCTAGCGGCACTATTTTTATTTACATGCCAAACCGGCATTATATGTGAAATTTGTCAACACTTGCAGGTTATGCATCGGGTTGGAAGTCCTAACGGACCCGTAAAGCCTTAGCGGCCCTATTTTTATTCACATGCCGAACCGGCACTATATGTGTATATTTTGTCAACACTTGCAAATTATGCATCAGTTTAACGTGTTATTTTACAGGGAAAAAACCCGTGTTATAGAAAGACATTCTCCCACAAGGCCTTAGCGGCCCATGGAAGTCCTAACGGACCCGTATGCCCTAGCGGCACTATCTTTATTTACATGTCAAATCGGCATTATGTGTAAATTTTTATACTATGCATCAAGTTACCGTGTTATTTCACAGGAGGAATTATGCGAAGGAAAAACTTGATTACTTCAAAGAGGTCAATTACAAAAAGTAGCGAACCGCTACAAGTAAAGTAGTCTACAAAAGTAAAGACAAAACTTAGAGGCTCCAGCTCATGGCGCTGCAGACCCGCTACCCCCGCCAGTGCTCGAGCCGCCACGTCCTCCCCGAGGCCGTATGATAAACTGTTCCCTATGGAGCGGTGGCCGGTTTTGAGGACCACCGACAATCCCACCACGGGAAGTACCTCTCCGGGTTGCTGAAGCAGGAACCGGGGGACTCCAAGCCGGGTTTGTAGAAGCCCTAGGCTTTGCCGCCACAGCTGGACTCGACCGGGAGCCGCCTGCAACCTCATCGGGTCTGACATGACCTTGGTGACCGTCGTAACCAGCTTTGTCGAGCCAGCCTTGGCGAATCCCGGCGCTAACAATTTCGGCACGAGCCTCAGCCCTTGCCGACCGCAGCTTCAGGTCGAACTCGGGGCTCGCCAGAAAATCGGAGACAGCAGAGTCCTTGGCCCGGGAAACAGCCTGCACCAACTCTCCTTTCTGCTGCTCCAGAGAAGTCACTTGTTGCTGCAGCGCTTGATTCTGTTGGGTAAGCTGAGCAATGGCGGCATCTTGAGCACACCGGTCCTCCCGGTGACCCTCGATGACTCTCTCAAACTCCGAGTTTTTGGCCACCAAATCTGCTATTTGTTCTTCTGCCTTGGCCAACTCCGCCCACGACGCGACAGCTGATGCGCTTGCCTCTTCCCGGAACCGAGCCAGGCATTCTTCGCTAACCGTCACCTGGTCCCGGGCCGCCCGGAGGTCGTCCCTGAGCGCTCTCTCTCTCTCGGGGATGCCTTCGTTGATGAGCCGGTCAGTTGCCAAATACGACATCCTGACCGCCTACATAAAACAAATAACGGGTTAGTATTCAAACCCGTTACATAAAAAAAAACAGGTTAGGGAAGAAGAAAAACTTACCCGCATCAGTTTCTCCTGTGTCCTCCGGGCTACAATCAACGGGTCCTCATGCTCCAGGACGCAGGAGTCGGCGCCACAATTCTTCAAGTCCGCTACCATCCTCTGGATGGCCACGTCCGCCATTCCCCCGCTCGCCAACTCCTCCATTATCTCATTAGTGGCCCGGTGCTGCTTCCTCTCCCTCCTCTCTTTCCTCTCCTTCCTTCTCTTCCTCCTCTCGGACCTCGCCGAGCTGGATGCCTCCCGGGTGCGTTTGCGAGATGGAACGGGCTCCACTTCATGAACTTCGTCACTCCCGTCACTCCCCTCCGGGTTCTCACTCCCTATCACCCTTTCCAACCCTCCAACCTCTTCACCCCCGTCGTCATCCTCTTCGGTAAACTCCTCCTCACCCGGGAGCACAGATGAGGGAACTGCACTCATCACCGGTTCTTCAAACTCCACCTCTTCCTCTGACAAGGGGAATTGCGTTACCGGGTCTTCCGCCACCTCCTCTGCGGGGTTCCCCACAAACTCTTCATCCAGCTCCTGGTACACCTCCGTGCCGAGTACCTCAGCCAGGTACCCGGGGATCTCGTTGAAGTGTAAGGTGTCCACGAGGAATTTCTTAGTATCCCCTTGCTCTGCTTCTGGGCGCAGGAAAGCCGCTTTCGTGGTCAGGTTAACATCGTACAGCTGACCATCAGTTGCTTGTGTCCAGATCCCGGCCCAAACAGCCTTATCTTCAAACCCGTCGTATATTCACGGGTTCTTCCGCTTGGTAAACTCCGTCGGAAGAAGAGCTGCAGAAAAACATATATCCCGTTACACAAGAAGCATTTGACAACAAAAGTTGAAGGGACACGAGACAAACCTGGGAGCTCCATCAACCGGCACCTGCTGTACACATACAGCCTACAAAGCCGGTACGAACTCCGGTCATCTTGACCCCGGAAGGCCCATAGCATTCTCCGGATCCTCTTCTCCATCACCGGCTCCAAAGGAATGTCGGGGACGTCTGCAACACAAATAACATAAGTATAACTCGGGACGGAGAAAAGAAAGAAACCCTGAGGGAGAAGACTTACTCATCAGTTGTTGGAAATCGACCGGTACTTGGAGCGCGTAGTCCGGGTTTTGAAAGTTCCTTATTAAGAAACTTCTCTCCCTCCAAGTCCTGCTCACCGAAGATGGCAGGTCCTCGATGATCTTCTTGAAAACCGCTTTGGACTTCAGTTGGATGGTCCCGCTGAAACCCGCCTTCCGGGAGTACTCGGCCCGGTACATGGCGTGTAACTCGTGATAGGTTGGCATCTGCTGCTTCAACACTTTGTACATGACGCACAACCCGAGTAGCTGCCTCCACATGTTCGGACCAATTTGCCCGATTGCGAAGTTGCTCGCAGCTAAGAGATACTGCACCTCTACCTTTAGCGGGAGTGACAGGCCGCAGCGTAGCTGATACTCGTGGCACAGCGTCCACCCATCCCCGGGAGCGAAGAACTGGTCCTCGGGTTCTAAGGGCCGTATTTCAACAGACTCGGGGATTTTCCAGTTGCTCCTTAGCTCCACGATCTCCTCCGCTGTCAGTGAGTACCCGGGAGGGTCGAGAGCGGTCCCATCAGTGAAGGTTACAGAGACAAACTCGGGGACGTGAGTGTCCATTGCTTTGTTGGCCATCTGCAAAACACAAAAACACGGGGGCGTCAACAAAACCCAGGTAACCCGGCGACACAAAGCTAAATTCCCACAGTAACGCAGAAACTCAGAAAACCTTCCTGGGAACCCAGAAACAGTACACAAATCGTCCCAAAACACTCAAAAAGGAGGGAAGAAGAAACAATACCTTACTTGTAAAGGCCTGAAGAGGTTTTGAGACGGATTTGAGTTTGGGAATCAAGTGAAACAGTGACAGGAGAGAGCGAAAGCAAAAAGCACGAAAAAGTTATCGGTTTGGAGGTCAGACAAAACTGTCACCCTCAACCCCTATTTATACAGTTAGGGGCGTGCACTGAAGGGACGTTCCAGTTTCTCGAGGGAAACGACAAGTGTCACGCATGCCGCTTCACAAAACCGAAAGACTTTTCAGTTTCCCCCCACTACAACCCGGAGACGTCGTTTTGAATTCTCAACGTAGAGAGTGTCTGCGGGTTACGCTTGCGTACGGACTTGGGGGACTGGATACCCCGGGTTTGGTTGCTAACTTTGTAACCCGGTAAAGAAACAGTTTCAAGTCCCCACCCAAGCGTACCCCTTGACTGAGGACTTGGGGGACTTGTTTATAGGTGGAACCTAATATTTCACCTTTACCGGGTTACAATTCAAGAAATAACCTCTAAGTGCTTAGTTAATTGTTAAATGTGCGTTGTTATTTGTTGTGCTTGAGTTATTGTTTATAAGGTGAAGACCCAATTAAATGTGAGAAGCCACTCTGGGCCCTTTGTCTGGGCCCAACTCGCCATAAAGTTAAGTAAAGCAAGGGAAACTACTCCCACATTGGAAAATGACAGGAATGCTGCCTTCAATGCTACTATAAATACCGGCACTTGCATCCCGGTAAACGGGGAGAGAACTTCTTGACTATTCTTGATCTTTCTGCTTAATTGACAGTGTCTGACTTAAGCATCGGAGTGGCTTCTCTCGGTAAACCCGGGGACGCCTCTTTGACGTGTTTGTTCTTTACACAGGAAAACTCGGAATACAAGGAAGTACGCTATTTCTGGAACCGTGCCACCCGCTAAAGGGACCACGAGTTTACCCGGAAACAATAGGAGAACCTAATATTATACACATATGAGTATTAACACCGAGCGAGTATTACGTATTACCAAGCACACATGCCCTAATGGGTAATTGGTATATGTATGACTTTTACCCATTTAAGATGGGTGGGTAATTATCCAAACCCAATATTATATACATGAGTATTACCCAGCAGGTTTTACTCGTAAATTATTCTTGGGTGGGTATAAACCCTTGGGTTTTACCGAATGAGCAATGAGTTTAAATGTCATCCTTACTCCATTGGTAAAGCATGATACTTGTTAAAATACAAGTTTGGAATTGAGGATGAGACCTTGAAGGCTTGAAGTCTCTTGATCAAACTATAAAGGGCTTGAAGTTCCTTAAGAGTAAAATATAGTCAAATTACGATTTGAAGTTTTTCAAGGCTTATACAATTGTGAGGTCCAGAAGTTCCTAGACTTATACAATGATCATAACCATATATTGTGCATGATCCTTAATCATATGAGGGCATAAAGCTCCTTACCGTATTATGATATTATTTATGTTTTAGTGTAACTAGTGGATATTGAGAGATCAAAATTATCATATATGGTGAAGTTAGCAAGAAGAGAAGTTATGTTATTTTCTTCATTTATGGACTAGTGGATATTGGGAGATCAAAATTATCATATATGGTGAAGTTAACAAGACCAAAAGTTATGTTATTTTCTTCATTTATGGAACCAGAAGTTTTTAATGTGAAGTTTATTTATTTACTTATGTTCTTTATAATTTTCTTATGTACTTTCATTACAGTACTTACTATTTATATTTTATTGTTAATCATATGGGTCGGTAGCCCAATATCTCAGAAATATAAATTTCAAATGTAATATTCCTCAAACCAAAAGTTCAGAATATTGTGTGGTAGAACTTGAAGTTCTGACAATAGAAACTCAAACTTGAAGCTTTGCACATATATAAATATGATTTCATTAATAGTGAACTTAAAGTTTACTTGGGTACTCGAGCCTGAAGTTTTGAGCACTAATAATTTTTTTGAACCTGAAGTTCACTATATGAAATTTGAGAACCTCTAGTAATAACTTAACATACTCGAACTTGAAGCTTCGATTGCGCGTATGTTTAATGGCTCCAGAAGAGCACATATTATCCTCTCTTTACATTACGTGCCTTCAGTATGTTTCCAGAATATATTACACATACTGTGTCGTGAGATCCCACCTCACTCGAGGGAGGGCAGAAGATTTGTCTAAGATGTTACAAACATACATCTCCATATTGTGATGCAATTTGGGTTTCAATAAAAAAAACAATATTGTGAGGCGTAGTCCAAAGCACATAGTATCTCGCTATACGGTTTAGCTATTACATGCTAGATTCCACTTTGTGTTTCAATGAATTTTTGAACTTTTGGTCAATGAACATTTTTTTTCTTTCTGTTAAACAAGTTCATTGACCAAAAGTTCAAAAGTTCATTGAAAGCTAGATGCATCAATCAAATAAACGACTGATCATAAGTCTTAACGTTAACGAAAACTGTCCATTTGTTTGATGCATTCGGCTGAGCAAATAATCTATTTTTACACTGATTTTTTATAAAAATATTATTTGGTTAATTAAACTATTAAATAATTAAAATTAAAATTAATATTTCTAAAAATATGTAAAGAAGACACGTCGCACACCGGACAGAAGCATTTTCGTTTGAGAAAGTGAGAGTAGAACCCAAAATGAGCCTGAAGATTGAAAGCAGACAAAATGGAGGTACACATGTCAATCCCAATCCCACACCCCAACCCTCCGCCTCTTCAACTCCTCCTCCACCACCCCATACACCCAATGCCACAACCTCAACGTCCCTCACTCTCTCCTCCTCCTCACCTGGACCGCCGCCGCCGTGGTCTCTCTCAGGGTTCCCATGCGTAGGGTTTGTCTCCACGACGAGTCTCCGGTGAGATTCTAAGCCTTGGATGACCACGTTGAGGTTAAGCATACTCAACTTTGAGTCTATACTCAGTTTGGGTGAGATGAGATTGGATGAAGAGAGTGGTTCGAAACCGCTCTCGATGGACTCAGGTGATCTCAGATTGTTGTAAATTTTTGATCTTTCGGGTTATTCATTTGTGTTTTGCTTAAGACTAGTTTTTTTGCGTGTAATTGTTAGTGTTTGAGAAGCTGAAGTTGTTTCTGATAGTAAATAACTGTGTTTGTTACTATTTTTACTACCCAATTTGCTGTTACAGATGTTTAAGAAGACGGATTTTCATTTCTGAATTTATTGATTTTGAATGAGCAAGTGTATGGTTCTTATGATGTGATGCTGGTTTTGGTTGGTTTCAGATGTGAAAGAGTTTATCTTCTAGGGGAGAGGTTCACTTTTACTTCAGAAGTTGCTCATATCAGCTGACTGCAAGTCCTCTTAGGTAAGATGTAGTGACTTGCTGTGCTAAGTTTGATTGAAGTAAATGTAGTGGGAGTCTGTTTGACATTTGTTGTCGCTTTATGTAATTTAGTACTTTTGTGGAAATGCCGTCAGTGAACTGGCAGGAGGTGGCGGATAACTGGTTTGGGAATTGCTGCTGTTTGTTTGGAGAAGTTAGTGACAAGCTGGTTGCTGGATATGCAAATATTACACTTTGCAAAGATGATCTTGTTGGATTTGAGTTTCCCGGCTCAGGTGTATGTGAAAGACGTGATAATAATTCAGATGCCATTGATGAGTGTGGTCCAAAAGAATCTGAACTTGCTCCTGGAAGTAATGTTGGATGCAATGAGATCCCTAAGTCAGAAAATAAGGGAAAACATGTGGATGCCAATTATAAAAGTGATGCTATTGAGGAAGAAGATGAGAGTCAGGGTATACATAGGTGTTCAGAATCAGATTGTTCTGTGAGCAAATCCAGGAAAGAACGGAATGGAGTGGGTTGTGATGATATCGAAAGTCATGTGCAAACCTATGATGGTGAATGCTGCAGTCATCATTTGTCTGAATCTTCTTCAGAGCAAAACACAGAGATTCTGAAAAATCACAAATCTTTTCTAAATGGGTATCTTGAAAATATTTTCATGGTTAGGTCATTCAATCTGTCAGTAGATGTTGAATGGGTTGAATATTTCTGCCCTCATTGTTCGTCTCTCCTTGGAGCTTACCCTTGTGATAATGGTGGCAGACTTATTGATGGCGGTGTTTGATTGTTTAAATGCAATATTGGCACTAGCCTTCCAGTTCGAGGGACAAGAGACGTTTTCAGGTTAGCATATAATGCTCTATCATTTCTTTCGCTCTCTCATCTGTTTTTACCTTAACTGTACTTTATGAAGAAAACTTGCTCTGTTTGTGGACACTAAGGGCCTGTTTGGTACAGCTGTGGCTTATTCTGAGAATAAGCAGCTGACAAGCAAAGCTGCTGAGTGTTTGGTAAATTGGCTTTTTATAAGTGCTGTGAATGATAGAAGCAGAGACAGACTGTTTGGTAAATTAGCTTTTTAAAAGTGCTTTGAGTTTGTAAATTACTAGTTTAGCCTTACAATATGTTTTTGCTTTATTTGTTTGGTAATGTTTTATAATATAATTGCTCATGAACCCTTATGTCTATATATTTTTTATGATTTATATATGAAGTTTTATAAATCATAGTTACCAAGAGAATAATATTAGACACTATCATAAATATATGAATTACATGTTGTTCCATACATTAATAATAATTTATCTTTCATTGGCTCATATGAACAACAAAAATTTCATATTACCTTCAAACATTCCTATTACGCGCACTCATCAAACATTGAGCGATCCTATCTCTTACTAATTCCATTTCTTGTGCTCTATGATTATGGGATTCTTCTTGTTCATCATCATCCATCTCTATGTCACCAATGTTGGTTTGCTCTTCAACCTTCATCCTTGAGTCCTCTAGCTGCTTCAACATTCAAGTCATTGACCTTTGCATTTGCATTAACCGTTTGAACATTGTATCAATATCTCACTTGTAAGTGGTTGATAAATCTAATAAATCAATATCAAGTGGAATAAAGAGGTGATTGACTACAATGTTATTTAACTGCAACTGAAGCCTATTCCCAATCAATATCATCTTCTCCTTCATCTTCCCAACCAACACATAAAACAAGTTGGTTAATTGACAACACGGGCAACAAAAAACACACAAAACAAGTTGTGATAATGCTAAGTAAACAATTAGCAGTATCATTCCCACGTTTAAGCCCAGCAAAATCATCATTGCTTACAAGCTGTAAGCAAGGACACACTTCTTTGCAAGATATGACAATAACTTATTGAAGGACTGCTGTAGAAGCACTACCATGATCATAGGTATCACTTTCCATTAAAAGGATCATCAACAAGATGGTTAAATATCCCAACAAAGATACTGTCCAAAAAACCATGCAGAACACCCTTGGCCATGAAGCATTCAGATCATTAACCCGGTTAAGTATCCCCTCACATTCTCATATCCATAAAGTAGGCAATAGCAGAGTTCCATCACAAATCAAGAGAACACAAAAGGATACAATTATATGATACTTATTATAATAAAAAGGGACAAGAAAAATAAGGTGAAAAGCAGAAACCAACAAACCTCCATATTATGAAGCATTGCTTTGTAGTCTCGGCCAGTTGTGCTTTGAGAATGTAGCTTCTCTTTCTCGGACACAAGTAACCCATTGCAAATTTCACAGTGGAAGTACTCATCCTCCATAGAGACCAGTTGCAGTGCATCCAAAGCATTGTATCTAAAGATTTGTGCTTGCATTCATGATTCCAGTATCAAAACATGGAACACAGATAAACACAGAAGAAACAAAAACAGTAAAAACCTTTTCCTGCAGTTATGGCATACATATTCCTCCACTGTGTGCTTGCGCTCCAGTTCATCTTTCAGTTCTTTCTTCAAAAGGAGCAGTCTGTACCTTACTACATCATATATCTGAAAAACATGAATGCCTTAGGACTTCTAGCCAATGCTTGATCAGAATCTGAGGATAGAATAATTCAAGTAAAACAAGTAAAATTACAAAGAGTAAAATCCAATTTCCTCAAAACTCAACCAAACTTGAATTCAAACAGAAGCTGCAAACACTGCCTAAAATCCAATTTCCTCAAAACTCAACCAAACTTGAATTCAATTATATAAAGAGGTAGAACACGAAGAGTAGATCATCTTTCATACCTCACTTTCCTTCGCCGGTGACCGGAAGACACAGAACCATGGACGAGAACTCCTTGAGCTTCATCTCTTCGAATCTCCCTCCTCAAGCCTCCTTTGACGAAACCAACACCACAGCTAGGTCCACAAACTCGGGGTGAAGCTACACACACCAATTTTGCTTGCCGTCGTAACCCGGATCGAAAACTCGGTCACCTTCTCTCCTCCTTTTCTCTCTCCCCGAAGCCCATCTCTTCAAATCGAAACCACAGAGAGGTCGGGGACGACGAGACGAAGTCAGGGCTATCTCCGGTGTGCCGAGAGGCGGCCTGAGGCGGAGGGAGCGATCGAGCTCCACCGCTGCAGAGAGATGATGTCGGGGTCGAAGCTTTTTCCTAAGCAGCTTTCGGCTTTTCAAAGCTGGGGCAAGACAGCTTTCGGCTTTTGAAAGAAAGAGCCCGTGCTTTGAAGCGAAGCCAGGTCTTTTTCAATTTACCAAACACTTCAACCTGTATCGCTTTGTAGCAAAGCCGGTTGGAAGCCCTGCCAAACGGGCTGTAAGTAATATGCTCACCCATCTCTATTGTCCACCTTTTTTTCCCTCTCAATTCTAATTCTATGAACACTGAGGTTTGTTTCAGTATTCATGTAGGATATATACTTTAATTTCATTTTGTTTGTTTCATTAAACAGGAAGTATACCTTGGAAAGAATGTTTGCAAACCAGCTACTCGAATGTGCTAAAGATCAATTATCATACAGGACTGTGGTTGGGGACCTGAAACTCAAATCTCCAATGCTGCAAATTGTTCTCATAAATACAAATTCTTGGTCTGGCACACAGGGTACCGAACCAATACCAAAGATTGATCTGCATTCAGTCATCAAGGTGCTATTTGCAGAGTGCAGCAGCAGCAGCACTGAAGCTCAATTAAGGTTGGTTTATATTTAAGTTTTTTTATGCTCTTATGAGTCATATAAAATATGCAATGCACATTGTGAAAAGTGTTGCTACCTTAGAAGATACAGGAATATATTTTTCTCCATTTAGTTAGAAAATATTTTATTAGAGAGTTCTGCTACAAGAGCATAATTTTCTACCTGTGAATTAGATATTGTGCTATGTGCCATAGGATTTATGTAGGTCAGACTAGTATCCATCTATCCCCTTTTTTGTCCTATATGCTTTCTGTTTTCTAGTTTTATAATATGAGGGGAACTTGTGTAGGATGTTGGAAGATTCAGTAACAAAGGATGTAGTTGAGGAGGTTTTCATGCTGACAAATCAGATAGAAGAATTAATCAAATCTCTGTCAGCAAGACGGGATACACTTCCACCTTCATACTCATCCCTCGAGGGTTTATCTCTGTCATCCATTCCAATGTAGGAGTATTGTAGACCTCAATTTGATTTCCAACATCTTTGGCCAAGGTTGACATAGCTGAAACTTGTTAGGTAAGGGGAGAAGGAAGCATGTTAAAGAGGTGATGATACACAACAATGAGATATGTGATTTTGTTGCCAGCTTTGGGTAGGCCAGTTCAGTTTTTACCTTGAATAGTTTTGGAGATCTGTAGCGTGTATTTTTGATATTGTAGACTTGTTTTTGAAACAGCATGAAGGAAATAGCTTTCAAAATCAGTTGCAAGCCACAAAAAGTTGGGTTCAGTTTTGATTTTGGTGTAGGAGTCTACCTAGGCCATTGCAAGGATTTTAAAACATGGTTTGGAGAATCTTTAGTTTCATTCAGATAGTAATATCCTCAAAACAGAGAGTTTTGAGCTGATGGCTTAAACAAAACAGACTATGCTTCTCCAAAAAAAACTGACAACCCTTGTTTTTTACAATATAGGTCTCCATGAAGTGAACTAAGCCCCAAAATCTAGCCTCAGTGTTGTTTTGTTAGGATCAGGGAGAAATTTATGCATAATGGTTTGCTTTTGCTGATATACGGTTGCTGCATCTTTTTGTGGTGTTTTTCCTACTATTCCTCACAGTTTTCTTCAGTTTGTTCTCAGTTGTCTGCCTCTTTGCTCCTTTAGCACCAATCTTTTTTTCATTCTCAACCTCACATTCATCGCCTTCCATCTTCCGCTTTAAATGCTTGACCAGGCCTTCCAGTGCAACATCAACTTCTTCACTCTTCATCAACTCCTCCGCTACTTGTGCAGGAGTCACCTCTGTTTCTTTCAGTAAGCCTTTGATTTCATCGTAGAGGTAGTGGTGGTTCTGGATACCCAGGTAGTTTGAGGCCAAGAGTTGGAAGCCATGGTATGTGCAATAGGACATGTGAATATGCATGTCCATGCGTCCAGGGCGCAATAGAGCTGGGTCTAACCTCTCCTTGTGGTTAGTGGTAAATATTATGATCCTCTCATCTCCACAACTTGACCACAGTCCATCTATGAAGTTCAGTAGTCCAGATAGAGTCAACTGCAAAGATTACAGCAGTTAAAAATCTAGTACAGTGCTAAGAGTGCATTTTCTAACTCTACTATCAAACACATTTTTAAATCTCATTAACTCATCACATTATATAGTAGCAGATGTTTTATATATTAATTAGATCTTGACTTGTAAGGTCTTGTTTTAAAGTTGAGGCCAATGAGAACCCCAGTAAGTTTAAATCTAACAAGTGAAGTAGAAAGCTAACATAGGACCCAACCAAAATGTGAAGAAACTACAAAGCAAGCTCCTGCCTGACCCAATGCTGAGTGCTAAATCCCTTTGAATCAAAAACAAAAATACAGCAGACAGAAAAAAGAGTAGGTCATGAGGTGGGGTTGCTTGAATGTGAAAGGCATACCTTTCTGGGTTATGAGTTGTCGATTGATGAAATGCTGAAGTAGTTCTACACTAATTATATGCTAACACAACCCAAATTAAGATTCACCAAATCACTAAATCACACTCAAAAGCATTCCATTTCACCCCAGAAATCATTTAGCCTGCACTTTAGTCCTTGGCTCTTCACTCACTAGGTAAGAAAAGTAACAACAATCTAATAATCTATAACGCATCAATAAAGAAATGTGACATGGCAGATTCTTAAAATACTTGGTACCTAAAATCATATTTGTGCACACAAAGCTTAAAGTTGTTTGAGAATGAATTCAAGTTAAACAAACCTGTACATCAGGGACTTGCTTTTGCCCATCTCCATGTCGAATCCGATCAGGCAAATCGACACTACAGTCAATATCTTCAATCACAAGAATGGACCGATTCGCGGTGGCCAGCAATAGTTTTCTCAGGTCAGAATCACGAAAAATATTAGCCAGCTGCAAGTCATAGACATCAAACTTGAGATAGTTAGCCATGGCTGCAACCAAGCTTGATTTTCCAGTGCCTGGAGGACCATACAACAAGTACCCTCTTTTCCAAGCCCTCCCTACTTTCTTATAGAACTCCTTCCTCTTCACAAACCTATTAAGATCTTCAATAACAGCATTCTTGAGCTCCAAATCCATGGCTAGAGTCTCAAATGTTGAAGGGTGTTCGAGGTTGATGGAGTCCCACGTGAAGCCAGAGTGGTGGTGGCCGGAATTGTTTAATGTGTACATCTTCAAAACCCTCTCTTCATCTTTTATTGTTTTAGCCCTTTGAAGAACATGATGCACATAAAATTCCAAGACTTTTTCCTTGTGCGTCTTGTGGAATGTGAGCTCAAAGAACCTCTTCTCGGACCTTGGAGGCGAAAATGGATCATTGGGGTTCTGTCCAGACTCGGCACAAATAAACCTCCATTGGAGCTCAATCCCTTCATAGACATCCACCAGCTTCTCACCTTTCTCGAGCCGAATTGTTATGTTCTTTGCTTTCGGGGTTTTGCTGATTTTGAGCCTGTCAGTCTTGGGACTGATCTTAGTGCACAAGTAAACCTCTGCAGCATCATAGAGTTGGTTTCGGCTTATGCTATTCGATTCCTCAATGACTAGTGTGAGCATAGTGGAGTGAATTTTGAAGATGTAGCGGAGAGTTGAGTGAAGGTAGCCGCTAATTGGCTGAGGTACAAGCTCATTGGCCATGGATCTAAATAGCATCATTGAGGCAGCCATGGATGCATAGGCAGAGAACAATGATGAAGGATAGGGCATGTCTTTGGTGGAGAACATCATGATCGACAAGTTTAGAAGGTCTGGAACTGATTTGGTGTTGGCTTTGTCTCAATGTTTAGGAAGTGTTTGAGAAGCAGATGAGGAAAAGTAGGGAGTAATGTATGACTGATGACTATGCTTTGCTTTGCTTTGCTTTGGTTTCTTTTTCTTGGAGTTTTTTGGGTACGGACTACCGAGTGTGTGTGTGTGTCAACATGTGTCTTTTGTGCGTGAAAGTGGAATTCCTAGTAATAATGGGTCCACAAAAGAAAAAAAAGTAGGCAGTCGCGTGATTTCTTTTTCCATCTACTTCATTTGTGTCAGTTTTTGCTAGAAAAGCTTCCTTCGGCCCGAAGCAACAAGTCATGTGTGAAGGTGATCTCTGTTTTAAATAACGCGTCTTGATGCACGTCATAATTTAAGACATGGCTTGACTTATCTATTTCGCTTTAAGGTTTCATTTGAAAAATTTTTGTCACAAAAGACACGCCTTGAGCTTGCATTTTTCGCTTTGAGACGGAAAATGCGCCTTAAGGCGGTTAAAGGAGTTGTGAGGCGTCACTAGTTATATGTTGATTTTTTATCCGTACCATAAAACTACGTCGTTTTAAATAAAATCTAAAGAGAAAAAATAGCGTTGTTTGACTTCTTTAATTTCATTTTTGAGCAACTTCTCTCAGCTTCTTTTTCAGATCATAAGTGAATGATTTTATGTTATTGTGTGTTTGTCATTAAGAATTTTAGACATTATCTTTGTGATCTTGCTTCTAAAAGTTTAATTTTAAATATTTTTGATGATTTTATTTCTATAATTTAATTATTTTTATTTAATTTTAAATACATAAAAGGCTTCGTTTTTTTCATCTCAAAACTTTTGTGAGACAAAGCTCTCACACTTTCGCTATTTAAAATATTTGGAGGTGATTTCTACATCAGTCGAGAGGGTTTGCTTGTGTATACAGTAGTAACAGTACTTGCTTATAACATGTATATACATCACATGGCTAATCGCGCGACTAGACACGAGCTGCAACAATCCCTCAATTTAAGTCCGGAGTGGAAGAATCATACTGTGTGCAAGTATATACCTTTTTCCTTCCGATTTTTAGCTCTACCCTTTGTTTGACTTATGAATGTGATGATGATATAATTCCGGTGTCACGAATGCAGCACTAGATCATTTTATAGATTCACTTTCACTAAGCACCGGTGTTTGCCAAACCTCATTTTTATTCTTCATCTTTATTATCTTAGAATTGTATGTATGTATGTTATTATCTTTCTCTTTTCTATTTCCCTTCGTCTCTCTTTCGTTAAGTCATCTCTCTTTCGTTAAAGTTATATATGTACCTCAAGGTTGATCAGATGAATTTGTTCTTTCGAGGTAAACTACCAATTCAGATCAGCGTTAACGATTTCTCTCAAAAACTTTCACCAATTGGTTTTCTTGAACTGGGTTTGTCGATTGGTATACACATTTAATCCAAAAAACACGGTTTTGCTGCATGTTTTCTTTTTACAGGTTGAAACTCCTTTTGACGCTTTCGATCAAATTTCACAGTCAAGCTAATTGTATTCTTGATATATCAGCTCTAAAAATGTACTTTAATCCTTTCAAGTTACTATACATATAATATGGAAAGGAGCAAAGTGTGGTTTTTGTTATATCAGTCAATTGGTTTTTGTTTATAAATATAAAAACGATTTTGTGTGTACCATAATGTTATCTATCAAAACAAGCTTTCACAATTATTTGATCTGAGTGAGAGATTCTGTATTTTTGATTTTATATTGATAGCTTCTATAAAGGTCACTTCTGGATATCTGGATATCAAGGGCAAAAATAATTATAATTAGTATGAGGATAACGTTAATTACTATATGCCTCTGTCTCTTTCATTTTATTCATAAACTGGCTTCATACTTATATTACCAACAAAGAACTTTTACTTTCAAGATGCTCTTCACTTTCCACGGAAGGAAGCAAAAGGACAAGGACACCAAAGTTAGTACTGCTTATATTTATATCTACCTAAGCGTCAGAGTCATCCGCTTTCCGCTTCAGAACTAGAAGCGAAGCGGAAGTTTCAAGAAAACGGCCGGAAGCTTGCTTCTGAAAAAAGTAGAATTGGAAACGGGCTGGAAGCATGAGCTTTTGATTTGGAAGCGTGAGCTTCTGACTTCTCTGCCTCTACAAATCAAAACCCAATTCACGCAAATCTCAAGCTCGGTGGGGTTAGCGGCTGGCGAAAATGATGACCTTCCTGAGGAGGAGAGAACAGACATGTGATGTGAAGAGGAGGAGAGCAGAGACCGGTTATGAGGAGGTGACGGCGGGAATGGATTTAGATGGGATCAGATCAGATCGATTGCTTAGGGTCGATACGTTTGGGATCAGATCAGATCGATATGGGTTGGACTGGATTGCTTGGGGTCGGTGTGCTAGGAATGTACAGCGAGAGAGAGGAGAGGGAGAGAGAGAGAGAGAGTTTGAGGCATGAGTGAGGTTACATTCTTTTACAGCCGCTTGTTCATAAATTTGGTCGGTCAAAGTTGAACACCAGATAAATTATACATTGTATTATGATAATACATAGTAAAATGAGTGTCTACAATAGAAAATGGTACCAACAATATTAATTCTATGATTTAATCACTTTAAAATAGATATGAAACTAAATAATAATAAAAGAGACAAAGACTATGAACAAATATATATTATAGTGGTCAACAATGTTTCACCCTGTTGTAGAATCATATTGAGGGAATGAATTCTCCTTCTTCAATCTTGTTATTATGAATAGGGAGGAGCTCTTTATATAGAGACTCACTCTAAGTACAATGGACCAATCTTACATGGATTGGGTTAAGTCCATATCCTACATAGATTGAGTTAAGTCCATAATGTAAACCTATTACAACTAGGACACACGCATAAGGCCCATTGGGCTAAGCCCGTATACAAGGCATGGACCAAGACACACACATATATATCAAATATCTTAATTAGCTGATGACATTCACAAAATGTGGTC
Source organism: Comarum palustre (assembly GCA_951800085.1). NCBI lineage: Eukaryota > Viridiplantae > Streptophyta > Magnoliopsida > Rosales > Rosaceae > Comarum > Comarum palustre. The sequence goes on from OX637575.1 coordinate 5,622,565, forward strand.
CCACTAGGTGTACCAAAAGATATCTCAAAAATCATCCTAGTCACGTGGTCAAAAAGCTGAGGTCTTGTTACACTACATGTGTCTTTCTAGCTTGATGATGTGTGCGTAGGAGTGCAAACTCGCGGTCGAGATGCCAAGCGAGATTTTGATATGCGGATTTAGGAGTTGCGCGGCTAACTTCTGATTCAAACGATTGTGGGCCGAAGAATGATCGATCTCGGCCGTGGGGTTCTCTTTGCCTTGTGTACAAGGGCTTTAACATGGATAGACTAGTAAGCCGATCTTGGTGCTTTATAACTAAGTGAATGTTGCAATTCTGATGGTGAGCTGCAAGAATGCAAATAAAACTCAAGACAAACGCAAAAAATAATGTAGATGTAGGAAGGTACAAATAAAATGCAGGAACAATAATAAAGATTGTTGGATTGAAAATTAAACGAGGAATAATAAAATAGACCACATGAATGAAAAATAAACAAACACATGAACAATAATATTGACGGCAAGAATGAAAAATAAACAAGTGCATGAAAAAATACTAAAGACTGCAGGAATAAAACAAACAAGTATATGAACAAATACTATAGACTATAAGAATAAAATAAACAAATAAATATGAACAAGCACAAAAACAACAAATATAGATCCCAGGAATGAAAATGAATAATAAGGAGGAACAAGTACCAAAAACTAAAATGAAAAACACGAGAGATTGATAAACTGTGATATTAAGAAGCTGAATTTGAATTTGACTGATTGTATTGAAAAGTTAAATAACGTAGAGCATTTTTGGTCGATGACCACTAACATAAAATCCTATAGTCCTTTTTATACTGATACAAAATAAATAAACGTAATTTTCATCTTTAAATCAAAATAATAGATTACGGTAATCACAAATCATGATTATCGTAACTACTGAAAGAAAATCTTAATCACAACGGCAACACGATTTGTAATAATGTTGGTCCGCGTACATTGATATCTCTCATCTCTTAGCTGTAATAATTCAAAAGATTAAGCCGTAGTTAAACTTTATGTGGGCAACTCATACGAATGATTATGAGCCAACTTAATTCATGGCAGTGACCCTAAAGGTGCAAGCCAACTCCATTCATGGCTGTTGGTAGCCCTACTCCCACGTAGCTGCAAAGTTGGTGTGCCAAATGTGGGTTCAAACATGTGTACTGACTAAGGCGTAGTTTTGTTATTTTAATTGCAATTTAATGCCAGCGATATCCCTAGTGGATCATCCCTTGATATGTGGCTTCTATGATTCAAGTGTTGAGTAGTGACACGTCGAGACTTCCTTAATGGAAATGCATGTCCAAGGGCGTCAAAATGATGGGTTGAAAGCACTTACTCCAATGTCCCATGAGGTGGCTTAAACTCTTTCACTAGCCTAAATCGGTGGCTCTCTTATTGTCGCCATGAGGTCAAGGCTCATAAGCCCATCATTGAACTCAACTCGTTTGGTGGTCCTCGAGCAATGCTGAAATTCTAAGATTGTCCGTCTAGGCAGATCAACATTAACTGATTTAGTCCTTGATGCGTCGGTTGACAAAATCAGTGTCACCGTTTAGTTATGATAAGGTAGTGGATGCTCAAGGCCTTTGCGCTAGATGATCAACGTCAAATGGTTTGAGCTCGTCAATTGTGCATCTAGAGGTGAGTAAGTGTAAAACTGTTGCAACTTTCTTCGATTCCAGCGCTCTCCATGGACACTAGCATTGGAGGCTCAAGGTCTTTGATTTGATCTAAAGTAGTCTGTTGTAATTTGGATTTCGGATCTAGTCTTTCAGAACTCTCATCAGTTGCGGCCTGGTAGAAAGAAAGACTAAAGCGATGAGTACATTTCGTCGCTTAAACTCTCAAATTTTTTGCGTAAGAACTTAAGCGACAAAAACTTCGTCGCTTAATATTCGTCGCATATGACGCGTCTGTTAAGTGCTTACGCGACAAAACTTTATAATTCGTCGCATAAGAATCTACCTAGGCGACAAATGACTGTTCGTCGCCTAAATGCTTAAGCGACAAAAACAGTCCTCTAGGGTGACAAAATATTTTGTCGGTATAGTGTTTCAATATTTAAAAAAAAATGTTTTTTTTCTGTTCTTCATTCCCACTCCAAACACCACCATGTGCACCACCACCAACCTCTACACACACAAATCCTATCGCCGACCTCAACCACCAAAATAAGCACCGCCGACGCCCCTTCATTCCCACTCCCTTGCAGTTTTAATCTGGATTTCGTCCCCGCCTCCTGCCTCCTCATACGCCACCATGTACCACCACTATGAACCCACATACACTCATATAAATTTACAATACACAGATTCAATGTGAGGATAAAAAACCTTACATTACCTCGCTTGTCGACGACATCGAGGGAGTAGAGACTGATGTGGTGGCGATTTCGATGCTAGGAGGCAACGTCACTGAGGTGAAGGAATTGGACGGAGAGAGAGAAGGTCAGATCTGGTGGAGAGGAAGAGAATGAGGGCTCCGTCATGGTGAGGGGAAAGAAGAAGTGGTTGAGGTGGGTGGGTTCTGAAGAAGAAGAAGAAGAAGAAGAAGAAGAAATAAGGTTTAAAGGAGAGAGAGAGAGAGAGAGAACGAACAGATCGAGGGGTATGGGAAGAAGAAGTGGGAGTGAGTTTTTTTAAAAAAAATTTGGTAAAAATTTTTAGCCGGAAGGTGAAATTTTGAAATTTTACGAGACACTTAAGCGACGAAACTTTAGTTGTCGTCGCTTAAGTAACCACTTGAGCGACAAAAATTTGCATTGTCGTCGCTTAAATATTTTTTTTTCTACTAGTGATGTCATAGTGCTTCCTACAAAGCATTCACACGTAGTAGCACAACATCTGATCAACACGGCAATAGCACAGCTTCTCGTTGACAAGGCAGTAGCAACACAACCTCTCGTCGACACTGAAGTAGCAGCACAGCCTCTCGTCGGAGAAGCACGTCTTTCTATCATCAAAATAATTGTCGAAAAAATTTGAATAGTGCGGCAACATCATTGTTGGCAATAGCAGGGCGCTAGTATCAAGATCTGGTAGTAGCAGTACACCAACAGCAAAGTCAGACAGTAGTAGTGTGACAACATCAAAGAATTGCTAGAAAAATTAGAATAGTACTAGTAGTAGAACCTTCCGACCTGACAGTAGCACTTTTAAACTCTGTAGTAGTAGCGCGTCATGTCAGCATCAGAGAATTGCTGGAAAAAAATTGTAATATCACCGGCAGTAGCACCTTTCAATTCAGCAGTAACAGCGTAGCACGTCAACATAGAATTGAATGTGTAGTAAAGTGTAGTTTAGTAAAATATATAGTGACAGATGACATTGGGACATCAATTTGTTAATATTTATCTTTAAATGTGTAAGAAAATATATAAATGATGTATTTTTAAACTGAAATTTAATTGGTTACTAAAATATAGTTTACTATTCTTCAGAAGAAAAATTAAGTCGTTCTTATTACCAAGTCAAATTGTTAAAGAAGCTCAAGGATTCTTCAAATTTGTAAATACACATTGGTCTAATTCTTGAAGAACCGTATAGTTGGAGAAGTGGTGACATATATTAGCCAATCATAATGACGTTTTGCTCGCATTTGTAAGAGGTATAACGGATGATGCATACATATAACGTTAAATTATGTCAATGAGAAATCGATCATTTCATATAATCACATGATGATCTGATGATCGGTGTTGATTATCCTCTGTATAAGTTTGTAACTCTTGACAAGAACAGCTTCCTTTATCACATATATGTTTGACAAAGCTTGTTGTAATTGACAACTGATGGATTAGTCGATTACCAGCTAGAAGCAAATGTAGAACTTATTTGTCTGAAAATATATGATTGTTGATGGATGAGAATCAATCAAGTTTGTTATTCATCAAGGAAAACTGAAATGCCACTGTGACAATCAAGAGGGGATTTAGTACCATTTAACAAATCATAATTTTTTGAAGTCTTTTAGAACCTATTCGAAGCTCATAGAAAAAATAAATTGAGATTAGCTTATAGGAGAGTCCTTCCAGTGAGGACCTCTAAGTTGAGGACAAGCTAAGAACTTTTCGGTTTATCCCGTTTTTTGATCTTATATCCACATATTAACTATTCATTTTATAAATATTTATGATTAGATCATTTATGTAAATTTTTAACTGAATTAAAAATCGTTAAGGCATTCATAATTGTGATTTACCAATTATGAACTTGAACAGTTCATATTTGACAGATTTGATTCGTCTATTGATTTGATCTACAACTAGTTCTTAACGATCACTAATTTGGCTAAAATTTTGTATGATTGATCTACTTATATAAATCTACCCCTTCAACGGTTAAGATGTCAAAATTTGATCAAAAAGTTGGTCTAATAAACAATTAATTCAAAAGTTCTCAACTAGTTCTCAACTTAGAGGTCTTCATTAGAAAGACTCCCGAGCTTGTAGATCGAGGCATGATCTACTAAGTAGTTATCAAAATAAAAACAGAAGGCATGATCTACCAAGTAGTTATCAAAATAAAAACAAAAGCACAGGTATCCGATTCTGCCACTGTAACAATATACATACCATCTTACAAAAAGAAAATCGATCATATACATGGATTCCATAATCCCAATTAGCATGCATATATAGATAGCTCTCTAATTGGCTATTGGCATGGAAAAATATAACACAAGACAAAAATGCATCAAGGATCAAACAAATATAAACAAAACAAGAATTAGTGCAGGTATATATAAAGTTAGAGATGCAAGAATCACACCAAGCTTCAGATGAAAGAATTGCAAAGTGTAATCGGTATTAAGCTCTCAACGATTTCGGTGCAAAAGAGAAAATTCTACCACTAAATCAAAGAATCCGGCTAATTATTGGCCGGTATCAGAAATTTTGTCGAAATTTTCATCATAGAATCAAGAACAATGAACCGATTGAACCCAGTCCCAAAGTTGGCTTCTTTCATCAGTAAAATATTGAAATTGTTAAAGAAAATGATGCATATTTCAACCAAAGCCAACAGAATATTCACACGCTAAATCTTATAATGGAAATGGGAATTCGATTCCATATTCCCCTACTTTAAGTCTTTAAACCCCATATGATTATTCCAGAACATACCAAATCCCACTTGCTAATTAACAAAGCCATGAAGCATCTATAATCTTCAGATTTTCAACTTATCTAATTTCTCAATAACACGCAGACGATCGGAATAAATTCCTTAAAAGCTAAACCCAACGGGACAAGAAAATAATCATAAGTGAATACCTGAAAAATATACAGAAGTGATAACATTGTGAAATTTAAACCCAATTTGATCAAAAATTACTGTACATACTACTAATCAAGTAGCCGCAGAAACATAAACTTTCTCCCTTTTTTTGATTTTTTCTCTTTTCACATTATCAGCTCTGGTTTTGAAGCACAATGGCGAGAGACTCTTCTTCATGACGAAACCTCTTCTGCCTCTCAATGAAAGCATCAATTGCGCGTTGAAACTCCTCATTGCTCAAGCCGTCCTCTTGATCTAAATTTTCCGGCACCGTTTCCTCGCCGGGCCTCAGCATTTTCCAGCAATTTTCCGTGTCCGACCTTTTCAGCTTCGCAGGAACATCTCTCTTGAACTTCTCCGACTTCGTCCTCCTTATATCTTTAGTAGACTCCAAACCCGAGTCCGGCTCCGAGTTCGCTTCAGATTTAGGATTATCGGCGGTGCTCGCCTCGGAGATGATCTGCTTGTCCTCATACAAGACCTCCTCTTTCACGACGTTGTCACTGGAGGTCGAAGTCTTTACGCCGGCAACCTCACCGTATATCTGATTGTCGACGTCGATGTTTGGAAGCGCGTTGGCGCGGTGGTGGGAGTTGGCGAAGAGGGAGACGATAATGGCGTTGCAGACAAGGAAGACAAAGAGGGGGCTGGAGGCGATGTTGGAGAAGAGGCGGAGGTAGTCGACGGAGATGCGGAGGGCGAAGGGGAGGCGGGAGAATGTCCAGGAGAGGAGGACGGCGGCGAGGCAGAGCTCAGCGAGGCGGAAGAGCCTGGCGATGGTGCGGAGGCGGCTGTACCTCCGCATGGCGCTGGCTTTCTCGGCCTTGACGTTGTCGACGAAGCTCCAAGAGTCCATTTTCAGAGAGAAAGAAACTGAAACAGAAATGGAGGAGCTAGAGATGAAGGAGATGAGGGATTAATGGAGTGAAGATATGGAGAAGAGTGTGGATCGAGTAGACCGTACAGAAGAGAGAGTGCAGTGAGTGCGTGGGAGTCTGGGAGAGAGAGGGACAGTGGATTTGTGTTTCTTGGTGGAAGGCTAGCTAGCTATTACTTGGAGTTGGAGAGAACTGAAGAGAAGTTTTTTCTCTGTGCAGACCACTATGTTCTCCCTTTTATAGACTCTGTTTTACTGTCTTTTTGGTTTTTGGTTTACAAGTACGACCCCCTTATAATTTGATTGTTTGGAAAGAAAATTTTAACCTAGCTATAGCTAATTAGTTAACCCTTTCCTTTGCTGAAGGGTTTAGGGTTTCAAACTCCTGGCAGACGAGGGTTTTTCACTTTACGAAGTAATTAAGGCCCTGTTTGGTAAAATCAAGATTTTCATTTCCCTACTAATATGAAATAGAAAAGATTTTGGTATTTTCATATATATACATGTTTGGTTGATATTGAAATTAAATTTGTAATTTATTTTCATGCATATTACACGATATATAATAACTCATTATAATGAGATTGAAAACTTAAATTTTCAATAACACCCTTATACTAATTGCATATGTGATCTATTTAAGAGAATATAGATTTTTTTAGATGACTAATTTATGCAATTTACCTTAGACGGGCGAATAGATGGTAATTCAATTCAGATTTTAAGATGGAGTCAATTTCGAGTCACATCTCTTTTTTGTTTCTTTTAATATTTATTTACAACCAAATGAACCAATCAACACATTGAAATAGAAAATGAAACAAATTCAAGTGTCATACCATAATTTCATACCATACAGAGGGACTAAAAGTTTTTGGTATTACGACAAATGGTGCCTGATAGCTCTATTTATCCGGTCACTAATCAATTTGATACGATAAAAATTTGGACTTTGAGGTATTGTATTAATACTTTAATGTTATAAGGGCTTTCAAATTTTAAACCCAAACAAATTACCTATGGTATTTATAATACTGGGTGAAATTCACTTTCAGGGAGGGTTTTGGATGACTACATTTTCCGAATTAGAACTCCTAAAACCCAACCCGATCCAGTAATATGGTACACATATAGGGAAACTAATTATAGGTGCACGAATTAGTAATAATTAGCATGAACGTACGCCTAAATATAACTGAAGCTGAGAGACTTGGAACAATTTTTTTGATTTGTAAAGACATTGGACATTGGCCAGTCACAAGTACACAGTTATGGGAAAACGTATTGTTAATGATTTTTTCATTATTTATTCTGTCGGTTATATGTTTTTTTTTCTATTGGTTAGAGAGAGAGTAGGGGTTTGGCCTGGGTTTGGTTAAATTCGAACGAGTAGGGGGGAATAAAGAATTTGCTTGTTCGGTTTGGATTTTTGTTGTTGAAATTTGTTTGGGTAGTTTAAAATTATTGAGAACAATGTAGTCTTGTGATGTTATTCTCGTATCATATTTATTGAATCTAATAATTTTAAATCATTAAAAAAAATCTAAACACAAAATTGAAGTTACCAAACCAAATGCGGGACTGTAATGTTGTGAGGGGGTTGGCCGGGATTGGTTTAGGCATTGTGGTGGGGTGATGGGGGTCTGAAATTTTCTGAGACGATGATAAGATGGAGAGGTAGCATTTTCACGTGAGGTGTGGTTCGATTCGGTCGAATCAGTCTTCTTCTTCAGCTCGTGCAAGTCTTGTGGCCGTTGCTTCCAGTAGACGTACTTTTACTTTGCATTACATATTCCCCCTCATGTGGTTTTTGGTTTACCAATTCAGCATGCTGCTCCTGAATCCAATCTTCCATGGTCTCATTGGCTACTTGGTCTTCTCCCTATGCATTAGCTAACCTCCCACAGACTTGGTCCAACACATTCAGCTGTGGCAAGCTAGATTCTACTTCCTATCTTTCTGCTCCCAATTATTTCTACCGATTAGTTTCTACAATAATCCGAGTCCCATACCGATGATATTGTGTATACATAAGAATCCATATACTATATTTTCAAAAAAAAATCATAAGTAGCTAGGGGATCGGATATAAAATGCATCTATATCTATATTAGAAAATCAATACGTACCACAATGCCAGAGTATTACATGAATGCCTTGCATGCAGCAAGTGTAATCTATGAAACAGAAATTGGATTGATTTTCTACTACTACTCAAATGGTTGTTGGAAATTAAATTGTCAGGAGACTGTGCAGAGTTGCAGAGAAAGGAAGAAGGTGCACGCGACCGGGATTCCCAGGATCAATGATGACCAGTCAACACTTTGATGCAATGACAACTCAATCATCACAAACTCACACCGGCTACTTATGCTATGTTTTTTTTTTCAAAACATTGTGGTAATTTTTTAACAATACACTACTAGAAAAAAAGACTTTAGTCGATAAAATTACTAAAAACAGGCGATCAAAATTTTTTTTAGCCGACGAAAAAAAAAATTTGTCGGCTAAAGTAATTTTTTCGTCGGTTATAATCAGTGAACTTTAGCCTACAAAATTTAAAAAGTTTAGCCAACGAAATTAGGATATTTCGTCGACTAAAGTACCTTTAGTTACAAAATTGCACTAGAGATATTTCGGTGTCCGATTGACTATTATGATACCAATCTGGAAGCGAAACGGGCATACGAGTCAAACTCACAGCTAATGCCGTGATATATGGCCATCCAAGTTCGTTTAAGACTTCAAAATGAAGTTTTTCTAAACACTTAACACATGAAAACACCTAAATCTACATGTATATGAGGTATTTTAGTCAAACATTCAACACAAAAACTCTCACCATGATGAGATGTAACAGCTCATCTAAAAATTTTAAGATATTTATCCTCGATGATAGGGCTCCCTATAGGGATAAATAATGGTAAGTAGTAGGCATGTTGTGATTCCAATCAAAATTCACAAACAAAAATCCGACCGTCAGATATCATCAATATGTTGAAATATGTCTATGGTAAATAATTCAATTTGATCTGATAAATTTAAGAGCTCCATCTGGACGGTCAATCTCGTAAGTCAAACCTCAAAATTGTATTGACTGCAACTATCGGCACCGAGACTTTACTAGAATTACGTGATTTTTCAAATATAGACGTATTTCACCATTCTGGTCATATCTTATTTGACAAGACCCACCCCAATAATTACCCTAATTACCGAGGTAAGTCTTGCGGAGACCACCTCCAAAGAACATTCTATCGAAAATTCGGTATAATCTACCTTGAAAGTTGACAACCCTTTCTAAAAAGAAACCTCCAATACACTTCTATCTCAAAACTCCAATTTACTCATGGAGCCTTCGTGCTCCCTAAACTTGCAACAACTCCCAACTTAACAAAAACTAAAAGCAAAAACTCAATTCAACAACTATAGGCTCAGAGAAATTCTAATGTTTGAGAAGGGAACAGAGATACACAAGTGAAAGCTACAATGTATCATCGACTATGCCTCTACTTCATGTACGCCCGATCACAACTAAGCTAACCTGCAAACTGGGTATTTGAAATCAAAAGACCCAGGAAAAACATTTGGAAAATGTTAGTGAGTGGAAAACAATAAAGTAATGAAAAACAAAGGATTTAATTAAAAATTTAAGTTTTCCCAAATTATTCATCTTAGAAAACATGATACATGCTCCAGTAAAACAAATACCCAACTCTGGAGTAAAATTCAATAAATTTTGACTCTAGCCTTGCAAGATAAAATATAGAAAATGTGATCATAAACGTGACTAGCCTCTCTAGTTAAAACCATGAAATAAAGTGAGTCTCGCTCAAACACATGATCACACATATATGTCCAAACCGGGCTACTACGCTCGCGCCTCGCGTACATAATGGTGGCAGAAATGGGCAACGTCATGATGGCAGAGTATACTCCCAATAAGAATATAATGTATAATCATGATTTGTCTATGTATATATATATGTATACTTATACGGGGCTACAACGCTCGCGCCTCGCACTCACGTCGCGTTCATAATGGTGGCCGTTAAATATTTACTATAACATTATGACGGAATATACTTCCCGTAAGAAAATAATATATTTTTATCACAACACATATATAAAGAATATGTGCATATGCATGTAACCATATAATCCTCATCCGAAAATCTCATAATAGGTGACTTCTTAATCAAATAAAATTCCGAATATAAATAGGAGATTAAATCGTCCAGTAGTTATAAATTCTCAAAAGAGGAAACGATGCAAATATAAATAATTTAAAACAAACGTCCACTCACAGTTTGTGGCTAATTCCAAGGTCGATCATGACCGTCCTCTAAACGAGTCTCATCTAGCCCTGTTCAATAAACAAATTAAATTCGGATAGAAAATTCCCAACACCAAATAAAAATAAATAATTCTTAACCTACAATGCATCTCCTTGTTCACTCCTTTAATTCCTAAATGATTCGCACACCAAACTCCACACCATCACCAACAAAATTATTTGATTAATTAACGCTAAATCACAAATTGTTCAAAGACTAGATCCTCCCTAATAACCAGAAATTTCCTTAACCTATGAAAACTTCCATACATCACTAGCACTACACCAAAACTTATAAATCCTTCATAATAACCTCCTCACTTCACATACGTCACAAACCTGATAAACTACCCATGCACAAATAATTGAATACAGTGTCAAAATCCCAAAACTCCAAATTGAACTTTATCAAGGTAATCCGAAATTACTCTCTACACCCTACTTGAAACCCATGGTCTTCTTCATCTTTCCTATCATCCAAAATCCCATTTTTCCTGACTTAAAATTAGACATGAATTAACATTGAAAATGATATCAACATCTCATGTTCTAAACCCCTCAAATCCCAATTCAACCTACCAATCCTCCATCTCTTCCATCTTTAGAATTCAAGCAACACAGCAACACGACTATCTACCACCGGCAATAATTTGACAAAACAAAAACCGATCAACCACGGGCCACCACTACTGCCTTCACCAGCCACCCAACACAGCAACCCCAAACCTTCAATCCCTAACCAAATTTGGAACCTAGCTAGCATCTACAAATCATCCCTTTATCTTCCATTAATCAAACTAGCCCCAATTTACAATATGTATTCTACACCAAAATCAGAGATACAAAACCTTATTCCTAATGTCCAAGAAACACAGTAAAACAACCCACTAGACCTTAGCTCCATCATAAACAAAACACCTAGAGCACCCTACACATAAACATGCCTATTAACAACGCCAGAAAACCACCGCAATAGCCATCACCATTCACCACCACTGTCAACCCAAACACAGTGCACTAATCTCCAATATTTTGATTCTTCTATACCTAAACAAAACTGGAATCAAACCTATCAACACCCATAATTCACAATCTGAAACTAGAAACAATCGATTTAGTCAAAAATAGGAAAATCCCAAATATGAACCCTAGAATTCGAATTTCAAAAATTTTCTTACCCAAATGGATTTGAGCAACTCTTCTCGAATTTCTGCTTCTCAAAATGAAACCTCCAAACCCTCTGAATTCAAACCTGGATAAGTTTCTGGAAGGAAGAAAATTGGGTGAACAGAGGTAGGCTGGGTTGAGTTCAATACTCCCTTTGCCAGCTTCCACTTCCTGCCATGACTCGAGTCTGACGGACTGCTAGCTTCACTGGCGCCGCCACGAGGTTGTTAAATGGTGGTGATGAAGTTATGGATGGCTGGCCGAAGAAGAGGGAGAGAACGGGGAGTCGAGAGAGAGAGAGAACAGGGAGTCGAGAGAGACAGAATGAAGGTGGAGAGAAAGAAAGCCAGTTCAAATAATTCTAAGGGAAGTTTCCGATTTGGAAACTTCTAGAACTTTTTTTTTACCTAACTAAAGAGAATTTACAAAAACCTAGTTACTTTTACTTCTTTATCTCCGTAAAATCGTAAACCATGAACACGAACTTAAAATAATGTTTTTCCCAACCTCCTTTAGCAACCTTATCCAACTAATCATTATAGAATAAATCGTTACTAGGGCTCCTAAAAGGTAAAACTATTACGGGAATGGTAAATTCACTGTAAAAATGAACAAGGTAAAAAAATTAAGATTCGGGGTGTGACATTATTTCACGAATTTTTTGCATTTGAAGTTTCTATGTAGAGTTTGTTTTTAAAATTGAACATTTACTTAAAACTTAGTAAACAAGTTATACAACATTAGTAGACATGTTGTGATTCCGATGATCAAACTTGAGAAACAAAAATCTGACCGTCAGATATGATCATTATGTCGAAATATGTCTATAGAAAAAAATTCAACTTGATCCAATAACGTTAAGGGCTCGATCCTAACGATCAGTCCCGTAAGTCAAACCCCTTAACGCACAGAAATGGTCATTTGACCGTCTAAATTATGTATTTTGCCCGAACCTTCAACTGAAAATAGTTTCAAATCGATGAGAAGCAACCATTGGTATAAAAATTTTATGAAAAATAACCACCAGAGATAGGGTACCTCTAGGGAGAAAGAATGGAAAATTGTGTTGACCGCAACTTTCGGCGCCGAGATTTTACCGAAATTACGTGATATTTCAACCGTAGACGTATTTCATCATTCCGGTCATATCTTATTTCACGACTTTTTTCGTTTGAAACTTCTACGTATAAGGTTAAGGGTTTTAGCCGACGAAATTAGGGTAATTCGTCGGCTAAAGTTAAATAAATAAATAACTATAGCCGACAAAATTTATTAAAATTCGTCAGCTAAAGTTAATTAAAATCATATATTTTCGTCGGCTATTGTCAAAAATTTTACCGGAAATTTTGAAAATTTGAGGTAATTTAGCCGACGAAAGTATATTATTTAGTCGGCTAAAGTTATTTATTTTATTTATTTATTTATTTATTTAACTTTAGCTGACGAAAAAATTAAAATTCGTCGGCTAAAGTACCCTCAAAATTTTCAAAATTTCTTCGGCTATATCTTTCTCTATCATCTTCTTCATCTCTCTACCTTCGGCTCCTCGTCCGGTGGCAACTACTCCTCCTCCTCCTTCTCCTCCACCGCGGCTCCTCCTCCTACTACTTCTCCTTCTCCTTCTACTCCACCGCGGCTCCTCCTCCTCCTCCTCCTCCTTCTCCTTCTCCTCCTCCTCCACAGCGGCACCTCCTCCTCCAAACACCGCGGCTACTCCTCCTCCAAACACCGCATAAAAAATTTAAACTTTAGGCGGAAAAACAAAAAAGAAGAAAAAAAAACAATCGAAATAAAAAAAAGAAAATTTTCAAAATAAACATTTTTTAAACTTTAGCCAACAATATCAAACTTTAGGCGACGACATTTAAACTTTAGACGACGAAATTTTGTCGGCTAAAGTTTACTCGGCCAACCATTTTGACAAATATGAGAAGTTTTCGACGACGAAATTTCGTCGGTTAAAGTCTAAACTTTAGGCGACGAAAAATTTCTTCGTCAGCTAAAGTCAAAATATTCGTCGTCTAAAGTCTAAAAATTCGTCGGCTAAAGTCCAAACTTTAGGAGACGAAAAATTTCTTCGTCGGCTGAAGTGTGGACTTTAGCCGACGACTGTCAATATTTTCGTCCACTAAAGTATAGCCGACGACCTTTTTCCGACGATACTTTAGCTGACGAAAAAGTTTAACAGACAGACGAATTTTTTTTGTCAGCTAAAGTCTTTTTTTCTGGTAGTGTAATCTATTGTTGAGTGTGTGTGCAGTGTGCTCGGATTTTAACCTAGATCATATATATAATTAGGTATAAAAGTTATTTAAAAAACATTTTGATGTATTAATACTATATATTATCATTAATGGCAGAGCCAGGATTTTATAATGGGATGGGTTAGAATTTTTCATTTAATAAACGTTTACTAATTTATGTTAGATACAGACTAAATTTAATAACCTGAATGCTTAATTTAAAAATTTAAGGTGGGCTAGATTTTAATTTTTAGATTTTTGAACTAAAATTTAATTTGAAATAAATGTTTTTTTTTAATTTAAGATGGGTTGTAACCAACCGAAACTCGTGTGTAGTTACGTTATTGATTATCATATTAGATCTTCCTCCGTGTAGCATCTCTAACTATTCGGCATTTCTCTTAAGTAGTGATCTGCTGAAGCTAGGTTTCTATCCTCGCGGTAAGACCGTTTTCAACCTGTCAGAAAAAGAGCTGATCGAATGAACAACATTTTCGACCGATAACAAAGATGTTACGTTTTACTGGTCATATGCGTGTTTATTACAGTGTTTCTACATAATATATACTTTTCTTCATGCTAATTTTGTGTTATCAAGATGCTAATTAAGAAAAGCAATTGTATTTTTTTACCGTTTTCTTCATATCTCTCAACAAAGACATTGAGTGAGTATGCAACCAAGTTTCGGAGGCTTTGATGAATTGATAGTGCGAGCGAAGTAGAGATCTGAAGAAAAATAATCATGAAGCCTCCTACGATAGTGTACACATATATACACTTTCAAATAAAGTTTTTGTCAAATTAGTAAAGAGAGTTCTCATTTTGGTAGGAACACCTCAAAAGCTATATGGCCGACAATCAATCAAGCAACGAAATGAACGAAACGCAACGGTAAGATCGGCTTGAGCAAAATGATGAGCTCCACTTCTTACAAGAGCAATCACTCGAACAAAGTTTGCTCTAGCAATTTCAGTCCGGCAACCGGTGCAGTGCTCTGATGTCACATACACCAGTATCAACCATTTCCCAACAAAAAATTGGTCAAAAAGAGAACAAAAACGAGCGTGAAATTGATTGACAAGTCGTGTAATCTTCACTAGTGAATTAACTGAAGTGCATGTGGGAAATTGGTTTGCCAATAATATAGAAGCACAGCAGGGACCAGAGAGTCCTGAAGGCAATTATTCATTCAACAACAGTGAGCTACCTAGCTAGCTCGGTCATAGGTAGCTCAAAAGTACTTGGCATGCAATTGACTAGGGTTACATTTCCTTCGTTTCTTCCCTTCCATAATTCAAACACAACCTCAATAATACACTGTCAACTCTCAAGTCGCTTCCAAATAATAAGTGAAACTTGCTTCCTACAATAGTGTAACATTTACACAGCACCAAGTACTTAAAGCTACTAAGATATGAGTAAGTGAAATAGCTTGAGGAACAGGGTTCCTGAGAATCTGTGTGGTGAGATCTTTCTTCTGTTGCTTTCTCTCTCTTTTTTTCTTTCTCTTTGTACTTGATTGCAGGTTCTGTTTGTTTCTGGGTGTGGTTCTGTTTTTGCTGCAGGTAGAAAGAGAAAGGAGAAGCCATGAGAGGAGGAAGAAGAACCCTGTTGCAGCTTTTGGCAGGGTTTATGGAACACCGTTAGGGTTTTCGTATCTGCTTCCAACACGTGGCGGGAGGAACCCACCACTACTCCGATCGATATATGTTTTACTAGCTTTTGACTCTTTCTGGGTTTTTGACTGTCCCCTTTCCCCTCCCCCTCTTTTCAGCTCCCTCTTTCGATATTAATTACTGACGTGACTAAATAACAATGTTATTTCAAAATTTAGGATTTAAATTGGTAAATTCGTGGGAAGCCACCTAGGGTTTGAATCATCCCTTGAATGCATATATAAAATTTTCCTAAAATGCTAATTAATTGGTACTTAAAAATATATATACAAAGTTACAAGTTTTGAAAAGAAATAAGAAAAGAAAACTGAGCTCGGATGATACATATAGGATGTGTTTGGCGAGGCTTATAAGTCACTATACTTATAAGCATTGATGTTTTTACTGTTTGGTAAACAAAAAATAAGTTCCTTTTTAAATAAGTAGCATCTGTTTTAGGATAAAAGGAGAAGTAGTTCCCCTGTCCTTTTAAAAAAAGTAGAAGTCAGACAAAACACGTTATGTCGCGCGAATTAATGATATTTTTACAAAGACATTGGGTACCCTTCTGAACAACAACAAATTACAACCAAAACCTAATTAAAACACAGGCGCTCCATCGTCAATCTCTCATTCTCTCTCAAGGCTCATCTCTCCATCTCTCCATCTTGTTCACTCTGTGCGTACCTCGAGTCGGGTAAGAATTTTTTTTCTCTTCAGATCATGTTAATGCATTAATCGATCTCTACTTCATTGCTGGTTTTTAAATTGTGGAGACTACAAGTTCGAATCAATCTCCTCATGTGTATGATTGATATTTATAGTTTTCTTCAATGTTTGGCATCTGGGTTTTTGTTTATCGGTGTGTGTGGTAGGAATCTGTGAAAAATTTTGAATTTTTTCTTTATTAGTTGTAAATTTGGATCCTGATGATGAGTTTTTTTAATTTGGAAGGCGTTTTGAGTTTGATCATGCATGATTTTCTCAAAACCTTACTACAAATTCCATTTGATACGTATGTATAATTTTGGGTGCTGCGAATGTGAGTGGTAGAGATGCAGGTTCACTTGGGTTCAATATTGTTCTGGGTTAAAATATGTGATCATTGGTCTTGATTCATCATTTACTGTCATTTGATCTGTATGCTACATATCTATAATATATATTTTACAGTGGCTTATATATCAATTGTGTTTCACATATGCAATATCATTTGAGGATTGAACCTTTATGAGGTTGTGATAATGGGGGAGACCGGGAGAGAAACCAAAACGGAAAACGACCTGCCGTTTCTGAGAGGTCTCCTGGGTTCTGCTTGAGGATTCAGAGTCGTGAGGATCTCAAAGATGGGAAGAAGGTATGTGATGTTGTTGAAGGTTGTAAATTGGTAGGTGAGACATGCAAAAGATTTGAGCTTTATGTTTGGTTTTGCTCAGTTTTGTAGGTTCTGAACAATTGTTGTAGCTTGAAGTTTGAGCATTTTAGTAGCTATTTACATGTGCAATGCATTTTTGGATCAATCTGTGGTTTTAGCTCATTGTCAGTGTACAGTAGTGGCTTGATTAATGTTATCTATTCAATTTGTGGCTATGCATATATTGCATTTGTGTATCCATTGTTCTGATTAGTTTGAGGCTTTATTTGGCGATGAAGATTTGGCAATGCTCTAACTTGCCCATTGAAATAGATGGTATTAGTTTCGTCTGATATGCCTATCTTGGTTACGTTTCTGGCTTTCTGCACAATGGTGTTGTTGTATATGTTTGTTTGTGAATGATTTGCTTAAACATCTGAATATGAGTAACCAGTTTCATGTGTACAGGAACTTCCGCTGCCAGCTTTGAGGAAGTATGGAGATCAAATAGCAGACCATATATTCCTGAAGGTTCCCAATTGTGGAACACATTGGAAAATAGAACTGAGAACATCACTTCGTTGTGACCGGATGTGGTTAGAAAAGGGATGGGAAGAGTTTGCTAGCTTTTACCTACTTGACCAAGGCGACTTGGCAACCTTCACTTGTGAAGGAAAACATGCCCGTTTCCAAGTACCCATCTTTAGTTGGGATGATATGGAAATATATTACCCTATCCGTGGAGGAGGTATGCATATATGGTGATTTCTGTTGTGTTCTAGGCAGTTTTCATTTGTAACTTTTATGGAATTTCTCGTTTGGAAATGTCTCATGGACAAAACAGTGTTGAACTAATCATGATAATTACACAGGAGCTGATCTCAGCAGATCCAAAAGGAAAGAAACAAGAGTTGAAGTTGAAGATGAAGATGAAGTTAGAGCAATCTCAGTGTGCCAATCACCTCTGGATCCTTAACCGCTCGCGTGGTAAGCCTTTCTCAACAACCCCATACATAAGAGATTCATGAGTTTGGGCACAGTGCAGTAGATAATTAAGTAGTTAACAACCAATTCATTTTCTCATATATGTAGTTCATAAATCAGCTTTTGCCTTGGAACATTTCTCCAAAGATGGCTCTTGTTGCGACATGACCTTACAGAGCGCTCTAGCTGACACTACTTGGACAGTTCAGCACCTATCTTACGTTATAAGTGATGGAAGAATGCGAACGGTATTATCAGGAGCTGGTTGGAAATCCTTTAGGCAGGACAATCATCTAGAAGAGGGTGATGTCTTAGTGTTAGATGTGATAGAAGAACAGAGTCTCAGTCATCCGAGTTCAAAACTGAAGATTCTTAGATGGGTATAAAAAAATGATCGTGTATTTGATATAAATTGTGTGTGGATGTTTTAGAGAATTAAGATGCTTCGAAGTTCAGTTGACGACAACACTTTAACAGTTGTATGTATCAATTTTGTATAAATTGGCCATTTTACAAAAAGAAGCATAAGCAATTTTGAGTTTATCAAACACCTTTCGCTGCTTTTTGTCATTGACATCACTTTTAAAAAGTCAGTTTTACCAAACACACAGCTACTTTGCTTTTCAGCTACTTATTCTCAAAATAAGTAAAAGTTAACTTTTCTTAAAAGTCACAGCTGTACCAAACCCAGCCATACGTCAAGTGCACATCAGAATTTTCATTTTTCTTTAAAAAACTTATCTCTATTAATTGCCGCAAACACTTTTCTTTAAAAAAATTATCTCTATTAATTGTCGCAAACGCAAACTGTCCTTATTGTCCCTAGTTATAAATGAGATTCAACATCTATCATCTAAAACTACTATTGTGACAATAATAAAGAAACAATCATGAAGATCGTGATAAGATTATTTTAGATAGAGTTCATCATTTTTTTTGAGAAAAATGCACCAACAGGGTCTGAATTTTTCAAGGATTGTCAATAAGGTATCAAAACTTTTAAATGTATCAAAGTGATACATGGACTTGTATTTTCAAGGATTGTCAATAATGTATCCAAACTTTTAAATGCCATGCTTACCAAACGAGATTACAACTATATCCCACTTCACTAATCAAAGCATACATGTGCGTTAATCAACATCAAACCAATTTGAAGATACAACATACAATCATATAACTTGAGTGGTACAACCGTCGTCTCTTAAGTTTTTCAATGGCTATGAACAAGCATCATAATGCTTGAATTTGACCCCCATACCCATAATCCTTCAAGAGCCCCTCATCTTGCCGCCAATTCTCTTTAACCTTCACTTCAACCTGTTGAAAGAAGGGACTTAAAAGAATGAGCAAGTCTAGATGGTAAACTAATCCAGTAAAAGTGTGAATAAATCATGGTAGCTGAACTACCGAACAAAGCCAAATTAAAGTGAAACTATCAGAATTTAAACATAATTATTTGAACAGAGTGGTCATGGGATGATATAGCACCTCTAGAAAAACTTTTTTCTGTAAGAAATCTTCTATGTCAAGCCGCGAAGCTGTTGCAAGTAGTTTCAAAGCTCTCCCATCCTATAACAGTTCAGTATAATCAGTAACTGAACTTTTGCTACCAACTGTGATGGCACATCAAAGCTCTATAGTTTTGCCAGATGCATGTATTTATGCATACATGTTCCAGAGTACTTCTTTGATCAAGAAAAATATAACAGATATATATAGGCTTTCTTGGTTAAGAACGTCCTTACCAAGAGTTTGGTGCAGATTTCCTTAATTTGACCCACTTTTCGATCAAATTTTCTCATCTTAACCGTTCAGTTTCTAGATATACATGAGTAGATAATCTCAGCAAATTTTCAGCTTATTTGGTGATCGTTAAGACATTCAAAACTATGATTTACAGAGAAGAACACGAACAGTTCCGGTTGAACAGATTTGGTTCGTCATTGTATTTATACGTTTTCAAGACCTTAACGATTACCAAATTAACTGAAATTTTGCAGAGATGATCAATACATGTATATCTAGATTCTAAACGGTTAAGATGAAAAAATTTGATCAAAAAGTGAGTCAAATTAAGGAAATCCTCACTAAACTCTTGATAAGGACATCCCTAACCAAGAAAGATTGTGTGTATATAACTATATATAGTATGCAAAGCATATGCGCATGTTATTCCGTAATAGCTAATAAGTTTGCAACCCTCCTATAACCATAGCAAAAAGATTCCAAAACTAATAATAAGCATCCTATACATCAGATAGCCATAATTTTTCAACAAGCAAACCAACAAAACCACAATTAAGGATTACTTACTTTTCCAATAAGGATGATTTTCTTTGAATTTTTCTCAACAACGATTTCCACTTGTATATAATCTTTTGCAGCTGGCCTAGTTTTGTAGCTCACGACATTCACCTGGATATTAAACCAAGCGAGGGTAAAGATTAAAGCTACAAGAGAGTACCATCTTCTTTCCTTTATTATTTTCTTTTCTTCATTCCTCAGAAATCATATCTTCTTAGCTTCTCAATGACTCACCTGACAGACATAGGGAATCTCTTTCCTGTATTGCATGAAGATCTTTTCTCTCACAATCTCAGATACAAAAAATCTTTCCGGCCGCTCACTTACGATGTCCTGAGAAAGCATACACAAGAAATCAGTACTTTTCCTCTGCATTATATCACTTACTCCCTCAAATTTAATTTTAGCCTATAATTATTTATCTGAGACATTTGTATGAACACCCTACCCACCTTCCCCATCATTTCACTACTTGAGCGGAGAAAGCATACACAAGAAAATCAGTACTATTCCTCTGCATTATATCACTTTCTCCCTCAATTTTAATTCTTACCATGTATAATTATTTATCTAAGACATTTATATGAACACCCTACCCACCTCCCCCTCATTTCACTACTTGAGGGGAGAAAACTGTTCATACTCTAGGATAAATCCATTTCCTACAACCACAATTTTGCACTTGAGAAAGAAAGATATAACAGGATAATGTGTAGATAACTGAACTAGACAAGAAAGTTGGTGATAGAGTTTTACAGATATCAATTTAACTTAACCCCTCTTTCAAACTTCAAACATAAAAAAGCAAAGTTGGATATTTGAAAGTTGTTATTTCACTGTGATACTGAGTATGAAAATTTCCACACATGCTCAAGGATCAGTTACTCCAAAATCAAACAATAATCAAGTTTTCTTCTTTAGGATGCAAGGAATGTATTGAACTTGCATAAATCTATGGTAATCCATAACACACAATGTCTCTACTGGCCAATTGGTTTTAAGGTACTCATACCTTTCTGCAATTTCTAATCTTACCAGTCAGATAAACCACAATTTAAAAAGGCTTGCATACATAAAACAGAAAATACAAAAGTTCAGTTCCTAAAAGTAAAAGAAAAGCCTAGAGCCCAAAACCTGACACTGAGTACCTTTGGATAGTAAGCTGGGCCGAAGGGAAGTTTTGACAATATCCACTGCTTCACGTCTTCCACTCCCTGACCGTGTTTGGCACTCACTGGTATGACCACATCAACATTTGTAAACTTCTCATACCACTGTAAAATGTGATACGCACTTGGGCTTAAAAACCCTACTGGAAGTCTGGAACAACAAGATCCAGAATTACACACATATAGATATCAACAAACAAATACTGACCTCTGCTTTCTTTGCAATTTCACCTGGCTTTATCAAATCTTTCTTATTCATGACCAGCAAAGTCGGAGGCAGGCTATCTGTCTGGTTACACACACCTTCTTCCACCACTTCATTAATCTACCAAACAAGAGAGTGATCATAGGAGTTAGGACAAAAGCACAAACTTTAACATGAGAAACCTACAAATGATGAAGGCATACATTTTCAGGCACTTTACATGCATCAACAAGAACAAGTACACAATCCGCGTTAATAACAGCGCTGCGCACATTCTTCATCATCATTGTATCCAACTTGTGCATTTTCTTCTCAATAACACCCTGTGTGTCATAAAGTATCATCTGCAAACCAATCCATAAGTAAAAAGCAGATGCAATCGGTGAAAATTCAGAAAACATCCAGAAACTATTACTTGGTTCCAACAGAAACATTTGACATGCGGCAATTACAGAAGAAGCAGTTCATTAACCAATTAACTGTCATCTATTTTTTTTAGATAGTTGAATAGGTTAGTGAAACGTAGATGTGACTTGAGAAGCAAGATGACTCCAGAAGTTGGGGGTTGATTTAAATTTTTCATGGAAGTGTTGAGTTGGTTTGTAAGAAGGGTTGTCCATTTCAAGGGAGTTCCGATAAGAAGTTCCCTTGAAGTGATCCCCGCAGGATTTACTTCAGGTTAAAAGGGTTTAACCCGAAGTGGGTCTTGACACGAGTTATCATTTGATTGCACCCCATAAGGCATGAAATATATTGGATAAAGTATTTCCAGTATATCTACATGAGGTATGAGACTAACATTTAAAGTTTAAAGTATTTACATGAGGCATGAAATATCATTTAAAGTTTTATTAATTTCAGTTTATCTACATGAGGTATGAGACTAACATCATTTTACTTTCTGTAGTTTTAGTTTTGAAATTAAGTTTACCCTCTAAAGTTTTCAATTTTCATCAATAATGCCCAATTGATGAAATTTCGATCAATTTGGATATTAAATGTTAATATGTATTTTTATTGAAAATGTTCTAAAAATGATTTTTGTTGTTAAATGACTATATTTGCCCTTAAAACAAGTTATAAAGTTATAATTAACATCTAAATTACACAGAATTTCAACAATTGAACAGCATTAGCATTGATGAAAATTGAAAATTTTAAAAGATAAGCTATTAAAATTAAAGTACGAAAATAAAATAATATTAGCTCTAATCCTCATATAAATAAACGAAAATTAATCTAAAACAGTGTCATGGGCTAAAATGAACCTTAATGTTCCAGAACAAGATATCACTGTGGCAGACAGAAGTAGAAATAATCCGAATGCGTACTTCACGAGGCATCTTCAGCAACCAATCAGATAGTTTCAGAGACCATTCATTCAATAACAAATTTCAAATTCGATTAATTCAAAACCAAAATTTCAAGATCCTTTTTATCTTATGGAAGCTCATGTCGCCGACGTGTGTGAGGCGCTGGATCTCGGAGGCCATGGCCATACAGACGTTGAACTTGTAGCGAAGTTGGAAACAACGACGTTTGGGCAATGAGGTTCAGGTCGCCGACTGACGGCTGCGCCGTTGGCATCGAGATCGGGCGTCGTGGTATTTTGAAATCTCAATTTAGAAAAAAAAAATTACACACTTGGAACTGGTGGGTATTTTTTTTAAAAGTATATATAAAAATCTGATGGTGTTGAAAATGTTATGCGACCACAACCGGTCATCGTCATTCCCTTCATTCTAAGGGATTATTCCTTTTGATAAAAAAACCGCGGAATATTAGCTCCATTTTTGTATAGAAATAACAAATGTACATTTTTTGGCTGAAAGATGTGTGAAAGAGAAGAGAATTTATATCATCCTAATTGAATTAATAAATAAGAAAAGAATGACAAGGGAGGGGACCAAACCGAAATCTCTCAAAGAAAAATACAATGAAATAAAACTAAGACAATTGAAACTCAGAAAGACCTATAAGGTCACTATTACAGTATGTCAAAATGAAAGGTGGTGACGCATCTCATCAAACCAGTTGATCTAATGATGCGCAATGATTAGCCAAAATATCAGACGTTCTATTCCTTTCATAAAAAATATGAGAAGTTGGAAAGGTCATAAAAGAACAAATGTACATATATAAACACAAATAGATAGATAATGGTACCGATTTCAGGACAGATAGATAATGTTGATAATATTGTTAGTGCGTTTGCATCATGGGTTAGATTCTGTAGCTTTGAAGTTTATAGAAACCGAGTGGTTTTGATGTGTTTCCATTCTTGCATACTGAACTTTATTTCATATGCCGAATTGCCAAACGGAGAATGAGTGCTCTATTATTTCTCTGTTTTAGGCTAAACAAGAGAAATGTGTGTTTTTGTTCTATTTCTAAATCACTCTGACCCTGGGAAAAAGCTTTAGGGGAATTTTTCTCTCATTTCAGTACTAGCTGCAGGCTGCAGCAAGACAATCTAGACAAAGACCTACTATCTAGAGGTGGTAGGAAATTCTTGAGCGTAGCTTCTCAATGAGGCTGTACATTACACATACTGACGACTGTTGGCACTCTTTTGATATATGCTCATGAACTTGGCCACAAATTCTGCAGAACAAGTGTATAGTTAAGCATAGATGTGATTTAACCCTAAATAGGATGCACTTGAGTGGTCTGTGTATGTTACGTTCTAGTTTGAGCAAAGCATTTGCTCCTGCTGGGAGTCTTCTCCTGTGTGGACAAGTTTGATTTAGGTTCACATTTTCAGCAAGGCAAATCAAGTATGAGGGAGAGAACTTACATAGTAAGCATGCCAATAATATAGGCCCCTTTTAGAAGTATCATCCATTGCTTTAAGGAACTGTTCTACTAGCTTCTGCATGTTGGAAAAGTGCTACTCTTATTACAAAATGACAGGTAAACCTTTATGAGCAATTTCATTCTCACTCTTGATTTCCTTCAATGAACCCATCGATGCATATCTAGCATTCGCTTCCACGCGCACATTGAGCTCTATATGGTGAGCACTGGATGTCAATGGAACCATTACTTGCATCGACATTTGTTCCTGACAGCAATTGATAACAAAATCCAGTATTAGGTTATGAAGTGACACCTTAAGATACTGAATATGCATACTATAGCAATTACGATGGTATTGTAGTTCAAATTAAGCTTGAAGTTGAAAACTTTCTCTAGGTCCTTCATAAGATGGAGAAGATTTGGTTACTCCATACTATTATATTGCATATGAGCACTACTTGTCGTCTTAGTGTACACTAATTGAAAACACAAGTTCCCTAGGCTTCTTTAATATTTCAAAGTCGCAATGTTGGTAGTTTGTTCATGAGTTTTATATCTATTTCAGTACAGAATATCTGAATCTGGAAGTGTCTTAAATCATGAGAAACCTGCAAGGGTAACACAGCAGATCAGTTCTGCAATATTCAAGGAAAATGAAATAATAACTCGTCTTTATGGCATTTGAAGGAAACAAACATACATCCCAGCTTGCATCACCATATGTTTCTCTTAGGAAGGCCATTGTTAGAGCTTTTTTTCCAGAACCAGTTGGTCTAGTGAACAAAATGTGGGGAAATTTATTGTCAATCACATGCAAAAATCAACAAAGTAGAAGTAAGAAACTACCAAGGAAAACATATGCATGTGAGAATAGAGTGTGTATATATCTATTCACATAGCTCACCAGATCCTTGAGAAGTTGAGCTTCTTGCTTGTGGCTAGTAAATCCATTCTGTCTTAGACTTTGAACCACATATGCCCTTTGAATGAATGAAGCTTCACTGAAAACAGGAGAATGCTCAGGTGATTTTGTATTTCGACAAGACCCTCCTTTTCTCATGCAAGCAAACAGTGAGTGACTTTCACCTTTCCTTCTATTTGCTGTGTATTTCTTGACACTCGCAGTTGTGCTCCCACTTGTACCACTCATCTTACTGCTTTGCCTGCTCAATGCAGAGCTTGTTGGGGTTGTCTGTGACAAACAATAGCTTGATGGAGTCTCTTGAGCATTATGATCGAAACCATTTCCTTTTTGAGTTACCATTTTGACATTAGGCATAGTTAAGCGGTTCTCAAAACCACTGACTTCTTGGGTTTTGGTATGGGATTGACAGTTTTGGGGAGTGCCAAGATTTTGCACTCACGATAGAAGAAAATATCACCTGGTGCAATAGAGTCTGAACTTCCAAAAGCTAATGGAGCACCATTAGCCTTTGGAGGAGTTCTAGACAGCTTTACAGTAGCAATCATCTCATTGATCTCACCAACAGACGGCGATTTTGTATGTGGTTTTTGTTTATGGATCAACCCTTTAGTGATTGGAGATGGTGTTCTCTCTCCCTTACAGTTGCTGTTGTTCTAACCAGGGCATGTGACAATGGTGATGGTCTTCTTTCCCCTTTAGTTGGCGTTACATCACGGTTGCTTTGTTGTTCTACTTCTGATCTTGCTCGAACTCTCGGGGCAGTAGATCTTCTGCTTTGGGGGTCTCTACCGGCTCTTCTTTGGCATTGTTTCCTGTTTGAGTTCACAATTTCATCAGCGACATTTTCATCATGCCCTTCTTTTCCTTGTTTCAAAGGAGAAACATATCTTCTGCGCTCTGCTTTCGACGAGGGGCTGATATTTCTGCGAGTTTCAGAACCTGCTACTGGTGAACGAACTGTACCATCCTCTCTTCTTTGCTTGTATGGTGACTTGCTGGTTCTTCTTTGGACAGGCCTTGTTACTGCATCATTTCTTGCAGCATAAGCATCAGATTCAAACATAGAAGAGTGCCTCCGGCTGTGGTTCAAAGGGCTGATGTTTCTTGCCAACTCCAACCCTGTAGCTTTTGTCACATCAGGTTCCAAGCCTCCACTGACCATAAAGGGGTGTATCTTGGAAATCAGTCTCGTTATCAGATGGTTCATAACCACTGCGCCGGGGCTAGGCAAAACTACTGTTAGAGTGAATAACTCTCCTTCTATTTCATGCCTAACTGATTTCATTCACAATTATTGGGTATATTTGTATTCAATTGTAATTGCAAATCATAACACCTAAGATTATAATTTATAATTGC
Source organism: Comarum palustre (assembly GCA_951800085.1). NCBI lineage: Eukaryota > Viridiplantae > Streptophyta > Magnoliopsida > Rosales > Rosaceae > Comarum > Comarum palustre. The sequence continues at coordinate 5,649,248 of OX637575.1, forward strand.
TGCATGTAGTGGATATATAATGTAAAGATTGTATTGATAATTAAGGAAAATCATTTTCTACATGGTATCAGTAGTTTAGGTTCATATTTTATTCGATCCTATCATCATTTCTCTCAGCTTCTTCCTCTGTTTCTTTTTTGTCCCAGACACCCAAATCTCTCAATTAAATTATCTTTCAATTTCCACTAGTTTCCTCTTTGTCCGTTTTCCATCTACAATCCATTTGCTCCCAGTATTTTGCTGGTTTTAAGATGGAATGGAAGACATAACAAGTCCAGAATCAAAGAGTTGAAGCTGAAGTTTTGGATTTCAATACTCCAAATATTCATAAAGACAAACTTTAGGTTTGGACTATCGAAAACCTGAGAATATTCCAAGAACTTTAGGTTCAGACTACTGAAAACCTGAGAATAGACTAATATTATAGAGACAGAAACAAACAATAAGAGCAACAAGGAAAGGAATATTTTTTTTTCTGACAAAAGGGATAATGAGGTAGGCTAAAATTTAAGAGGGAAATGCTTAAAACATGAAGCATCGATGGCTACTAAGAAGAGACCCTGGTGAAGGTAACAATGCAGGCTATGCTGGGGATGTCCATTTACAGCTAAATACAGAAAAAGAAAAACACAGGTCTTAGTTTTCCTGTACCTTCTAAGGTTTTTGTATTTGTCTCGTCTTTCCAATGGTAAAGTAACATAGAATGGAATCACTGCCAGGCATAGCATGGCGCCATGACAGCATATCCTGGAGACATGCCCGCCGCCTGGACAAGAGTTTGTTGGAGAAAGAACAAATTTAAACAAGGCAGGTAAGATGGCTCAAGTCGTACTTTGATAAATGGATTTACATGTGTATTACAAGTTAACCTCAGATCAAGTATAAGAGGCAATGCTGAGCAGCTAAGAAATTTGTACTTTGTTTATACTGTTTGGAGAGAGGCTTCAGGTGCCGAAGTTGATAGCCATTCTACTAAAGCCTTGTTTACAAGCTCTGGAACTTCATCGTGTGGACAGTGGCCAGCCTGCAAATTTACCAAAGTCGAATTTGGATAGAACTCTTTGATTCTGTTAGCCTTGGCAGGACCTACCCATGGGTCCAAGTCACCCCAGAGCAACAACAATGGGCATGACATCTTGCTTAGGATACTGTCTAGAGTGTACTTGGTCTGATTTGACATGAACCGGGTCATCAATCTGCACAATAAGAAAAAAGGGGGAATCAGAAATAGAAAGTAGCCACATTTGCCAGACAAAGTCTATGGACACATTTTCAATATTTTACATATCTAATTCATTCTCAGCCACACCATCTATACTTCATTTGGAGCAGAAATGATATGAATGTTGGAGACATACCTGTAATAGACCTCTCCGGCATTGGGGTCAGCTGCTGGCATTATTATTGATTCCACAAGATAGTCATCCACATTTGACGTATTTTTGTACACCTGTGTTGGAAAAAATAATTAAATTAGACATAGGATTTCATAAAATATTCTGAAGGATTTTGAGGGCAAATGAGTTTCAAGAAGCAGTAAATTATCAACTGGTAATATCAAAAGAACTAGGGATCAGGATGAAGCTGCATAGGAACTAGGATTAGGATGAATCTGGACTAATTACTGTGAGCTAACCTTCACGCTTGGTAAACTGCCTGTTTACTAATTTTATATTTAATTAAAATATACTCAGACTTCAAGGAACTTACACTCTTTAAAACAGATTCAATGCGAGCCGGCTGCTTTGCTTGCCAGAACAAAAATCCAAGTACTACTCTCTGGAAAACTTCCTTCAGTGGTTTTATGATAAACTTTTGTACAACTGTTTCCTCCTCAGATTTCTCAGGTTCACTATTTGCATTTCCAAACTGTCCCGCTGAATTCAGTAGTGCAACTCCAACTACTTGCTCAGGCAATCCGACTGCTGCAACCAAAGCAGTAAAACCTCCAAGGCTGAAAAATCCACAGCACGTGGTAAATCAATATTCCAAAACATCATCAGAAGGAAGGTAAAAATACCACGCATTGTCTAGCTTGCAATAGTGAATTTAATCCAATTTGGCTTTTAAGAAGATTGTCTCATGGTTTAAAAATACAATCATCCCCATTAACGAGTCATCAAATTCATTAAATTTGGCTACTGAGGCCACAATAACACTTAGAACTTTAGACTATTACCTATTTCCAACCAAAACTGTTGGCTCTTTGACTATCTCCTTCAAGAAGTCCACTACTTGATCTTTCCAAATCATGGCATCATATTCAACCAGTGCCTTTTCACTCCACCCAAAGCCCAGCAAGTCTATAGCATACACCTTGTACTTTTTAGCCAACTCTGGTATGTTATACCTGTTGTTTGGGAGATAAGACAAATTCTCAGTATGAAAGATACTAAACATAGAGCCACCATCAGCATAAACAAAGATAGTCACAAGGGTTACGAAAAAAAATGCAACTTAACAACAAGAATTGGTTTTCAATTGCAGAAGCAAGAGAAGTTAAACGGTGGACGAAGCTAAAGGACTATGCAAAGCCACTATTAAAACATACACTGAAGCTAAAGTAAAATACAGGCAACAAAGTCAATGCAAATGCAATAAACCATGAATACTTATGGGAAAACAGGAACAGATAGTCCTAAAGAAGCATACAAACCTCCAGTGAAATGAAGAAGCACCAAAACCATGGATAAGAACAACAGCAGGCCCTTCTCCTTGCACCACATAATGAATTTTATGACCTCTCCATGTCCAAAAATTGTACCCCTCAGCTTTGAATGGTAGCCTTTCAATACCTATAGTAACCAACAATCCCAACTTTAATAAAACCCACTAATTTAAAACGCAGAATATGATACTACAATAGTAGAACTAGAAAATGAGATAACCTTGAGCAGGCTCAACAGCCAAAGAAGAACCCATTACTGAAAGCCCAGCAGGTGCAACTCCTCTAAATCCAAAACCCCTCTTGTTCATCACACATGTGTTTCCTTCAAACCAATAAAAACCCAGTAAATAAATGAATCACCACCCAGAACCAAAAGATTCAAACTTTACTGACAAAATACCAAGCTGGGTAAAAGTGAAGAAAGCATACTGTGGTACCGACATGGCCTTGTGGGTGCAATGAACCTGTTCTCAGGTACAGAACTAAACACCTCTGTTCTCACTGAAGTCGAAACTGCACACGACGACGACATTGCAATGGCTCTGAAAACCTCAAAGAATGAGTGTAGAAGAAGAAAAGAAGTTTCAAGCTTTGGTTCTGTGGCTGGTGTACAATTGGAGTTGTGGAGGACCCAAAACCAGTGGTGACAGTACTAAACGACGTGTCGTATTGTAAGAGAATTTTGCCGTTTCGACCTCTGCGACGTCGTTTTCTTCGTCTATACAGTGCTACAGCTAATCCAACCCTAACTGATTTTCAAAAGGGACAATTACACAGAAATCGCTTTGAGATATTTTATTCTATAAAGCTTAATATAGTTGTATGTTAGGTATTGAAATTCAACATAATTACACATTGTCATCTAAGCCAAAAAAATTAGATTATTTTTTTTATATTTACAAAAATATCATTCCTTCTATGAAAAGTCTTCAGCCAACCTCCAGTGAATTTAATGACCGACCTCTAATGAGGATTTCGACGACAATAAAAAACTACTACCGCCGGCAACAAAAGCTACTACTGCTGACAACAAAAGATACTACCGTAGGCAACAAAAGCTACTACATCTGGAGTCAAAAGTTACTACCAACATAAATTAAAGATATTACCACCAACAACAAAAGCTACAACCGTCAGCACAAAAACTACTACTACAAAGAACAAAAGATACTACCAGTGGCACTAAAAGTTATTGCCTACTACTACAAGGACCAAAAGTTACTACCACTGGCACCAAAAGCTACTACCACAAGCTATAAAAGCTACTCTCGCCACCAACGAAAGATACTACTGTAAAAGTATTATAACCAACAAAATCTATAATCTCTAAAAACAAAAACTACTACCACCTGCAATAATAGCTACTATAATTATGTTGAAAAGATACTACGACCATAAAATAATAAAGTTACTGGTATGATCTTGAAAATATACTAATGTAGAGAGAAAGATACTATCACTATGTTAAAAAGATACTAATACAGAAATATCAAGATACTACCACAATGTAAAAATGATACTATTAGAAAGCTATTGTTTGTCATTACATATTTCAAACTACCTTGAGCACAAACTCATGGTGTCGGAGATGAAACCGAACCATCCGCCACTCTTCTGAGGCACATCAACAGCAGTGTCACGAGCGCCAAAGTCGCTCGAGTCCACGGCGACCGCAACATCGGCCAACGTGTAGAGAAGGTTTTCGGCTAGGGTGTAAATAGCGAAGAGATCAACGCCAAAGTCGAAGGGATTGATTGGAGGCACGTCGTGGGAGTTGAACTTGATTCTAGTGACGACGAGTCCCATTTCCGTTGCAGCCGAGGTCGAGCAAGATGTTGATGTCAGAATCAGAGATCTAATTGAGGTCGACGATAGATGGAATCGATCAGAGATCCAGTCGAGGATGTCGTCGATGGAATCAGAGATCCAGTCGAGGATGTCGTCGATGGAATCAGAGATCAAGTCATCGGATTAGATCATCCACATCATGGTTGAAATCCAGAAGTGGAGGAGATGTAGTCGAGGTCGAAAGGGAGGAGATGCAATCGAGGCCGAAGCGGAGAGGTCGAGCCGAAAATCACGTCGCGGCGACAATGACGAGTGAGAGGGTTTTTGATGAAAGAGACGAGAAAAAGATGAGAATATGATGGATATGGTTGATTGAGGGTATTTTAGGTAGAATGTAAAAGATTGGAGATGACTTTGTCTCACAAGGTGGAGTGTTGTATGAACAAAAATGTTTATATGGACTTCTGAAAGATAAAACGTTCAAAACGGTAATTCTGTGACATTTTCTATTTTCAAAATCACCGCCATGGAGACAATCCCACTGAGACTTCTCCGCCTCAAAACGACACCGTCCGCTCTTTTTCTCTCTCCTCCCAAGTTCCACGACCTCAAAAACCACTCGCATTTCCGAATCTCTGACGAAACGACACCGTAAAGCGAACCCCTTTCGCTCTCTCTCACTCCTCCCCAAACCCTTTAAATTCACCGCCTCCGTTTCCCAATCGCCGTTTCCGATCATCAATTCTGGCTTCAACTACTCTACCTCGCGCCAAAACGATGCCATATTCCGATAGAGTCGGGCTTCCCGGAGCGGCGAAAATGTCGACCTTTTGGCGCTAAAATAGGCGGAACTGGCGGTGGCTGGGCGGACAGAGCATGCACCTGAAGAGGTACATGGAGTGGTACAATTCCCAAGGCGATGACGTTGTGATAGACGTGAAGGAGATGTTGTGGTTTGATTTGGGACACTGGGTTAAGAAACGGGTCGCCGAGCTGGCCCATAAGGTGGCTAAGTGGGTGGAGGGAGGTGGAGAGCAGTGGTTGGTGTTTCACACGTTTAGTAATACGGGTTGGTTTGTCTAGGTACTCGTTTGTTGTGGAAATTGAGTAGTTCTTAGGAATTTGGTTTATCTACTTAGTCGGGTGTATTGTATCTGGAAAGTGACAATTTTAAAGAAGTTTATGGAGCGGTGGTTCTCGGCAGAACATTTGACAGATTGCACGACGGCCATCTCCTCTTTCTGAAGGTTTTTCTCGCTTCTTCTCTTCTGATTTCTTGTTTGGTGGGTCTATGAGCTGAAAGGTACTGACTTTGTTTTTGGGTGCGGCGGTTGGAATCTTCAGGCGGCGGCGAAGCTCGCAAGGGATCGGAATTTGCGTCGGACCCATGTTGGCAAGGAAACAGGTATTCTTAGCCAATAAGGTTTGGCTCAGTTGGTAAGGACATGTTTGTGGGGGAGACACATCCGAGTTCGATCCCGTTATCAACAGGTCTTGTTTTCTGTGGAAATCCATACCTGGGGGCTGGTGTGACAGACACGTGTCCACTGTCAGTCCTTCAGGGTTGAGATTACAGGTATATTCTGACGATGGTGGTGTAGCGTAACCAAGCTCTCACCTAAACCCAACAAAAAAAAGAAACAGGTATTGTTTTTAGCTTAATTACTTCATAGTTTCATTTCCGGAGTTTGGTGTTGCCTTGGTTCAATACTTTTACTTTCTAGTTGGCTAGTTGGTACTGAGTTTCGAGACTTGTTGTGAAGTTGATGACTTAGTTTGGTTTTTGGTTACACTTTTGCAGTTTGCTGATATGATTCAACCCTTTGAGGAAAGAAAGCATAATGTTGAAGCTTACATCAAGGTATCATACCTCGAATTGTGAGATAAGATTTTTTTTTCTACTTGAACGTTGAAGTTTTGATTCAAATTCGGAGAAATTGACAATGAAATGGTGTTGAACTAGTAATATGTAAGTTTCATATCAACATATGAACTGTGTTAAGAAACAGGGCCGCATGATTCCCTCCCTATACTTAACTAGCCAATTTTCTTCTCAAAAGACACATCATCTATGCAAACTGTTTGTATTAAGCAGCTCTGAATACCTCTTTTTATAGTTGCTAGTTTGTTACTTACTATACCGAGTCAGCAAGCAGGTCTTGAACTTAATCACACCACCAATGTAATTTGGCCTGTGTAATTGAATTGAGATTTGAATTTCAACCACCAACATATCTTTATGTCCAATTTAAGCAGGTGGCATTTGGTTCTGTGTTTTAGTTTCAGTATGTGTTACTGAAGGTGTATATGTGGCGATACACATGGACCATCAACCTAGCTACCTTAGGGGGTGTTGTATTTTGTGAATTTTGTCAGGTTTACCTTAGAGAAAGAGCATGTTTTATAGGACACAACCATTCCAAATGGTCTATGATGATTTCTTTTAGTTCTCAATTTCCTACAAATGTGTGCAGTCTATCAAGCTGGAGCTGTAGTGCAAGTTGAGCCTATTACGGACCCTTATGGCCCCTCAATAGTCGATAAAGATTTGGACGCAATTGTTGTCAGGTTTGTAGTCTTAATTTCATGTGAATGTTGCATGAGTAGCACTTAATCAAATCTACTCGTACAGCTCTACATGACTTTATTTTCTGGACTTCTACAATGCTTTACTTGACTTGTAATGTATTCTGGGGTTTTGATAGACTAAAACATAATGTTGAAAGTTGAAACTAATCAGCTGGAATTGCACTTTTTTGATTTACTTTAAAACGGAAGAAAACTACATTTGGTACCTGGCAGCAAGGAGACTTTACCAGGGGGTCTGTCTGTGAATAAGAAGAGAGTTGAGTTAGTTGCTGTGAACTTGATCTTTCGCCACACTGCTTTCCGATCACTGAAATTCTTCATGACTATATCATAATATGGCAATATAGCCCTTACTTCTATGAATCTTATGCAGGTTGAAGTTGTAGATCTCATTTAGTGGAGACAAGCTTAGCTCAACAACACTAAGGAAGCAGAGAAGGCCAAAAATCAACAGCTTTCTGAAAATCCTACTGGAAACAAGTTATAATGCGCCATGTTTAAAGCTCGAGGGTGTAAAGGACTGGAAATACGATCTACATAGAATGTAGCTTTGCAAGTATACAAATACAACACAGAATTCTTCAAAAGTCTTTGTAAAATAAATCTAATCTCCTTTTTGGGAAGTTAATATCAATCTCTTACAAGTATTCTTGGCACTTTAAAAGGAGCCACTTAATACTCATTGTATTCATCAACTAAGAAAACTTGTTGTTTATGAATGGAAAATGGTACAAAGACTCAAGCTTGGTTAGCAGCTTTCTTGTGAACCTTGGGTAGTCCATAGAGTTGTTTAGCATATAAAATACGTGTTAATCAGAGTTGTGCTTGAATGAGGAAGTGTATAATTACTTGTTAATCAGATTTGGGGCTTATAGTAGAATGTGATTAGGACCAAACGCTGTCGTTTAGCCTTGCAAACTAACTTGACCGCCTTTCAGAAAATAGACGAGTTATCGTCAACAAGAATTTGAAACCTAAAACGGTTATGTACCACCTTGAAAATCAAACCCCATCTCTCACCCAAAACACCACAATCCCTTCTCTCTCTCTCTCTCTCTCACTCCTTAATCCGAAACCTCCTTCTTCTCCAAGAACCCGGACCACTCATCCCCAAAACGCCGCCGTTTCTATCACAGAGAGTGATAGACAACACACACTGGACTTCAGAGACAAAGCCATCGTCTTTGCTTCAAGGTTTTCTCTAAACCCTTCTTTCAACTTCGTTTTAATTCAAAGGGTTTATCTTTTTTGTGGTTTTTTACATGGGTTTTGTTTCATAAATCATAATGATGAATTGATTTCTGTAATTTCTGGGGTTTTCTTCTTGCTCTGTTTCAAGAACACTTTACGTTTCTGGTAATTTTGTGGATTCATTCGTTTGGTTTATTTGTTATACTTTGAGATTCTAAGGGTTTATCTTTATCGTGTGTTTCTAAGTGGGTCTTGATTCTTAAAGGCTATTCATTTCTGGTTATTCTGGTTTTTTCATTTTGCTCTGTTTCAAGAACTCTACTTTTTTCTTTTCCTTCATGGCGGTTTTCTTTGAACTCCAGATCTCTTGGAGTATTTCAGAAGAGGAAATCCGGTAATCTTGAGAAGACGATTCGACCTTTTCATTCATTGAGGGCATGTCTCGTCGATTCTGTCTCTAATTTCAACTGGGTGCTCTTACTTATGTGCAAGTTTTAACCTTTCTTATACATTTTTGCAGTGTGTGTGTTCTTGTGATTCCAGAGCACCAAAGAGAGAAAGTTAGATAAAAAGATTCTATTTTTAATTCAATAAGGGTAACAATTAGTGATTCTGTCTTTAAATTTCTACTGGGTCTTTTTAATTCTATGCAAAATTTTGATTTGCTCAACATTTTTTTGCAGGTGGGTTTTTGCAGATTCTTGCAAAAATGAATGATTTGATGACCAAATCATTCCTAAGTTATGTGGACCTGAAAAAGCAGGCCCAGATGGACATGGAAGCTGAGCTTGATGTTGAAGCAGGCCTAGGAGGACAACTCAATCCCAAAGACCAAGAAAACCTCTCTCAGTTCTTTCATGAAGTCTCAGCAATCAAAGCTGATATGGAAGAGATAACCCTTCTCTTGTTTGACCTTCAAAGACTGAATGAAGAGGCCAAATCCACTCACAGTTCCAAGATTCTCAGAGGGCTGAGGGACAGAATGGAGTCTGATATGGCTGAAGTGCTTCGAAAGGCTCGGGTTGTGAAAGCCAGGCTTGAGTCACTTGATCAGTCCAATGTGATTAGTAGAAAAATGTCTCTGGATCATAGGGAAGGGAGCACTGTGGACAGGACTAGGATGTCTATTACGGCTGGCTTGCGAGTCAAGTTAAGGGATTTGATGTGTGATTTCCAGTCTTTGAGGGAGAAGATTTTGGCTGATCACAAGGAGGATCTTAAGAGGAGGTACTACAGTGCAGTGGGGGAAATGCCGACTGAGGAGGACCTCGAAAAGATGATTTCCGTAAGTGGGAAGATTGCAATGTTTGAGGGGAAGAGTGAGATGGAAATCGAAAACAAAGTCAGGCATGAGGCAGTGATGGACATTCAGAGGAGCTTGACTAAGCTGCATCAGGTGTTTCTTGACATGGCTGTGCTGGTTGAGGCACAAGGTGAACAGATTGACAATATTGAAGAGAATGTGGCCATTGGGGGACAGTATATCAGTGGTGGCACTAATAGTCTTAAATATGCTAAGCAGATGAAGAAGAAGAAGAATAACAAATGGGCGCGTTGGCTTTGTGCCGTGGTGGTGATTATATTTCTGGTGTGCCTAATTGCAATGCTGACTTCTTGAATAGGAGGGGAGGGGTTTTGATTATTTTAGGGGGACTGACTAGGTCTGTGAATACATGTTTTGCTGAGCTTTCTATGCTCATAGAGTGGCTTAGCTTGTTAGATATGGCTTTTGGTTTTTAGTTTTCATTTAGGTGGAGAAGAGTACTTCTCTTGATGCTCTCTTAACCTACAGTAAATGTTAATGAAGTAAATTTCCTTTACCTTTTGTCTCCTACTTGTTCAGTTTTTACTCCATTTAGGTAAGATTCACACAGGTTTATCACTTTCTAACTAGTCCACAGGTAAAATGCTAGTTGAAATGCATTTCGTTACTTGAAAATTGGGACATTATACACAAAATGGAAGCCTATACAGGATCTCCCATATTATTGAAGTATTGAGCAGTATTGAGCCAGTCTTCAATTGAAAGCTACTAATAAGCTTTACCTGTTAGCTTCAAGCTTTTTACAACATGAAATACTAGTAAAGGGATGGAGGTATATTGATTTATTTCTACAAAATTGAAGAACAGTAATCAGCCTCTCTTCAGTTGATGCTGAGTTGTTGTGTAGAAGTCCAAGTGTTACCAGGCTCTAGCTGGACATTTCCAATCTGACATGAACACAAGTAATTCAAGTTAGAATTGGTATATAGTTCACTATGCACGGAGAAGAATATTTAGATTGTCAGAGCATAACATCACATTCCTGACTAAAAGTTTCAACAAGTTCAAATAGTCAATACTGAAGAAACAGGGAGGTTTATTAGTTATTACCTGTGCATTTTCCACAAACAAAATCCTTGTAGCATGCTTCCATTGTCAGATATGGGTTACTGCACTCTTGACCTTAATCAGTAATCTAGCCAGCCAATTCTATATATACTAAAGCAAAACAGCTTTAGTACACGTGAATGGACGGTTGCACCCTTGGTTCGAAATAATTTACAATACTACCATCCATTTCATCTGGGTTAGTGAAAGTTTGCTCTTCTGAATTTTCTTCTGATTTCCTCTGTCTATTTTCAGAATTGTAAAATTCTTTGTGGATATTCCGGAATGGTAGGCTAAGATAACTTCAGGTGCTATCCGTGAATTACATGTTTGGTCTTGGATTCATTTTTCTCTACATGTCATTGTGTAGTTAGTAGCTACCACTTACTAGGTCTATTTGGTTTATTTATTGTCGTTGCAATTACAGCGACTCAAATGAGAATGAGTAGGGATACTACATCTTTTGTTCCCATGTTAGATGATGTTCAGCAGAATGGAGTGTCAGTCTCTTTAGCTCTTTTCATGTCTCAAATTTAAAAAATAAAAATAAAAATTGACACTCCAAAGGAGATTTTCAAGTTTGAACCTTTGTGTGCATCTCTGTAAGTTCTCCTTATGCTTTTGTCTACTTTTTTTTGTACGAGGGCTGGGTGTACTAATAATGGACTTGATGTACTTTTAAGAGCACATGATGGAATAAGCTTTGGTCTGAACTCTTGGTAGAAGCTCCTTAAGAGAAAAGTGAGAGGCTACAACTATGGCATGAGAAATTGTTCAAAGCTGGCTGATTTTGAAGCAGAGACCAGCAGAGGAAATTGGTATAAGGAGAGGTAAACACTGTTTTGGATGAAGTCTTTCTGATCCAATCTGGAGTAATCAAATTACTGAATCAACTCTCCTGCAACTAATATAACAGAGAGTATCATTTATCTGGACAATTGGAGCAGTAATGCTTTTGGACAATGGGAAAGGGGATCCCTTCTGACTTGTACATATAATGCTTTTGGACAATGAGAAAATAAAGATAACGCTAGTATGTTAGAATGAATGAATGATTAAATAATTATTTTTGTGCCTCCGCTTCACGTTCTCTTTCATGATTCTATATTGGTCCAAGTTATTGTGAATGTTAGTATCATTCCTCCAACAGAATATGAATGAATTCTCCAGCCAACAGAAAGAAACATTTTGGTGCTGCTATGTTACACATTTCAAATGATTTGTAAGGATCTAAAGAGGGAATGGTTTCCACAGCAGGGACAATGTAGAGATAGACATTGATCTTTTTCCTCATCATGAAGGATTGTGAGTGTATATTTACTGTCTGATCTCGTGGTTTTTCAGTTTGAGTTGAGATGGTATTTTGTGTTTTTGTGATTGTATATGGATTCAAAGTGACAATTCAGTAGAATGTTGAAGAACTTCCACTAGGTATACAAGAGAAATGTAGATGATGGAAGAAGATTATTACACAGTAGGCTTGGTGTATTTGTTACAGTTTAATCTCACACAAATAAACTTCCTGCTTTTGCAGTAGTAATTGTTGGCATACTTTGAGAAACCTTATGACCTTCTGCAACTTTTGCAAGAGGTGCAAGTATGCGTTACTCCAAATTAAACCAGAATGATGTTCATGAATCATCAGCATTTTGGAAGGTCCTTAGGCGGAGGCAGAACAGATTGATGTTTGCCTGGTCCATCTTCGACAACAAATGCCATCTTCAATCCCCATCCAGTATGAAGCTCCAGATGACAGTGCATGAACCAAACGCCTAGACATCCATACAAGAAAAGGCTTAATACACTAAACATGATGAATAATGTGGCATTGCTTAGACAATGTGGTTTCAGCAAATGAAGTAGTTTGGTAATGTCATACCGGGATTATCAGCTCTGAAACGAATGGCAGTCCAACCACCGGTGGGAACGCCGACTGTATTTCTCTCAACAGGATCAATTAAGTTGTACTTAGCCGGGTCCTTGGCTGGATCAAAGTTCCCAACCCCAGTTCCAACAACAAAGAAGTTGTATCCATGGAGATGGAATGGATGTGACTCCACTGTTAGAAGATTGGTGTCCTGCAAAACCAACTCAACTGTAGAGTTGAACGCTATCTTGCTCAGTCTGGTGCCTTTTGAAGTGCCAAGATTGGCTGTGAGGGGTGCACCAGTGTAGTTGAAAGGAGTTGGTGGCTTATCAGGGAAGTTAGTCTTAAACACCCCTTTGATGTTTAAGTAATTAGCTTGCAAAAGGGCAACCTGAGGCATCTCAAAAGTGATATTGTTCAAGGAAGCAACAAACCGTGTTCCGTTAAGGCAACTTGGGCAAGATTGTTTTCCGAAACCCACAGTATAGAACAGGTGTCTGTCGACTTTGAGAGGTACATTTGCTGGGAATTTTGGAGTGTTTAAGCTTTTGAGCTTCTTGTTGTAGCCTAAAGCAAAGGTGGTGTCATTAGGGGAAGGAAGTTGAGGAAGGATTGGTAGAACAGAATTGGGGACTCCTCTGTATTGAAGTATGGCCGTGACAGTCTTGTTGTCTATTTGAAGTGGAGCATCCATGAAAGGCCTAGCAGCCATGAAGTACCTGTTTGGGACTTGATTAGCTTGGACTAGAACGTTTGTGGTTTGACCTGGTGCAATTAGTATGGCTTGAGTAGTGAACGGTTTTGTGTAGACTGCATCAACCTCCACTACTGTCAAGTTGTGACCAGCAATGCCGAAGAAAAGTTCGTCGTTGAGCGCTGCATTGATGATTCTCAGGAGGTATGTCTTCCCTTGCTCAACCTCCATTGCATATGTATCTGAACAACCAAGTAGAACAATATGGTCAACTTAGAAGTTTGCATGGTAGGTTGTCCTAAAAATGTTAAAATGTTCTTGCAGTTTTAGTAATTCCGGCACAATTTCAATGCAAAAGAGACTAGGACTGAAGGGCTTGCTTGCTTACGTTTCTCGGAGCATGGAAACAATGGCCCTGGCTTGCCATTGATGGTGTGAGCATCTGAGGAATTCGGCGGCAAGCCCATGCTGGTTCCTTGCTTGACAACGTCTTCGACATCCACATTCCACCATTCTCCTAGTAAAATTTCAGCTTCTCTATGTGGCTGTGGAAAAGGAAAAGGGGTGCCTTGCTTAGGCATGATGACAATTGCGCCATAGACAGTGGCTCTTAGCCAAAGAATATGTGCATGCCACCACAACGTTCCTCTCTGGCCTGTTACATTGAAGGCATAGGTGTAGCTATTCCCAGTCTGGATAGGACACTGTGTCACATATGCTGGTCCATCCGCCCAACCATTTCGGTACTGTTTCAATCCATGCCTGTAAGAATTAGTACAATCAATGTTATCTTTCACCATCTAAAACATAACATGTCATCCTGTACCAAATCAATGTTTATTCCTTACCAGTGAATTGACATGTTATATTGAGCATGGTTTGTAACATTGACAAGAACGCTATCTCCTTCCCTGACATAGATAGTTGGCCCGGGAAACTTCCCATTTACGGTAACAATGGGTTTTGCATGGCACAATCTGCTCACATTCTGCACTTGTATCTGTAAAAGCACAAAGGATTTATGTCATCGAATTGAGTACCACACCTCTCTTATTTCTTAATTAGCAATATATGATTGTATGTAAGTGATATTAATGAACAGCAACTTACATCAAATTGGTATTTCTTTATGGCAGCTTCCGCTGGAAAAGTGAATGAACCAAGAAACAAGCCAAAGAAAACGAAGGCCCACCCGCGAAAATTCCGATTCCAGCTGCTGCTGCTAGCCATTTTTTCCGGCTATGAACAAACTTCAACTGTAATGTGTTTATGTGATGATGCATATTGGAGCCAAAGATCTCAAATATTTATACGAACTCTTCTATCAGTTTGTTACAGGGGGAGGTGGCTCATTAGGTAAGAATTGAGAAGGGTCCTTGGAAGCAAAACACTGATAGGGACTAACATTGGCTTTGACTGACTTAAGGGCTGGGATTGCTATAAACCCAAGGAGAGGTTTTCAGAAACCCCAGATTTTAAAAACCATAAAGAATTATATATGGAAATTAACCAAGACCCAAAAGCAGAGCTAAGCTAGCTCTGCTAAGCTTTAGCTTTAAGGTAAAGGGATAGATTTGAGAACCAAGATGATATACACGATAAGAATTAAGCATTGGTTTCAAACTAAGTGCCAACAACTATGCAATGGAAATGCTTTACTACTGGTATGTTTCTCTGGGTCAGATGTCATTCTCTACAAGCCTGGTTTAAGTTATTGACGATTTTTCTGTATGTTTATACCAAATATAGAGAATTTATTTCTTTGATGCAGAGAGACTTGCTTGCAAGATTTCCTCCAGGCATTTAGGGTTGTTTTCGTTTTGCTTATTGAGGAATCATTTCATTAAGCTACTTCCATAACAGAGTTCCTCTTGCTTTTGGCCAAAGCATTATGTAATGGAACAAATACAGAAACACACCCTTATTGTTGGATTAACTACTTTATAATCCATTTTATCAAAGTTCTTCCATCTCCCTTTGATTTGCCACCATTATTTCATATACCAGTTCTTCATATGTAAGGCTTTTCTACAATGTCGATCGATAGAAACTTGAAGAACTGCACTCCTGTATAACTCATTAGGCATGAAATAAAACACAAACACTGCTATATAGTACCGGAATGTGTTAGTTAAAGTGCGAGCGACAAGTGTGACACGTGGATCATTTGTGTACCGATACTGTCTCAACTTAACCACCTTTAAGGTGTTGGGTTTTCACTACAAAATACCTCGGTATAATTAGGAATGATTCACCCACATATATGTTGTTTATAGGTGGAACCTAATAATATTTCTCCTTTACCGGGTTACAATTCAAGAAATAACACCAAGTGTGGTCAATTGTTAAATGTGCATCGTTTATTATGCTTGAAGTACTGTTTACAGGATCAAAGCCCAGTCAGATTTGAGAAGCCACTCTGGGTCCTTTGTCAGGGCCCAGTTCATTGTAAAATTGAGGTAAAGCAAGGGAGTTCATTCCCACATTGGAAAAAGACAAAGTGCTGCCTTTAATGCTACTATAAATACCGGTGAGGACCTCCCGGTAAGGGGACGGACAACTTCTTAACTACTCTTGAGTTTTCTGCTTATCTGACAGTGTCTGACTTAAGCATCGGAGTGGCTTCCCTCGGTAAACCCGGGGACGCCCTTTGACGTGTTTGCTCTTTACACAGGAAAACTCGGAGTACAAGGAAGTTCGCTATTTCTGGAACCGTGCAACCCGCTAAAGGGGCCGCGAGTTTACCCGGAAACATATGTTATATTTTATTTGTCACTTTTCTGATGTGGGATATCTCATTTCCAACACTCCCTCTCACGCGTAACCTAATTTTTTAGATCTGCACGTGAAACTGATTAAGAAACCGAATCTGGACCCCATGGTTAACCGAAAGAACTCCAAACCAACTTCAAACTCTGAAAGAACTCCAAACCAACTTCAAACTCCAAACTCTGAAACAAGTTCAACCAAACCAGAGCCATGACTTCACCTGGGCTCGTGGGAGAAGCAATTAGAGAGGGACCCGCTCTGATACCATGTCAAAACGCGAGCGATAAGCGTGACTTGTGGATCATCCTTGTACCGATACTGTCTCAATTTAACCACCTTTAAGGTGTTGAGTTTTAATCACAAAATGTCTCGGTATAATTAGAAATGATTTACCCATATATTTTATGTCACTTTTCTGATGTGGAATATATCATCTCTGATATAAATACCGTCATGATTAAAACAGTATACCTCCTCTCCAACATTCCAATGGTACAAATACCTTCATGATTAAAACAGTATACGAAACAAAATTTAGGAGATAGATAGATAGGAGCGCACGTCGACAATGGCTGGCAAGGAGCTGGAACAAAATTTACAGTCGCCATCGAAAATCCAACATTCCAACCAACTGATTGTTATAGCAGCACACAGTGTAATGTCTCCCCTCAGTCGAAATCTAATAATAATTGATGAGACAAATAACATGCTTGCATTATATCTAAGTGGACGTCGTACGCATCAGGGCTCCATTTCATCAACCTCTCCAGCTATCCCATGCAACAGTAGCCCAGAATAAATATCTCGTCTTCATAATTCTTTTCCTTTGGACAATCAAACGTGCACTGCGTCACTGGGTTCTGTTTATATTTTAGTCCTGTTAGTTGACAACTTGACATTCTGATCCCAGTCTCCCAACAAGGGCTTCAGTGTTCTCCATGTATAGGAATCTGTAAATGGAAATAAAATGGGAATAATGACTAAAATGAATAATATATATAGTATTATAGGATATTTGATATATGTGTCTTGGGTCATGACTTGTATACGAGTTTTATGTTGTAATTCATGTTGTAATATGGTTTTACACATATCCATGTAATAGCCCATTGACTCATGTAATAGCCCAAGAAGCTCATGTATTTTTTTATATAAAGGAGCTTCATTTTATCAATAAAATAAGGATAATTCATTCCTTCAATATTATTCTACAACATATAGTGAGATTTATTAAGGTTATTTTAAAATTTAGATAATACATAGATATATAAATAAGTTGCTAATATATGTAAATTAAACCCATAAATTTAGCGTGTTTTTTAGAAAAATGTAGTTAAAGAATCTTTAATGTGAACAAATTCTATGAGTGTTCAAAGTTACACATAAAAGAAGTGTAGAGCAACCCTAGTTACTTAGTTAGTTAAAGACGAGGCGTGAATTAAACATGAAAAATACGTACGTGCATGTAATTCGTAATATTTTAGTGAAAAATGCTTCTAAAAATTCGGTCATAAAATACCGATCCGTCTAATTTAAAAATATGAAACGTAGCGTTTAAAACGATATGCAAAAAAAATACGTACGTAAAAATTAGGGTATATTATTCTACCAATTTGTTTTAATATATCACTATTAATTAGAGACTTTTACACCTGTGAACTCTTAATTAATTAAAAATAAATAAAAACTCTTATTTAATTGAGTCTATAGTAGAGCTAAAGTTCAAGGAAAACACAAAATGTTTATAAAATAGTGTAAAAGAATAAATATTTTTTTGTATTAAAATTAAATAAAATTTCTGTTTTTTTTTTCAATTATAAAATACGTGCACGCAAATAATACGCATACTATATGTTTGAGGTAAAAAAACACATTTTTTTCGTATCTTTAGAAAAATACGAAAAACGTATATTTTTTAAAAGATACATATGTACGTGTATTATACGTGAATTAACTAACTAAGAGCGCAACAACAAATGAGTTTACAATCTCTTATCGATTAGGATCATATTGATTAAAGATGTTATACCTTCAAGATGAAAAATGAAGTATGCTTTGTAAGGAAACGATACGATATTGGTTTAACATTTAACGCTTATCATTTATATACTTTTACAATACAAATTTAGATATTCATGCAGAAAAAATTGTATTTTAATTAGAGATTTCTAAAACCAAACAGAATGATTCAGCTTGTAGGATATTTCGAAGCATGTTGAGCTATATATTACCCACCATTATTGTTTGCCTTCCAACGTCCAAGTTCAGTCCCAAGAGAAAGTTGATCCCAAACCTTCAAATCAAATTAATGAAAGCAACAATGCCGAGAATAGCATATCTATGCCGAGAATATATATAGGTCTCTACCTAAAGAACCTAACTAATTTACACACTAAACAGTTAAAATGTCATGCTTCTTAATCAAGCAAGCTTAGTGTGTAAATAATTTAAATTATTCATAGTTCATCAGAATATAATACTTTGTTGGTGAGAATTCGAATTCCCCATAATTTTTATGTGATTGAATCAAATTCCCCAAAATCGTATCAATGGTAAAGTGAAAATTTGATAGCTAGGTGTCGTACATCTATTGGTTTATCCAAATGAGTAATGAGATAGATGATTCCGCCCATTAAAATATTTAAAAATAATTTCCACAAAATTTCAGTTAGGCCTTATCATTTAGGTTGGGTTTGGAAGAGCTTATAAGCTCCTTTACTTTTAAGCACCAAATGTTTGGTGTTTGGTAAGTCTAAAAATAAGCTACTTTTTAAAAAAAGTATAAAGTGTTTTGAGGGAAAAGGAGAAGCTGCAAACACCCACCTTCTGCTTATAAGCTAAAAGTCAGCTTATATCTTATAAGCTCAGCTGCACCAAACTCACCCTTAGCCTTTCGGTCCTAACCCGTTCTACTCTCTAGGGCCGAAGCCCTACCCGACCCTCCATTAAGACGGGCCGGCCCTAGCCCATCTTAAATAAGGTAGGGTAAGGGTTGAGCACATGAAACCCGACCCTATGAGCCTTTAAGGGCCAAGCCCTACCCAGTCTGTCCTTTCGGCCTAATAATTACATATTTTTTCTATTTATTTCAATATGTCTTGTATTTTTTAGATCAATACAACTAATCTTCTTTCATTAATTAGTTTTGTAAGCTTTATTTCCTATTACTATGTTAAGTAACGACTGAATTTTGATAATTTAAAGAGATTTTTCATGAGATATATGAATATAACTACGAACGTTAATATTTATAAATAGATATATATCAAAAGTTAAGTATAATATATATGCATATATGTTAAATATGACTAGAAAATAAAGTGTATTATATATAAGTGATTTAATTGTCCATATAAATTTTAAGATAAAAAATGAAAACTGGCTCATTCCGGTCCTGTTGAGCCATATTTAAGAGACCGGCCCTACCCGACCCTTTAAGCCCTAACGAAATGGGCTTTTAGGGCGGGTAAGAGTTTACATATTCAAGCCCCGACTCTACCCTATCCGGCCCTAAATTTTGTTGACCAAATCAAAACCCTACCCAACCCTACTTTAAGCTTTAAAATTTAAGATCGGACCAGCCTTAACTTGGTCTTCAGGCCTAATTACAGCTCACAAATATAATTTTTTTTTTCCGAGTTTAACGGGGGAGTATTAAAATAGGAAGCCCCCCAAAAAATGCAAAGGGAGCAAAACCCAAACCTCGCTCCTGGCTCAGATCCGACCTCTCATTTCGCCCTTCCGGTGCTGACGTGGCGGCGGCGGCTGCGAAGGCGGTCATGAGGATGTGATCTCCATGGCCTCGGACTAACTCAAGTCGGAGAACGCATGGTACTCTTCGTCGTCAAGTTTGGCCGTGGTTCTCCGATTTGCGATCCAGAAACGTCCTAGAAGCTTCTCCCCTTCCTCGCCGTTTCTGGAATCTTCGCCGCTGAGGATTCGAGCTGGTTCAGCGGGTTCGTTCTTGTTTCCATAGTTTTTTTAATTTATTTAGTTTTATATTCTAGATCGCCGAAAAAATGTAACGTTGATCGAAAGTGATGGAAGCAAAAAACAAATTTTTGTTTGAATATTTTTTTTGGAAAGTGATTTAATTTTGAGCATTTGATGCTGCTGGTGTGTGTGGATTTTGTTTTTGGTGGTCCTAAAGCGTGGAATGGATGAGAGGAAAATTAATACGCATTGAAAGAGTTTTGAGAGGAATTTGTTGTTTTATCCTGAGATTTCTGAAATGTGCATCCGTTTTAGCACTTAAAGTAAGGAGCTTTGAGCATTTCACATTTTGAAATTGAATCTTGTTTCGGGTTCATAGTCGTAATTTGGTGATGATTTGATTGCGGAAGTTTGGAAGAGGAGTTTTGAATTTGTATGATTGATTTGTTAGGATGTCGTTCAAGCACATCGTTCGTGAGCTGAGAGAGATGAAAGATGGAATTGGGAGCATGTCGAGGAGAGTGGGTGAAAGGAAGCTTTGGCACAGCCGAACCATGTCGCATATATCTCCTGATCTGGCTTCAACCACTCCGACTCATGTGATTCAACAGGGTCAGTGGGCGAATTTGCCTCTGGAGTTGCTTTTGGATATAATTGAGAGGGTTGAAGAGAGTGAAGCGTCGTGGCCTGCTAGAAAATCTGTTGTCTTTTGTGCTTCGGTTTGTAAGTCGTGGAGGGATGTTACAAAGGAGATTGTCAAAACTCCTGAAGAATGTGGGAGGCTAACATTTCCTATCTCATTGAAGCAGGTATCACCTTAGACTTCTTTGGCTAAGGATAATATTTTGTTGTTGTACTCACCGCCTCATCTGAAATAGCATTATTTGGTGTACTTTTTGTGTAGCCGGGGCCTCGCG
The DNA here is from genome assembly GCA_951800085.1 of Comarum palustre. Classification (NCBI taxonomy): domain Eukaryota; kingdom Viridiplantae; phylum Streptophyta; class Magnoliopsida; order Rosales; family Rosaceae; genus Comarum; species Comarum palustre. The sequence goes on from OX637575.1 coordinate 5,670,035, forward strand.
AGTCTCCAATGCAGTGCTTCATCAAAAGGGATAGAGCGACTTCCACATTTTATCTGTACTTCGGTCTGGTGCCTGGTATGTCTAGTTCTTATTAATAGGCTTATTTTACCCGTTGTTGCTTTATTGGTGCAAGAAATGAGTTGGTTAACTGAATATAGCATTTCTACAGATAGTTACTTCCCAACACTGAAATATATTGTGCAATCAGGATAGTAGTCTTCGTTCATAGGATTGTTCCATCTAACATTCTCTATAATATCAACCACATAATAGAATGACCTGAATCATTGATGAAAGTAAAATCAGTAGCAATGTGGTGCTGACATATCTTGCTAAAATCACAGGTGAGGGCATGAGAGATAAAAAACTGTTAGCAGCCAAAAGGATCAGAAGGGCAACAAGCACAGAATTTATTATATCTTTGGTCGCAGATGATTTCTCTCGAGCTAGCAGTACATATGTTGGTAAACTGAGGCAAGTATTTCTACTACACTTGCAAATACTTCTCATCTATTCTTATTTTGTTGAAAACTTATACCTCAAACTTTTGCCAGGTCCAACTTCTTGGGCACCAAGTTTACCATATATGATAGCCAGCCGACATGTGATGCAGTGGACCAACCAAAAAGTCGATCATCTCGAAGGTTTAATTCTAAGCAGGTGTCTCCTAGAGTTTCAGCGTGTACCTACAATGTTGGCTCTGTCTCTTATGAACTCAATCTCCTTCGCTCACGAGGCCCAAGAAGAATGCAGTGTGCTATGCACTCTATTCCTGTCTCTTCTATTCAGGAGGGAGGCACCGCCCCAACACCAACATTTTTCCCACAAGTCCATGATGAACAATTTTCTCCCTCACCTAGTTTAAAGGACAAGGAGGTAGTCACAGATTTCAACTCTACACCCTCTACACCCTTTTTGCAGTCACCTATTGGATCTGACCCGGGTGCAGAACCGCTGGTTTTGAAAAACAAGTCTCCTAGGTGGCACGAGCAGCTACAATGCTGGTGCCTTAACTTCAGAGGGCGTGTTACAGTGGCTTCCGTTAAAAATTTCCAGCTTGTCGCAGCTGTTGATCCATCCCACAATGTTTCAGCCGAACAGCAAGATAGGGTAATCCTCCAGTTTGGTAAGATTGGAAAGGACATCTTCACCATGGATTACCGCTACCCACTGTCTTGTTTCCAAGCATTCACAATCTGCTTAAGCACCTTCGACACCAAACCAGCTTGTGAATGAAAGTTATTGTAGAACATGATCATTTTTCTGAATATAAATTATTAATTTTGAATCGAATGTATGATCACTATGTTCTACATAAAACTTCATGCTTTGATCATACTGCTGGAAATCATAGATATGTCCCAGTCCAGTGACTGTTCCATTAATATTTTGTCTCATTGCTACAACTGAAGTTGAATCAAGAAGATGAATGCTTGAACGACTGTCATGGTGATTTCGTATCCAACACATTAACTTACTAGTTACCCAAACTATACTACAATTGTCTCGAATCCATTTATTCTCGGGCATCACCGTCTTTGTTGATTGAAAAGTATCACCATCTTTTGACAGTCAATTTTGCATTGCGATCCTTGTGGGATGGAATTGATGACGGAAATTCTGGGAACTATTATTAGCTCAACATTCTAAAGTTGCAGATCTTTCTGTAAAGTAAATTCACAGTTGGAGGCTGATTTGCAGATTTCTCAAAAGCTCTATCATGCTGGCCACTTTAGGTGACACAAACTTCGTTTTAGATATGGCATGGATTTCTTGCTTTTGCTGGGGTTTAGAATCTAATTAGTATCCAAACGATTGCTCCAAGTTTAAGATAGAGCTTGAAGAACAAGCATGTTTTTAGAACAAGCAATTGGGGCTGCCATCAAAAGAAACTCAGAAGCTCGATAAAATAGATCACATATCATTATTTTGCCAGTGAACATCATTTTACTGGAAAAACTTCTCTGTGGTGTTTACACTGGAGATTAGGACCCATCTCTTGTCTATGCCGAGCCACATTTCTCATCTGATAGAAGAATAGTAATGAACTCCCTTGAAGTAAACTGAAATGGCTGATGTGGAATAGGGTTCCTACAGCGCACAAACTTAAAAAGATCAGACAAAATTCTTCATCATCAACAATCAAACAGCAAGGAAAAGATAAGCAACGCACGGTCTAGGGCCGTATAGTTTGATCTGGCGCACATGTGTGTCCCTCCCATTAAGGTGATTTGATAACACAGAGATTTGCAGCATAAATGTGTTAACAAAAGTTTCCCTGCCAAAAAAAATCAGCATGCAACATAAGAAACCAACCCCCACATGTATCTATTTTGCCAATCGTTTCCTCCAGCATGTCATTATCATTCCTCAAACGTACTCACAGCTGAGGATCATGTTTCACTGTATCATAAAACGCAAGGCGCCTTTGAACTCAACTCTGTAAGATGGGTTCATGCCGGTTTGATTTTTCATGAGTACTAATGTAGATAGAAAGTTTCAAAGTGCTTATCAGTATAACCTACACATTATCTATGTAAGCTCCTGCAACACAACCTTCCTGCACATCATTCGAAACACATTGTCAAACTTCAACCAAATTGGGCATTCATCGTTGCGTTCATACAAACATTATATATAAACACAATACCTTCAAGTTGTGGAAGCCATCCCCAGCACGAATGGATATCTTAGACGGCGTGTAGCTTGAAATCCACGTACAGAACAACAAGCTTGAAGTTTTGTCACACACAACACAAAAAACCCATCAAAATCAGAAACACAAAAAAGAATTGAACTTGGAGCTTGACTTTCTATTTCCGACCTTGTGGTTAACAGCCACACGCTCTAACCAACTGAGCTACCCCAGCAGTTAATATTATATTTCTATTTCATCATTAATATGGGAAGAAATTTATTGTATTCAAATACGTACATTTCTTGTATTCAAATCTTTATCACTCATACATGAGGATTACCGTACATTTCTGTTAAAATAATCTGATCTAAACTATTTATATGGTATTATGTATTTACGCGTGGTGCACAGAAGACGGCTCGTATTAGATAAATTTTGATCCAACTGATGGTGAGCAATCTGATGTAGGCAAAGTGGAATGTTATAGGGATGGGAGTATGTACTAGGATGTTCTGCATAACAGTTTGAGATGTGTGATCATTAGAGAGGAAAAAAAATATCCAAATTGTGATCAGGTTGCTGGAAGAATGGCTCTTTGGATTGAAGTGGAGTGAAGAATTGTTCTTCCACTAGTCAACTCATATGTCAGTGAATTCAACTTTAATTGTCTCGGTCAGTGTTTAATGGAATATGTCAAGGTCGTAGAGTTATGATTCAGAAGGATGAAAAGGTGGCTCGGTCAACCATGTAGCCGGGTTCAAGTTAATTTCCAGGACAAAGAACCAAGTATATTCAGTACTAGAAGAATTTTACAAAACCAGGCAATACATATCTACAAAAGGAATAGGTTACATTAAGAATGAAGACTAAAAGCTTACAATCTCGGCTAATATCTAGAAACCTGATAAAAACTATGTTGGATCAGTATCAGCACAAAAACCCATCAACCCTATATACTTTACCTGTCTCAATGATGATACTCTTTCCTCAGTTCGAAGCAGTGACTCTTACACAGCAGTTTCTGTGTTGATTTTGCGGAGATGCAAGTTAAAAGCATAGGCATCATTTTTTCTTTTTCGGTGAAAGAGAACTCGGTTTTGAGAATATTGATATTTTCTTTCCAAAGAAACCTGATGCCTTGGACGCTTTCTTCCGGTTTGAATGATTTCCGTTGTCTCTAGGTAGCTCATCCCTTGGTGCCACAGGCTCAGGCTCAGGTTCAGCAGATTCTTGCTCAGGGACATAATCAATATCTCTCAAGAGACGTAGAACTTCCATTGCGTTTATCTTTGCTCTCTCTGTCCCATTGGTAGATGAATGGACAAGAGCAGGAATAACACCCTCATGCATGACCAAACGACAATAGTCAATGCGTTGAGAGCATAAAGAAAGGAGGATATCAACAGCATGCTCTTGATGCTCTTTACTGCCAGACTCTAGGACTTCCACAATAGAAGCAATGCATCCATCAGTTTCAGCAATACAATTCCTGGCCGCTTCAGAATCGCACAGATTTTTCAATATGGAGATACAGTTTCCACTAAGAGCACCGTCTTGAAAGAGAGGAACCAATTTTTGGATGCACTCCAAAGATACCATCTTTAAACAGAAATCTCTATCGAATGACAGATTGTATAAAACTTCAAGAGCTTTTCCTTGTAAATTACTGATCTGGGAGTCGAGAAGTTTTAGAATGGATGCAAGTGCTCCAGATGATAAGATGTTAACTCTGCAATCCTGGTGAACGGACAGAATTTCCATTATGGCAAGACCTTCTTCCTTTACCTTAGACTCAAGAGAAGATACCAGCAGACTGTACACATCTTCACATAAATAAGATATTCCGTTTCTGCATTAGGGTAGCAAGAAAGTACTCAATTATTTGTTCACACCAACCCATATGTAAGAGGAAGAGCACAATCAACAATAGAGTTATAACAAAAGGCACATACAAGAAAAACCAACAATATGGATTCAAAATTTATGCAATTATGTACTAAAAACATAAAAGTGCATGGCTATAAGCTTAAAACCCAAACCATTTTCAAAAGAATTAAGTACATTATGCCAAAGAAGTGATCCTTATTCTGAACCCATTTGGAACAAACAGTTCCCTAGCCCAGGATCCCACAACTTGAAAAAGGAATAAGAGTAAGATGCTTAACCATAAATGGAAATTACCTGTTTTTTCTCACAAAGGTAGACAATAATTTATATCCATCTCTCTGTGCCTCTACATCATCCTGATCATATGCATCCCTTAAAAATTTGATGAGAGGTTTAACAAAATTCTTAGAGGACATAGCAAAAGAAGCTTGAGGATTGCATTTCAAACGGTTTTTAACATCTTCAACAGCCTTGCATTGTGAATCCCATTTGAGCTCACTGATGTTAGATAGAAATTCCAAATCTGTCTCACATTGTTTGCCATATCGGTACTTCAGAGAATCATCATCAATCTGCACCAGACTAGAACCATCTTCTGTCTTAGAATTGAAACTAGTATCTGAGGATCCAAATGACATAGCACTGAGATCCATTTGTAGACGTAAATCATTCATAGAACTGCCTAAACTAGCAATGGAAGTGGAAGAGTTTTCCCATGAGACAAGTGCTTCTGGTTGCATACTTGGGTTGGGAATGGTGACTCCATACTTCGTACACCACCTTGACATTAATTCCCTCATGGCAGTGTTAGGAGTCAATGACAGGTGGGCCAGTTTGGTATTAGTTTTTGGGCATGTATCATTTCCCTCATCAAACCACTTTTGTATCCACATCCTTTCATATGTTTGTCCAGAAGCAATGATAACAGGATTGTACATCAATCTGGAAGATATTCCGCATAGAAACTGATCAGGAGGTTCAGCTCTAAGCAATAAGTTACTTTGCACTTCATACTCCCCATAACCTGTGTGAGGTTTAGCTTCTGCACACTGATTATATCCCAAGTTTTTGCCAGAATTCTCAGATTCAAGTGATCCTTGTTGCCACACAGGGGCACTCTCAGTTTTGTTTACCAATATTAAGTTTCCATACTTCCTGAATAGATACAAGAAATATGTCAAGATCTGCTTTTTTCGAGGGTCAGTGTCACCAACTTTTTGTAGTAACTTCTTAATAGATCTTTTCTCTATTAAGACTTCCTTTGATGTGGTAATATGGAGCCTCACAGATGCAAGCTTAAGAGCCTTGAGTTCAGATTCTTCTATTGATTCTGATGCAGAAGCACCTTGGTGGAGCAATTCTCGGACAACCTTCCCAACCTCATCTTCAGATGGATCCAGTCCAAATGTTGCAGCCTTAAGATCATCAACTATTTTAGAGATCTGCAAAAGACACTTCGTAATCAGCTAAATAACAAAGACTTAAACTAATATGAAATCAAACAAAGACATGTATGGAGAAAGTACAGCGACTCAAATAGAAGTGAAACTGTCATTTATTTTAAATACTAAATACCAACATCCAAGGTCATATTCAGTGCCCCCCATCAAAAAAGAGTCCAGCCTTCAGGGAAAGAAAAATATCAAAACGGCATATACATTTTTGAGTAAGGATTTGACAAACCTTTGCCACCAAAATCACCGGAACCCAATTCTGAATCTGGCACAAACTTTGCTCCAACAAGTTCCTTGATTTTTGACATCTTGAAACTATCACATCTCCTGTAAATGCCTGCAAGTGATTAGAGGGAAATATCAACCATAGGATGAGAAGGAGCAACAGAGATCATATTGAATAGGTTGCCTAGACAGAAGGAAAAAGATGCAGATAATCATTTTAGATGCCCAAGAGTTTATTCAGGCAGGATGGCCGAAAGCAGTTAAGTTAACATGCCAGCAGCATAGAACAATCAAAGCTGCTGGTCCAAAAAGAGCCTTATTCATATCTATATCATCCTTTCAGTTGCACCTATAGGAATAGTAACTATCATGCTGACAAAATGAAGCAAAAATCTTTCATTTCATCAACTTTGTTAAAAACTTAAAATTAATCATTTAAGGTTACATACCAGGTAGAGTTTGCTAGACTCGTTGCAATACTGAACAAGCTGCATGGCCTTCTCAATTTCACGATTTAACATGCATAGAGCCTGTATTCCTGTTGAGCAACGAGGTCTTGCTGCTTCTATGTCAGGAAATATCTTTGAAATTCTCTCCACCGACTTCCAAAGTTCACTACACATCAAATGGTGAACCTGAGACATGATAGAGCTGTTATAATCCAACACATAAAAAAAACATTTGAATCAATGCACTCAAATTTCGATAAAGAATTTGCAAGTCTAACATGCAATAACATTTACAAGGTATCCTCACCATTTGTCATTATCCAAAAATGGGCTCCAATAATACTTTTCAACTTAATACATCTTAACCTATAAAAAAATTCCACTGCACAGACAGACGTAGCATAATTTGTGTTTTCTGGGAGAAAAGTCAGTAAAAGCTTTGGCGTGCCTTCTCAACTGGCAAGTTTTACAACAGTTACTGAAAGCTCAGGAGCACCATATAAATTGCTCTAAAAGCTTTTAGCTGTATAAAAGTTGGAAAACCATACGAGCTGATTAGATATTGAAAGCCATGAGAAAGATGTATAAAGGCATGCTCTCAAAAAACCACTAATAGTTTTACCTCAACCACAAGGAAGATGAATAAAGCCACTTTGTAAACATCTGAACTTTAAATTTCATATATCCAAACTAGTCGATTCACAATTTCATCAGGTAAACTAATTATTGGACTCAGTCAAACACCATGCTAAGCAAAATCAGAGACTATTGTACCTTAAAAGAACAAGGCTTTCTCAATGTCTCTACTTCAGCAGCATCAGTACCCATTCAGTCGAAAATCTCATACCTGGAATTCAATAACAAGGAAAGGTTGGCCATCTTGATAGCAAAGTATTGAAGCAACAGAAACAAAAATAATGAAAAAGAAACTAGGACTCACCAAGTAGCAGAAAACACAACTGCAACCATAAACTTCCTCCTCAGTCTTCTTCAACCAAATAATGAAGATAACCACAACCCAATTCACACACCACTCCAGTTTAACAACTCTCCACAAAAACTTGAAGACCCAAAGATTCTATAATAACTTAAAATCCCCAGACTCCCAATGAAACTACAAACTTCACCACAAAGTTCTCCAATTTCAAGCTGAATTCAGCTTTTTTGCAGATAAATGAAGCCCATAAATCCCATTATCACAATAAGCTGATAAAGCATGAGACTTCAACAGAGCCAATCAAAAAACTAAGCTTCTATACCAAAAAAACAGAAAACAGACCAAGACAAGATTAATAAAAGTGCACTATGTAATGGAATGGAGAAAGCAAAGCAACCCAACGACTGAGGCAAGCAGTTAAAGTCTTGGGCAAAACCAAGTCTTTGCACTTCAAAAAAAAACCGAACAAATGAAACTGCTTAAAGAAAGAAACTATGATCTGCTGGTAGGTACAGACTTTTTGTATAATTTTCTGACCAGTCAACGAACAAGAAGCTTTCCTGGTTTTTGAACAGAGCGTACTAGGTCAAAACAGCCGTCACAAACAAAAAAGCTCATGGTTTTGTAAATTGTCACAGGTGACGTCTGATTTGAACAATTGAAAAATGGTGTGCGATTTGGGTTCCACCACCATCTCACAAAATTTTGAATGTGAATTGCAATTTGCAATAGAAGGGTTGTGGTAAAAAATAAAATAAAAATCTAATGATCTTGTTTTTGAATTTGAGAATGGCTACTATACATTCGATTTCTAATGTTTAATACATGGTTTGTCGGTGTTAGACCAATGCGGATGCCTGACATACACGTATGTGTAGTAAAAATTTTGCTTGAATTTTATGCGTCAAGACTCGAGATAATATTTTGAGTAGTTTTAAAGTACCAAAGTTTGCATCCATGGAAACTGATTCTTTCGTGATGGCTGTGAAGCCTGTGATGAAGTGAAATGTAAAAGGAGTTCTGACATGTCAAAGCGCACACTAAATTTGAAGGGTCTGATACACCAAACAGTGAAGTCCAAAGAGGAAACCATTTAGAAAGTGCATGACTACAAAAACTAACCTAAGCATCATTGTCCTTTCACAATTGGCACCAAGTGATTGCAAATAACCTGTCTATCTCAGTAATTTTTTCCCCACTGAAACTCATCATATATATTAACTTGATCAAAAAAGATTCTGGTGATGCTTCAAGAAGATATTAGTCATCTAATTTTGCCAAAAAAAATTGTTGACTAATGAATTATGATACAAGATAAGAATCATTCAGTTGGTTTTACTGTTGAGTTTTGTTTGGTTCCAAAATTAAATCTTTGTTTTTGGGTGAGGCCTGCTTTAATCAAAGGAAAGGAACCAATGAAGTGATGAGTGAGTGGTGACATGTAGGGCATTCTTGAAAGTTGAAGGCTAAGTTGTAGAAAAATCTGGGCTTAAGATTTTTAAGATATATAAGCACAATGAGTACAGGTGATTTAGAAGGAACCTACTTGATGATGATACATGTGCTCCATAGAGACCCAAGAACATTTTCATGGAAATAAACTGGCCAATTATCTCAATCTGTCACTCTCATGATTTGTTAATACGTATCTGTTTAGTATTCCGGTTCAAAAATGTGTATCACAATGTTCATTTGTTAATATATGCCTTGAACCAGTCATCTGGGGGTACCAGCTATTAGGGAATCTCGCTGCCCGGTCAGCGAGTTGGGATCCAGGGGCAACGCCCCCGAGGCCCACGAAACCTGTTATGCTGGGTTATGGTTTCCTGTTGGGCTTAGTATATAGGGTTTAGTATATAAACGTCCTAAACCTAATTGTATTCTGTAATTCTGTGTTTTTCCTCAAGATAATAAAACTGTTCTCCTCTGCCCGTGGACGTAGCTAACATATCGTTAGTGAACCACGTAAATCTGTGTTCTTTCTTGCACTCGTTACAACATCATTTCTGGTGGCCAGCAGGGATTGAAATGGATTAGTGTTTAATATGATATCATATGTAGAACAATTGGTTCAGGAATATTTGGAACATGTCCACTACATGTTTTATAAAGAAAACCATTTTCTCCTCTCTTATTTGTTTATGACAGGAAAGATGGTGAAGCTGGCGTTCAATTATACTCTTTTTTTGTTACAATTCAATTATACTCTTTATGAGGAAGTAACTGTAAAGTTTAAATCCTATAAAAATTACAAACATCTTCAAAAAGAACATCTTACTGTGAGGTCCTGATATTTTTATTTAATTTTCTGACACATTTAGGGTTTAATTTCGTTTACTTTTCGGTACGTCGTAAGTATATCTAACACTTTTACATTAGAATACACGTCGCCACATGCGTAGGAGTATTTACGGAATACTTTTCCGGCACCGGCACTCCACGTATTTCGTTCTATTTTTTACGGATTAATTTGACGTTTTATTTTCAAGTAAATGATTTTTAGAAAATGTATTTGGTTTTAACATTATTTTGAATTTAAGTTAAATCGTGACCGTTTTCGATCGTTGAATCGTGACCGTCGAAAACCTTTATATAAACCCCTCTCCACCTCTCCTTATCTCCACCGACAATCTCCACTGACAATTTTCTTCTCTCTCTCCCTTATCCCTTTTCTTTTTATGTCATTTCTCTCTCTTTCCTTTTTTTGCTTCTTTCCTCTTCGGTCTCCTCTCTCTCTCTCTCGACAGAGAGCGACCCAACAGTTCGGACCCAGTCGAGCCTCACCGCAGCACGTCTTGCCTCACCGCCACCACCAGCAGCTCTGCCTCGCCCCTGTGACCAAGACATGACCCAATCGCTCGGAGACGCCCAGCTGAGGAGGAGATGCACGTCGAAGTCTGCCCAGTTGACCTTGACATCGAACCGGACTGGAGGCGAGCTAGAGGAGTTTCAAGCAGCACCAGGAGCTGCCCAGTAGCTTGGAAGAGGAGGGAGGAAGCCAAAAAACCTCGCCGAAGGAGATCCGTCGGAGATCCACTGTGCTTGACTTCGAGGTATAAAAACCTTCATTTTTCTCTCGTTTCTTGCCTTGTTAGACTGTTTGGGCTGTGTAGAACCTAGTTATGCAGGTAGAGAAGCTCAATTTGGCCAGGAAATCTTGGTTTCCGACTAAACCAGTCGATCGGAGAAGACACGGTAAAAACTCTGATTTTTACCGCATCAGATTTACCTTTATACTGTTTTACCGTGAGGTGAAATTACTAGTTTAACCCTGACAGAATTACTTTAAATTTTTACAGTTTTACTTTCACTATTTATTGTTTTACCGTGTTGAATTTTACTGTTACCGAGTTGGCATTGACTTTTACTGTTACCGGTTGACTGTTGACTTTTTACTGTTTTATTGTTGACCGTTGACTTTTAATGTTTCAAAGTTGACTTTTGACTGTAGCAGACTTATTCTTTTACATTTTTACCGTTACGGTTAATTAATTTAAAGGTTTTAGAATTACCAAAGAGTTTATAACCTTTTACTAAACCTTGTTTAAAATATTTTAAATTAAATAAGCGACAAAACGACGTAAATACTGAATAGATAGCAATCTCGAATTCTCACCAGTTCGAGAATCGGGGTATCAATTAATTAGACTCTAATGTCGGAAAGATAAACGAGAAGTTTATTGAGTAGTAAATTGTAGATGATAAATCCCCGAAATGCATTTACCTGACTATGTCATTTATACCTCACAAACAGACCCATGAGCGCATCATCGCCAGCCTCAGGAGGATCGGGAGTTGGAGCACAGTCATCTGCTTCGTCAAATCAAGTAGTAGGGGGCACGCCTAATGGGTGAGCTGTAACCCTCCCAGGTTAGTGGCTTTTCTTTTATTATATATATATATGTAAAGGTATAAGCTGCATTGATTTACTGTGTGACCACACGCTCTTACTAGCATTGGTGTGTGTGTGTGTTTGTGTGTTTTGGATCAAAAAGTAGTATCATTGTCCTGATTTTCGGTGTTTGGCCTGAGAGTGACGGGACCTAGTATTTAGACTACACTCCCCACGGTGTCGATGACCATGAACCTCCGGAAGGACAATGCCCTGCTTATATTCTTTCCCGCTTACACTCGTCTCGTACAGAGTTACACGAGTCGTAAGTGCGGCGTGCTACCATGAGTGATCTGTTGGGAATTCGTTGTAAATAGATACTCTCGTTACCACTCGTTCTCAGACGGATAGATAGTTGACCCCGGTTTGCTGTAAAGACAAACCCAGAATTTCAGCTGCGTGGATCCAGAAAATCCTTCATGTGTGGTTAACATTCTTTCACTTGAGCTTTGTGTGTGTGACCATACTGCATATGTTTTATATGCCCTAGACTTATACATGTATATCTACATATATGAACTATATGTTTTCTCATGGGTTTTTAAACCCTGATTTGATTGGGCTTCAGCCCTATTTGGATTAGCGAGGACGAGTTGCTCACCCCTACATATTTTCAGGTTTTCAGCACCTTTCACTAGAGGAGCTGGACTAGGAGGTCTTGGTTCGGCATCGGTCATCATGCATCTTCGTTTTCGGGGACACTCTTTTTGGTGTGGACTCCACTTCTCATGATCTCCGTATTTGCTATAATAAGTTGTTGAGCACTTTGAACTATTCAGACTTGTTTATTTCGAGACATTTCTTGTTTTTTTATATTTTTATCTCGTGTGTTTTCATTTGCTACCTTCCGCTTGTGTAATAATTTAATATTTATCCGTCATCTATCATTTCATATTTGTCATTCATACCATTATATTGTGATTATTTTATCTTAGCTTGTAGTTTCGGTCTGAATGGTAGTTAATACGTCAAATAATGTATTGGTTACTAGCTAGTTTGGGATTACGGCGGTTACTGCCGTATTTCGGGGCCGAAAATAGTCCCGGGATGCGACAGTAATTACTTGGTATCAAAGTATAGTTTTGGTACATTCCGTGTCATTGTTATATGACTAATTTGTTTCTTCGAGTCGTATACTCTGATTTGTTAGTGTGTAATGCAGACATTATTGCATGGTCTTATGATGTATTCCTTCATACGAAGATCAATAGTTCATTCATGTTCCGATAGTTGATAATCTTGTTATACTTGCATGTACTGGACATTGTTTCGGTGACTAATCTTTGTTTGTTTTTCAGTATCAGTCACGATGCCACCTCGCTGCAAGCTTGATGAGACTACTCAAGCACTCCGTGCTGTGGGAAATGCTCCACATCCTACTCCTCATGAGATAGAGCTAGAGAGGAGATCTAGTTGCCTAGAGAGTTTCTTGAAAGTTAGGCCACCTAACTTTACCGGCACCACTAAGGTTGTTGCCAAGACATGGTTGTAGCACATAAAGAAACTACAACGGACGGTTAATACCCCTGTATAGTATCAGGTTGCTTTTGTTGTTCATTGCTTCACTAGAGAGGCTGATAGTTGGTGGGAGACCACTGCAGATCGACATGATGCAGATTAGATGACTTGGAAGCAGTTTGAGGAGCTGTTCTTCGATCAGTACTTCCCTATAGTTCTAAGAGATCAAAAGATGGCTGAGTTCTTTAACCTGACGCAAGAGAGCATGACCATGCACGAGTATGTTGTGCGATTCACATCACTGCTCAAGTATGTGCCAGGTCTTACCGAGAAGGTGAAGGCCTAGAGATTCGAGGCTGATTTTCGTGATTCCATCCGTCGTGAGTTGCTTTCCAATACCACTCGCATATATCAAGACATTGTCAGTGCTGCATATAAGATAGAGAGTGATCTGGCGAAACATTTCCAGAGCATAGATGGTTAGGGCAACAATTCCTACTCCCAGAACAGAGATATGAGGGTCACGAGGAGGAGCAATAGGAGGCCTTTTGGCGGTAACACTAGTGCCAGTAGCAGTGGTAGTTGGTCATTATGAGTCTGATCTGCACCATATTCATGCTGCAGCTGCGGTCAGCCAGGGCATACCTGTTGGCATTGCCCCAACATGGATCGTGGCGCGGCTTTAGCATCAGGATCCTCCAGTCGTGTCCACCCACAGGTTCAGTAGTTATATTAGCAGGATTCTCAGCAGCAGCCATACCAACATGCTTCTCAACAGCAGCCTTCCCAGAGTCAGGGCAGCCAGGCCATCCAAGCCTCACGAGACAGAGGTTTTAGTGGCCGTAATTTCGGAGGATGTGGACAGGTCTATGCATTTGCAGGAGGACATCTCGCTTTGGACACGTCTACAGCTCTTGATGGTACGATTCTTGTGTCTAATTCGAAAGTTAGGGTTTTATTTGATACGGGTGCTTCATGTTGATATACGTGCTAAGCAAAGCACTTTGGTGACCTACGAATCAACCATAACCATCCCACCAGCCTACGCTAACACCACAAAAAGAAGCCAGCAACAAGGTCCACACAACAGTATGACCCGCCAGCCAAACAGCCTAGCGACGCGCCCACACGCGCAGTGCGTAAACCGCTACTTGACGCTATGTTGGCGTGGCTATACAATGCCTCTTGCCTTTCCCGAGGAGAGTATTTACTCTCACATCGAAATGTGAGCTCAGTGACTCCTCGGGGCAAATCTATAAATAACGACAGTACAAATGACTAAGGTACGGTTACTATCACACTACTATTACTCCACCAATTACGCTTACTGACTTAGGCATCAGAGAGTAATAGGCCGCCAGTCGCGGTCTTTACTTCTCATACCTACTCGCTACTATTTTCAGGACAGTATTTCGGACAACTCCCCTTGCCCTCTAAGGAGAGGACTCATCCAAAGCATTGGCGCCGTCTGTGGGAATCCACGCATAAGATAGGGAAAAAAAGAGAAAATAATGGTAGTCGAAAGTGATCAACCCCCCGAGCCTAGCCGCCAGAGGGTAGCGGAAGAAATCGCAAGAACCCTGAATTTTTCAACGCGTCCCTCAGAAGTCGGGGATGTTATCGAAACGCCAACACCAAATTTAACCTTTACTTCCTTAACCCCAGCCGGTGATGGCAACGACGTGTTAGCCGCCCTCACCAAGGAACTACAAGATTCCAGAGCACGCCAGGCTAGCCTGGAGAAAGAATTACTTCTGGCACATGCAAAACTGGGAAAAGGGGAAACCCTAGATGCAGACACATCAGAATCTGCCAGCTCTGGGTCAATAAAAGGTCGCCACCAAGGGGGCCGGCTGATCAAAAACATTGATATTCCATTGATCCCACCAGAATTGAGAGGCCGTCAGGTACCTCTTCTCAGGAAAATCAAGGAAAGTTCTCTGTCACCATCCGCCAGTCATGGCCAGCTCAATAGTAGGGAAAACGTTGGGACTGACGTGATCCTTAAAAGATTGACGGAGATAGAACAACGGATAACAGAACAGGCCGCCCACAGGCAACCTCAACAGTTGTACAATGAGCGACCGGGCCCGTTCATAGTGCATGACCGAAGAGTAAGACGCCCCACTAATCTAAAAACTTTGAAGATTGCCCCTATTTTGGAAGCTCGGATCCCTATGCTCATGTGGACAGTTTTCAAAAAGTTACCGGCAGAAGAGAATACAATGACGCCTTTCTTTGCCAACTATTCAGTGAAACATTAGAGGGCGAGGCCATGAGCCGGTTCTTCAAGCAACTGCCTGATTTCATCGACAATTTTTTAGAGCTACGTCTAGCATTCTTAACCCGCTTCATCTTACAGGCGGATGCTGGCCAGGGAATCGAAGGGTTGTTCAGGGTAAAACAACTACATGGTGAGTCGCTCCGGTCATTTCTCATTAGGTGGAATCTGCTACCTCGAAGATCCGTAATTTCAACAAAAAGACTGCCCTAGCAGCATTCAAGGAGGGTCTGTTGAAGGGGAGGTTTCTCGTGCGACTAAACAAAAAGTTTTTATCCGCCACATATGATGAGGTAATGGCGGAAGCCATCAGCACAGCTCAGGCTGAATACCTCACATATGGCAAGAAAGCCGAGCCGACAATACGGAGACCAGCCCAACCATCAGTAATTCCCAGCAGAGAAACTGATACAAGGGACCGAAAAAGGGATTGGCACACGAGAAACCAGCAGGACAAACGCCAGCGGGAAACCACTAGCCGGAGAAGAACCGCCACCTAGGACAAGGTCATGGGGGCAGGACCGGACACAGCAGAGAACAGCAGAAGTAAACAATGTTCTGATGGGAACGTATGAAGAGCTATTCGAGCGTTATAAGGATCGGATTCCACCTCCTCCACCTGTGTAATTTCCTAAGCGCCAGGGAGATGAGAATAGATGGTGCAAACATCACGAAGATGTCAGCCACAACACCAACGACTGTAGACATCTAAAGAGGGCCTTGGATCGCCTACATAAAGAAGAAAAGTTAGATGGGTATGGTCAGCAGCTAGACAAAGAGCCTATAGCGGCTAATGCTGCGCAACGGCGGATTAACATGACGACGGCGGGGCACCGCTCACAAACATGTCAAACAGAAGCAAGAAGCGATATGCTAGGGCTAATGACCCTAGAAATGTCAACGCAGTGACTTATGATCGAGTGTCCAAGATGTCTAAACAGAGGTATGCGCCCATAACATTCCAGGAAGAGGAGGAACATGGGATAAGCGGGCCTTGTGTCGACCCGTTTTTGTGCGATATAGTGATAGCGGATACTTTCAGCCTTGGTTCAGTCTTAATCGATAACAGATCAGCCATTAATATCATGTTCCTCTCATGTCATAAAAAGCTCGGCCGCTCAGACCACCGGCTTATTGCAGATCATGAACCGCTGCTCAGTTTTTAGGGCGATATGGTGCTGCCATTAGGCTCAGATATGATGACCATAAAGATTATAGCTGAAGTGTATTACTATAGCCATTAGGGCCAGATCTGTCATTAACCAGTTGAAGTGTATTATAGCTGGCCACATGCTCGTAATGAAGTTTCCAACGCCTCATGGCACGGGTATAGTCAAAGGCAGCCATACAGTGGCCAGGGAATGCTATATGACTTCAATCCAGCAGGCTAAAAAGAGAAAGGAAATCCTATCGGTTAATAACCAGCAGGAATTAACAGAAAAACTGGACGATCCTAGGGAAGAAAGTGATAAATATGCCCTGAAGACACCAGTTAGCGACACTGTTATACGCGCAGTCGGTATATCCACCACCAATCATTAGAGCCAGGTATTTATCGGTGCCCAATTAGATCTTGTTTCGGCTAATGAATTAATCCAGTGTTTACAGGATAACGCACATGTGTTCATTTGGTCCCATGAGGACATGCCTGGAGTATCCCGCGATATCATTGAACACTCTTTAGCCATTAAACCATCAGCCGTCCCCATCAAACAGAGGCGTCGGGCCTTTGATGAGAAACGATATGCAACAATGAATCAAGAAGTCCAAAAGCTGTTGAAGGTTGGCTTCATCCGCCCAGTTTTTTACCCAGCCTGGGTCTCTAACGTGGTGATGGTACACAAACCCAATGGAAAGTGGCAGATATGTGTGGATTATAAAAATCTCAACAAAGCATACCCAAAGGACAACTTCCCTCTACCTAGAATTGACTAGCTGGTGGATGCGGCGGTCGGACATGAGCTGTTCAGTTTAATGGATGCCTTCACAGAATACATGCAGTTGTCAATGAGCAAGTCCGACCAAGAGGCTACCACATTGTCACCAATATAGGAACATATTGTTACGTAAGGTTGGCGTTCAGGTTAAAAAATGCCGGATCTACCTACCAGCGGCTCATGACACTAATGTTTGAACCATACATCAGGAAGATCATTATAATCTACGTGGATGACATGTTGGTCAAAAGTCTCAAGGCAGGAGACCATGTCAACCATCTCAGAATCATTTTCAAAATCTTGCATCAGTATAATTTGAGGTTGAATCCAGAAAAATGCTTTTTCGGAGTTACCGAAAGTAAATTCTTGGGGTACATCATCTGTGAGTAGGGAATCTCCGCTAATCCCACAAAGATAAAGGCCATTCTCGACATGAAGGCGCCAGAAAAAAAAAAAAAAAAAAAAAGGCGGAAGTAGAAGTCCTGCAGGGACGGTTAGTAGCCTTATCCCGTTTCATTGTCCGTCTAACAGACAAATGCACTCCATTTTTTAGGGCTCTCCGCCGACCAACAGGCAAGAGAGTAGAATGGTCTGCAGATTGCGAGGCTGCCTTTCAAGGGCTCAAGGAGTACTTGGCCGCAGTACCTATGCTATCGATCCCAGAGCAGGGTGAGATATTATACTTGTACCTAGCGGTTTCATGTACTGCTATTCGCTATGCCATCATCCTGCGGGTTGAGTCTGCTGAATTACCAGTATTCTACGCCGGAAGGGAGATGAGCGGACCAAAGACAAGATATCCAGCCCTTGAAAAGATGTCCTTGGCACTTATAATGGCTACCAGATGACTCCTCCAGTACTTCCAAGCACACCCAATTATCGTCTTGACTAATCAATCTCTCAAGCAAATCCTTCAAAGCCCAGAGCATTCTTGGCGTCTCAGCAAATGGGTTGTTGAGCTCAGTGAGTTTGATATCGAATTCAAGTCCAGGACCACCATGAAAGGGCAGGCGGTAGCAAACTTCATCAAGTCACAAGAAAGACCACCACCAAAGTAGAATGGAACCTTTATGTGGACGGTTCATCCTGCAACAATGCTAGCGGGGCAGGCGTCATCCTAACAGGCCCAGGACAGATTCATGTGGAGTATGCGCTAAAATTCAAGTTCAGAGCTTCTAACAATACAACAGAATATGAAGTGCTTATAGCAAAACTATTATTGGCACTAGAAAATGGAGTCACCAAGATAGATATCTTCAACGATTCCTAGCTGGTAGTAAATCAAGTTAATGGGGATTTCCAAACAAAGGAATGGCCACTTACAGCTTATTTGGGATATGTAAAAACACTCTTGGCGCGATTTTCTCAGTATACACTTACCTGAATCCCTAGGACAGACAGCAGAAAAGCAGACAACTTAGCACGTTTAGCAACGGCTCAGCCACATGCCTATTGTTATGATGCTAGGGTAGAAATATTGGAAAAATCATCGATCACCAAGACACTAGCATAAATTTTCCACATTGATATCGGTTCCTCCTGGATGGATCCATTCCTCACTTATAAGCAAAACGGGGATTTACCCGCGGACAAGATAGC
Organism: Comarum palustre; assembly: GCA_951800085.1. NCBI lineage: Eukaryota > Viridiplantae > Streptophyta > Magnoliopsida > Rosales > Rosaceae > Comarum > Comarum palustre. The sequence goes on from OX637575.1 coordinate 5,688,792, forward strand.
CTCCCAAGCTCTTATCAGGCGCGTTACCAATTACACAATACTTGAATCAAGCTGTACTGCCAAAGTCTCAAATACCCACTTCTGAGATGTGTCACGCCAGCAGAGGGGCGAAAAATCTTGCATATGATCCATAGCGGGGTTGAGGGGAACCACTCCAGACATCACTCACTGGCAAACAAAGTTATGTGTTACGGGTACTATTGGCCCACGTTGGTAAAAGACTCAAAGCTTATTGTGAAGGCCTGCGAGAAGTGCAAGCAATTCGCTAACATTCCCCAGGCACCAGCAGAGCCATTGTCAAACATCATGGGTATATAGATAGGATCTTTGTGGGGACTTGACTTAATAGGACCATTTCCCGTGGCGAGAAGCCAATACCGCTACATCATCGTAGCTATTGACTACACGACTAAGTGAATTGAGGCCGTCTCGCTTGTTAAGATTGACACCGCTAGAGTTTAAAAGTTCATTTGGAAGAACATATGTTGTCGGTTTGGGGTGCCAGACACCATAATTACTGACAATGGGGCACAATTTAACAACGAGGAACTGGTCGGTTGGGCACGCGAACGTCATTTGCATATCAAGTTTGTCTCTGTAGCACATCCTCATACCAACAGTCAGGTAGAAGCCGCCAACAAGAAGATCAAAAATTTACTTAAAAGAAGCTTGATGAAGCAAAAGGACTCTGGGCGGATAGGCTCCCCAAAGTAAGCCTAGCCAGAGGCTAGCGGTCGCTGCTTTTTAGCTTCGTTTTGTCTTTTTTGTACGGTTCACGGTATAAGCCGCTAGTCTTAGCGCTTCCATGTTTTGTAACCACCAGCTTTACAAAATCTATCAGTGAATGAAACATATTATCCTAACTATTGTCCTTCAGAACACAGCTAGTTGTAAGAACAAAGATAATTTATTAAAGATTTAATTAAGATAAAAACCATGCACAAAACGAAAACGGAGCAAGGTGTTGATAAAGTTCTATTCATGAGCAACAAAGTATATAAGTACAAATACATTATATACTACAACTGGGCGGCATATCATAGCAGCCAGTGGGTTGGAGGCTCCGAGGAGGGGAATGTATCAGCTAAATTGCTGGAAACACAGATCTATCTGCTCTTCTCCTCACCCCGCTCAGCCGCGGACAACGCCTCAGCCCTCCTTAGAGCCCTGCGTCATTGTATGCGGTGATAGCGGATGACATCCTGTGAAGTGGGAGAAGGTGTTTCGGGGTTAGAATCAGAATGCTGGCTATCGCTAGATAAACCATAAGTAGAAGAAATATAGCTACCTGAGTCAACAAGAAGCGCCTCCTTATGCGGGTCGACGGAAACGCGGTCGGTGGCGGAGCTTGAGGTGCCTCTTTATTGCCTTTCTGTTGGCGAGACACTCAGGAGGCATACTTCTCCATGTCAAGGCTTCCCACCTCGCTCAGCTGCTCAACAATGATCTCAATGGCGGCTTCCTCAGCACCTGATAAGTGCGTTTTACGCTATGTTTTTAATATGTTTTTACCCTCATTTGTACCTTGTTTATTCCTTAGTAATGTTGTTTTTACTTATATTGAGTCAAAAGGGTTTTTCTGTAGAGCAATGGCTAAAACATGTATTTATACAGAAATTTGTGCTTAAGTGTTGTAAAAACCGATTTTGGATAAGACTTGGTTATTTCTCTTATGGTTCACCGTACCTTTACATTGTCATTTTTGAGGAATTTGGTTTAATGTATAGATGACATGTAAATGAGCATATGAGTACAAGAATCATGAAGATTGGACTCATGGAGGACAACAAGAGAGGCCATGAAAAAGAAGAAACTCCGAAACATAAGACTTTGATCCGAGCAGAAATTTACAGAAACCTTACATCAACTTCGGAAAATCATATCTAAATATCCAGGAGGAATCTGAGGACGAGCCATATATCATTGGAAAACTACGGAAGTCTAGTTTTCAGATCTTCTTGAATCGCAGCATTTGGAGTTCATATGAAGGAGTTATGATCAAAACAATGGACGGAGGTCAAGCTGCAAAACTGGGCAGTTTCTGCCTAAGTTGTCACACGAGTTTGGGAGGATGTTTCTTCACCAAAATTCTTCCCAAGCATGTCAAAGGACTTACTAGAAGCTTAATGAAGTCATGGGAAGCTGCATTGAAGAAGGAGATTCGAAGAATGCATCATGGCAGCCGAAACAACCAAGTATGGAGCTTTTCCGGTCAAACCGGGAAAGTCTGTCCTTGCCGAGTTTGTCCATGATTTCGGCTGCCTATGAGCCCAAGAACTTGTGTATAAGGCCTACATGGATCCAATAACATGTAGAGGAGTCCAAGAAATCAGAAATCCAAGGTCCAAGTCGAAATCTTTGTCCAAAGATAAAAGGAGGAAACCAAACCCAACAAGGAAGGTGTCTCCTTGAAGCTCCTAAATTCTCTAGGGTTTCTCTTCGAAATTTTCTGTATAAATAGGACCTATGTACATCAAATTTCGTGTCTTTCAATTGCTCTAAGCCTTAGTATAGCCAAGCTCTACCAAAAACCCTAAAACACACAAGCTGCCGCCGCCAACCCTTGCTGCCAACTGCCATCTTCCGCCGATCATCCTTTCATCCTTTGCCGACCTATATAGGTAGGTTAAGGATGAATAATTCCATGGTTTGTGTATGTATTTTCTGTGTAAAAACAGTTTGTTATTATATATATGCGATTTGGTTTTCGGTTTTATATAATAAGCATGTTTATGAACTCTTCTTGGTGATTTGCATATGAATATGTTTGTTGTGTAACGATTTAGATTGCATGTTAGGATTTTGATTTAGTTTAAGTTGTTTATGTTTGTGTTTAGTAGTTGTCGAATTGATTTATTGCTTACCTGATCACGTAATCGAACCTGAAGATAGTCTAGAGCTCAGATGTTTCTAAGGGGGGAGTTTAATCTGCCGTAGTAATCTAGGGTTGAGTTCACTACGTCGGGTTCTCAATTTTAGTTGCTGCATAGGGTTGCTAGGGTAAGTGATTTACATGCTAATAGGATGAGTGACGACATACCTAGGATCATGTCTCCAACGACTCATGAACGGTAAGTGTATTTTGTGTTAATGTGATGCGCGTCGTAAGCATTAAACAAGATGACACATAAACTTAGGGTGATGCGCGTCGTAAGTTCTAAGTTACATGAGAAGTCATAAAAGTTGGAATTAATTTGCATCTATGATAACATAAACGTAGTAACTTAATCTGTCATAAAGCTTATGTGTTTTCTAATCGGTGTTTGCCATATTTTATGCTTGAGTATTGATTGAGCGATGTATGTAAATATTTTACTTCTTTTCTTTATGTTTCGAATCACCTTATAAATCCCCCATTTAAAATCATAAATATGTTTATAATTTTGCATTTGTGTATACTTGTATATTATGTGACAGATAATTGTATATGCTATGTATTTGTGTATTTTGTATAAAATGTGTGAATATTACTAACGTTTTCATTTTTGCAGAATATAAGTCCTTCCCTAGTGTCCCCGGCTAGAACGATACCCTACTTACTAATACTACACGATAGGGTTTTAAATTGCAGGTTGTTGACCAACGGCCTCGTCAGCACCCGCTCACAACTCTTGTTCATTCACAGTCCATTCGGCTGCCATAACATGGCGAGTCTCAGCCTCTTGTACAGTCCTCGTCTCGATTAGCACCGCTAAGGCATTGGCACGAGCAGACTCTGCAGCCATAAGCGCTTGCTCCTTGTCACCTAGTGCTCCGCGGAGGGACTCCACTTCATTGGCATGAGAGGATTGGAGGCGCCACAAGCGATTAAACTCAGACTCTAGAGATGTGATCCGCTCACAGTCTTCCAGAGTTTAGGTGGTGGCGATCCCCAACTTCTGACGTTTATCCTCCATTTCGACCTCAAGTTTGACTACTTTTTCCCCCAACTCCTTCAGCTTGTCTTGGAGCGCGTCTATGTCCCCCTTCATCCGCTTATTGTCCGCCAGCACCGACACTTCATAGTTGCCGACAGCGAACAGAGCTTGAAATATGTGAGCCGTCATATCCATGTATGACTCCCGCTCGCTGCCTGTCACCGCAAAGGACGCCTGCTCATTGGCGGAATAGTCAGCTATTCCACAGGTGGCACAAAAAGCTTTGATCAACGCCTGCTCCTAGGGGTCGGCACAGGCCAGGAAGTGGGTGTTGCAGTCATTAGCGGAAGACAGATGGATGACGATAGCGACTAACCACCACCTTGCCGCCGCGTCAACCAAATTCCCAACCGGCGGCCAGAACACAAGCGTTCTTATACTAGTTTGTTTCGGAATCAGACAGATCGGACATAATTCTCTCTGCCACAGACTTCTTCCTCCTGTCACGAAGGCGGAGTGCCACCATCCCACTACGGTCTTAGCGGTTACTGTAGTGAAGACCATAGAAATGAGATACTTTCACCACGGTGGGAGCCGAACAACCACAACAATCTCAAATAACTCGAAGGCCTTGAATAACCTTGAGCATGTTTAGGCCCATCTGACCTAGCGCGATCCCGTACTCCGCCAAGATATACTGGAGCCATGGGTCTAGGGGAAGTCACAACCCATAAGACAACAATATATCACAAAGGAGAGCTTCGCCACTAGGTTGTTTAGAACCCACCTTCCACTCCGACAGCTCGCGCATCTTCACAACATTAGGAATCCGTTATAGCCGTTAGTTGTCCCTAATGCCGCTCAGGGTCAGTTTGGTGACAGGTTCCATAACCGAGACGCCTTCTTCTAACTCCCAGTCCACAAAAGGGTCGCCAACTGAATCTTTACTCGAGGACCCACCAGAGGAAACTTTGATGCGTCTAGAGGTGTCAACACACCCACTTTCAGCATGGGCTCGGGCATCAGCATCACTAACAAGCGCTTCGTCCGGGTTAGACATTTTCAGTGTCACTACTATATTCAGGACAACATTTCGGGCAACTCCCCTCGCCCTCTAAGGAGAGGACTCATCCAAAACACTTCACATTCTCTCATTGCAACTTAGTTTGCTGATGCATTAGACCTAGAGTCAGGGTCTATTAGTAGTACTTACTGTTTCTGCTCTGTCCTTGGAAATGGGGTCAGCTACAAATGAAATTTTTCACAAGTGTCATCTGCTAGTTAAGGATGGCAAGCTACTAGCAGATGTATACATGTTAGATATTGAAATGTATGATTTGATCCTTGGTATGGATTGGCTTGAGAAGCATCGAGCCCTCATTGATTGTGAGAAGAGGATAGTTACAGTGAGAATTCCAGACAAGGATAGAGTTATGGTGATCAGAATGGATAAGCGACTCATACAGCCGAGTGCACTCTTGCGAGCCAGTTTTCATGGGAGAATGACTTTAACTTGCTACAGTATTGTGCGATCGACGAAGGAGAAAGGTGAATCTAGTGGTGACAGATATATTCCGGTAGTTGATGAATATCCCCGAGTATTTCCTGAAGATTTACCTAGTTTATCGCCATACTGTAAGGTAGAGTTTCAGATCGGCTTGGTCCTAGGAGCCACGTCGATTTCGATTCCACCTTACCGTATGACACCAGCATAATTGCAAGAGTTGAAGTTGCAGTTGGAAGATCTTATGAGCAAGGGATTTATTAGGTATAATTCATCACCATAGGGAGCACCAGTGTTATTTGTTAGAAAGCATGATGAGACCCTTCGTCTTTGTATAGATTATCGGAAGTTGAACAGTGTTACTGTGAAGAATAAGTATCTACTTCTGAGAATTGATTATTTGTTCGACCAGCTTGCAGGAGCTCAGTTCTTTTCCAAGATTGATTTGAGGTCAGGTTATCAACTTCGTGTACGATAGGGTGACATCGAGAATACATCTTTTCGCACACGTTACAGGCACTTCAAGTTCCTTGTTATGTCATTCAGATTGACAAATGCCCCAGCAGCTTTCATGGATCTCATGAACCGAGTCTTCAAACCTTATCTGGGTCAGTTCGTAATTGTGTTCATCGACGACATTCTAATCTACTCCAAGACACAAGCTGAGTATGAGTATCACCTTTGCACCATTCTACATACTTTGTGGAATCACTAGCTTTTCGCTAAGAAGTCAAAATGCGAGTTTTGGCTTTCCGATGTGAAGTTTCTTGGTCATGTAGTCTCAGCTTCAGGGTTGTCAGTGGATCCAGCGAAGATCGAGGCATTTTCTGATTTTCGGTGCTTGGCCTGAGAGTGACGGGACCTAGTATTTAGACTACGCTTCCCACGGTGTCGATGACCATGAACCTCCGCCGGAGGGGCAATGCCCTTTTTATATTCTTCCCCGCTTACGCTCGTTTCGTATAAAGTTACCCGAGCCGTAAGTGCGGCGTGCTACCATGAGTGATTTGTTAGGCATTCGTTGTAAATGGAAACTCTCGCTACTATTTGTTCTCAGAAGCATGGTAGTTGGCCCCTGTTTGCTGTAAAGACAAACCCGGGATTTCGACCGCGTGGATCCATAAAATCCTGCATGTGTGGTTAACGTTCTTTTACTTGAGTTTTGTGTGCATGACCATACTGCATATGTTTTAAATGTCCTAGACGTGTACTTATATACGTATATCTACATATATAAACTATATGTTTTCTCATGGATTTTTAAACCCTGATTTGGTTGGGCTTCGGCCCCATTTGGGTTAGCAAGGACGAGTTACTCACCCCTACATCTTTTCAGGTTTTCAGCACCCTTCATTAGAGGAGCTGGACTAGGTGGTCGTGGTTCGGCATCGGTCATCGTGCATCTTCGTTTCCGAGGACACCCTTTTCGGTGTGGACTCCTCTTCTCATAATCTCCGTATTTGCTATAATAAGTTGAGCACTTTGAACTATTCGGACTTGTTTATTTTGAGACATTTCTTGTTGTTTTTTTATATTTTTGTCTCGTGTGTTTCCATTCGTTACCTTCCGCTTGTGTAGTTTAATATTTATCTGTCATCTATCATTTCATATTTGTCATTCATACCATTGTGTTGTGATTATTTTATCTTAGCCTTGTAATTTCGGTCTGAAAGGTAGTTAATACGTCGAATGACGTATTGGTTACTAGCTAGTCCTGGATTACGGCGGTTATTGCCGTATTTCGGGGCTGGAATAGTCCCGGAATGTGACACCTACAACTGCATTTGGTTCACGAAAAATATGCCTAAACTGAAGGGAAGTGAAAGATAGAGCATACCTCCTACAATCCTCACAAAAATCTTCTCATCCCCTTTAAGGGCATTGCCAAACACAGAGCAATCTGACTCGAATTCGACCTCATCCCAACCATGGTGTATAGCCACCAACATGTCTGCCCTAAGCGCCTCCGCTTCAGCACGCAAAACTGACTGAGCACACGGCATTTGGGCTTGGAATTACACATCTTTATTAACATGAGGTAACCTAGTATATATTTACCCTTGACCCCTCCAACTTTGGAGGAGTAAACAAAATGTATGTAGTGAAAGAGGTTGACGAGAGGAAAGTCAGACCGAGTGTTCAAGAGTGAAGGGAAGCTGTGCATTTCTCTAAAGTTTAGAGTATCTGATTGATCGGGTTTTAGGGCCTTTAGCACTTAATGTGTTTGAGACTTTGGAGGCCCAGAAAATAAAATGGTAGTCCAATAATGTCGATCGTAGCAACAACACTTTGTAGGCCTGAATGAGATTGTTGCAAATCTTAGGTGGCTCCACAAATCCACACATGCATGCAGACTATACGACGAAACCAAACTCCAGTTCCAGCTCCCATAATCCAGCAATAACAAGCTAAGATTAAATATATAGTCAGATAGAGTTGCAAGAACAGATCACACAAAACCATTCGCAGAAGCAATGGTTGAAAACTCTGAAGCACGGACGCTCCAATGGAAGGAGGGTCGAAGTGTCCGATACTCTCCGAAACGCTGACAGGCTCGACACGGTGTCCTACACACCACATGTTCCTGACACGTTGACAAAACGTCACGTCACTTCCTGACACATCATGTCATTAATTTAGACTAAAAAAATTCAAAACCTAAATGACAAAGAATACGAAATAGTAGCAGCGCACAACTACAAAACCATGTTTGTCGTGTCCTATGTCGCATGGACACAGACACGGCAAGCGTGTCCATGCGACATAGGTTGAAAATCAATGGAGCTGATCAAAAATCCTATCCCGATAAGATATTGTCCTCCTGTTTCAAGCCATAGATCGACCTCTTATCAGTTATCACCTCAGAGTTCCACTAGCTTAGATGTATATGGTTCTCAGCTACTAGCTACATACAACTGATAGAAGATTAAGAAAGATGGACTGCCTGACCAAAAGTGCATTATGTATATGTGATATATATATACACACACTACTGGAAAGGAATATACATTTGCATAATTTTATATATGTATTTAGAAGAACATGCAACCATTCTCACTCGTACAACACAGAATGCGATTGATGGATGCAATAGATTCATATATATGCTTGTCCATGGATATGTTCATATCCTAAAGAAGCCAAATAGAAAAGAAGCACATCCTGTGTCATATATAGTTTTGTGTTCAGTAAAGCAGCCACGAATTTGTTATCATGGAATTGTGAAAAAAGAAACTTGTGAGGCAAGCGTGGCTCGATCACACTCTTAGCTTGTAGTTGTAATTTATCGAGCAATATGTGTTGGGAGAGGGAATATTCCACATTAAAAAATGGACAAATAAAAAACAACTTATAAGTGGATGAATCATACCCAATTGTACTGAGGTCTTTTGTGATTAAACCTAACACCTTAAAGATGGTTAAGTTGGGACAGTATCGGTACAATGGTGAACCACGGGCCACGCTTGTCCCAGTTCAAGTTGGTATCAGAGCAGGTTCCTCTTTAATTACGTCTCCCAGCGTAATAGGAGAAAGTCTTCCAGCATAATGAGCTCAAATCTGGGTTCATCGAATTGAATTGCATTCGGAAAAATTTCGATTGACACATATCATACCAAGTGCCTACAGTGGGCCTTGAACCGCATACCCTAATTTCCGAAATGAGAATTGGATCGAATGAATGTACCGATTTCCGATGTGAGAATTGGACTGAACGAATTACATGTGCAGACCTAAAAAGATTAGGTTGCATGTGAGGGGGAGTGTTGAAGAGAAAATATCTCACATTATAAAATGGACAAATAAAAAACAACTTATAAGTGGATGAATCATACCCAATTGTACCGAGACATTTTGTGATTAAAACTCAACACTACCTTAAAGGTGGTTAAGTTGAGACAGTATCAGTACAATGATGATCCACGGGCCACGCTTGTCCCAGTTTAAGTATATGTAAAATAGAAATGGTTCGAGTAATACTATTATGTTCAATATTAATCACTCGATCAACATCAAAGTTTAAACCGCCAAAAAGAAGTTTACCATACATGTACATCAAGCTAATAAAGATTCATTTTGGTGTATCATTCTTATGCTATACAAAAGAACAAAGAGCTAGCATTCATATCTTCCATTCACACAAAGTTGTTAACTCCCACTAAGCTACAATGGTAATAAAAGAGAAGGAATCCATAGATGGGCATTTCTTCCATTGATATATAGACACTTGAACTGATGGTGATAAAGATTCCAAGTTTCCATGTATATAAATCTGCAACTATCAAAGATTATATAGCTATATATTGCAGCGCAATTCAAGGACCATTGTCAGTACTAAAGATTCCTCTCCACTTTCCCGAAAGTCCCTCTCAACCAATGATATGATCAATCACCCTCAACACGTACTATGTACATCAAATTTTATTAGGAACTATATATCATATAATGAACCAGAATTTTAATTGCAGTATTATGAAGCCGGTGATCCAATTCCCAGCAAGATATAACATACTGATCCTCGAAACCACAAACCTAAACTGTAGCCTGAATTCAGTCGTGATCGTGCTATGAAGTTTATTGAGAAATGGAATAACTGCAGAATAGTCCTGCTGAAGTTAGTTGAAGAACTTCAGATGTTCAGATTCTAGCTAGAGAGCTATAGCAATGAAACAAAAATATCAGAATTCAACTTGCATTTGTTAAAAAATTGCATTTTAACAAGTTGCTTGGTAGAGATTATAGTGGATTCTTGGTATCTTCCAATTTGCAATTTATCTCAAGAATATACCAAAAAATTCCAAGCTAGCAGCTAGCCATTAAAATTTGGATCCAAGAACATATATCAGTGTCCATATCTTGCTTGGAATATATAGTAGCAAGTGGAAGAATAAAAATCCAAGATATGTGTACCAGAAATCTTGGAAATGGTCCAGTTGAATGCATATGCAAACCATTTTTAGGTCAGTTTCATTCAACATTTGAACTTGACAGCAGGCGCCTATACCATTTGTACAGCACGTACTAACAGTATTGGATTCCAATCCCGAAAGGAACCCCATGCCATCAGCTAGCTTGTTCTGCTTTTGAATTCCATGTGATAATACGTATACTGACATGATCTAAACAATAAACTCAGCATTGAGGATGAAGGCTTGTAGCGAAAATCAACTCAGTACATATGTTACTTTATTATACTGATATCGCCAAATCATTAAGATTGTAGATTCTCACAGGGGTAGTCTTAGGCCTTAGAAAATTTTTTGAGGAACTTGATACATTTCTGTACTAATTCTTCGAAGCATATGCTGAGGTTATATTGATCTAGCTGCCGGATTGATGCCTGTTTAAGCAGGAAATGGATCCATATTGAACTCTTTGAATGCATGTTACACTAGTTTCTAAAGTTCAGTAGCGTGGTTCTCAGTTGGCTGCAGGCTAGTGAATGTATATCAAAAGCCAAAGAAAGAGCAGGGAATTAACAAGAAAAATTAACTCGATTTATGAAGTTCTGAGCAACCAGAGAAACTGACAAACCTTTATATTGTTGACCTAATCAGATCATCCTGACCGGCCTTGAAAGAAAATACTACATTTCCTGTATGATTCTCTGAGATTGACATTTACTTTCTGACCAATTAAGCCATTTCAATATCCTTGTCTTTTCCATAATCACATAATCTTTCTTCTTTCACAAGCTTCCTGTGTGTTTATGGACTGATGATTAAAATTCACATAATCAGTCATTAACAAATTGCTGTCAAAATGCTAGTGAGCCGTGGTCTGGTTGGTTAGAGAGTCTAACCAACAACGTTGAGGTCACGGGTTCAAACCTCATTGACACATGTAATGAGTTTGGGAGTTATTAATAAAAATTAAAAAAACAAATTGCTGTCAAAATCAACATTTAACATCAACAATGAGATGAGACCACTAGCCACCTTATCCCAAAAGGTCCTTTGCTTACTACAAACGTATGACTGGTACCAAAATCTTTGTAGGTCTGGTCATATTCTGTAATTCAAATTCGGGAGCAATGCTGGAATACATACAGCTTTTCGGCACCACTGATAATGCTTTAGTAATATCTTCATCAAGTTTGTAAGCTGAAGTAACATAAGCATTGATACATTTTCAGGGTGGATATATTAATCTTTAATCTCAATGCAATTCAAATCAGGTGCCAAACAGAAGCAATATCTATAAAAAATGCAAAAGAATGACCTCAGTCGATATTGTACTCATGTTGAGTTCTTGTTCTGATATTGTGTTTATGTCTAAAAATGCATCATTTTTAACTTTCACATACTAATATTTTCTTAACCATCTTACCTAAAACTCTAAACCCCAACTCCTAAACCTTTAAACCGAAAAGACCTAGTTTTGGACATATAACTTAAGTACAAAGATTAGTAGAGACTAGAGAGACATCCAGGAAGTCCTGTTATCATTGCTGCAATCTGCACACGTGCAGAGAAGAGTAACTGCAAAGATAATTAACATAGGTAGAAGATTACAGAGGAATTAGAGGAACAACTTGGTGTTCATAATCAAAGATACGAATATTAATGTAACAGTAAAAACAACTAAGGACCAGGACCAGGACCAGTCCTTTCATAGTGAATCTTAACGCTTTGGTGTTTATTGTCATTCTTCATGATCTTGTGGCTCTTAAGGGAACGGGTCAGTCCTACATATTCTGACTCTTTTTGAAGATATATTCGCCCAACTGGCTTAACCCCACCACACTCCTCTCCCTTCTCCTTATAAGGAGACCTCCTCACTTGCTTCTTTCTTAAACTCAAACACAATCATCAAACTCTTTTCCCTTCAAACTAATGGCATCCAACTCACTCTCTTCACGTAGCTCGAGCTCCTCATGGACTCCTAAGCAGAACAAACAGTTTGAAAAGGCGCTAGCCTTGTACGACAAGGATACCCCTGACCGCTGGCAGAAGGTGGCCAAAGCCGTGGGAGGGAAGTCCGCTGAGGAGGTGAAGAGGCACTATGAGATTCTCATTGAGGATGTCAAGCACATTGAGTCTGGTAGAATCCCATATCCTGAATACAGGAACAGCAAGTAATAGTTAACAAGCCTGCATCCCCCTCCTTAAGTTTGAAGTGCAAAGGTACTTACTTTTACACTTCACTAGCTTCCTTTCTACTTTTATTCTTACTGCAAAGTGCAAACTCACACAGGAAAAACACTAATTTCATTGCTCCCAATTTCGCCAATTTAGTTGGCACGCAAACTAGTACCAGAGGGTCTCGGCATTAATATGTGTGGTCTTGTTTAACTTTGTAACTTGAACAAGATGGGCATGACCATTTCCATGGTGGGTAACTTGTGTACCCCTCCATTCCTGGTCCCCTTAGAATTGCTTTTTTTTTTCTCCTTGCAAAGTGAAGGTTGAGAAGTACTTGTGAAGTGCCAGTTTCTTAGTGTGGTCCGTAAGTTTTAATACAAAGGCTGTGCTAACATCGAACTCACCCAACTGCAAAACTACTAGCTTATCACTATAATAATGTATTGAATGCAAAAAGGAAGAAGCTGACTACACTATGTTCAACTTCTTATCGTGTCTCCTCCACATGTGATCTGATCCTACCACTTTTGGATAACATGCTACTGGTCTTATACTTCTTGGAATCAAATACCAAGTGAGATACAAGTGCCTCATTAGGACATGCATCTTAAGCAAACTTAACTCATCATGTATCAATCGGGCATTCTCACATTTTTCTGCAGACTTGTTTGAGGCGTTTCTGCAGACTAAAGCTTTCGTGTTCTCGATTTGCAGGCTCTTAAAGAATCGAAAATGAAGTTCAAGAAGCGAACTTGCATGTGAAGATTAGCAGATGCAGATTATATCATATATGTGTGTAAAGAATCCGGTTGGGTAGTGTGCAAGTTAACCATTGTAATGTCTTTTGTACCAAGTAATTGTCTATCATGAAATTCAATACCAGCAGTATGATATTATGAAGTCTATCAGAGCATATTCTTTTTGTTTTTCTGTGGGTGGATGTATGGGACAAATGGAATATGTACGTAGTATCCCATTCCATATCTCATGATCTCATCTCTCACTGTTGTTCTCAGAATCATCAATCATGTACGAGACTAGGAGATAAATAGTCACGTTCTGCAGGATCCATATATATATATATATATATTTCCACTTTACGGTAGAGAATAATAATATTCTTTTACCACAAAAAAGGAAAAAAATATCTTAGTAAAAAAGGGGGAATATACATATATACTTAATTACTTGACAAATAAAATTGAAACCATAAATGTCTATTTACTACTAATTTTAACCCCTTATTGCTCATTCCAATGAAAATATTTTCAATAGTCTATTTTAATATCAGGTCACTCATTTTGTGCTCAAATTAACAAATTTTTATAAAACTCTTAATAAGCTATATTATTTTAATACAATTGTTGATACCCGAAAAATCACGTAGTTCATTAGCATGTCATTACAATGCTTACGAGCATAAAACAAGCAAACGACACTCAATAATGCATAATTTACTTGTACCGGCATGCCACGTTTGTGAACCCAAACCTAAATCACACTTTTAGGGCTTGCAAACGTGGTTGTGGTGTGGAAAGTTACGGAAACGCATAATGTTTATTTGTCGGTTTAATGTGTGGTGATGTCGGTCTTGGGCCCGAAATCCAAGCCCAACGTCTTAGATCAATAAATGAAATGGTGAACATGCATGAGAATTTGAGATTAGGCTACCATCTTTTCAACCCCAAAAGCCTAAAAGCATAAAACCCACATAGAGAAGCCCAACTATTTTCCCTGCAACAGCAACACCTCTACTTCTTGCTGATATGCCTCATCGGCATTCCTCTTTGCCCCATCATATGAATACAGTCCAAAAACATCTTTTTTTTTTCTGAATCATAGCTTCGTTCTATTAGAAGAAGCTATGAAACTCGTCAAAAGCTTCCCTGTTCTCCCTCAAGCCTCGAGCTCACACTTTCCAATCTCTCTTGTCCACATCGCACTAGGTTTTGTGCTACTATTGTTGTTGTCACTGCAACAATCATCTACTTCCTAAAACAACAACATCAAAGCAATTCAAGCTTTCTTTTCCGTAATTTGGGGCACAAATCATGGATGAGTGAAAGATGAAATGTTTTACCTAGACAATTAGCGGCTTGAACCACCCCCAAACACATCAAAGCTAAGCTTATAAAAGGAGGAGTTTAGAACTTAAGGAACCAGAAAGCATCATCAAGCCAAATCACCTTCCCCAATCTTTCATGCCTTCAAGCCGTCAAGTCTCCAAGCACAAAATCCAACCCTTAATCACCATCCTAAACAATCACCTTCAATCTCAATTTTTCCAGAAATCCTTTACCTAGAAAACCCCCAAATTCTATCATCATAGTGCATTTCTAGCTCTCACACCATACTCAAGCTGTCAAGCCTCTTTCGTTTTCCATGTTATCTAAATCACGAACGAATTTCCCATTAATAGGATTATTGGGTAGAATTCGACCTAGTCACATTATAATTCAGAAGAACCCCCACAACTATTTTATCTTCACCCCTTAAACATGTTTAGAGAGAGAGAAACTAGAAGAGAGGAAATACTTGGCTGGAATCTCACCAGCTCCGGTCACTGGTCGTCGGAATTCGTCAAAATTTCACTAATTTTTCTTCTTCTGTTCTACACTTAAGTATGAAAATTATTAGGGGTAATAATTTTCCAGAAAATCTTATTACATTGTTCTACACCAAGTATGAAAACTTTTGGGGTTAGCAATTTTCCACAGTGTTTGATTTTTGTGTTCTGCACCCATGTATGAATATTATTTGGGGTAATAACTTTCTACATGTTCTGATTTGAGGGCAATAAACTTCTACTAAGATTTTATTAAGAGTAATAAACTTTAGATAGAGAGCAATAAAGATGATATAGCACCATAACATCCTCAAATAATATAAACAAGGTGATGAATAGTGTATAGAACGTAACAAGCGGTTTCATTAGTGGTAGTAAAATTTAAGAAATAAATTACTACACTAATAAAAAAATTAAGGAACAATAAGTATAAATCTCACAAAAACTACCTCAAATAAAAAAAAGAGGGAACAAAGATGACATAAAAGTGGGTTTAGGGTTAAGATGAAATAAATGACGAGGCGTTGTCAAACCAGGTGAGAAAGAGACTAAGATTAGAACATATAGAGAAATGACATGTCACCGACAATGAGTGGTGGAGGATCTCAACGAGAGACGATGAAGGCTAGGGTTTTGGCGACGTCGGCGACGTCTTTGAACCTGAACCAGAGTGTAGAAGTCACACTAGCGGCGGTTAGAGCTTGAAGATAGATCTGGCTCGAGAGTGGGGCTTGAGGTCATAGAAGCGCGTGTTGCTTAAATCAGATCCCAAAGAGAGTTTCAGATTTGGATCGACGGGGAGAGGAGAGAAAGTCATAAGGTGAGTATAATCCTCATTTTCTTAAAATTAATTGGAATGAGTTGTTGACTTTTGTTTTCATTGGATTGAGGTATGATTTTTTTATTTTTCTACAAATGGGCATTTTACCAAATTTAAAAGTTCAAAAATTTGAAACATTAAATAAATTTCCCTTAAATTTACTGCAGAATTCGCGATTCACATGAAAATTAAGTGTATTTTTTAAGGTAGAACTAGAAATCAAGAAAGACAAAAAGCCTTCTTAGTTCCCTGTTTTATTAAAAGAAATAAAGTACAAGATGACGGGAGGAGAAATAACACCAAACCTCTCATGCTAAACAACTCTACAAACTATTAACGAAAACAGAACTTTAGAAGACCTGAACGATCACTATTACATTGTGTCTGAATAAAGGGTGGAGGCAAATCCCACCATGCTAAACTAGACGACGTAGCACCATAATTTGCCAAAGTATTTTCCACCTCAAAGTGTAAAATTCTCTACATTAAACTATGTGCTTCTAACAAAATCGTCTTTTAGCCAAAACATGTCGAGTAACATTGAAAGACTCGAAACCTAACAAAGCCACTCGCATTTTTGTGTTGTCCATCCATCGACCACCACGTACGAAATACCAATCTGACCAATCCACTTTGAAAGCGATTAGGTTGCTTCAAACTTGCCGGAAGTTAGTAGGCTGTTGTCGGAATGGCATAAAGCGATCGACATAGCCGGGTCGGGTAACTGGGCTTTTAGTAACGGCCTAATCCAAATTCATTTCCACCTTCTACAAAGCACCACAGGCTGGGTCGGGTACATGGATCCGAGCAATACCCCATACCTCGGTTAATTGGTGTACCCTCCACGCAAAACCCTCCCACCCTTTTCAATGTTTCCCGGTTTCCTTAAACCCTAAAAAACCCAGCTCTCAGGGTGTATTTTCAACCTTGAAATCAAATCCGATTCAAAAAAGCTTCAACCTTTAATCAATGGCGGCCTCCAAACTCTCTTTCTACGTAGCAATGGCCATCGCGGCGGCCGCTGTGCCGTCGCTCTCCACACGCGCCTACGCCGACAGCGGCGCCTTTCGCTTTTCTCCGTTCTCGTCTACTTCTTCGTCGGATCCGTACGACCCGAGATTGAGCGGCAAGTCAGAACCCGAACCCGAAGAGCCCAGAGGGTCCGGGATGGACCCAGAGGCTTTGGAAAGAGCTGCCAAAGCTCTCAGAGAAATCAATAGCTCTAAGAACTCCAAGCAGGTCTTGTTTTTCTGTCCTGCTTGATTTTAATTTTTTTTCAATTTTTTTTATTTTTAGGACTAAGATGGTGAATTGTATGTTGTTAAATGCAAAATGCGTGTTATGGGATTGGATGAATGTTTGTAGATGTTAAATGTGTGACCTTGTGTTGTTTTACAGATTTTCGATATGATGAGGACGCAGGAAAACACTCGCCAGACAGAGTTGTCTGCCGAGAAGGCTCATTATCAAGCTCAGCAATCTCATGCTGACATTGTAAGTTGTTTTTTGGTAGTCATTTTGCTTTTCTGTTTATTCGGACTTGAAAGCAGACATCTTGGTTGCAAAATGTGGTTGGTGTGTGAAATGAGTCAAACAGATTATATCAATGTTTAGGTGTATAGCTTGGGGAGGTTAGTGATGAGTTTCATGGTCCTTGCTGTACACATTGGATTATCTCTGATTTTTCATGGACTAGCTCTTGTCTTGTGAGTGTTATGTTGTAGGTTTTTAGCAATTTAGCTTAGGAAACTATGAGTGCCAGCATGCCAATTTGTCTAAAGAGGATCTAGTTCTTTGTGTTTTTTCTGTTTGTGCATTTCTAGCTTCAGGTATTTTCTTTTTACAGGAAAGGCAGAGGAAATTGGCTGAAGAACAAAGAAATATTGTACAGCAAGACGCACAGCGGAAGGCACAAATTATGCGATAAGAAGATGAACTGGCCAGGAAAAGAATGCAGGTGCGAGAAATGAAATGAATAACTCGTTTTTTTTTCTTCGTACTTTTGGGTTTTAGGACTTTAAAATTTGTATACGCTCCTAATACTGAGGGAAGTGGCTCGGAGCCCACCACACTGTTGGTGGGAAGTATGATGCACTAGTACGGGCACGGGACACGGGTACGAGTACGATTCGATATGTGGATACGTTTTTTCTTAAAATCCATCAGATATTTGATTGGGCAAAAAAGTCGAACAAGGGTTTACTACTCTTCATTGATGAGGCAGATGCGTTCCTATGCGAGTACGTTAAACATATTTTCATCTTACTGTTAAACCCAGTTTTCACACAGTCAATTATTCTATCTGTTTAAATTAAATATATTTTTTTCCAAAAGGATTGATATTTTTAGCTTTAGTTAACTCTGTTTCGGAGGAACCAACAAGAGTTCTTTACTTCATAGCTTGTTCATTTATTCTCTCAGTATCATTCATATTTGGGAAGGTTTAGTCCTCTGATGAATTGTTCCGGATGCAGGCGTAACACCACACATATGAGTGAATCCCAGCGTAGTGCTCTAAATGCTTTGCTGTTCCGAACTGGAGATCAGTCGAGAGACATAGTTCTAGTACTTGCCACAAACAGGCCAGGTGATCTTGACAGTGCTATCACTGACCGGATAGATGAAGTGATTGAGTTCCCACTTCCTGGAGAGGAGGAGCGATTTAAATTAGTGAAACTCTATCTAAACATGTATCTTTCTGGTGAACACAACACCTCTAAATGGTGCGCTCTTTACAAGAAGCAGCAAGAGAAGATAACAATGCTGGATTTGTCTGATGAGGTGATCCAAGAGGCTGCCAGGAAGACAGTTGGGTTCTCTGGCCGCGAGATAGCTAAACTCATGGCTGGTGTTCAAGCCGCTGTGTATGGGCGCCCAGATTGTGTATTGGACTCCCAATTATTTAAGGAGATTGTAGATTACAAAGTTGCGGAGCATCACCAGAGGATAAAGCTAGCAGCTGAAGGTGGTGATCGGATTTTTGGCCTGGCTTGAGTGAATAGAAGTAAGAGTTGAACATCTGTCATATCCCATATGGTATAGTATTTCTTGGTCTTGACCCTGCGATTTGGTGGGAAAGAGTGAAATTTGCTTACCTCCTGTTTTGTTTTGCTACAATTGAAAACAAAACACTTATTCTCTAGAAAACCCACCTAAGCTTTACAGCTGAAAAAAGAAAAGAAAAGGAGTATAGGCCTACGACAACATAAGACCAAGCCCATGCACTCTTTTAATCATTCATTATGTTTAAAAGAAACTTGACCAATTTCTCAATGCCTAATATCAATGATATACAATCACAAAACGAGACGAGTTATAGATACTTCAAACTCTGCATCAAGACAAAACGTCAAATGAATTCATGACTAAAGAGGCACATCAAGCCCAATACAAGCTCATACCAAGCAAAAACGCTAAACTCCTTTTTGTTAATGTCGTGCATCTATTCGAGACTCTATGGGAGTCACACAGAGTTTATTCCTATAATTATGCACATTTCAAACTCCATGCACTCTCTTGGTCCACTAATTAAGTAACTAAGGCAACCTCAAGCCAAAATCATTCATGCACAAGCCTAAGCATGGTTGTCACAAGCTGAAAAAATAAATAAAAATTCAAGCCTAGCAAAAACAAACTCTCATTCTATGCATGTCAAACACATAATCAAGCATGTATGATGTATATATAAGCCGAAGTCAAAGAAAACATATCATTTACACATCATGCGACTAACTTTCTAATTTCTTGTTGTTATACACTTGATCTTGATGCTTACATTGAGCTATTATCTTATTGATTATGTAGCACATTTCGAGACTAGCAAAAACGCTAAACTCTTTTTTGTTAATGTCCTGCATCTATTCAAGACCCTATGGGAGTCACGCAGAACTTATTCCTATAATCATGCACATTTCAAACTCCATGCATACTCTCTTGGTCCACTAATTAAGTAATTAAGGCAACCTCAAGCCGAAATCATTCATGCACAAGCGTAAGCATGGTTGCCACAAGCTGAAAATAAAAATAAAAATTCAAGCCTAGCAAAAGCAAACTCCCATTCTACGCATGTCAAACACATAATCAAGCATGTATGATGTATATATAAGCCAAGTCAAAGAAAACATATCATTTACACATCATGCGACTAACTTTCTAATTTCTTGTTTTTATACACTTGATCTTGATGCTTACATTGAGCTATTATCTTATTGATTATGTAGCATATTTCATATACATTACATAGCCTACATAATCAAAGGGGCTAATTTTGATATCCAAAAAAAATAATATTCATGCTCAAGAGATATTACAAGTGCAATGAGAAAATATACATACAAATTACAATTGAAAATACAAAATTACATATTTATTCGAATAGTCATGCCACACATGTGGACCTAAACTACAATCACGTTTTTGAGGCTTACAAGTTTGGGTGTGGTGTGGAAGATAACGGAAGTACATGAGGCTCATTCTCGGTTTCAGTTGTTGGCGATTTTAGACTTAGGACCAAAATCCAAGCCCAACGATCTAACTCGTTTAATGGGCTGTAAAGATGAGATAATCTAAACTCATAGACTTGACCTAATTACATGTTTTACCCTCAAAACCAATGATTTTCCTACTTGCTTTTACCTCACAGTCATTCATCTCCTTGACATTTACGTCATGCACAAGTACCCATCAGTTTTGCTTTTACCCTGAACAAGTCATCTTTTTTTATAACAAGCATAAGTCCCCATTAGCTTTTCTTCACTCTGTCCAAAGCCTCTGCCTCCACGTACAAGCTATTCCAATACACACACACAACTTTCTCTTAAAATCTGTTTCACCAAATCCTATACTTCACAAATGACAACACAAACATCACCTCTTAAATCTCGTAGTCCTTGTAGTGTTTCAGTTCTCTTTGTTGTCCAAAAGACTTGTTTCATCCATCTGTGTATTAGCCTCAACTCCTCCAGCCTATAAATAAAGGCTTTCAGCCGTTGCAAAGGGGACACAACTTCTAGACAGCAAACCACACAACCCTCAAGCATCCTATACCCATCAAGTAGGCCTCAAGCAACATTCCAATCAATATCTTATATACTGACCTTCAATATCCAAAGCCATTTTCAAGCTCTAAACAACCGTTAAAATTGTCGAATACCACCATACCCTTCTTTTTTTCTTATTGCAGCAAGCCTATATTATACCTTTGCAATCATCTCAACACAACAAGTCTCTCTCATCTTATGCAATTCATGTGTTTCTAGCTCCCACGTCACATGTCATCTTGCAAGTTTTTTTGTTTACTTTGTTCTTCATCATGCTATCAAACTCATGTCAAGTTACTGCCAACATATCACAGACAACATGCTATCATCCTAACAACAAGTCACTGCAGATTGCAACAAGTCAATATCACTACAGGGAGATTTGGGGAAAACATGCACAAAGCTTCTTAAAACTTTGGACTTAGTCCTTAAACTCAAAAAGGGTTTAAAAAGGAAATCAAACCTTAAACAAATCTACAACCTCTATCAAAATGACCCCAACAACCTTACAAGAGGTAGTTGGAAAATAAAAACAACCCACGCAACACACAACTTTCGTACGTGATACACGATTACAAGAATGAGTCAAATCCTATCTGCATACTCTGTAAACTAAGGGTTATTAACAACACTAAATAAATACTAAACAAAAGTAAATTCAAACTCCAAACTCTCCCCTTCCTCCTTTTATGTTTCATGCTCTTTATCTATCGGCAAACCCAGATCTCAATCTACTTATGTATCTCATCCTCTCCTCTTTATCTCCCCTCTCCTGTTACTTTTGCATTGGAGTTTTGTTGTTATGGCCAAGTAGAATAAAGTGTCTGTCGCGGTACAACGACACACTGCAAATATTATGTACCTGATTTGTGTAACTATCGACGTAACTATACATTGATAGTTATTTTGGTAGTTACATTGTCAAAACGTAGTTACATGCACAGTTACTTTTACATTTGATACCACTGTTGGCCAGCTAACTATTCACTTTTACCTACGTAACTATCTATGTAACTATATATCGATAGTTACATAGTTATATATTAATTATTCATGTATTTATATAACTATCTATATAACTATTTATGTAATTATGTACGTAACATGTGGACAATTATAACTATTTATGTAATTATTCATGTAACTATATTTGAATAGTTGCATAAATGGTTACATACATTATACATAGCCAATTTATATAATTATCCATGTAACTATATGTGGATAGTTACATAGATATCCATGTAACTATCATTGTAACTATATAACTATCTATGTAACTATATATATAGATAGTTATATAGATATACATGTAACTATCATAGTTACATAGTACATATCTATGTACATATGTCTATCTAATTATCTATATAACTATATCTAGATAGTTTCATAGTTATATAGAAATCCATGTAATTACATAGATATTCATGTAACTATCCATGTAACTATCCATACAACTATACATGTATAGTTATATAGATATCTCATGTAACTATCTATGTAACTATATAACTATCTATGTAATTATCCAAGTAACTATATAACTATCTATGTAACTATCCATGTAACTATCCATGTAACTATATAACTATCTATGTAACTATCCGATTTCTAATCGAACAGATTTGACAAATCGAACTCCACAGTCAGAATCTCTCCGTTCAACATCACGTAAATTTAAAGGCAGATAAAGAATTTTATGAAATTGAAATAAAGGAGTGGACTTGGAATCTTCAGATGTGGTGGCGGGAGATGGCTCCGATGGAGGTGAGCGGAGGACGGAGCTGCATATCGGAGAGTGAGGTCAGCATCGGAAGTGGATAAGAGAGTGGGAATGGTCCAACCCGATCGGAGAGCTACAGGTTCCATTTTGGGTTTAAGGGAGAGAAGGAAAGTAAACGGAGGTGTGTGAAAAGTAACGGAGTTACAATGACATAGTTTGTAATTATTTGTATCTTTAAGGGTAACAGTTTGAAACCTTTAAGTAAGGGCCATTATTTATCATTATATAAAAATAGAGGACTTTTTTATTATTTAAGAACTTCAACATCCTTTTTATAATTTTTTTATATTTTTTATAAATAAATAAATTATTACTTTATAAAGTCTTTGTTACTAAGAGTTTCCATAATTTACTTAGAGTCTTCATATTTTTTCATAATATAAAAAAACAAATGACTATAAATGAAAAGAATCAAAATAACTAAAATGAGAAACTCTTTTTCATTGTATTTCTCAACCATTTGTGTGAGAGAGATAAGAGAGAACCTCTGAGAGACAAGGAGCGACTCTAGAAACATCAAAACCCTAGATTTCAGAATCTGACGGCCGCATATCGTCTATTGACGAGGCGACGATCGTGAATTGTATAGCGACTGCACAAGGAGATTCCTTGATGCTGATTGTGTGGGTGGTGTAACTGTGTAAGGATCCATACCGGGTTCTCGGACCATGTGCTAGATGAATTTCTTTCAGTGACGAAGGAAAAGCCGATCAATGGGAGAAGTGCTTGTTTGACTCTGTTTCGAGGACGATTTGGCCTGGCTGTAGGGGTTGGATGCCTACCAGAGAACTCTGCTAGGACGAGAACTTTGTCTTCGGTGACTCTAACTCAAGTGGCTCAGCTGGCGGTGCAAGATCATGGCTCAATATAATGCTCCTTTTGTGTGGTGTGGATGTGAAGGGTTTAGTTTCCTAAGGCGGCGGAGTTAGATCCGGTGATGTTGGCTGTGGTGGCGCTAAGCACAACTATAGGACTTCTGGAGGATCTCATCTGGGGTTTATAAGGGCTGACTTGGACGGTCTCAGGACTGGGTGGAGGATCTGTTGTGGCGCCGGAGATCGGGGCATGCCAAATGGTGTCAGCGACTGGGAGTAAGGTTTGGAATCTGGCCTGGGTTTGTGGGCTTGGGCTCGGTTACGGACCATGTGACCCCTATGGGCTGCCTGTTGGAGGGAGCTTCTGATTTAGTGGATGGGTCTGGGCTTTTTTGGGCCTAGGTTCATGATTTTAATTTTGCCTAGAACTTTTACTTTTCAGTCTAAGCTCGTAGGCTCTTTAAGAGTACCTTAATGTTTTAATGATTTTAATTTTGTTTTTAATTTTTGTTGGACTTGTTTTGGAGTTAACCTGCTTGTCTCAAAATTGGTCTTAGGTTTTTTGTTTTTTTTCCTTTTATGGGTTTTATGTAAAATGAGGTGGTGCTAGCATACCATCTGAGTTAAGAAATGTATGTATCTGTGTTGTCTTAGACATCTGAGTTTGAAATGAAATTATCATTATTAAACAAACTAAAATGAGAAACTAAACATTGTTAAAAGTTTTCTTGATAATATTATTTACTCTTTCTTCTATGTATTTAATCACTTATTATTAATTTTTAACTAGTTTTAATCAATTATTACCAAGGTTCTAAAAAACGCTAGGCGCTACTAGGGCGGACAGCCAGCGCCTAAGCGGCGCCTAGACGGTTTTATATTTTATCTATTATTATTTATTTAATAAATATAATTATATAAATAAAAATTATAAAAAAACACTTTTATGTTCCAAAATAACAAAAATACTTCAAAAATATACATAATAAAACAACAATATTCTTAGAAATAATAAAAATACAATAGTGTATCATTTGTTTAGACTTTAGATTATAATATTGTGTTTTTGTGTTTGATTTTACTCATTTTTATATAAGCTTTTATGTATTTCATAATTAAAAAAACTAATCGGGCCGCCTAGGCGGGCCGCGGCCGATTTTCGCGTCAGCGCCTAGCTTGGCCGATTAGGAAAAAATATGAACGGTGCCCTGCCGCCCAGCGCCTAGGCGGCCCCAGGCGCCTTTTTTTAGAACACTGATTATTACTTTATATATTCGTTGAGACGACTGAAAAGAAGTTTATAAAAATTATTATTTTATGGTTTCTAGTAATATGAACTAGTCCTGACTCGAGACTTGAGAAATTTATTATTTAATCGAGCTTATTAATTTATTGATGTTTTACTGTTAACCTTCAGTTTCATTTTTGCATCATTGATAATAAAGTTAATTAAACAAGCTTAATGATTATCAGTAATCAAAATCCCCCTGTATGTTGCTTCATATTTGAGATAGATCCTCATCATGCTCTTTCTATATAGAGAAAACTCATTCAGAGGCACATAAAATGCGGCAAACCAGAAATAATCAAGCGCTCTCCTAATAGCAAGGGCTAAATTTGCCCCCAAAAGCCGGTAACATTGTCTGAAGCAGCCTGATTGTATCTCCATCTCCATTTTTTTGCAACATATGCAATCTACTTGTGAGCTATATATACCAGAACCGGTTGCATGCGAGTATGAACTTGAAACAAACATTTCCTTGTCCTCAACACACACAAACACACAGAGAGAAAGAGAGATATGACGGAGAGTTTAGCTCTAAAAACGACCACATTGCTGGTGTTATGGCTGTATATGTCGGCCGGGACTTTGGCTCATGATCAGGAAAGTCAGTCATGGACCGGATGGCTCTCAAAGTATGTAAATTTATATAGAATTCTCATAAGTTTAATTGAATGTTGGATTAAATTAGTTTAATTGTACGTGTATATATTCATGTGTTTAATGTTTTTACATTTCTATGTAATTAAGGTCGCTCGGATTCACAAATGGAAATGAAGTAAAGGAGCCCAAAGAGAAACATGTCACACAAGATAGTGCCCTAAACATGAAAGTATTACTGACAGTGCAGCAAAATATACATGCATCATTTAACGCCATTCATCAAGAACAACCAGCGAAAGCGCAAGAGATGCTTAAGGCTGCTGTCATGACACTAAACCACGAGGAATCATTAAGTGATGAAGAAAAATCAACAATACTGACACAATATTGCACGGAATCTGAGAAGTTTCTTAATGCAGAGCAAAAAGTGAAAGCCCAACAGTTGCTCAAAGAATCAACATCGGGTCTTAGAATTCATCTTCTAAGCCAAGCAGATATGGAAAAAGAGAAACAGTTTGGTTCAAATACTCGTGCTCCTGGTCCATCTGTGCAGGGAGGTACTCAAAATAAGAATGTTTTGCTTGATGTCCAACTAAAATTGCAAGCAGCTTTTCAGGCCATTCAACAAGGACAAGAAGCTCAAGGGCAAGATATGCTTGTAGATGCTACTGTTGCTCTCAAGCTAGAAAAATCTTTAACTGTCGAACAAAAAGGATCTAAACTTACTGAGTTTGTGAAGAATTGTGAGAAGTCACTCAATAAAGAGACTCAAGAGATTGCTGAAAAGTACCTTCAAGGTGCACAAGTGTGTCTCAGATTTGATATGCAACTCCAAGCTGATGCTGCTTCTAATACATTTGCAAATAGAACTTCTCAAAATACAGATATTTTATTGGAAGTTCAGCAAAAATTACACGCAGCTTTTCAAACTATTCAACAAGGAAAAACTGTTGAAGGTCAAGAGATGCTTAAAGTTACTGTCACAATTCTTTTGCAGGAAAAATCTTTAACTGTTGAACAAAAAGCAGCTAAACTTACCGTGTTCGTGAAGAACATTGAGAAGTCGCTCAATAAAGAGACACACGTGATTGCTGAACAATTCCTTCTGGAAGCAAAAGTGGCACTAAAGATAAATCAGTCACAACTAGTTAATACTGACTCTCGTCCATCCGCTCCGAGAAGTTCTCCAAATACGGATGTTCTGCTGACGGTTCAGAAAAAATTACAAGCAGCTTTTCTAGCTATTCAACAAGGACAACAACCTCAAGGTCAACAAATACTTGTAGAGGTTACAGTTGCTCTTAAATTAGAAAAATCTTTAACTATCGAACAAAAAGTGGCTAAACTTACCGAGTTTGTGATGAGTGCTAAGAAGTCACTCAATAAAGAGACTCAAGATGTTGCTGATATATACCTTGAAGGCGCACGAGTGGGACTAAGTATTAACCAACAAGTCCAAGTTGACACTGCTTCTAGTCCATCAGCTCAGGGAAGTACTTCTCAAAATACGAATGTCTTGGTAGATGTTCAACAAAAGATACATGCAGCTTTTCAAATCATTCAACAAGGAAAAAAAGTTGAAGGTGAAGAGTTGCTTAAAGCTATTGCAACCATTTTCATGCGGGAAAAATCTTTAACTGTCGAACAAAAAGCAGCTAAACTTACTGAATTCGTGAAGAATGCTGAGAAGTCACTCAATAAAGAGACTCAATTGATTGCTGAAGAATTCCTTCTAGGAGCACAAGTGTCGCTCAATATTAATCTGTCCTATCGAGATGCAGCAACATCTGGTCCATCCGCTACAGGAAGTTCTCAGAATACAGATGTTTTACTTAATATTCAGAAAAAAATACTAGCAGGTTTTCAAGCCATTCAACAAGGACTACAAACTCAAGGTCAACAGATGATTGCAGATGCTACTGGTGCTCTTAAGCTAGATAAATCTTTAACTATCGAACAAAAAATAGCTAAACTTACTGAGTTTGTGAAGAATGCTGAGAAGTCACTCGATATTGCGACCCAGCAGATTGCAGAAAAATATCTTGAAGGCGCAAAGGTGGGACTCAATATTAATCAGCAGCATCAATTTGTCACTGCTTTTGATCCATTCGCGCAGGGAAGTTCTCAAACTAAGGATGTTTTACTAGATGTTCAGCAAAGATTAAAAACAGCTTTTGAGGTCATTCAACAAGGAAAGAAAGCTGAAGGTGAAGAAATGCTTAAAGTTTGTGCAACAGTTCTTATGGGGGAAAAATCTTTACCTATCGAACAAAAACTCGTTAAACTTACCGAGTTTGTAAAGAATGCTGAAAAGTCACTCAATAAAGAGACTCAGGTGATTGCTGAAGAATTCCTATTAGGAGCACAAGTGGCACTGAAGATTAATCAGCCACATCAAGGTGGTACTACTATTGGTCCATCCATTCCAGGAGGTTCTCATAATACAGATGTTGTGCTGATAGTTCAGAAAAAATTACAAGCAGGTTTTCAAGCAATTCAACAAGGGCAAGTGATTCAAGGTCAGGGGATGCTAATAGATGCTACAGTTGCTCTCACATTGGAGACATCTTTAACTATCGAACAAAAAGCAGCTAAACTTGGCGAAATTGTGAAGGAAGTTGCGAAATCATTTAGTCAAGAGACTCAAGAGATCGCAGAAAAATTTCTTCAAGGCACGCAAGTGGGATTTAGAATTGATCAACAACACAAAGCTAATATTGCTTTTGATCCATTCGTGCATGGAGGTTCTCAAAATCCAGATGTTTTACTAGAGATTCAGAAAAAATTAAACGCAGCTTTTCAGGCCATTCAAGAAGGGAAAAACGTTGAAGGTCAAGAGATGCTTAAAGTTATTACAATGCTTATTATTCGGGAAAAATCTATACCAGTTGAACAAAAATCAGCTAAACTAATCGAGTTCGTGAAGGATTGTGAGAAATCACTCAATAAAGAAACTCAGGTTATTGCTCAAGAGTTCATCCTAGGAGTACAAGTGGCACTCAAGCTTAATTATCTACACTAGTACTCTAAACTCAGCGGGATTGCCCAAGCTCACTACGTTTTTGAAGCCTATAGTGTCCTCTAAGGCCTTGTCTTTTTTATTAAAGACATGACCTCCTATAAAAAATATAAACGAAATATCATTTTAATAGCAACCAAATATTTATAGGTTACTGAATAAGTATGTAAATTTAGCCAATTATCATTGGTGTAGTGACATCATCTCCCCTCTATATTGGAGGAGTAGTGAATTTGACTCACAGTAAACTTATTGTAGCATTTCAGTTGTTTATTTGATCAAAATAAATATGTATGTAAATAATTTACACAGTAAATTTATGATTTCTTCATTTGAAGTATAACTACTAATTTTACATTCTTTATTAATTGGTTGTTTATTGCTGTCAGGGAAAATTGATTATATATAGTACTTACTGATAATTTTGGTACGAAATTTTTTCACTTGACCCAACTTAAGTACCTCGGCTACTAATAGGGTTAAGAATTCTACGACGTGACATTCTTTGGGACTATAATTAGTTAGAGAGTTGTCGACTAGTATTTTTGATTTCATTATCTTTACATATATTTTTGTGAAACTAATTTTGTGACGAATGTTATTGCTATATTTGATTATTTTTGGATTAATATGAGACTTCTAAAGCCTTGCTCTATCATTGTGTACACTAGGTGCTCAACAACTTTTGTTTTATAAAGTTTTTCTTTAAAGAAAACCTCTCTAAAAAACTGTGAAATCCCGAACCTACATAAAAATAATTTTTTAAACTATGATTTATTTATATATATATATATATATATATATCAAGGACTCTTTCATTAAGGGTTTCCTTATTTTGACATATATGAAAGATTGATGAATATACCAACGTTTTGATCACAAATTCACATTTCCACTGCTCAATATGTAGTTTTATATGGATAGATCACATCGGCAAAATTTCAACCAAATTTATGATCATTAAAGTGCTCAAAACTGTAATTTTCTTGAACGGTTTAGGTTTGACAGATTTGATCCTTTAATATATTTAAGCTAGTTCGAAGTCTTAACGATCACCAATATGGCTAAAGATTTAACGTCGATGGCCACTTCTCTCCTTCCCGGACGACAACACAACCTCCTAGAACCGCTTCCCACCTTCTAGGACTCGCCATCGACTAGTTTTTCAGCCAACCTTGATCAAACATGGTGTTTTCTGTCCAGAGCTTCATTCTGGCCGAAAAACTATGTCGCTGGCGAGTCCTGAACTGAGGGAAGAAGTCCTAGAATGTTGTGCTGTCGTCGGGAAAGGAGAGAAGCGGTCGTCTACACCAAATGGCCAGAAAACCAGAAACGTCCGCATTTTAGCCGGAATGTGAACGTCCGATTTTCATCCTATATATATATATATATATATTTGTTTTAGTAACGATAGTAAAGTTCTTTTAGAACTAAGTTAAAGAACTTTCAACTAAATGAGAATTTAACTAGAAGGTAATAGAACTTCAAACAATTTTATAGTTTCTCCTTCCTCACCAGAAGCTATTTAGAAACTTAGCACACAATCTTTGTTCAAGTAAAAGCTGTGCACAGTCTTAACGAAAGCTAAATACATGTATAGCTGCAATGTCATCTACTTATATGTATTTTACGTGTTTCCAATACAATAAGTACTACATTGTTAGAAGAGTTTATTTTAGTACTGATATTCAAATTTTTATGATACAGTTAAAGTGATACTCACATTTAAAAATCTATCAATATGGTACCTTAATTCTATTTTCATTATCGATGAAATGCCTGATGTCATTTTCCGTAACGATACTGTCTGTTTGCTGACGGGTCTCATAAAAAAACAAAAATAACCTTCTAACTTTTTCTAAAACCATTCCCCTTCAAATGTTCAAAATTAAATGTTGCTCATAAAGATTCTGGGTGTTCATTTCAAACATCACATTCTAAACATACATCACAAGATTTTGGGTGTTCATTTCAAACATCACATTCTAAACATACATCACAAGATTCTGGCTGTACATTCCAAACATCACATCGATCATTGTAATAGAGTCTGTTGACTGTTATTGTGCTAATTTGGTGACAATTCCTCCTCAAATCATCAAATCCCACCCACCGCCACCACCACCTTCATCATCATCATCATCATCATTAACATCCAAAAGAGGAAAGACAGAAAATTAACAAAGTAAAACTAGCATCATCATCATCATCATCATAGTTATTGGGGCCAAAAGAAGGAAGCGGCCAAGCGGCACCGCGGTGGTAGACTGATGAACCTGCACAGATTAAGATCACACCTGGACTCAACCCGACGAACTCTCAAATTGAACCTGGTTTCGGGCTTTGATCAAGAGATTTCAAGGCTTGATATCGTGGTGAACGATGTGTCATCTGTAGAGAGAGCTTTCTCGTTGGCGATGTGCTTCCCTTCTAAAAAGCTGCCATCAGAAATTGGGTCTCGTTGTTGTGGTCGAACACATCGTGGAACTTGCCGATATTAAGGTTATCAACGTTGTAGAAGATTTCGATTTTTCTGCAGATCTGGTTGACTGTCGTAGATCGCTTTGAACGCGTAGAGCCTCACGTCGGCTTGTGAATAACCTCACCTCTCCGACTTCCCCTGAATCCTCTGCACAATTACCGCCTTGCCCTCCCTTCTCTACACTCCACTGGTAAGCTTGCCACTTCACTTTATTGTTAGTTTGGCGACATATTGTTGATGGGTTTTGTCTATCTCAGTGTTTAGCATAATGGGTCTGCTTAAATTTTGGTTCTTGATAGCTTTAGATGCTAAACAATGGAGGAGTTCATCAAGTTTGAGTCCAAGTTCATATTTTGAATCTAAGTTTACAGACATATGTATGAGTTTACCCAACAAAGACATGCTTTTGACTCTAATGCTGTATCAAAGTTTGATACTTTAGTTTTGTGGACCATGGTATTGGTTTCTAAGAGATTTAGAAGATGAAAAGATGAATCAGTTCTCTAAATTTGAGTTGAAGTTCATAGTTTTGGTCTACATTCACAGATACAAACGTGGATACATTTGTCCATATAAGAAGGGCTTTTATCGAATGAGGGTTTCTATCATGCATAGGCTTGTCATTTTTTTCCTAATAAGCTATATTGGTGGAATTACTAGGAAACTATATATATATGATAAATGAATGATCAATTGTCTGTGCAATGTTTAGTGGTTCTTCAATGAGAGTTTGATTGTATATTTGCCACTTCAGCCACTGAAGAGATTGTTGAGACTGCTGAGGCAGAGTCAGGATTTGTCAGTGTTGGTTATGACGTTATGTGGCCAATGTCCATGGGCTTCAAGGAGAGATTCGTGTGAAACCTAGCACTGACTTTCCTGAATTGCGGTTTGCTGAGGTAAAATGATCCAACTGATTTGCAAGGTTCCCTTGACTATTAGACTTTACTTTGTTGCTAAATTGATGTTCTTGTATCAGCCTGGAAGAAGATGGCTGCGACAACAAACATTAGGCCAAGAAAGGGTTAAAGAAGTTGAGCTGGTGGAGGGAAGAGGACACCCTGGCCAGAAGAGTTGAATACTTAAATTTAGAGGAATTGACGATGTGGACCAGGTGAGCTTCTTGTGAGCTACAGTAAATTATGTTTCTGTTGTTCATATACTTGTTCACTTGTTTCAAATTTTCAATTACAATCCATGTTAGTCCTGAAATGCATTAAAAAATAGGGGTTAGCCACTTGTGTTTAAAAAGTTTGTGTTGTTCTCTCTCTCTGAAACTTTCTATTTATTTTATCTACATGCGTAAAACATTGGATTATCCTAATGGTGAAACATTGACATGCTAGATAAGAGAATTCCTTGATTAAGCTTCACCCGGTACTCTCCTTTGTCCTTGAGAACAATGGAAACTACTCTGCATTTAGGTTCATAAATCTCATGTGTTTGTAACCATTGATGTTTCCAGGCTAGGCAGCTTATTGGTTCAACTATACTAGTGAGGGAAGAAGATAGGCCACCGTTGGAAGATGGAGAAATCTATACTCGTGATCTTGTTGGCATGAGAGTCATTCTCAAGGTTTGTGTTCAAAATGACTGTATTCTTATAGATATGGCTTTGCGCACATATGTATGTGTTTTTACAGCAATTTTCATTTGTATCCATGAGGTCTACTGCAGTATGGTCTTATACTCATATTCTTCATTTGGGACCTGAATTTTTTGCATCTGTTTGAGTGTCTGCTGAAATATGAATAAATTGAATGTACACGCACGTTTATGTTTCCTCATCATCTATTCCTTGAGAAGTGCTGTCTGACTATGGTCACCAGCCTGTATTGTTTCACATCATAAATGTGTTTCTTGCTTTCAGGAAACAGGTAAACCTGTGGGAAACGTGGTCAATGTTTTCAACAGCGGAGCGAGTGATCTTCTACAGGTCATGCTTGATTCATCACTTGATATTCTTGACTCAACTGGCAAGCCAAAGTCAGATGGAACAGCATTATCTGGTCACCTTGTGTTGATACCATTTGTCGAAGAGATTGTTCCAGATGTTGATGTTAAGCGAAAAGAAATGCAGATTACACCCCCAAAGGGGCTCCTTGAACTAAATTTATGCTTTGATGAGAGGTCGAAGAGAGAAAGGCGCCAGATTGTGAGGCACACTCTCTTGTTCTACCTACTGAAACAGTTATTTATTGTTACATAAGTCTAAATTTTTCAAAAATGGCAGAATCTAAACTGCATTATGATTTTTTTTTCAAGCTTTTCATTTAAATTATTACCAACGGGAAGACATACATATCAGTGATTTTGTTAAAGTAGATGTAGACGAGCAATCAGTAGGATTTTGGTGAGCTAAAGTTTTTAAGAGAACTAATAAGGCATTATATGGTTACATTTAGCAGTGCTTACTAAGTTTTTGCCTTTACTGATTCATCATTTGTAACATTTCAGGAATGGAAAGAGAGAAAAAAGTCTCAGAAGCGTCTCATAGCAGCAAAAAAGAAGCTGTGTGAAATGGATCAAAAACATGTGTTTGATGGGTTAAGATTTGGAGAGAAAGCACAACGGAGCTTACTTGCTGATCAGATTGTTGGTGTTAATTCACTGTTACTTCAACAAGCTCTAGAAAACGTAGTTACATTCTAAAAGGTGAGTTTGAAATCTTTATTCAAAATTAGTTTCTTAGTTATCTGAATCATGAAGGAGAAGCAATGTGTTTCTGCTTTATGCGGTTTAAACCTAAAAGGAAAATGATTTCGCTATCAGTCAACATATGAGTCAATACTCGTAACGCTCCTGCTTGGGTAATATGCTCTTGCATCTGAGCTTAGCAAACCAAAGAAGAGAACAAAACTTAGGTATCACTGCAAATGAAGATGCTGAAAGCAACACCAAAAGAAGTCTTGTTTAATTTAATCTAACTTTGTGTAGTTTGAAAATCTTGTAATTCGATAGTTCCCTATAAAAAGTTGGCGATTTTGAAAAAAAACGGCTAATTGGAATACATAATCATATATGGACATAAGTATATTTGTTTGCCATTTTTTACTCTACACTAAGATTTTGCAACAAATTTTTAATCAAATCGGGCTCTGGCTGGAACCTTGTTTGTTTCAGTTCCCACTTTAGTTTATAGCTATGCACACAATATGGAGACTGTTTCTCAACTAAAATTGAGGGTCAAAACTCAAAAGAATGTATCACATGTTGAGATCTTCTTTTCCTTTGAAGATACACCTGCATTTACTGATATTCATGCTCCCATTTCATTTTGAAACTTTGTTGACTACTTATAGGTACTAAGATTCGTGTTCCATTTCTGTTTGGATAGTTTTACAAGCGTGAACTAATGAACATCTCTTGTTGCAGATGGAAGACCGTCCCTCAGTTCCTTTGATTTTGGTTTGTTCAACTCAGAAAATTGAATCTTTGACGATGCATTTCTCATAAAATGATTACTTTGGCTTTGACTCCGGAGAGGTTTGTAGTTACACATCATCCCATCAAGAGTCTCTCTTTACAATTATGATATAGCATTGGTATGGTAGTCCTAAAGCAGTAATATTCACATAGTTTCCACAAATTTTTGTTGTGCCCATATTCAATGGAAACAGTTGTGCCCACTGCACATGTATGAACTTATGTGAATCCACCTTAATGCAATTTCTTTCAATGTTAAATTCGGATCACGCTTGATTACTGATGGTACAGGAAACAGTATTTTGATATATTTCACAGAAAAATCTCATTCTATGTTGGATGGATGTACTATTTGAAATTGAAATGTAAAACCTAGTTATGATACGTAATCCAACCAAAGCAATCTGATCCCTGTTCGAATGGGTGTACCATAGAAGTTTTAATCGATCACTTTATAGAACACGTGAAATTCAAATACTTTTATTTCTTTATCAGATGCCAACATGTCTTGCCTCTTTGACCTTCTCTCACAGGTCCAGTTTTTCGAGGAAGAGAAACTTCCGGTTATTAGCAATTCAGTGGAAGAAGAGAAGAAGCATAAGATTTTGATGAAATCACTTTGGGAAATTCTCCAGTCACCAGTTGGATAGGAGTTTTTAGCTTGCTTTCATCAAACAATGTTCCAGAAAATCTAAGTGAAATGGGCGTCGAGTATATTGAGGTTAGTCAAATTCATTACACAGGATCATTGCTCACATGTTATATACAAAGTTCAGAAATGCATTGGTGATCATCCCTAGAGCATATTATTTTCTCTCCATTAATTGCTCAAGTATATTCTATCAGATATGCAGCAGCCATCCAAGAAATATGGGTGCCAACTCACTACTTCTCGGGTTTGTTAATACGAGCAAAGCTGATGTTGGGATCCAGATTTTCAAAGATACAAACGACTATGAAGAGAGTTTCGACATGATCTTCACAACAGACTGTACGAAGAAGCTGACAAAGCAACTCGATAAACTCCAGTTCAGTGCAACCGCAAAGCAAAATGCGCATGTGCTACACCGGATCTGATGACAGTTTGTCTACTTTAATAGTATTAATAAATTAAAACAGTACCGGACATCATCACCCGACCCGAAGCAATGATATGGTTGTCTTAAACGGGCTTTACACTAACCCGTTTACCAAACCGACACAATTTAAAGAAAACCCTAACGCCACTCTCCTACCTTTATATAGACCTGCAACAATATTACTACACACCAATCAGTAAAACAAAAAATTACACATAGGATATTATTTTGGTTTACTTGCTGATTCGCCTAGTAGCTATTGTGTCTGACACAAGGCTACATAAAGCCAAAGACAAGTAAAAGTGCGGGAGTAACAATCAGTTGTGTGGGATGCAAGTGGCTGCTCATTCAGCAGCTTAAAACTTCGACACCAAGGGGCAGTTGCTTGCACTAAAGGTCTGTTTCAAGTGATATTTTCAGTAGGAGCTGGCAAGAATTTAAGATAAGAATAGTGTTGGCTACTCTATTCGTGTAAACCTATGATTATATTCTCTACTATAAATAGAGGTCCTTACAAGTAGAGAAATACTGAAAAGATAGAAAGAAAGTAGGAGAAAAAGAGTAATTAGAGAGTGGTAGAAATCTAAACCAATTTTGAGAAGTCTTGGTGAAGTTTCGGCTTTGGTAAAACAGGTTTGAGGTAGGAGAAGTTCTCAATTCTTGTTTTATAACTTGTTATCTTGCTTTTGGATTATTTATTTTGCTGCTAAATGTGGTTTTTATTTAAACTTTTCATCATGTATATTATTATATGCTCTTATGTTATCATCATATTATTATCTAATGTAACGTAGAAATGAATGAAGTATGTGGTTGAGGCTATCGCGACCAGCTATGTCAGCCTTTGTATACAAACAGGGAGAGAAGCATTTTTAATTGTGATTGATAAAACGATCTAATGACAAGATGACACTAGTGACCAATGATAGTTTAAGAGCACCAACAACTGAAACCTAAAATATGTGCATACAAGTTTATCATATTTAAAATAACATGCATGAGATTTGTTCTACTGAGCTTTTGGCTCACCCCTTTTGTGAATTTGTGCAGATGTTACACTTCAGAGATAAGACTTATGGTTTAGAAAGAATCTGATATCTAGGAGCAGTGAATACAATTAGTTTGTTGTTTTTGATTCATGACTTATAATAAGGCTTATTCTATAAGCTTACTTTCATGTTTGTTGTAAAAACAAAACTTGTGAATAAAGTTTCTTTCACCAAGTCACTCTAATTCTAATTAATAAGTTTTCCACATAGCTTCTATGGGAGTCCTTCTAATGAGGACCTATAAGTTGAGGGCTAGTTGATGACTTTTGAATTAATTACTTATTAGACCAACTTTTTGATCAAAATTTGACATCTTAACCGCTGAAGTTGTAGATTTATTATTTATATAAATAGATCAATCATACAAAATTTCAGCCAAGTTGGTGATCGTCAAGTATATACTAGTTTTAGATCAAATCAATGAACGAACCAAATCTGTTAAACATGAACCGTTCAAGTTTATAATTGGTAAATCACACTTATGAATGCCTTAACGATTTTCAATTTAGTTGAAAATTTGCATAAATGATCTACATATAAATATTTATAAAATGAACGGTTAAGATGTAGATAAAAGATCGAAAATCAAGATAAACCGAAAAGTCCTCAACTTAGAAGTCTTCTAAGCACTTTAGCAAACGAAATATTTTCGTCGGCCTGTTTCACCAATTCGTCGGCTAAGCTCATAGCCGACGACGTGTCGTCGGCTATAACTTTAGCCGACGAAATAAAAACCGTCGTCGGCTAAGTGTTACACTATAGCCGACGACATAATTTCAAAACATTCGTAGGCCAAACTCTTACTTTAGCCAACGAAATACATTGTCGTCGGTTTAAACATAAGACTTTGGCCGACGAAATATAGTACATTTCGTCGGCTAAATATTTTAAAAAATTAAAAACTAAATGGAGAAAAGCCGACGAAATATAGTACATTTCGTCGGCTTAACTACAACTTTAGCCGACGAAATTTACCATATTTCGTCGGCTAAACGTTGAAAAAAAAAATTACACTAGCCGACGAATTATGATAAATTTCGTCGGCTATAGTACTTTTTATACTAAAAACTACAAATTTCTAAATTACCATCCAAGCAAGCTGCAAATTACACAAGCAATTTGATAACCAACAACAAACACCATCAAAAGTAACATAAACATTTTGCATTAAAATTTAAATTTATAAATTGTTCATAAACCTAAAAAACTAAATAAATAATTGTTCATAAACCTAAAAAACTAAATAAAGTCGATATCGACTAAATCTATATCCGGGCTAGAGGAGGTTACTGGGGAGGTTGCGGCGGTTGAGGTAAGGGAATAGGCGTAGGCATGGGCGGAGGCTGAAGTCTGTGAAGTTGTGCAGCTGAAAAATCTTGCATGTACTGGAACATCTGCTGCTGCTGTGCCTGCTGGGTGGCATATACTGCTGTATTATACTCCTGTAAAGCGGCAGTATATGCTGTCTGGACGGCTTGCTGTTCCCGTAACATCTGAACTTCCGCCTCAAGCTGAGTCGTTCTGCTGCTCGTCGAAGCTCCTTTTTTCTGAAATCCGGGAGTGGTCTTCAAAACCCCCTCGCACTTCTTTCCTAGACCCCGGCAGTAGAAGTTATTTTCTCACGGTGGGAATGATGTGCCCATGATCCTCGCTCCAACGTTGAGATCCGAAGTGTCGATCCGGGACATGGCTTCGGACATGTCTTCCTCTTGCGTGTCAGCCATGTCTCCCTGACTATAGCAGCCATCACCTCGTCACTAGCCTGCCTCACCCTCGCCTAATTTGATAGAAAAAAAATAATTAATTAACATTTTTAAATATATATAAATATAATTTACTAAATTTTAAAACGTAAAACGACCTACAATATCCTCCTGGGCGTCAGGATATGCCTTCTCGTACGTATAGAGGTACCGGTTGACCTCTGGATGTTCCCTGGTCGCCTCCTCCATCAACGATGTGAACGGTCTAGAACCGGCATGATAGTTCCTTGTGTTGCGTTGCCGGTTCTGAGCGTTCATCCGGGAAACGGCCTACAAAGAAAAAAAATTAGTAAAATATTTTAAAACGTATTAAATATAATTCAATATAATAAATTATTATTTTTAATTACCTGTTTATGTGGGTTGTTGAATTCCGATATCAGAAGCCAACGCCACTCGTATTCCCTGAACTGGAACTCAAGGGGGTGCTAGAACGTTCGTTCCCATGCGTAGTCCAGTGGGTCCATAACTCGTTCTTCCACTCCTTGTACCTGTAATACGCCAAAAAATTATAAATATTATTAATTATACATAATTTTCTTTTGTTATTAACTTTGCAACGTACCTTCCCCCATACACAACGTCCGCCCAGGTGTTCCTTAGGTACTGGGGAACGTCAAACCACACCTACATTAAAACATTTATTAGTTTAGGCGTTCATAAATCTACAATGTAATAAATAATGTTAAATGTGAATTTTTTATACTTATCGACATTGCGTTGTGGACCATGTCATTAACCTCTTGTGGGACTTTGCCCTAGTTTGACCACAACATAAGGACTCTATCCCTAATAAGCGCTCCCACGCGGCCGAAGTACATCATCGTCTTGCCACCCGATACTACGTTCCCATCCCCGTCAGTATCAATGACGATCCTTCCCGAGGTACTCACTGTCTTCTCGAGAGCCTTCCCTGTGACGGAACCTCTCTTCTTCCTTGTCGGCTTGGCTCCGACGGTGCCTATCATAAATTGATTATTAATAAATTATTTTTATTATAACATTATAACATAACAAATTATTTATATAATCATTACCTGAGGGCGTTGGGGCGGATGCGACGGACTCCGACTCTGTCGCCGATGATGATACCCTCGCAAAAATTAAATCCGTATCAAACGGCACGAACAGGTACACCGCTGATGGGGTCACCTGCGAAGGTAGTGGATAAATCGGCGCCCCTGAGTCATCGACTGCAGGTAATGCCGGTATCAAGTGCGGAAGGTTGAGAAGAGGCGGCGACATCTGTACCCCGGAAGACCCACCTTCCGAAACAGTAGGGCCCGGAGTCGGTGCCCTGTGTATCTCAGGCATACGTGGTGCAGACACCTCCGCTTGAGTCGGAGGCCACAGCTGTCTCGAGGAGTGAGGGACGTTCGGCTGCCTCGAGCGAGGGGCGTCCGGCTGGCTGGAGGAGCGAGGGCGACTAGCTGCCTAGAGGAGCGAGCGGCGTCCGGCTGCCTGGAGGAATGTGTGGCCCCCAGCTGTCTCTGTGTCGGCTCTAGTAGAGACGCCTGTCGGGTCGACATGGGCCCTGAAACGAACCCCGAGGGTTGCTAGACGTTCCCTTAGACGATTCACCCCTTTGGCCCTTCGAACTCTTTGATTTATTAAATAATCCTTTCATCCTAAATAATATAATTAATATTTTGTTAAATATATAGCATTATAAAAAATTAACAACATTATCACAAATATATTAAATATACCAATTAATATTTTAATATACCCAAATATATTAAATATACCATTATTGTCGGAAGGGTATATGATGGATTATAAACTTTTAGGTAAAAACAATAAGGGATCAAAGTGAGAGTATGAATTAAA
Organism: Comarum palustre; assembly: GCA_951800085.1. Lineage (NCBI taxonomy): Eukaryota > Viridiplantae > Streptophyta > Magnoliopsida > Rosales > Rosaceae > Comarum > Comarum palustre. Next base: position 5,728,794 of record OX637575.1, read on the forward strand.
GTAATTGTTTGAATATTAACTTGAGGATTAGAAAATTTTGGGCAAAAAATAAAAAAAAATTGGAAATTTTCGAAAAATATCAGAAACTACTGAAAAATATCATAAACTATCAGAAAATATCGAAAAACATGGGAAATTTTGGAAATTTCAAAAATTTCTAATGCAAAATGCTTAGAATATGAAAGATATTTCAGAGGTCCAAAAATTCAAAAATTTCAACCAAATTTCACCGAAATTTTCAATTTTTAAGACCTTGTTAGTATGGAACATTGTTCTTTTTTTCTTTTTTGGTGTATTTCTTTACCAATTGTTCAAAGAAAACACAAAAAAGGAAAAGGAAACATTCAGCATTACCTTTGACCAAGCAACACGTGGAGGGACGACAGCGTCGGCTCCCTCTTAGGGTGTCCGAATAACCGCTACGTTGACCTCAAAAGGCGCCACGTTGAGACCGACCTCTGGTTATTACACGAGAACAGAGAGAGGCAATCCTTCAGTGACATTTTCATACATTAACCATCAATATCTCTTCAGTGAAACAGATCAAACCAAAGATGGGGAAGAGCACAACTTTGATGCTGCTGCTCTGGCTGGCTACGACGTCGGTTTGGGCGGACCAGCAGGCTGCTCATGATGCCGAGGCAAACAGCGAATCATGGACCGACTGGGTCACTAACAAGCTATCACAGTAACGCACAGACCCTTCTCTCTATATCTCCATCCCTTATGTGAGATGAATATAGTTTGTGATGATATTACTCTATTGCATTTGGTGTCTTTTATTCCGAACAATGCATGCAGTTATATATACCAAGATATATTTCTCTGTATTTTATTCCTAAGTTATGAGAGTCGCATCGAGTATGGAATGGCATGGAATATATATTGTTCCTAATAACGTGCATTCGTTTTCCCATACATATTTTGTGCAAGATAGATTCATGATTTTGTGTTTGTATATATAGAATTACTGCAATCACCTAAAGAGAAGTGGATTTCCATTTACATATGCATGTTCCCATAATCCCATGTGAAGAACGTCTTAATTTGTGCGCCTTAGTCCAGAAAAAGCTTTTACGTCAAATGGCATTATTGTCGGGGACCAAAACTCGATCTCTATACGCTTTCAGCTTGTTATATTTGCATGAATTTTATCCTGCATATTGGTGGAGAGACTAGGAGACCATGAGACTTAAATATGGCCGGGGTAGATTTATACTCCATGAACCAAACAATGAAAAGGTGTAGACACAGGATGGATCATGCAGGATTTACTCCACAAGGACTGCCATTATGCTCTGGCCTCTTCAATTAGAGGCTTTTCAATCGTGAAAGTGGGCACTTCCAAAATTTTCGCTCAGGGAGAACTTCGCCACTTTTTAATTTCCTCTAATTTTCATGCATGGTACAACTCTTAATATACTTGCAATTCATAAATTTCACAACAGCAATAGAAAAAATATGTTGGAATAACTGATTCCAGGAGTGAGAGTGAGCTTATTTAAACAATGCTTTCAACAATCTTCTTTGAAATGTTTGGTACTATATATGTGGCTGGTCAAGAGCCAGGCTCCTAAAGTTGGTAAGTTCTTGAAAGACACAGCTCGATCTAGAATCTTAAGTTATCTGCAGCTTGAGTGATGAAATACCGCAGCTTAGACAATAACAATGGTTTATAATCTCAAGATTGATCAAGAAGTATCAAGAATTAATACTACTAGTGCGATACCATTTGATCAAAATGCGTATCTGACATAATAGTTAAGCTTACCCAATTCCCAATGACAGCTCAAGGAGCTTCAGTTTTGTATACTTCTTAGTAGTGTTTATGTGGATCATTCACGATGTGTGATATGGTGTAGGGGGCTCGGAGTCAAGCAGGAGAATGCAGAGAATGTGGTGGACAAAGCTGGTGATGCAGCCTCTATGGCTAGGGAAAGAGTGGAAAATTTTGGATCAAGTAAATATTAATCGTACTCTCAATTTTTTTCTATTAAAAAATGAACCGAGTACCTCAGTTTTTATACATTCTTATTCATATGAATTTAAGAGGATATAGTAGTAGTTCTTCAATATAAGGGTATTTCATTTCATGTTCTAGTTTTAATAACTTGCTGCCCTCCTAAAAGGATCGAAGTCTGGGGCGCAAGATGCAGCCAATTATGCACGTGACAATTGGGATCAGTCTATAAGAATGCCTACTGAGAGAGCTGGCAATGCTGCCCAAGAGACACTGGCACAAGGAGTTGAAGTCGGAAAACATAAAGTATCCGATGCCTACGATGATGTTAAAGAGAAACTTAATAGAGCGAAAGACTTTGCATCTGATAAGGCTTATGATTCCAAGGAGGAAACGGCAAATATGTACAGGGAGGCTAAGCAAAAAATGAATTCAGCTTCGCATTTTGCATCAAATAAAGCTTCTGATGCAAAAGAAACAGCGTCGAGTATGTATGGGGATGTAAAGCAGAAAGCAAACTCAGCTTCAAACATGGCTTCAGATAAAGCTTCTGTCGCCAAAGAGACGGCAGAAAGTATGTATGGGGAAACTAAGCAGAGAATGAATTGGGCTACAGATATGGCTTCAGATAAAGCTTATGATGCAAAGGAGGGAGCAGCCAATATGTATGAGGCAGCCAAGCAAAAAATGGGTTCAGCTTCAAATTTGGCTTCAGATAAAGCTTATGATGCCAAAGAGACGACCGCTGATATGTATGGGGGAGCTAAGGACAGAATGAATCATGCTTCAAATGTTGCTTTAGATAGGGTTAATGATGCCAAAGAGTCGGTGAAGGGGGGCATTGGTTGTGGTACAGACAAAGCAGCAGGTGCGTATGGTCATGCAAAGAATACAATGCAAACAGCTACGAGTACTGTGTCTGACAAAGCCAATTATGCAATGGAATATGGAAGAGATAGAGCTGCAGATGCATATGATGGAGCAAAAGAGAAAATGAACTTGGTCTCTGATAAGGCCTACGATGCCAAAGACAGGGTAGCAGGAGAAATGGAGTATGGAAGAGAAAATGCCGTCAATTCCTATGATGAGGCGAAACAAAAGGTGGGGGAGGCATACGAAGAAGCGAAGAATACTGTATCCCATCATACTAGGCATAACTATGAGGCTGCCAAGGAGAGGGCGTCGCAGACAACAGGTGATCTTGGGGCTAAGATGAGGATGAATTGATGCTGATCAAGCTAGGCTACCTAGCTATAAGGTATTTAATTACCTCTAGCAGTGATTTCATGTTAAATATCCTCTATGAAGCCGTATGTGATCACTTGATCATGTGTTTTTTCTTTCCCAGTTTTTTGAAAGTTTCATGTTTTATTGTGACTTGTGTTTCCGAATTTCTGTTTTCTAGCATTTCCCTCTAAGTTCGGAAAGTAATAGAATATTAGCATCCAAAATTTTGAATATCTTGTCTTAAAGGGATGGAGCTGCAAGAGCATCAATATACATATATGCAAATATATATAGATTTTCTTCACGAGTTTTTTCTATTATTCTACTGGTTCTGTTGAGTGAAAATACTGTGCGCTAACTTGCAATGAGGTATTGTTCTGTAACTTGGGAATGCCAGTAAAATTGAGGTTCCTACTTTTTGGTAGAGATGGTCATCGCCTCTGGTACTCTTGGTTGTCTTCATTAATACACATCGAATGGCTGCTCACAGAAGGTTTGACTTTGACCAACAACACTTCTCTCTAGACCTGTGGTTTCTGCTATTACCTCACAATTAATTAGGTTTAACATTTATAGATGGATCTGCAGTGATATATAAGCTGTGTTTATACAATTAGAGGACTTAATACCACCTACTTTTAGGGTACCCTCTTCTTTGTTACCTCCAGAGGGTACAGGAACTCTCCCTTCCTCGCCCCCATTTTTTTCTCTAATTCTCTTCGTGTTTACTCGACTGCTATATCAGCTAAAGTTCAGTTTCATTAATCTTATGTTATTAAGCTTCATCCACTTTAAACTACATGTGTGATATTATCGAATTTGTAAGATTAACTAGAGAAGCTAATTTGCTACAGATAAGTAGAGACATTGCTCAGTTTGTGATCTAAAAATATAGATCATGAACATGCAATGGAACACCATGATTAGATGTTAAAGCACAAAAACAAGAAAACTGGCAAACCCACAACCAAAAGCTGATTCTTCTTTCTTCTTTTAGTTTCCTTTTTCTTTCTTCCACATCTTATTTGGCCTGGTAAAGTGCTCAAGCTAGTGATGGGAAAAAGAAAGGGTGCATGCTAAGATCCCATACATTTTAAGCAGAATGATTTTTAGTAAGCATGGTATGCAACCGATCCCACTAGTTTCCTGAACTCAGTAGTACCAAACAGTAGATAATTCTTATGAACTCTGATTTTAATTTTAATTCCTCTCTAAATTTTCAAGTAGATAAAGTGAAGAATAAGAAAAACCAAGCAAGAAGATCTAGGCTGAAAAACTGGGAAAAAGAAATAAGATGGAATGCTTTTATCTAAACTCTCATTTCTATCTGATAAGGACATACAAATCTGGGCCAGTCATTCACTAAATTCTCTCCCCAACTCTCTAAAGAACATATGTGAACTAACGAAATAACAATAGCCTTACAGTTGCTTCTTCTTCATGGCTTGTTTATTATTGTGCATCCACACCTTGAAAACCTGTCTCTTTATACCCAATTCAGAACACAACTGCTGCACCCCATGCTCATCGTGCTTCTGGATCCTCCATCCCAACTTCTCAGCCAGCTCCATCATCTTGTCCTTCTGCTCTTGACTGAACTTTGTCCGAAACCGTTTCCTTGAACTCCCGGCTTGATTTGACTGATCGTACGTGTTGATGTGGTTGAGATCCTCGCTAGATGACTCAGCCGCTCCTCCACCACCAAAAGTCCTCATCCCAGGTGGAAATGATCCCGCCACGGTAGGACTAGTGGCCGGAAAATGATGGTGATGATGAACAGGAGGTGGTGCAGGGAGTGAGGGAACAACAGGTGTTGATGATGCATTTCTACGGCTGCTATGGTTTTTGTTGTGATTGTTAATGACATGGTAATTATTGGGGACATGTACTAATTGAGTTTCACCCTCGATCTCTTTCCTGTGAAAATTCCTGTGGCACTCACACGCTGCACATTTTAGTCCTCCCGGGCTGTCTTCCTCTCCGCTTGGCATGAACTCTACGCAGCCATCGAGTACATGCCCTCCGGTGTTCGCTGCGTGATTCTTCAAGCATTCTCGATATCTTTCTGCTTTCGAAACTGCAACTGGCTCTGGTACTTGTGCTTGTCCCAGTGCCGCCGATGGCGCTGCTTTGAAGCCTTGGTTTGGTGTGCTGCTTGTCGCTCTTGGGGTGGTGCAGACAGCAGTTGGTGATAGAGGATCTGGATATGGAACTGGGTCAGGATCTCTACTGGGTTTGTATGGATTCGACTGCTGAGGCTGATGATGATGATGTTGAGTTTGAGGCTGATAAAAAGGGTCTAGGGTTTGAGGGTGGTTGAAGATTAGTGTGTTATTAACATGATGATGATGAGATGGAGAAGAGAGCTTGGAAGAAGAAGACTCTCTATTTTGGGGATTGAATCCCAAAGTGGTTGGCATCCCTAAAATCTTATCTTGGCTTCTCACCTCCATTAAATCTGTTATATAGCTATATTATACAGATTGCTGATTGATCTCCCAGCCTATTTTTGTTTTCTATTATTGATCGATGAGAGCTACCTAGATCAGATCAGTCATCAGTGATGTCATAAATTCATATATGCTAGCTATCGATCGATCACTATCTTAATCTAACTTGATCAAAGAACTAATCACCAGCTTAAGATTATTCTTCTTTCTTTCTCCTTTTTCTATTCTGATTTTGACATTTTGGGTGCTAACCCACCAACCGATCTCACTAATTTCAATAGTCTGTTTTCCAAATACTTAAGCTAAGAAAAGAGAATTAGAGAATACTCATCTTTGTACAAACTAAAAGAAGCTAACACAAAAAATATAAAAAAATGCATATAGCTTCAAAGCAACATAACAGTTGCAAGCACTAATCTTAGACCTCACTATTTACCAACAGTAATACGCCAACATATAATAAGATGTGAAAGCTCTGATAATCAAATATCATCTCCCAATATTTTGTCAAAAAAACAAGATAAGTTTCAGAATCAACCTGTCCTACAACATGGGAAACTCATGACATCAGAATATAAACTGGAGAAAATTTCAGGTGAAGGAGAGTCATACCAAACTAATAATGTAGATGCCAAACTCAAACTCGTTATTTTATCAGCAATTGTGTTTCTCTCCTGAAGAATATGAGAGTACAGAAACTGCATAACACGAATTCGTTCAAGGAAATTCAACCAAAGAATCTGCAGTGACCACGATGGAATAAAAGAAGAGGAAGAGAGACAAGCCAAAACACATGTTGAATCACTTTCGAGCGAAATATAATGTCACCCCAAATGGTAGGTTTATTCCACCTAAATTATAATTGTCATTAACTCAGAAAAAAAAAACACTTTGTTAAGCTAGTCTTTGACTAAAACCTCCAATGAAATTCTCAGAACTATCCCTAAAAACACAACCATAAGCAGCAAAGCCTGGATTTCTGAAAGTACAGGTGAAAAAGAGATAGGTTAATGTCTCCTCATGGCCTAAAGTACATAAGTGACGAGCTGAAACCACAAGAATACCTTACATGCGAAGCTGATCATTAGTAAGTAATTTGTTGTGAAATAGATGTCATGCAAGCATAGAATAGCGAGAAGGAATAGCAGCCCTCCATAATTTAGACCCAACATTGCTTATCAAAACGAGGAGAATCAACTCATATGCAGCAGAGAATGATAAAGCATAAGAACTTGAATTTTTTCAAATGAGAACAGGCTGAGTAATGAAAAGAGTTCTCATCATAATTAGTATAGTTAGTATAGTAGGCGAGAACTCTTAGTAGTCGATACTCGAGACAGGGGAATCTGTAATATGGGATTATGGCTCGGACTACGTCAGTCGTCCCATCAGCGCATGCAGGTTGTTGTTCTATCATGGTGGGATTGCACAGTGCAATGTTCGGGTTATTGTGGAATCTAGCGTGTAGTGACTAGTTGAGTTGAGTGAGTGCCTCGACTCCGACGTTTGCTTAGCGTCAAACTATCCACTTATTACGTTCTTTGATTTGAAGGGAGAACGTTCCCTATTTAGTGAATAGACCAAAGTTTGCAATGAGTCTGGGATTTCATCCCTACATTCAACCCAGATCCTTGAAGATGAAGCACCCAAGAACTAAAACCAAATTATCACACTTTCAAACCCACTTTACATATTAATTTACATCGGCTTCAACCTCCAACTAACTCCTCTCACTGTCCTTCTATCCTTCTCAACAAAACCCCCAAATCTTTCAATTTGGTACCCAAGTTCATGTCCCACTAGCTATAGGAGAATTCCAACCGAGCACATCCATTTGTGGGTTTTTGATATCAACTATAGATGGACACTAGGCGTCGTTGCTCTTCGTTGGAGCTGTCATGGTGGTGGTGGTGGCTGTTCATTTCTGATTTCTCAACGAAAGAGGTTATAGGGTGCGTACTTGAAGAGTAGGATGAAGTTATTTCAGCTCTTAGGCTAGATTCATTTAAATTTGACTGTCCTAACTGAATCGTCCCTTTCCGTCCCATAAAACCCATCGCGCAGGTGAGCGGGCCTGAGGGTTTGCAAGTACTTTCGTTGCACGAAAGAGAAGAGGGTGCGACGATAATACAAGATAGAAGTCCAGCTTCTTTCACTCTTCACAGAAGTAATATTACTCAGTGAGTGATGAAAACGAAAGGATGAAGCTCATTGAAATCGGGTACTTAGTTAAACTCATGAGTGTTGTGCCTTGTTCCTTTGACTACTAGCAGAAGAGGGAAGTTACCTTGATTAGCTGTATACGGTTCTACCATTGAAGAAAATAAAGCTGAGGCACTAGCATATGTGGTGCTATTATGATTTTACATGATTCAAGTCAATGTACTGATCAATACCAAGGAAATAAGAGCACTATCAATTCAACTATCATGAATAAAAAGCTAGCTCCCATTGTGCCATGACAACACAACAAGATGTTGTAATTTCACTATAGGAGAATCTTTATTCATTTCACTTCAGCAATGTACAACAGTAGCAAGTTGCAGAACCACACTTGTGAATCAAAGCCATAACTAATGGTTTATTACTCAAAGACCGCTTCAGTATTCAGCAGCAAGAGGTTGGTATTAGGCTAGGAATGCCAACCAGGTACAGAAGCCAGAATGACAAGTTTTGCAAAGACAGCAAAATTAAGACATTAGAGGTAAACATTCTATCCGATTTTCAAGAACAATGTAAAAGCTTTTGCGATTCATAGAACCTACTACCTACCAAATTGGGGGCTACAAGACCCCTTCGGCTTCAATGTACCAAGACCCAACAGGCCTCCATTTCTCACAAATCTCCTCCATCTCCAAAGATGTTGACTCCTTTCCTCACTCACACCCAAACCCCCCACCGGAAGAACGTCAGGTCGTTTCAGCGAGAATATCATAAACCCCAATCCCCTTGACCACCGTCAGCAACGACTCGTCGTCCATTTCCCTAATCCCCGATTCCGACAAAGTCCCATCACTAAACTTCTCCGCCAGGTCGTGGAGATAAGGCCCGAGACCCCGATTTGACGGAGAGTCTGTGGGGTCAGATTGAGGAGAGTTTTGGGGAGGATCGACCACTCGCCGCCGCAGAGCGTGACGAAGCGCGTGTAGATCGACTGGGCGGCTTGCTGGTAAGTGATTTAGGGCGAGTGTGATTTCGGACGGGTTTTCGGGGATTTCGGTTTAGATCGCTAGGGAGAGTTGGGAATCGGAGATTAATAGCAATGGTATCGTTCATTTTTATTTTTAAAGGTAGGCCAACTAGCATGTCTAGGCCCAATTAAACAGCCAACCACCATGCCGGCCCAAAGTTTGGCTAGCCCGCTAGGGCCCAGTCCACTTTTAACGTTATTTTGAACGCAGGTTTGAAATCAGTTACTGCATCTGACTTGGTTTGGTAATACTCAAATTTATCGACCTAAATCAACAGCTAACAAGAAAGTTAACCAGGGACGGAACCAAGGATGTGCTAGGGTATGCTGCAGCACATCCCAAGTTTGTGATCAAAATTTTATGCGTACATCACCTGGCACCACTCAAGGCATTATTGTATTGTTCTTTGCAGTTTATTTTCTTTAGTTATATGTGTTTTTGGTTAATTAATAACATAGATGCATTGTTTTTCTTCTGTTGTCTTGACCAATTGGTTCTTGCTTTGTGAGTTTCCTTGTTTTTTTTCTGGTTCATGTTTATTACTTGTGTTCGTCAAAGAAAAACCAGTTCTAGCTTCGAAATTAGTAAATAAAGAAAACAGTGATGTCAAGGACTCAATTGAAGATATTCAATTGCTAACTTTGATTTCTTAAACGAAATGGAACGAGGTTCACTTCTTCAAGTTGTTGGTTAGTATTATAGCCATACTTTTGATGATTGTCCATACTTATAATCATTTAGATGATTATTATGAATCGATTTTGTTGAGAATAAAAAGATAAACATTAGACTAGTTTAAAGGATGTTACACAACTGAAATATTTTACCAAAACAAATACCCTGTCAAAAACATTCTTTGTTGCATATTTAGTTTAGTAACAAAATACAAATTTAGCCCACCCGAGTTCTAAGTCCTCGTTTCGTCTCTAGCAAGAGGCATAATTTAATTCATCATCCATAAGTAGCTAATACAATTAAGTTTAATCTTACATGAACATTGATAGCTAGGGACTGAGTAAATAGGAGCACGCATGCAGTAACAGAGATACGAAGCAGAGATAGTACTGTTCACGCTAGAGCGATGGAAAATCATCTTAATTTTGAGCTCCAACTTCATTCAGGGAGGCGAGGAATCTCTTGAGGCACCAGTTGTAAACACAGGGTCTTTCAAGGTGAACCAGATGACCTGCCTTCTTTATGCCTTCAAATGTTGCATTTGCTCCTAGTTGCCTGAACACAAACAATACTGTTATTAAAATTAACCTGGCCTATCATTAATACCTAGCTAGTGCATGTATAATTAGTATTTAGTTTTCTCAAGTGTCCGACAGTGGAGTGCGAATGCCTGAATCATGAGGGCAGATGTTTCATCGACAAATGCCGGAGATTACTCTACCGCAGGAAAACATGGCTGGCAAACAGGAAGAAAACCCTAATTGGTTTTGGGTTTGGATCTGGGTCATTGACTGAAGTCAAAGTCAACAAATTTGAGCTTTTTAAGATGGTCTACTTTAGGCCTAATCTGTCCCAAAACAAAGTACTCAAGACAAGTTTCAAGCTGACAATGGATGATGTATTGAGAGTGTTTTGCACTAACACTCCTCTAGGCCCTGATCCAAAGGGCAAATATGAATTTTCGTAAGTGTTAGTGCATGTTTTAGCTTGGCAGGGTGTGCGAGCTGGATGCAACGAGATGGTTGGCATGGACTTAGAGTACCGCAATTGAGCGTCATTGCTCTAGTTTATGTTTTTTCCTAGAATTTTGTATGTGACTAGTTTTATCAACTGCTAAGCTCACAATAAGTGAGCGAAATGTCTAATGCAATGACATTGTTCTGACCCCTAGGGTCATTGTAATATGTCATTCTGGCTTGAGATTATATAAATGATAATTTATCATTCAAAAAATAATTAGTATTTGGTGTATAAGGTTCTAAAAGTCGCTAGTCGGTCGGGGACTAGCGAGTAGAGGAGTAGTCGGGGAGTACTCGGTTTTTAATTTTTGGATTTATGTTTATTTTTAAAACATATAATTAAATATAATTTTTTAAAATATATTATAATATCCAAAATAATAAAAAATAGTCAATAAAATGCGGAGTTTGGCCGATTTTTTTCGAGTTAGGCCGATTTTTTCGAGTTGGGCCGACTACTCGGTCGAGTTTCTTCCGGCCGACTTTGTACTCCGATTTTCCTAAAATCGCCTCGGGTGGACGCTGACTAACATGTACTCGCCGAGTACTCAGCCGACTAGGCCGAGTTTTAGAACATTATTTATTATATGTAATTTGTTTAAATACTGAAAGTGTTAATTGATGGACCTACTCTTTCATGTTGTGAGCAAGCTCCTGCTTAAATATCTGATCATTTTCACCCCATAACAGATGAATTCTCTGCAATATTGGCAAGATATATGAGGTTAATTAATCAAAAATAGAATAAAATGGATCATGGATGATGAAATATTAAGGACGCAGAACATATACATTTGGGTAATTTACCTGTGGGAATTTGGGAATGTTTGGCTCCTTTGTGTCAATGACTAGAGCTTCAAGGAGTTCTACCCACTCCTTCCTGTTGGTGAACATCATCTGTACATTGTTCGTAGCTAAAACACTTGGCAACAGGTACAGAAACTCTGCTTATAAAATCACATAATATCCTCCAAAACGTGCAGCTACCACACCCTAAAGATCAAGTACGCTTATCGAACCACGTCGTTCATTCGTTCATATCGTCTCATGTAATAAACCATGGGTTTACAATTATTCGATGTCACAGTCTAATTTTTTTGCATGAAAATGATATCATTCATAACTCATATTTGTAACATAGGGACCAGATGGAGAGTGTTTGAAATTTAAAGAAAATTATTAAAACAAATTATTTTGTATGAGTGAAATCATTCATTTCTAACTTTCGACCTACTTCGATTCAAAAACATAATTAGACGTCTCCGTCGATAATCACAGTTAACTAACCTGAAGGAAGTCTGTATGGAGCCGATCGGGAAAATACAGCTTCTTGTGAGCCGCCACCGACAGCAGAGCCTTGACACCCTTCACTGTCTGTGGCAGCAAAAGCTCCGACGACGACTCAAACCCTAGCCTCTTCATAGTCTCGTCGCTGACCGAACAAGTCATCGCCAATATCGGCCCGGAAACCACCACGACTCTCACCAGCTCCGGATACATCTCCGCCATCTTGAACGCCACCATGACGCCGTAACTGAACCCCACCGCCGTACATGTGTCCACCCCGAGCTTCCTCAGCCCCGTAGAGACGAACTCGGCCTGAAGAGCAGGAGACCTGTCGAGCTTATCAGTCGTCGACCCCCCGAAAAACAGGAGGTCGGGAACGTAGACCGAGTATTTCTTGGCCAACGCGCCCACCTGAAACTGCCACGTCACTATTCCCTCGGCTGCGAAGCCGTGTATCAGAACCACTACCGGCTTTTTGGGTTTGGATATGATCTCGGGCTTCTCTCCCTTCTTCTTCGGCTTGTTTAGGGTTTCTTTCTATTGAAGACATGAAAGGAAGTAATCCTAAGTGATTAGGATTGGTATCGGCATCATCATCCTAGTTGTACTAGAATTAGAGGAAATCTAGTCTTCCCTTATTTAGTTTTTGGTATAGCTAGAATTGTGGATCAAGGCTAGAATTGTGGATCAAAACCAAGTCTGTAAACCTGTATATATATGTGCACAAGCTGCCGAAATACATAACAAGTATTTCTTATCATCATATCACCCTTCTTTATGGTATCAGAGCCATTGTGCTCTTGAAACCTTTCAAACACAAAACCCTAACCACAAAAACCTTGTCAATTCAATGACAGGAGAAGAATCAAAACCCCAAACGGATTCATCTTCATCACAGAAGGGTCCGGCATGGGAGAATTCGAATCACCCTCTCTACATCCACCACTCGGATCAACCGGGAGCAGTTCTAGTTCCACAATCTCTAGTAGAGGACAATTTCAATGCTTGGATCGAAAGCATGAACATGGCACTTCAAATCAAGAACAAAATAGGTTTGGTTAACGGAACCTTACCTAAACCCTTGAAAAACCCAGATGAGCAGAACCAATGGAATCGATGTAATATTCTAGTCAAAACTTGGCTACTTGCATCGATGTCCAAAGAAATTTCCAAAAGCTTTTCTCATTGCAACATCATTGGCATGGATCCATTGCCAACGTTGAACAAAGTATATTCAATCTGTCTCAGACATGAAAAACAGGCAGCAGTGTCGGCAAACAAGTCCATTATGCAGCCTTCGGATTCAGCCATTTTCTGTGTGCAGCAGCAAGGCCATACCGTGCACAGCAGCGAGCTCATGACCGAGCCCTTTGCTGGGCATGTGCGCAGGCAGCAGCGCACCATTGGCAGCAATACTGGCAGCCTCGCAGCACAGGGAGCAAAACAGCAGTGGCAGCAGCGCAACACCGGCGGCAGTGATGGTAGACCGCGCTGTGAGAAGTGTGATAAGACAAACCACACCACCGAAAATTGTCGAGCTCATCTCCGCTGCACAACATGTAGTTACCGAGGGCACACAGCCGAAACCTGCAGAGCACATCTTCAATGTTCTTTTTGCAATTTTAAAGGCCATACTTATGAAGAATGTAGAAAGAGGAAGCATATGCAGTCTGGAGAGGGAGCAAGTCGAGTGAATCACATATCGGCTCATTGTGACAAGTCTTCTTCTTTTCCACTTTCTCAAGAAGACTGCGCAAAACTTATGGATCTCTTGAGCAAACATCAAACCTCAAACCGAGCTGGTAATATTCAAAACTATGAAGAACTATCTAGTAAGGCTGCCTCCCTAGCTAATAATTGTTGTCACACACCAACATGGCTTATAGATAGTGGTGCAAGTGATCATATTGTGTGTGATGATAAGCTTCTTACTTCGAAACAAATTGTCATGAATCATACTGTGAGACTTCCATCTGGATCATCTGCCCATGTTACGCATATTGGCACTGTTATATTTTCATCTCAATTAAAGCTTGAAAATGTGCTATGCATTCCCTCATTTTACCTGAACCTGATATCAGTTAGCAAGTTGGCTCGTGATTCATTCTATGTAACCTTGTTTATGAGACAACTTTGTATTGTGCAGGACCTACGATCGGGGAAGATGATTGGGATGGGCACTGAGAGGGAGGGAGTGTACTACCTCGACAATCACAGGAAAGGAACATGCAATGTGGCTCAAGTTCAGACGTCAAATCTTTGGCATCAAAGATTAGGTCACCCATCACAACGAGTATTATCGTTACTTCCTTTTTCCAAGAACAATTATGCATCAAATAATTGCCTTTTTTGTCCTTTGGCTAAGCAAACTAGACAACCATTTTCTTTAAGTGTTACTTTCAGCAAAGATTGTTTTGACCTAATTCATGTTGATATCTGGGGTGGTTATCATGTTCCTTCACTCACTGGTGCACAATATTTCTTAACCATCGTTGATGATTATTCACGGGGTACTTGGGTTTATCTCATGCAACACAAATCCGAAACTCGCTCTCTTGTTGTCAGTTTTGTCAATCTGGTTCATAATCAATTCGATAAAAATGTTAAGATCATTAGAAGTGATAATGGTCCTGAATTTGCCATGCATGATTTTTATGCATCCAAAGGTATTGAACACCAGACAACATGTGTTAATAATCCCCAACAAAATGGTGTCGCCGAAAGAAAGCATCGTCACCTCTTAAATGTGGCTCGTGCTCTTCTTTTCCAAGCTAATCTTCCAAAACGTTTTTGGGGGGAAGCCATTTTAACTGCTAGTTACCTCATCAACAGAACACCAACTCCACTTTTAGATGGCAAAACTCCCTTCGAAAAACTCTTCTCAAAAGCACCAATGTATGATCATCTTCGTGTTTTTGGTTGCCGTTGTTTTGTGTCCACACATCCTTCCAAGCCCAGTAAATTCGATCCTAGGGCAGTCGAATGTATCTTTTTAGGTTATCCTCATGGTAAAAAGGGTTATAGGGTTTATGATCTAAAAGGAAAGAAAATATTGTTTTCTAGGGATGTTATCTTTTTCGAATCAGATTATCCTTATCAAAACATACCCTCAACTCCATCTGATTCTTCTCAAAGCTCACCACTTAACTCTTCTGGTTTTGCCTTTGGTCATCCAGTCCGATTTTCTAGCGAAGCAACAAGAGGTACCACTCTCAATGAGATAAGCACCGATCCTGACCCTAATCCTCCTGTCTTAACTAGGAATCCTCCTTTCAATTCTCAAGAGATAGACACCGATCCTACCATATCAATTTCCGCTGCCAACAATATTGATCCAGAACCTTCCTCTACACTTCCTCCACACACTCCTCTTCCCGTGTCCGACACCAATACTCCAATTCCATTTGCTCCTCGACGATCTACTCGGCCTACAAAGACGTCTAGCCTATTGCAAGACTTTCATATTGAGGTAGCTCTCCCCTCACGTGCTATTCCTCCATCTTCATCGACCGAGGTCTCAGGTACAGCTCATTCCTTATCCACTGTGTTGTCTTATAATAGAATATCTCCTACACATCGAGCTTTTATTGCTGCCCTAACTATGCATCGCGAGCCTAGATCTTTTTCACAGGCAGTTCTTGATCCTAAATGGTGCACTGCCATGCACGATGAAATCCGTGCACTACAAGCTAATTGTACTTGGAGTCTTGTGTCACTACCGGCAAACAAACGTCCCATTGGCTGCAAATGGGTATACAAAATCAAGTATAATCCTGATGGTAGTGTTGAGCGATATAAGGCTCGTCTTGTTGCTAAAGGTTACAGTCAGATTGAAGGCATTGACTATAGAGAAACTTTTGCACCGGTTGCCAAGCTCACTACTGTTCGCATTCTACTCAGCTTATCATCTCTGCAAGGTTGGCATCTTCACCAACTTGATATTAGCAATGCCTTCTTACATGGAGATCTATTTGAGGATGTTTACATGCAGCTTCCTCCTGGATTCGGAGGAAAGGGGGAGACAAGAGTCTGCAAGCTTCACAAGTCTTTATATGACCTCAAACAGGCATCAAGGCAATGGTTTATCAAGTTGTCCAATGCTCTCAAAGAGGCTGGTTTTCAACAATCCTGGTCAGATTATTCCTTATTCACTAGGAATTATAATGGCCACTTTACGGTCTTGTTGGTATATGTTGATGACATAATTTTAGCAGGCAGTCACCTTGATGATATATCTAATGTGAAGCAATATTTGTCTGACAAGTTCAAGCTACGAGATATGGGAGTGTTAAAGTACTTTCTTGGCATAGAGGTTGCCCGTTCTAAACAAGGCATTGTCCTCAGCCAGAGAAAATATGCGCTGGAAATATTGGAAGATTCTGGTTTTCTTGGAGCAAAACCCACAACCTTCCCAGTAGAGTGTAATGTAACCCTAATGCAAGGGGAAGGGAAATTATTATCTGATCCAGCACAGTATCGAAGATTGGTAGGCAGATTAATCTACCTCACAATTACAAGGCCAGATATTGTTTATGCAGTACACATCCTTAGCCAGTTCATGGACAAACCAAGAGAGCCACACTTAGAAGCTGCACATAAAGTGTTGCGATATCTGAAGCAGACACCAGGTCAAGGTTTACTTCTACCTTCAACTGGTACCTTGCAATTAAAGGCTTATTGTGATGCAGATTGGGCGAGGTGTAAAGACACAAGAAGGTCAGTAACTGGTTATTGTATTTTCCTTGGTAATGCACCTGTATCTTGGAAAACAAAGAAACAAGGAACTGTGTCAAGATCCAGTGCTGAAGCTGAATACCGATCTATGGCATCTACATGTTGTGAAATAACTTAGCTGCAATACATCTTGAGAGATTTGAATGTGAAAGATACACGTCCAGCTTTACTCTTTTGTGATAACCAGGCTGCTCTCTACATTGCTTCTAATCCCGTCTTCCATGAACGAACGAAACACATTGAGATTGATTGTCATGTTGTTCGTGAGAAGATACAGAAATGACTTGTCAAACCAGCTCATATTCGAACAGCAGACCAACCTGCTGATTTATTCACCAAGCCACTAAGCTCAAAGCAGTTCAATGATCTACTGATCAAGTTGGGTGTTATCAACATACACTCCAACTTGAGGGGGAGTATTGAAGACATGAAAGGAAGTAATCCTAAGTGATTAGGATTGGTATCGGCATCATCATCCTGGTTGTACTAGAATTAGAGGAAATCTAGTCTTCCCTTATTTAGTTTTTGGTATAGCTAGAATTGTGGATCAAGGCTAGAATTGTGGATCAAAACCAAGTCTGTAAACCTGTATATATATGTGCACAAGCTGCCGAAATACATAACAAGTATTTCTTATCATCATATCACCCTTCTTTACTTTCAGGACCCAGAAGTCCATCACCGTGCCAGGCTCGATCTCCACCGTGTAGGGTACGACTCCGGCCATTTTTATCAGGCCATGCAGCAAGGGCTTCTGTAGTGCTACAAAGTTCACCATGTTTGTCTTTCTTTGTAGCTCTCACAATCCGAGTACTAGCTTCCTCACATATATAAACTAGGATGGAGTTAAGGTTTTTGTTTGGTGTTTGGTTGTTGTAGCTTGTCACTTGTGGAGTGGAAATGTTTGAATTATTGATCGCACACTCCTACTTGGTTACTTAACTACTTGTATGGAAGCTTTAATTTGCAATTGGAAGCTTCTATCTTAGAATAATGCTACAATTTCTTTGTTGGTGGATGATTGAATTGATTGAGAACCACTGACTATATATTCTAACTTGTTGCTACATACGTCTTTCTTGCACGTAATATCACTTCTTTTGCTCAATTATTAGTATAAACTTGTTTAATTAATTTATCAAAATCTTGTAATTTTACCTGTCATATAATAATATAATATTAGTACATGACATTCATATCCAACATTTAAAGATGTGTTTTTTTTGTGGAACAAAAAATTGTCTCCTTATGCAACTAGGAAAAGCTGGAAAAGCAAGCCTCAGAAGAAATTGTTTCCTGGTGCACTTAGGAAAGGCTAAAAGAAAGCTTCAGAAGAAACAAAAGGAGATCTAAATCTCAAGAAGGTAATAAGAACTATCTTTTGCATATCATGTCTTGATTGATCAATCTTATTCTTAGAAAAATTCTTGGAAGTTTGTTTAGAAAACAAACAATCTGCATCTAGAATGAGTTTGCTGATTATTTGAAACCATTCTCATAATTAGTATTCGATTTTATTAACATTCCTGTTTTGAATTGGTGAGTGATTGTGTAGGGATCTCATTGAGGGGGAGCTCGGCTCCTCATACATATATAAATATGCATTTGCAGCAGTACCTAAGATGCTGAGATTGCTGAGTTTTCTTTTTCATCTGTTTTTCTTATGAATTATACGTGTATGAATACTTGTTTGCCTAGTTAGTTAATTCGTGTATAATTCATGAATTATACGTGTATACGTATTATTCTCGAATTATACATCAGTTTCCCAAATTTTTCTAAAGATACAGAAAAATTTACATATTTTTGAAGGTAGCCGAATTATTGGCGTATATGTATTTTTCCCATATTTTAAAACTAAAAAAAAGCAAATATTTTTTTTTAAAAGTGATCAATTTTTTTGGTCTAATGTATTGTTTGTTCAACTAAGAAAGTCAATTAAAAAAATTGAATTTTGAATCCTTTATTATCATAATACTATTTACATTTCTTATTTATTAAATATTTAATATGTATTGATGTTTTGTATATAAAACCATGATTATTTATATTTTAGATGTCATAAAAATATGTATATATAACTACTAGAAATGACAAATATAGATCTTGTTCTAGGATATTTGATATATATGTGTGTCTTGGTCCATGCTTTGTATATGGGCTTAGCCCAATGAGCCTTATGCATGTGCCCTAGTTGTAATAGGTTTACATTATAGACTTATCCCAATCCATGAAGGATTTGTCCATTGTACTTAGAGTGAGTCTCTATATAAAGAGCTTCTCCCTATTCATAATAAGATTGATTCCATTCATTCCCTCAATATTATTCTACAACACGTTATCAGCACGTAGCTCTAAACCCTAAAAAGAGCAAGTATGCCACCGAAAAAAAAAAACCCAAAACCCAAATTTTTTTTTTTCGGCAGCCCCTGCCTGCGCACTGCCGCGAGCACCGACGTGCACCCTCCTGTGCACCACCGCGCACCTACCGGATTTGTATTTTTCTGTTCGTATTTTTCATTATATCTCGAATTAAACACGTATGTATCGTATTTTTAAATTCACCGTATCTGTATTTTTTAACCGAATTTTTAAACATATTTTTTATTTATAATTTTTAGATTATACACATATATATATTTAATATATAATTCGTCTTCCGTATTTTACTAAGTTTGTGTGAGAGTTATTAGGGTGGCAAAAAAAACAAACATGACTACGTGGCTGGAGTGTCGAGCCAATAATATTTGTGGAATTCGTGAAGTGGAGAACATGAAGTAGATTGTTTCTCCAAACATAAAATAAATAACCATGAATTAGATTCGTTTTGTGTTTTTGGATGATTAAGCAAATCCCAGGGTCGCATTATAAAAATGTGATATAGGATGTAGGTATAATCAGAGATCTCTGCATTCCTAACTCTGGAATTTGCATAGGCAACAGTGCACTGCATGCTTTGCACCGAGAGCTGGGTTTAAAACACGACGTTAAATTAGTTAATTCTATATTGCATGTGGTTATGCATGATGACGTGTTTTGTCTTGGGCTAAACGTAGTTTTTGGTTTACTGTTTTGTCTCTGGTTTGCGTTTTTTTCCTGGAAAAATAAATTGCAAACCGAATAGAGGAGGGAAGAGCATCTTTTGGAAAGCGGTAGTCGTCACCAATCTCTAGACGATCTGATTCTCTGTTTCTTTGGGGTGTCGTTTTGAATCTTTGATCAAAATACGGGTCGGGCTTCCAGAGAAGTTTGTTCCTATGCTCCAAAGGGTCCCTCTAATTCGTAAATTTATTTTCTGGGAAGTTTGACGGTTTGACCGCGAAAGGATCTAAAGGGAAAAAAAAATCCAATCTGTAAAAATCGAGCACTTCTCCCTCTCGCACACACAAAACAAGTGCTGCTTTGCTATGAATCATGATTGCCTTCGCTGTCTCTCTTTAGCTTTTTCTGAGTGAGATTTGATCATCAAAATCCCGGTTCTTCTATAAAGCTTATTGCTTAATTGCTGTGATGGGTTATTCTGGATTCGGGGACTGAAATTTGCCTTGAGACTTGAGGTGGTGGTGGAGTTGATGATGATGAAGAAGGACCTGGCTTTGGTTTTGGGTTCACGTGATTCCCTCGGGGGTACGAACACTGGCAAATGTAGTAGTACTTGGACCTCAAAAACTGGCTGTTATTGTGCTATGAAGAAAGTAGTGGTTGATGGATTTGACAACCCTGTTGAGATAAAGCTTAACGGAGTACGTACTATAGGGAACTATGGTCGTTGTTGAGAACAAAATCCTTGTTGAAAAGTAGAACTGATATATGCATGAGTGATACACATTTTCATGTGAAGTTGCAATCATTGCGGTTCATTTTGGATAAAGAAGAAACAATTACAAGACAGATGTCTGTAAAAACTTAACATATGATTTTTTTGATAGAAAATGGTGTTCGGGTAAAAGCACCATTTCAGGTCCAGAGCGACATGGGTAAGACCCATCCTCATAAGGTGTTTTTTATTTGCGAATGATCGAACTAGTGATCTCCTATTAACAGGAGTGTCACTGTCACATTCGTCTAACAAGCATGCCCAATCTGCTTCCACCAGACCAAACATGTACATCCTCACTAAGCACATCTATATAACACAACCATGAAACCGAAATTTGGTGTAAAGTTACAAATTACACTAACACGCAAGGTTCTAAAACTCGCTAGTCGGTCGGCCGGCCGGCCGGAGAGTAGCAAGTAGATGAGTACTTGGGAGAGTACTCGCACTACCAGAAAAAAAAAAACTTTAGCCGACGAAATTTTTTTCGTCGGCTAAGTTAAATTTTCATCGACTATAGTGGAATTTTAGCCGACGAAATAATTTTTCGTCGGCTATAGTCTGTGAACTTTAGCCGACGAAATTTGGAAAGTTTAGCCGACGAAATTAGGGTATTTCGTCAGCTAAAGTACCTTTTAGTTACAAAATTTCACTACGGATATTTTCGGTGTCTAATTGACTATTTTGATACCAATCTAGAAACGGAACGAACGTACGAGTCTAACTCATCACTAATGCCATAACATATAGGCTTTTTTAACCATCCGAGTTCGTTTAAGGCTTCAAAACGAAGTTTTTCTAAACACTTAACATACGAAAACGCCCATATCTACATCTATATGTGGTATTTTGGTCGAACCTTCAACATAACAAACTCTCACCATTATGAGACGCAACTGTCCATCTAAAAATTTTAAGACATTTACCCCTTAATGATACGGCTCCCCATATGGATAAATAATGGTAAATAGTAGGCATGTTGGGATTTTGGTCATCAAAATTCACAATCAAAAATACGACCTCAGATATCATCAATATGTTAAAATATGTCTATGATAAAAAAATTCAACTTGATCCGATAAATTTAAGGGCTTCATCCGGACGGTCAATCTCGTAAGTCAACCCCCTAAGTTGTATTGACCGCAACTATCAGCACCGAGGCTTTACTGGAATTACGTGATTTTTCAACCGTAGACGTATTTCACAATTCTGGTCATATCTTATTTCACGACTTTTTTGCGTTCTAAGTTTCTACATAGAGTTTATTTTCTAAACGGGACATTTACTTAAAGCTTAGTAAACAGGTTATACAACATTAGTAGGCATGTTGTGATTGCGATGATCAAAGTTGAAAAAAAAAAATCCGACCATCTGATATGATCATTATGTCGGAATATGTCTATAGAAAAAATTTCAACTTGATCCGACAACGTTAAGGGCTCGATCCTTACGGTCAATCTCATAAGTCAAACCCCTTAACGCACGAAAACTGTCATTTGACCGTCTAAATTACGTATTTTTCCCGGACCTTCAACTGAAAATAGTTTCAAATCGATGAGATACAACCAGTGGTATAAAAATTCTATGAAAAATTACCACCGGATATAGGGCTACCTGTAGGGAGAAAGAATAGAAAATTGCATTAACCGCAACTATCGGCACCGAGACTTTACCAGAATTACGTGATTTTTCAACCGTAGACTAATTTCACCATTCCGGTCATATCTTATTTCACGATTTTTTTTTCGTTTGATACTTCTACGTATAAGGTTTAGGGTTTAGACCATTAGGGTTTTAGCCGACGAAATTAGGGTAATTCGTCGGCTAAAGTTAAATAAATAACTATAGCCGACAGAATTAGGGTAATTCATCGGCTAAAGTTAAATAAATAGAATAAATAACTATAGCAAACGAAATTTATTAAAATTCATCGGCTAAAGTTAATTCAAAATTTTTAGCGGGAATTTTAAAATTTTTTAACTTTTTCCGACTAAAATTTTAAAATTTAGCCGATGAAATACCTTAATTTCGTCGGCTAAAGTTCAAAATTTTCTATATATTTTATTTTTCTCCTCGTCCTCCTCCTCTTTTGGTGGCAACAACTCCTCATCATCCTCTCCTCCTTCTTCTTCTTCTTCTTCTTCTTCTTCTCCTCCTCCTCCTTCTCCAGATGCTTCTCTTTCTCCTCCTCCTCTAACTCCTTCTCCTCCTCCTTCTCCTCTAACACCATAGGTGTAAAAACAAAAAAGAAGAAAAAAATTAATCAAAACTAAAAGAAATAAAAAAGAAAAATGAAATAAAAAATAAAATAACTATTAACCGACGAATTTTATTAAAATTCGTCGGTTAAAGTTAAAAAAGAAAAAAAAGAGAAAAAAAACAAATAAAATAACTATAGCCGACGAATTTTATTAAAATTCGTTGGCTAAATTTAAATAAATAAAAATAATATCTAGAGCCGACGAATTTTAATAAAATTTCATCGGCTAAGGTCCAAAAATTAGTGGGCTAAAGTCCAGACTTTAAGTGACGAAATTTTTTTTCGTCGGCTAAATAAATGACTTTAGCCGACGATAAAAAATAATTTCGTCGGCTAAAGTCTTGGCCGACGGCTTTTTCTCGACGACTTATTAGTCGACAATGTTTTGTCGGCTAAGACTTTAACAGACGAAATTTTGTACTTAACTGACAAAAATTTTTCGTCTGCTAAAGTACTAATCCTGGTAGGGTCGGTTTTTAAGTCTTGAATTAATTTATTATTTTTAAAATATATAATTAAATATATGATGTTTAAAATAATAAAAATAGTCAATAAAATATTACCATATTCAAGAGATAATAATGTCTAAAAAGTAAAAATAATCATTACAATAACTCAATGAGTTCTAAGTAATAAAAGCAAATACCGAATTCAATTCTTACAAACAATCACAAGCGTATCATTTGTAACTATGCCTCAAATTCTTCTTCTCCATATCCATCTTGTACACTATCCGAATCCGACTCAAATTTAAAACTCATATCACCTATTTCTATGACACATAACAATAGAACAACTAAACAAGACAATGTGACATATCAAAATTTATTTCGGCAATTTAAAATAGTGCAACTGTGCGAATCAGAGAGCTGCAAAGTGTGGGAGACTGAGAAATAAGAGCGAGAGACAGAGTTAGAGAATTAGGTTTGAACGAAAACGACGTCGTTCACTTTTTGTTCTTTTTTTTTTAGCTGACCGAGTTGCACAAAGTTGACGTAGTTGGACAGAGTACTCATCTGATTATCTTATGACCGATTAGAGATATTGATTAGGTAAAAATTAGCTTGGCTAGCAACCGAGTGACGAGTACTCGACCGAGTTGACTGAGTTTTAGAACATTGCTAACACGTACAACATTGTTACAAGCTAAAATTTGGTCATGACAAATAACTAAATTGAACTCAAATATAAAGAAGAAAAATATTTAGATTTAAGTTAGGATTCGATTTCTTTTACCCAATTATATAATTTATGTGAAACTATAATCAGTACTCATGAACGATACATGCAACTCATAAACCAAGTTTTTTTAATCAGGTAAATAGTATAACTTTTTTTTCGAGAAGAACATTGGTCTTTATTGATAGAACGAGAATACAAATTACAACCATGATGGATAACGGTGGTGGACATAAATTCTACACTCTCCACCCTACCTACCCGAAACAACAGCGATTACAGTGGACAAGAACTGATATCAATAAGGGTTCAACTGTAACCTAACCTAATCCAGAAATCACGATATATTCATACAGTCAACCTCAAGAAGAAACAACATTTTCAAACACTACATGCCAAATTTATCAGCATATATATATATATATATCAAATTTATATATATATATATATATATAAATTTGGCATGTAGTGTTTGAAAATGTAGATCTGGAACCTACCAAAAAAGCCAAGGTAGATCTGGAAAACTGGTTTGTTTAACCTTGCCGCCACAATCATCCATCATCTGCATACAACCATGCCACGAATCACAGACTACCATCTCCTCAAACTGCTTCCATAAAATCATCCGCTTTTGAGTCCACCATTGTTGCCCTTCCCATCCTTTAAGCTTGGACAATGGTTATCCAAAGCAAGTCCCATCTGACCACACCCAACAGGCATCGGCGTGGCCGGAGGCTAGCAACCGCGCCGCGATGTAGTCGGAGGAAGAGATAATTTTTTTGTGAAATCCCTAGAGGAGGCCGACAGGGAGTTTGAAAATTAAAGTCAAGAGGAGGCCGATAACACCAATTCCTAGACTATATTAATTACAACCTGACAATAGTATATTATAACTTATTAAGTACTTACAATCTTTCATTTATTAAGAGGAGACTATACCGCTAGATCAAGTAGTATTAGGAAAATCAAGTCTTTTTATTTGTTGTTTTTGCGTATAATATACATTTAAAATATAGGATTGGTTTTTTACTTGAATTTTTATTTTTTGGATTTACTTGGATAATTTAAAATCATTAGATTGAATAAAAATGACATGGGGATGTCATCATATGACCATATGATATTCAATCTAATGGTTTTAAACTATTCAAGTAAATGTAGACAATAAAAATTTAAATAAAGAAGTTAATTTTTAAAATATAATATACATTTCCCAAGTTGTTTAAGAATCTTTTTGTTTTTTATGTTTAAGAATCTTTGGATAGTTAACATTATTTTTCATTGTTTTTCTGAAAAAAAATTGAAAATTGAGTGATCGATTATTAGACGCGATAGTTCATGAAATGGAATACTTGTATTTGGAGGAAAATCCAGAATTGGGAAAATGGTGGGAGGAAGAAACCAGAGGTGGGATTAGGGCACAGCATCCCAAGCTGCGTGACAAGGACTAACAAGGGGTTCGGAACTGAGTACGTGAAACTAGTGGCAGAGAAGACAGAGCGATTCAAGGGGTATATTCGAGAATTGGGATTGGGGGTGATCGGCGCTTGGGTTGCACGTGTGGCTGTCCTGCGACTGGGGTTGCGCAACTCATAGGTTACTATTCCATTTTCCTTGGGAGGGTGGCAGTGACAGAACACAGATACGGATACGGACAGTGGTTTTTTGATATCTATTCCGCCTACTCGATTCGCTTCCACAAAACACCAGTCACCGCACCACTCTCACTACTAATTAGTCCTCGTGATCGGAGAAGGCAGATCTATGGAAGACTGTTCCCGCTGGTCACGTGGACTCTTTTGACTAGACCCAGCAAACGCCACCACCTGCTTATAACTAAGGCACCTACTCCTCCCCCTCCCTTACACTTGTTGATGCCCTACAATTTTAACACACACTGAGTTCAGGGCCTCAGGCTCGTCCCTCTAATACACACTCTCTCTGTAACATGTCTCTCCCAGTTTATCATCACCTCTTTGAAAGAAAAAAAAAATAAAATTAAAATCTATTTGCGTTTCACGACAACGTGGACTGCAGGTGCTGACTGGTATTTCACCCTTTTATTAGCTTATAAAGCTACCAGACAACAACCCCTCCTCCTCACTCTTCTCCTCCTTCCGCATCTCGTGCCCTTCATCATCATCTTCTTTCTCTTCAAACTTCAACACTATTTATTGTCTTTGGTCTAAGTTTCGAATAGGAAGAGTATTCGCAGTCCATAGAAATCACTATGCAGAGGTGCAGTGGAACTAGCTCCCAGAGCCACGTCATAGGCTCATGCTCATGCTCATGCGGCTTGTTCCACACCCAGACCAACTCCTCCTTCTCCAGGCTCTTCTCCGTGCCCAACCACAAGCCCTATGAACAATACGAGCCGTCGGATCACCACCAAATGTACTCCTTCGCCTCCCCTTCCCTTTCTTCTGTCGACTGCACTCTCTCCCTAGGCACTCCTTCCACTCGTCTCACATCCGATGACAAGCGAGGCGGACGCCATGAGCGACGGTCCGTTTCGAACTTCTGCTGGGACCTTTTGCAACCCAAACACGCCACTTCAGCGGCAAAGAACGTTAGCGGCAGCTGCGGCGGCGGTGGGTATGGCGATTCGCTTCTGGTTCGCCGCTGCGCTAACTGCAACACCACCTCGACACCACTCTGGCGAAACGGCCCACGAGGCCCAAAGGTTAAACGAAATGAATTTACTGGTTTATCCTGTGTCGTGAGTAATGATTGCTACTAACTACCAAGTCAAAGCAACAATGATCCATTTCGTTTACCAAGTACTAAAAAGAAGATATCGACCTTTTTCTTTTTTTATTCCAATTTAAATTTCTTATTTTTCTTTTTCTTTTATTACCACTCTACAGTCGCTTTGCAATGCCTGTGGAATCCGGTTCAAGAAGGAAGAGAGACGAGCCACCGCCGCAGCCGCCACGTCATTTAACGGCGCGACCTCGTCCGGCAGCAGCCATTCCCAAGCTCAGAAAATGCACTGTTATGCTCCGTCCATGAACGGTAACGAGTTGCTGACGTCTCACGAACCGGCCGACGCCGCCGGCATTCCCTTCCTTTCGTGGCGCCTCAACGTCACAGACAGACCAAGCCTCGTCCATGACTTCACCAGATGAACATGCCGATCTTGTTCTTCATCAAATGCTCCTAATTAGTTTCCTTTTTTCCCCATGTTTCATGCTTTTCTTTCTTTTCAACTTCACATTATAAATCTACCTACTACTACTACTACTACCTACCTACCTCTATAGTTCCGTTGCCCGTTTTCGCCGGCGGTCCATGGTCGTGATCTGAGCTTGACAGTGAGAAATCGCTGTGGACCGTTTGATAATGTATAACCTGCTAGCTAGGGAGGGTTTTGTTAGTGCTGCTATCTTATATGTAATGAACTGCAAGTTACAGATGACCTGAATCTCAAGCTATTTAATTTTCATGGTACTTTTTATTCTGCGTCGTTGTGATGAATGCTGATCATGATTACTGATTGGCCTATCCCATTGTTAGGTAACTGGGTTTTCAACTCGGTCCGGACACTGGCCTCTTTGCGGAACAGTGAACCTGGTTTTGTCGTTTCATGTTTTTTGCTATGAATTTGAATCTTGAATACACATAATGTGAATAATTCGATCATGTCATCGCAACAGTCTTATGCTATACATGTGACTACATGTTTGTGTTTGTTTGAGTGAACAAATAACTTAAACGAGCTTACAAATTATCTTCTTTGAAACATCAAAGAAAGCTATCACAAACGATTAGGGATTAGTATCAATATCCTTCTGTAATCTTTCTTTAATCCTTGTGTAACCTGAGTTTTTCTTTTCTTAGTTCTAGAAGTTAGCTAGAAGTCTTATATATATAGGACCATGTACTCAACGTGAATATACATAATTCAATTCATCACAATATCTCATTCTTACATATTCTTTTATGGTACCAGAGCCATAAGTTTCTAAGCCAATTTTCAAACAACAACTAGGGGTGGGCATGGGACGGGATTGAGGTTATCCCACGTCCCGTCTCGGTTGTTACATATGGGACGAGATTGGAACGAGCCTTACATTTTTTAGATTTGATCCCGCCGGGCCTAATCTCGGATGGGACAGGACAGTATCGGGACGGGACGGGCCCAATCCCGGCCATCATGCATCAATTTCTTTTCTTCTGAAAATAATATAGTTTCATTTGAAATTTTATCTAGGTGTCTTCATAAGATTTGTAGTAGACATCTTAAAATTCATTCTAGAATTTGAATCACTTGAAAACTATTTTTCTAGATTAAGTTATGATTTTTTAAAGTTTAGAGTCTCCATCAGTAAATTCTGAGATTCTGAACCAATTGACTTCTTTTAAAATACTGTATAAATTGGTTGGTTATTTAAAATTAGTGTCTTCATAAAAATTACATAGGGCATCCTAAAGATTAATTGAGAGTTGGAATCCCTCAAAAATAAGGTTTCTACAATTAGTTATGAATTTTGAAAGTTAGACGAGAGGAGCCTAATCTCAGCCATCTTGCATTAGTTTGGTTTCCTCTTAAAATAGTACAGTTTAATTTGAATTTTCATCTAGGTATCTTCATATGATTTATAGTAGACATTTTAAGGTTTATTTCAGAATTTGAATCACTTAAAAATAAATTTTCTAGATTAAGTTATGATTTTTTAAATGTTAGGGTCTGCATTAGTAAATTATGCATATAAATTATTAGATTTTGGACTAGTTGACTTATTTTCAAAAATTATACAAATTGGTTTGTTATATGAGTTTAATGTCTTCATGAAAGTTATAGGGGACATTTTAAAGATCAGTTGAGAGTTGACATCTCTCGAAAATAAAATTTATATAATTAGTTATGAGTTTTTAAAGTTAGACGGGACAAGACGGGCCTAACGAGATTCAAAATTTCAGTCCCGCGCCTCGTCCCGTTGTTTCGCTAACGGAACGGGATGAGTGTTTTTAGTTTCAAATCCCGCTGGGATCGGGACAGGACCGGGATTTACAGGATTTATGCCCACCCCTACACAAAACCCTAAACCTTCCCTGCTGCAAACAATGGTAGGAGATGATCAAAAACCAGAGATAGCATCAAAAACCCCTGCATGGGAGAATTCAAACCACGCCCTACATATTCATCATTCTAATCAACCAGGAATGATACTCGTTCCTCAACAACTAGTGGAGGACAACTTCAGCTCTTGGATTGAGAGCATGGACATGTCACTTTAGATCAAGAACAAAATAGGGTTAGTGAATGGAACCCTAACCAAACCCGTCAAGAATCCAGATGCACAACTGCAATGGGACCGTTGCAATATTCTCGTCAAGACATGGCTGCTAGGATCAATGTCACCATCAATTGCCAAAAGTTTTTCTCACTGCAAGGATGCAAGAACTGTTTGGCTTGAGCTACATGAGAGGTTTGGACAAACCAACACCGTTCAACTTTTCAATATTGAAAATTTTATTCATGATTGTACACAGAGACCTTCATCTGTTACAACCTACTTTACCCAACTTAAAAGCCTCTAGGACGAGAAGGAATTTCTTTGTAATATTCATGCGTGTATGTGAAGCAGGAGAGGAGATGAAATCGTATGTTGAAACACAAAAGATCATAAAGTTCTTGATGAGCTTAACATAAGAATTTACTGTGGTTCGGAGCAATATCATTGGCATGGATCCCTTGCCAAACCTGAACAAGGTCTATTCAATGGCACAAAGGCATGAGAAACAGGCAGCAGCCTCGGCTACCAAAGCAGTTATACCAGTCTCAGACTCTACTGCATTATGCGTACAGAAGACAGACATGAAAGGGCAAAGCAACGACTTTCTGCATGAACCGTTTGCAGACATTGTGCGCAAGTAACAACGTAATTCTGGTGGCAGTGACATGAAATCACGTTGTGCCAAATATGATCGCTTTAATCACTCAACTGAGAATTGTAAGGCTCACTTGCGTTGTAGCACTTGCAACTATATAGGCCATACTGCTGATACATGTCGTGCCTATCTGCGATGCATTTTTTGTAATTTTAAAGGTCATACAATTGAAGAATGCAGGCAGAAGAAGAGGATGCAGTCCGGTGAAAGCTCAAGTCGTGTAAACCATATATTGGCATCCCATGATAATCAAGGCCGCACAACTGAGTCATTCCCATTTTCTCAGGCTGAGTGTGAACTTCTCAAAGAAAAACAATTAACCACAAGCCGGTAACATTACCAACTATGAAGAACTCACTGATAAGGTCACTTCCCTAGCCAATACTTGTTGTCACACACCAACATGGCTTATAGACAGTGGTGTCAGTGATCATATTGTATGTGATGCAAAACTTCTTAACTCCAAACAAGTTGTCATGAGTTATACAGTAAGGGTACCATCTGGATCATCCGCTCAGGTCACACATATTGTGAATGTTATATTTTCATCTCAATTGAAATTTGAGAATGTGTTATGTGTATCTTCATTCTATCTGAACCTGATATCAGTCAGCAAACTAGCTCGTGATTCATTCTATTTGACCATATTTCTAAAATAACTGTCTTATGCAGGACCTACTATCAGGAAAGATGATTGGGATGAGCCATGAGAGGAAGGGAGTGTACTGCCTCGATATCCACAAGAAAGGAACGTGCAATGTGGCTCATGTTCAGAAATCAAGCATATGACATCTAAGATTGGAGCATCCTTCACAAAGAGTAACATCGTTGTTTCCTTTTTCCATGAACAATTGTGCACCAAATAACTATTTAATTTGTCCTTTGGCAAAACAAACCAGACAACCATTTCCTTTAAGTACTACTTTTCAGTAAAGAATGTTTTGAATTAATTCATGTTGACATATGGGGAGGTTATCATGTTTCCTCACTCACTGGTGCAAAATATTTCATAACTATTGTTAATGATTATTCACGAGATACTTAGGTTTTTCTCATGAAATGTAAATCTGAAACGCGTTCACTTCTTGTCAGTTTTGTCAATTTGGTCGAAAATCGTTTTGAAAAACTTGTCAAAATCATCAGAAGTGACAATGGTCTGGAATTTAACATGCCTAAGTTTTATGCGTCCAAAGGCATCGAACACCAGACAACAAGCGTTAACAATCCCCAACAAAAATGGTGTTGCCGAAAGAAAGCATCGTCACCTCTTAAATGTGGCTCGTGCTCTTCTTTTTCAGGCCGGTCTTTCAAAACATTTTTAGGATGAGACTATTTTGACTGCGAGTTACCTCATTAATCGTACACCAACTCCACTTTTGAGGGGTAAAACACCTTTTGAACAACTCCATTCCTAAGAACCAACCTATGATCATCTCAGAGTTTTTGGTTGTCGATGTTTTGTATCTACTCATCCATCCAAGCCCAATAAATTTGATCCTAGATCAATTGAGTGTATTTTCTTAGGTTATCCTCAAGGCAAAAAGAGATATAGGGTCTATGATTTCAAAGGAAAGAAAATCTTGTGTTCTCGTGATGTAATATTTCATGAAACCGATTTCCACTACAAAACATCACATCCATCTCCATCACTCCCTACATTTCCTTCCAGTTTACATTCTGATGTTATTTCTTTTAATTTTAGGGGAACAGTGCATGATCATGGTACAAAATCTACACCTCAAAATCGTAATCATGTTCACACATCTTCTCCTAGTTCTATTAGGACTCCTATCGATACCAATCCTATTCTAGTTATTGATAATCCCCCTATATCTCCGTCACATAATATAGTCTCATCCCTTAACACAATGTCCTCCACAACTACAGCTCCTCCTAATCTCGCTGCATCCAATCTCGAGTCATCAATACCCTTTCACATCTCGTCCTCACCTCTTGTTCCAAATACGCAGTCTGCCACAAACATAATTCTCGTGTCTAGTCCTCATAATTTGAGTCGCTCTACAAGGCTAACAAGAACATCAATCCTCCTGTAAGACTTTCACATCGAGGCAGCTCTCCCCTCATGAAACATTCCATCATCTTCATCGACCACGGTCCCAGGTACAACACACTCTATATCACATGTGCTGTCTTATGATTGTTTATCTGATAGCCATCGAGCATTTGTTGTTGCTCTAACCTTGGATAGAGAGCCTACATCTTTCTCTCAGGTTGTTAAAGATCCAAAATGGCGTAAGGCCATGAGACATGAAATTGATGCGCTGCAAGCAAACAACACCTGGAGTCTTGTATCACCCTTGCTCACAAACGTCCTATTGGATGTAAATGGGTGTATAAGATCAAGTACAACCCAGATGGAAGCATAGAATGATATAAAGCTCGTCTTGTTGACAAAGGATACAATCAGGTGGAAGGAATTGATTATAGAGAGACTTTTGCCCCAGTTGCCAAACTCACCACAGTTCGCGTCCTACTCAGTTTATCATCTTTGCGTGGTTGACATCTTCACGAACTTGATGTAAGTAATGTTTTATTGAATGGTGATTTATCTGAAGATGTTTATATGCAGCTTCCTCCTGGTCTTGGAGGAAAGGGAGAGAATTGTGTATGCAAGCTACACAAATTCTTATATGATCTCAAACAAGCTTCAAGACAATGGTTCATTAAGTTGTCAAATGAACTCAAGAAGGCTGATTTTCGTCAAAGCTGGTCTGATTACGCTCCATATTGCATCAAATCAAGTTTTTCATGAACGAACTGAACACATAGAGATTGACTGTCATGTCGTTCGTGAGAAAATGCAAAGAGGTTTGATCAAGACTGTCTACATCAGAACACAAGATCAACCCGCATACCTATTTACCAAACCACTCCCATCTACACAGTTTACCGATTTGTTGAGCAAGTTAGGTGTAATTAACATACACTCTAACTTGAGGGGGAGTATTGAAACATCAAAGGAGGCTATCCCGAACGATTAGGGATTAGTATCAATATCTTTTTGTAATCCTTGTTTAATCTGAGTTTTTCCTTTCCTAATCCTAGAAGTTAGCTAAAATTCTTATATATATAGGACATTGTACTCAACATGAATATACATAATTCTATTCATCACAATATCTCATTCTTAAATATTCTTTTAGTATTTACAGCTAAGTAAATGTTAATTACATTGTGTTAAAAGTATTTAATTAACACTCACGGAGTCACCGTTTCAGGAATTATGAGTTGAGGGAAGAAATGATCAAATGAACATTACGTACGTATAACATTGATGTGATAAATCTAGGTGACGGTTGTTCGATTGAGCATGACAGATCAAAGAGGCTACGAGTTTTCTCTTTTCAAATAAATGCACGAGGGCACATGGATTGGTTGGTTTTGTTTGTACTTCCAAGTTCTCTTCCAACCAGAACAATGCTTTGACCTCTCGCATTCCTTTCCTCCTCCCGCCACCTGTTCCACTAAACCCTAATCTCCCCAACCTCACTACCACCAGCTACCTCTTCACTCTCAGCTCCATAACCAAAACCGAACAACTATGGAAACCGATAACTCAGTGGACCTGAAGGTGGAGGAACTCTTGAAAGAGAGCTTGAATATTCACCTTTGCTCACCAAGTTCGTAGACGACGCCGTTTCGTCTATCAAATAAGCCATCGCTAAAATTCCAGAAGACCTCAAGCTCCGGTCTCTTTTCCAGCTCCGGTAATTGTAGCATTTTGAGTTCGATTTTTACTGTGCGATCTTATTCAAAATGCATTGTTGGACGAATTTGATTGTTAGTGTTGGTTGGTTTACTGTGGATTTTGGTAGGTTACGGCGGATTTAGCTCCGGTATTTGTCAGACATTGGTGCAGACAAAGCTGAATTCGAGTTCAAGAAGCCAAAATCGGTTAAGATTGGCGGCAGTTATGTTATAGAGTGACTTGTGAAGCCTGAGTTCAATGTGGATATTTTCGTTCAGTTGCCCACAGTATTCAGCTAGTTATGTAATTGTTTGTTATCGGATAATCGCAATTGGAGATTAGCATAGCTTTTGGATGACAAGATTAGTGATTGAGATGCCAAAGTTTATAAGTTTTTGCTTGTTTTGCAGGAGTGTTTTCATGAGAAAGATTATTTGAATTACCGGTACCATGCGAAAAGGTGCCGGTACCTTTGTGTGATTAAAAAGTACTTGATTTCGTCGTCGTTAGTTGGTAAGGTTGTGTTGGTTGTGTATCCAGGTTTGTTTTCCTGCCATATGTCTTCACTTCAAATAATGTCTCTTCGATGAATTTATATTCTCTGGATGTAATAATTAGTTTCTACCATGAACTTATGATTTGCAATACTTTGGTTTGACAGCCAGGAAACACACGACACTCCCTGGGTTTTTTATAAGAATAATTCCTACTGCAACATCTCTTTTTAGCATTCCAAAATTGAACCTGCAGCGGAACAATGTTCGTGCTGTGAGTAAAGGTAACTTAGTGTTTCTTTGCAATTTCATTTTTCAATGGACATTGTTGTTTATATTGGAATGTTCTTCTGAAGGGGGCATTCCTCAGGCTACTCCCAAGTACAATAGTAGCATTTTGGAAGACATGTTTATAGAAGATACTGAAGAACTTGCCCATGCAAACTTTTCTTCAGTCCAAGGAACTACGAAAGGGATTAATTTTGCTGAAGGTATACTACCAGGCTCCAATCCTTATTTTGAGATCTTGATGCAACGTCTCTGTGACAACTGACAAGGGTATTTCTCATTGATGTAGGTATGGGCTCGCCGCATGACGCCAATATATGCTCATGATTGCCTGAATGGATATCTAATCTCTGTCATATTGGCATATCTTATGGATAGGAACCATGTCAATAAATCAATGAAGGCAATGCAAATATTTCGTGTTACAATGAAATTCATTGGTATATTTTTCCCCCTTTTACACCAAGCACTTGTCTACTTGTACATACATTTTTATGCTCCAGTAATTTTTTTTATCAAGGATAAAAAGAAAATGTATCTAAGGTCTGTGCTAATGAGAAATGAGTCGGTATAGTACATTAGCAAAGGAACTGTTGCAGTCTGCTATTGAATTTGGTGGTATCTTCTCAATGAAACTTATTCACAGAGATAGACCAAGTACAATGCTTCCTTTCATTCTTTTTTTGAACAATCTAAGTTTTCTAGTGCCAGATTAACTTGGCAAGTAGAATCATACTTCAGTGCACACAGACAATTGGCAATTTCAGTGTACTTACCACCGTCTTACATGAACTTTCACCAACAGGTTCTTGCGTTTACTGTCAGACTATGACTGGACCTTCTCTGCATTAGTCGACATAAATAATGATTTGACCCCAAATGATGAGAAAGAGGAAGAGTAAGTTTTGCATTAACATAATAAGAATCTGTGATAATTGTTGGTCTCTTGTTTCTTTAACTGCTACTGATAGCAGCTCCACTTCAGGAAAACTTTATGTTAAGTAGAAAAGGCTATGAAGAAATTCCTCAAAATGTAAATTCAACTCTGTTCTTAGCTACAGCATACTACAAGGCATCTGAGGCCTGGACCAGATTTTCAACAATTTCAGTTGTTTGTGGATCCTTTTAGTTGATTTGTTCACGATATTAATTTTGTTTGAAATTCTTGATCCTTTTCCCATTGTGCCACTTTTATTATTGGTCTTGTCAATTGCAAAAAGTTCGACTATTTAATGCCTGATACTTTTCCACTGTTTCATTAGAATGTGTATGCTAAATTCTTTGTTAGAATATCAGTTTGTATCTTGATTTCCAGTGGACATCGGGGACTTTCTTTCGGTCATAGGATGATCGTGATAATGTGTAATCTTCAATAGATGGATATTTGATGGCTGGCACTAGATATTATATGATTGCACCAAGTGCAGTAACTCTTCTTTTCTGAATGTGCTCTGCATTATAGCTGGTCTCTTTCCTAATGCTTATCCAAATATTGATCTTTTTGGATATGAAGGGAGCTAAAAAGGTTTATGGCCTATGCTGGAAGCAGTGCAAACTTGTTGACCAAACTCATATTGGAGGACCAGAGTGATTCTTATAGATGGGAGGTGAGCCTGACAAATCTATCAGTGCTTATGCATTTACATGTTGCATTTTGTGGTATATATACGTTACTCAAGTGTACTGATTGGATTGCAGTGCCTTTTTTGAACTCCTTTGAACAATTACGACGCTGTGATTCTTCA
Organism: Comarum palustre; assembly: GCA_951800085.1. NCBI lineage: Eukaryota > Viridiplantae > Streptophyta > Magnoliopsida > Rosales > Rosaceae > Comarum > Comarum palustre. The sequence goes on from OX637575.1 coordinate 5,764,724, forward strand.
TAGAGAAAAATTACCTTATCCCCAACACCTCTTTCCATCCTAATTGAATCACGGTAGATTTTTTATGGTACCCAGGTGTTTTATGTGTCTATGGGTTTACTGTTCTCTCTTCCCTTTTCTTACAATGCATATGCTCTCATTTTGGTCAGGGGTGCATGTGGCAGGTGGGAATGCAAGCAAGGGTTTCCACCCCTTTCTTTTGCCTGGAGATTTTAAAGGAAGCTTAGAGGATCTAAGAAACAAAGTATTGGGAAACTTTGTTCTGCTGAGGTGTTTTATTGGTGATCTAGAGGCAAGTACATACAATGTCTTGAATTATTTGGTTTTATTTTTCATATGAAATCATCAGTTCTTGTACTTGTTCAATGCTGCATTTGCTCACATTTTCTTCGATATAGAAAGAGTACTCCAGTGCTTTCCAGCTATGTTATGATTCTCTGGGTGGTGATGCTGTTGGCATAACATGGGGAGGATACAGTTCAAAGGTATAGATAACAAGTTGAAAAAGACGTTCTGAATGTGTTTCCTAATTCTCAGAATCCTTTTCAGAAACGGGGGCTGGACAAAGCAGACGAGGAAGTAGAAGATCCAATTGATTTGTAAAAGATGTTGGCAAAGTTGGAACAGGGTTCGTGAGGGGCGTTTATCTTCTTAAAGCCCCAAGGCGGTCGTAATTGATCCATCTATTCTACAACACTCGATTCATGTATCTCAAATTTTGCTTCCGAGTTACTGCTGCTTTATAGCTACATACAACTATAGAGATCTCGTGCACCTTAGAAATGTGAGGAGAGGACAGGTTTCTCGAGGTTAATGATCTTGTTTGTACCAAGTTCATACAAACTTTCATTGATTTATTTTAGTCAACAGACTTTTAAAGTTACACTTTGAAAAGTTTATACACTTTCACTGATTTCTTAAAACCAACGATTTTTAATCAGACTTTAACTTATTTATAAAATCTACAGATTATGTAAATTTTCTAATACTTGGATTATGTAAATTTCCCAATACTGAGTCACATGAAAGAGACCATATAATGACACTAATTACAAGTTTAGTGTTCATCTATCTAATTTTGATGCATACAGTTGTAATATTTGATTGAGATATATAAATATAGGTAACAAAAATGTATGTTAACTTAAACTACCAACATGCATACTTGTATGTAAACCAAAAACTGCTAGACACATGTTCTAAAGTGGGACAATAGTTGTTCACAAGTTTTATTCATGTACCTAAATATAATTGTGTATGTTCATGTAGTTTTAGTATCAAGAGTTAGTAGATAATATTTAGGTCATCGAGCATTCCAACCATTACAATTGAAAGACAATAAAATGTTAACATTTAACAAGCATTGATAAGAATATGTTGATAATACAAAATATTATAAAAGAAAAAAATGAATAAGAAAAGATGATATAAAGAGAAAGTCTAGTCTTTTTCAAATCTTTGCTCTAGTGGGTGAAAAAATATAGGAGTTTGGTGTGTAATTTACACTACAAAGTCCGTAATTATCCATGAGTTACTAATTTCATAAGTATGTCATGAGCCGTGACTTGATTGGTTAAGACGTTTAACTAACAACTTGAGGTCACAGATTCAAACTTCTTTGTCATATGTAGAGTGTGCGAGTTATTAATATTTTTTAACTAATTCCATAAGTATGAATGATATTTTAAATACATCTAAAATTCTATTTATTTTAAAAAGTATCAATTAAATACCTCTGAACTTTAGTAGAATTCATAATGATTTTTTTTAAAAATCTAGTTGAATACACCCAGATTTTTATGGACTATTAAAAGTCTGTATTAAATACACCCGGACTTTTAGATTTCATGGACTTTAAAATCAATACAATGCACCCCTCAATTTTCTTTTATATTATGCTTATTTTGAAATCAAACATCCAAGAATTTGAACTTGATGACCATATATGAGCAATCATCAGTTTGTCACCATTTACTGTTAGAATGTTTGACGTGTTAGTTATTGCCTATTCAACTCGAGGACAATAATACAACTTTGGTTGGAATCAGTATTGATCGGATTTGATCTCACATTTCTGAAATGACTGTCGATGACCAAAGGAGATTGCAGATTCATCTGCAGCGAGGATTAGAACCTGGTCGCTGCACAAGGGTAGTTAGAGACTTAGAGTGCTTCATGGATGAGCTTTTCTGTGAGCTCTTTAGGCAGTCCCATTACAGTGTCAGTTGTTCCTATCTGCACACACCAAAAGATGCACATAACTATGAAATTCATGGCAAGGCAGCGTAAAACTACAAATCAAGAGGTGCATGCACATGGTTTGGGTGCCAACTCATTTGGACATGGAAAAAATCTACAGAGAAGACACAGATCACAACCATAACATGCATCAAGTATTCAAGTAGTAGACTCTTGATTGTATCTATGCCTGTAGTGAATTGAGAGAAAGAGAGTGCTAACCACTGCTTCTACAAAGGGTGATATCATTGGATGTTCAAGCATCAGACCCCCAGCAACGTTGAGCGTGGTTCCCTCCTCGATCTGGCCCAACATCAGAATTTTATATAGTTTCCAACAAAGTTGCTTGCAAAAAACAACCAAAAGGGATTATGCATCCAATCTTACCAGGTTGCCAATAATCTCATCTGGTATGACATGAAAATAAACCTGTATCACAACACCATTAACCATACATTATCCTTCGCAAACTACCAATGAAATGATATAGCTTCAAATTGTTACTCAAACAACTTGATTGTTCCTTAGGAAGAGGATACTTCAGAATGAGCTTACGAAGTGAGAGATTGAGTACCTCAGCGCTGCGCCACCCGCCTCTTCTTTTTCCTGTTTTAAGGTTAGTCACAAGTACAGACCCTATCACTCCTGCTTGACCACCAGAGTAGCCTGCAACACATAACAACTTCACAATTGCATCCACCTAATTCTAACCAAGTAAAAACAAGCCAGTTCCCATATATGCAAACCTTTGATGAACTCCCATGCTTCTTCCTTGCTGGATGGTTTTTCCCGTATGATCCCTTCATACACCACCACCTCAAAATCATTAAGATGTAGTAGTGAGAATAATCTCAATCACAGAATACACTCTGAAAGAGGCAAAAGGCCGTCCCTAAAATGCAAAACTGATCCTGGTTTTCAAGTTCTTCACTCAAAACATGTTTTCCGGATAGAAACAATACTGAAGCACAGATGTAATGCCATTGTACTGATTCTTATTATAGTTAGCATCCCTTTGTTAACCATACTATTCTTCTAAGCCTCTAAACCAATCTAGCAAGTCAGTTACATTTCCTATAACTCCTATAAGTCGAAAATTGAACATATACAACTTAAACGTTAAAACTGCTTACTGTGTCTGCAGTTATCAACAGCATTGCTTGATCACCACCTCCATCAGGCTCACTAATTTGCATCCTTGAAATGATGGCATCTGCCTAACAAAACAAAACAAGAAAGCACACTCTGTCGTTCAAGTTTGGACTTTTGAGCCAAAAATCAAACCAACCAAAATCCTAATTACTGCAACAAAAAAAACTCAAATCTCACACATTTAAACAGAAACAAAGAACATTGATTTGGTAAAAACAAATATACTTTTGCCTCAGCTAAAACCACCACCAACTCTTCAGGCTTATCCATCCTGATACTCTTCTCGTCAATATCTGCAGTCTAAGACCAAAACCCACAACCAAATCAATGTTTATGAAACACCCATACAATTCTTATAGCCAGCTTCAGATTATAAAGATGTACCATGATTGTGAACTTGTAGCCCATCTCCGTCAGTATCTGCCGGCGTGCCATTGACGCCGAGCCCAAGATTACCTGTCACCACAAATAGAAAGTTTATTACAAAATTTGGCTTTCTAAATTTGGTGGGCAATGCTGTACCTGAAACGACATCTTCCTCCTCAGTTTTTGATTCCGAGTTTTCCCGTTTTGGGCCTAAATATGCTTCAATTTTCGTTCGTCCAATTCGAACTTTCGCGGAATACAAGATTTTAGCCAATACGACACCGTCTTAGTCAGTTATCCTAATTTCGAGGTGTGTGATTAAAATTACTCTGTATGATAAGTCATAATGTTGGCTGAGGAAGTTATTATTTTGAGATCGAAATAAAGATTTTTTTGTTGAAAAAAACTGAGATCTTTTTTATAAGGTATTTGTTATTAACACACATTTTTATACTATTAAAACATAATATTGTTTTTCTTATCCACATATTTTATTTTTATTTACAAATTTAGCACTTAAATTTACATCTTAATTAGTTGAAAAAGAGATCGGATACGTTAATAACAAAAAATGATGTGTTAATAACACCACACTTTTTATCAACGTTCTAATTGCACCTCTCATGCTTGCACTTCATGTATAATTAAATACTTCAGTTTTCTAGAATGCATAATGCATTTCACAAGGGGCTCTTAAATTATTAACTAAAATTAAAAAAAAGATAGGTATGAAGTTTTAGTATCCCATCATACTAACCGTGAAGTTGATTTTAAGCCAACATAATGATGTGCTTGTATTTTCCTATATTTCTATGCCCTTTAATCTTGATATTTGTATAAGTTTTCCTTGTTTTTAGCCTATTTACTTAAAATAGTGTGTTTGTAGGTTTGAAGAGCAAAGTTGAGGAAAAGAAGCAAAAACGGGATAAAGAAGGATTGAAAGGAGTTTGCAATCCTGACAGCTGAAGCAGTCGTGACAGAACAGCCAACTTCGAGGATTTAACTGTGCTGTTCCAGGAAGAATCAGAGAGTGAGCCTTATATGCACGGAAAGGCCTGGATGTCTAGTTTCTATAGAATTTTACGGTTCGTGATTTCGATATTCCTAGAGGGAGATATGGCCGTTTTAGTACAGACTGTTCAGGAATGACGAATCTACACTGCATTTGAAGAGCTCGAGTTTACAAGACTAGAATGACTTGGCAAAATTCCATGCGAGTTAATTCAGCATTATGGACCTTTTGAGAGTCCAATACATGTTTCCTTGGACATTTAGAAGTCTCCTTTCGGGCTATGCAATTAAAGAGAAAACCCAAGTCTGAAGGAAGAAGGAAAAGGGTACCATATAAATAGAGACTTTGTCAAGCATACAAGAGAGAGAGCCGGATCATTCAATTCATAATTCCATTCTAGAGGCTGCTGTCCTCCACCGGTTCCATGCTCCATCTCCATTCAATTAGATTCTTTATGTTTTCTTTAAGCATGAGTAGCTAAACTCTTTTCTAGGGCTAGGATGAAGCCCTAACATGATTGTCTACATGTTTTGATATTCAATTGATGGATTGTTAGTTTCTTTTTAGATAAATTCTTAATCTCTGCTTGATTTGTTGCTTGTGATAAAGTTCTATTGATTCGCGACCATTAGGCTTTGCATCTAGCTATCGGAAGTAGAATTTGAGGCGTAACTGCAATAGAATTCTATTTAGCTTCTTGAGATTAGGAATTGTAAATTATACTGTTGCCGTAACTGGAATGGTAGTTTGCATGGTTCTCTGTTTTCTAAAGCATCATGAGTCCTAAGTGTTAAATTTATGCCGTAACTGGATAGACTGCATATTGGGATATACGAGCTCTGCCGTACCTGGAGAGATTCATACGATTAAGGAGAACTAAGGTCTAAGTGTCGTAACTGAACTTAGATACGAGAACTGTTATCTGGAGGAACATAATAATCCATTAGTTGTGTCAAACCGTAGATAGGATTGTTTGTGGTAGATTCCGACACCCTAGGTTCATCATCATCATCGAATTCATACTCTCTTCAAATTCAATTGTTTTCCTCTTATTTTCTATTTACGAGTTACTCTTCAGTTGCATTAAACCCTTTCTCAAACCTCATAAATCACAAGTTCATTTAGTCTTGAGTCATTGTTTCCGTGTTCGTTGCATTTTGCTTCTTGTTCCTATATGTTTCAGAGTAGTTAGATTAGGTATTTCATAATTTAGATTGAACTAATATCCTCGTGGGATCGACAACCCTTTCTTCTTCCGTTTTCTAAACTACATCCACCCTGTATACTTGCAGGATTCCATCAAGTTTTTGGCGCCGTTGCCGGGGATATTTAGTTTAACTTTAATCTTTAAATTCCTATTCTAATTATAGTTGATTTGATTTGATTTGGTGTGGAAATTTTTTTGTGTCGTTTTGGTGTCAATAACATGTTCAAAAAATCAGTCCAGTTTTTTCTGTTCATTGTGTGATCTGTAACTGTTTTGCAACGCTCATTATGAACTGATAATTTCACATCTTTGCAGGGGTGTCTTATATCACTGGAAAGATACATAAGTCTATTTTCCAACCCAAAAAGCGGATTGCAATTCCGAGTTCGGAGCAGAGAGATATCATCACGGAAGTGGACAGTGCGCAAATCTGGCAGATTTCCTACAGAAAACAGGATTCCTTTTCCTTTTGTGTTTAGACGTTCTTTTCCTTTTCCTATTCGATTTAGGCTTTCCTTTTGTAATATTTGTGTCTTAGAATCAGTATTTAACTTGTTTTCGTGTGCCTAGGTACACAAATAAAATTCTTGGAGATTTATGCACGGGAGGAGATCACAGTACACAAAGCTTCTTCCTATCGATCACGAACTTGAGAAGACTCTTAAGGATCTACAAAGGCAGCAACTGAGCAGTAGATTGTCACCTAAAAAGATGGGTGGAGTTGTTCAGCATAATGTCTCTTTAACAAGCATAGTCAACAATGTGTTCAAGAAAAGTGGTGCAACATTAAAGGTGAATGGTCACAGAGTTACGCCATATTTGGAGTCTTTTGGTGGTGAAGCAACGGAAGTGTTATATCTTGATGATGCTTCTTATGTTTGATCGTTGCTAAGTCTGGCTGAAGACTTTAAACTTAGCGCTCCTGGGAGGCAGCCCATGGTTTTCGAGGATGGAGTGGTGAAGCAGCAGTTCAGCTAAAGAGTAATATACTGCATCTGCTAATCTATGGCAGAAGTGTCCGATTCTGACTTGTAATATGTCGATTTTATGTGTTTCGACGAGGGCTACAAGACTCATTGCTTTGCAATGAGCCCGGGCAGTTTGTGGCCGAATAATACTGTCTTCAGTGTCCGATTCGGTAATTCATGGAAAATTCTACTTGGAGCATGCTTTCTTCTTCGGCTACATCCAGGGAGTTCTAAACTCAATCTTTGCCTTTCAAATTTTCATTCTTTTTGTGTTTATCCCTTACTTGTTTGATGCATTGCCATGCTAAAATGTTTGACATTGAGGACAATGTCTTGACTAAGTTTGGGGGAAGGGAATTTTGATTTTTGTTTTTCTATGTTTAGATTCACATGTGGTAGTAAAATACTGAAAATCAACTCTAAAAAAACTTTATTAGTCTGTTTGTTGTTTTAGTTTCTTCCAACACCTAGGATGAGAACATGAATTGGATTTGCATATAGCTGATGATAATGATGAGCATTAATTTAGGTCTAGACATCAATCTTTTGTTAATATTTTCTTATGATGGTCATGTTTGGAACAATAGCCAGGGTTAATATGGAAATTTGTGGTCCAGAGAAACATATGATGGTTAGTAAAGACTTGTATAACCTTATGTGAGTTTTTGAGCCTATTGCCTATTTTTGAGAGTGTTATACATTAGTTCTGATCTTTCTTGCTAGACAGGGTACATGATCTCATTATTGTCCTAGAACTTGCTTCAATGGCTCTCGAAACTTTTCATTGTCTCGCATGAATTCAGCTATAGACGTATTTCACTATTCTGGTCATATCTTATTTCACGATTTTTTTGCGTTTGAAGGTTCTTTTTTTAAGGATCAAAAGATTTCACTCCTACCCTTATGGTGACTTGAGCCCATGACTTCGTCAATAGGTAGTGGATGCGTTTGAAGGTTCTACGTAGAGTTTGTTTTTAAAACAAAATATTTACTTAAAACTTATTAAACAAGTTATACAACATTAGTAGACATGTTGTGATTCTGATGATCAAACTTGACAAACAAAAATCCGACCATCTGATATGATCATTATGGTAAAACATGGATATGGTAAAAAATTCAACTTGATACGACAATGTTAAGGGCTCGATCCGGACAGTCAATCCCGTAAATCAAACAGCTAAACGTACGAAAACGGTCATTTGACCATCTAAATTATGTATTTTGGCTGGACCTTCAACTGAAAATAGTTTCAAATCGATGAGATGCAACCAGTGGTAAAAAATTTACAAAAATAACACCCGAAGATAGTGCTGTCTATAGGGAGAAAGAATGGTAAATTGCGTTGACCGCAACTATCGGCACTGAGACTTTCTAAAATTACGTAATTTTTCAAATGTAGACGTATTTTACCATTCCGATCATATCTTATTTCATGACTTTTTTTTTGAAAATTTTGCTTCCTATGTACAGTTCCAAAGAAAAAAACTTTTGGCTGATTTGTTACTGTATTTTAATCTTAACCGACGAAATATAGTTTTTTCTGTCGGCTAAAACCTAAGATCCTAGCGGACGGAATATGAATATTTCCGTCGACTAAGAGCTTTCGTAGCCGACGGAAATAGCCAGGAACACAGTTCTGTCGGCTAAGAAGTGTTTAGTCGACGAAAATTTCTGACGACCTTGTTCCATCTGCTAAGAAGGTCTTAGTCGACGAAATATTTCTTCTAGCCGACGAAACAATTTAGATTCCGTCGGCTAAGAGTGAAATCCACTAGTGCATGCTACGATTTGTTACTCAATTTATGCAAAAAATCCATAGTTGTGGTTTCAATCCTTGATTTTGACCCACCAAGCACACATGTCATAGATATGGACCCAAGCCACATCTACGCATCCTCAGGGCTTGTAGAAGTGGGTATGGGGTGGAAGGTTACGAAGACGCATGACGCGCGTTCATCGATTTAAACGTTCGTTAATAATTTCAGTCTTGGACCAAAATTCATGCCCGACGAGTTAAATTGATAACAAATTGATGAAATACATGAGAATAGACTACTATTTTTCCTAAACCCAAAATACTTTTGATATCCAAAAGCCGAACACCTCTTATATTAAAAAAACCTACACATTTCCTTACCCAAATGACCCAATTCCCTTTTGTTTTCCCATTTTTCAGTTCCTTTATCTCTCCTCACCGCAACTTTACACAAGGCACTGTCCCTTTCGTCTCCAATCCGAGAAAGAAGCAAGCTTGTGACTGGTCCCAAGATAGCACTGTCATCCTCTAATGATGATATCGTGGAGCTCAAGCTACTTGGTGCGCTTCGTTGAGGGTTCTCCGTCTCCGTAATAGTCCTCGCAACACCCTTGCAGCGAGTCATCTCTTACACTTTTCAAGCCAAGTTCATCTTTACTGGATTTTAGGGCCAATATCACGTCTCTCGGAGGAAGGAAGCCTTTTACCCAACTGATAGGGTGTTGCGGGGCATTGGAAAATTCACCGATTCAGCTCTATAAAAGAGCAGACCTTGTAATAATCTTGTCTCACCAAGCAATAACCTATAATTCCTCCATAAACACTTAAGCCAAGCTATCATGCATTCAAGCAATACTATTTCTTACTCATTCTCCAATTCATGTTCTTGAAACCTAGCCTCTTTCCCAGAAAACCTAATTCCGAAAACCAGTCCAATTCTCTCATTCAATATTGTGCTCTTCAGCTCCCACACAATACTCAAGCTACAAGTCTCATTCATTGATTTAATCAAATACATGATTGCTCATTAATCCAGTTATTGAATTAATCTTGGCCTAGTCACAAACAAATTTGAAAATGACCCTCATATTTTGACGACTATTCTGAGGACTAGGTTGTGATTCACACAGTTTGTTCATCATCTAGTCCATTTGTTCAGCATGCTTTTGTTATTCATAATTGTGCAGATACTTAAGTATTCACTGAAGTAGTCAATGTTTCCAGTCTTCACCAATCAATACTTTTATTCTGTAACAGTTTGATGATGTAGTCATGAATATTCGATGAAATTGTCAAACAAGTATTTGCTCATGTATACAATGAGTACCTTGTAATGCTACCAATATTCATTCTTTACCAAGTTGCAACATGCTTGTAGACTTGGAGGCTAATATTGAAAATTCAACTCCCAATCACTGCAACGTACATTCATGTCGAAATGAAATTTTTTATTAATTGATGTTTGCAACCAAGCCCCCTCTAGAAGAGGCATTCACAATTAACAAGTTCATATGACAGAAATGCAAATGTCGTAAAACAGTCTTACAGTCCAACAATCCAAATTCTAAAAAGCCAAACTCATACATCATAGTCATAACTCCCATAATCAAGTAAGCAAGAGCAAATGAGCAATTCATAAATCACCAATAGTACAAGACAACAACTCAAAAAAAGTGATAAAACTAATACAAGTCTATCAGTAAGCAAACAGGTAAATCATACAAACTAATGAACCATTGAACAAAGCATCTCCATCTCCATCTCCATGACTTCAAAGCAAACAAGGCTGCAAGGATGCATCTCTATAACTTCAAGTCTTCATCTTTTCAATGATATGTGCACTTGTGCACTTCACCTGTTACATATATTAGGGTATAATACATTAACATTAATAACACCAAAAACCTAGACAGCTTCAAAGTTTATTCATCAACAATGTGAAGCCACTTTTACTTGACAATAAATGATTAGAATATAGATGAGAGAAGGGAAGTAAGACTTCTAGTAAGAGATCATGACATCATAGCTTCAGCTTATTTTTGACTTAAGCCATGGCAAGGAGCTAACTTATAGGACCTGTTCGGTCATTAATTTCTGCAATACTTTTCAACTAAAACCTTGAATGAAATATAATGGTTGTTACCTCAAACATGATGCGTCAATTTAAGTTAGATTCTTCCCGACCATTCCCAAAGCTCTTGATTTTCATCCAACAGACCCAAAAGAACTGCTATCAGTGTCCTTGACACAATATTGTATTGTGATTTTAGTCCAATCCTGTGTGGTTAGACCTCTGGGGTGCATAGGATCCTAAAATTATGCAATTACTGTAACATATAAGTAAGTCGGGCTTTCGGGCCCAAAACCTGCCATCAAATTTCGGACCTGGAACCGACCCACATCTATCAAGACCCAGCCCAACACGACCAAATTTTTACCAAATTGAGATTCTTGGCAAGCTTTCGGTTCATTTTGCAGTTCATTAGTTGGTTTTTGCCAAATTGCAATGGTCCTTCTCGACCAACTTGTTCCAGCAAAGACTAGCGGCTACAGCCTCTATGCCAGTTTGTTCTTCGTTCAAGTCTTCATGTGTTCTTTCCAACCCTTCCAGTAATTCTTCCACCGGATTGGTGGGACCTGACAGAATCCAGTGAGTTGCAAATAGTGTATTTAATTAGGATATTCCCTTATTATGTAGGATTTTTTGTGGATACTTCTTCCTTGTTAAGTAAGAAATTATGCGGATATGTCTTCATATATTATGATATGTTTTCAAGTAGACGTAGGGAACTTCATCTGTTATCTTTAAACAAAGGGGTGGAGGCATCGTGTTGGAATAAAGTTTGAATTGTTTTTTGGCGCCAAAATTCGGTTCAACACTGTTGCATCACAGACGAAGTTTGCTGCGTTTCTTCTGCTCAGATTTCGGTCAATAAATCCTATTAGCTAGGACTCAGTTTCATTGATTCATTCAAAGTAGTTAGTTCCATAATCCTAGGGATCAACATCATGATCAGTCATTTTAGCTTTTCGGTTGTAATCGGCTATTATAAAGCCTTGAACATTGCTTTAATAAAATACAGCTTTCACAGAGCATTCAAACTCGTTGTGTGTTCATCTATAGTCCAACAAGTGGTATCAGAGCCCCATCACAGGGGCCTGATCAGAGTGAGTTAGTGTCAAACACGAGTGAAAGAAAGGAAATCAGAAAGTGTGAGGAAAAGAAAATGACGAGTGAAAGAGATGGTATGCTTACAATTCCTAAATTTGATGGGGATTATGAGCATTGGGCAATGCTGATGGAAAACTTGCTCAGATCAAAGGAGTGGTGGAATCTGGTTGCTGATGGATATCAAGAACCAGCCAGAGGAGTGGTGCTGAATGGAGCACAACGAGCAGAAATTGCAGATTTAAAGCTGAAGGATCTAAAGGTAAAGAATTATCTTTTTGCATCAATTGAGAAGTCAATACTCAAAACCATTCTTCAGAAAAACACTGCAAAAGAATTGTGGGACTCGATGAGGGCAAAATATCAAGGAAATGAGAGAGTACGAAACTCTCAGATGAACAGATTGCGCAGAGAGTTTGAAATCCTGGAGATGAGACCTGGAGAAAATGTAAGCGAGTACTTCTCCAGAGTGATGGTGGTTGCAAATGACATGAGAAATCTAGGAGAAGACATGCCAGACTCGAAAGTTGTTCAGAAGATTATGCGTACTTTGTTAGAAAAGTACAACTATGTAATATGTGCTATCAAGGAATCGAAAGATGTCAACACTCTTTCAATTGATGCACTTCAGAGTTCACTACTTTGTCATGAACAGAAGATGAAAAAAAACAGCAATGGGGAAGAACAAGTGTTGAAAGTAACTGAAGGAGGATTTAGAGGAAGAGGAAGGGGTTCACCTAGAGGCAGCTTCAGAGGTAGAGGTGGTGGACGTAGCAGAGGATCTTTCAACAAAGCAATTGTTGAGTGCTTCAAATGCCACAAGTTAGGACATTTTCAATATGAATGTCCTGACTGGGAGAAGGGAGCTAATTATGTCGAACTCGATGAAAGTGAAGAGCTGCTTCTCATGGCACATGTGGAAGAATACAAGGCAAGAAGAGAAGAGGTATGGTTTATTGATTCTGGCAGCTCTAATCACATGACTGGAAATAAACTATGGTTCAATAGTCTAGATGAGAGTTATAAGTCAACTGTTAAACTCGGGAACAACAATCGAATGAGTGTTGTGGGAGAAGGAAGTATTAGTTTGCATATTGGGGGAGTTATTCACACCATTATGCATGTCTATTATGTTCCTGAGCTTAGAAATAATCTGTTAAGTGTAGGTCAGCTACAAGAAAAGGGATTAGCAGTTTTGTTGCAGGACAATATGTGTAAAGTTTATCATCCTTCAAAGGGTTTGATAATGCAGACTGGTATGACAACCAATAGAATGTTTGTTCTATTGGCTGAAATGCATCATCACAGATCACCATGTTCCAGCTCTCCTGAAGCAAGTTGTTATAATACTGCATCAATGGATCAATCTCATCTATGGCATTGTAGATATGCACATCTAAGTTACAAGGGACTGAGAACCTTGTATCATAAGAAGATGGTAAAAGGTCTGCCTTTAGTGAAGACACCTTCAAGATTATGCAAGAACTGCCTGATTGGAAAGCAACACAGAATTCCATTTCCTAAGACGAGTCAATGGAGAGCAGAAGGAAAACTACAGCTTGTACATGCAGACTTATGTGGTCCCATCAGTCCTGAATCAAATGGCAAGAAGAGATATCTGGCTACTTTCATTGATGATTATAGCAGGAAGATATGGGTATATTTTCTGTCTGACAAAGCAGGAACACTGACTGCATTCAAAACTTTTAAGAGTTTGGCAGAGAAGGAGGTAGGTGAAGGAATAAGATGCTTAAGGACAGATAGAGGTGGAGAATTCTGCTCTGAAGAGTTCAATGAGTTTTGCAGCTCAAATGGGATAGTTAGGCAGCTCACTGCAGCCTACTCTCCACAACAGAATGGTGTAGCTGAAAGAAGAAATAGAAGTATCATGAACTTTGTCAGGAGCATGTTATCAGAAAAGAAGGTTCCAATGAATTTTTGGGCTGAAGCTGTGAGATGGACAGTACATGTAATGAACCGAAGTCCAACTGCTGTTGTGAAGGATCAAACACCAGAAGAAGCTTGGAATGGTCACAAGCCATCAGTGGAACATTTCAGAGTATTTGGATGCATTGCACATGTGCATATCCCTGATCAAAAGAGAACAAAACTTGAAAACAAGAGTATGGAATGTGTGTTCTTGGGTTTGGGAGAAAACACAAAGGCATACAGGCTCTATAATCCAACTACTGGAAAAATTGTCATTAGTAGAGATGTAGTGTTTGAAGAAGAGGAAGGCTGGAAATGGGAAGACAAAGAGAGGAATAGTCAGATACTAATATGGGGAGATGATGAAGATGAGCAGAATGAGACAGAATCTGAAAGTGAAGAAGAAAATGTTGAATCAGGTGAAAGTGGAGAATCGAGAGAGAGAACTCTGGAAGCATCATCAAGAGAGTATCAAGAAGAAAGTAATCAAAGTCCACAGCAGGGGAGGATCAGAAGAGCTCCACAGTGGTTGGAGGAGTATGTTTCAGGAGAAGGACTGTCTGAAGAAGAAGATGTCAACATGGTACTTTATACAGAATATGGTGATCCTAGTTCATTTGAGGAGGCAGTAGGCAACTCAAAATGGAAAGAAGCTATGGATGTGGAAATACAAGCAATAGAAAAGAATGAAACATGGAGTCTGACTAAACTTCCAGCTGGTGCCAAAGCCATTAGAGTAAAATGGATATTCAAGACCAAGCTCAATGAGAAAGGAGAAGTAGAGAAATACAAGGCCAGGCTAGTTGCAAAAGGATACTCACAGAAGCATGGCTTGGATTACAAGGAAGTTTTTGCACCTGTTGCTAGGTGGGATACAATTCGACTGATTCTTGCAGTGGCAGCTCAAAACAATTGGTATGTCTTCCAACTAAATGTCAAGAGTGCTTTTCTGCATGGTAAATTGGATGAAGAAGTTTTTATTGAGCAGCCACAGGGATATGTAAAAACAGATGAAGAACATAAAGTACTGAAGTTACATAAAGCTCTTTATGGTCTCAAACAAGCCCCACGAGCTTGGTATAACAGGATTGAGTCTTACTTTGTTGCTGAGGGATTTGAAAAGTGCTCTAGTGAACATACTCTCTTCACCAAGAGCAATTCAGATGGAAAAATTCTGATTATCAGTGTGTATGTAGATGATCTGATCTTCACAGGCAGTGATACAGGTATGTGTGAAGAATTTAAAAACTCCATGCAACATGTTTTTGATATGACAGATTTAGGAAGAATGAAGTACTTCCTGGGAGTAGAAGTAATTCAAAGTGAGACTGAGATCTTTATCAGCCAAAGGAAGTATGCTGGTGAAATATTGCAAAGATTTGGGATGGAGAAAAGCAATGAAGTCAAGAATCCTATAGTACCTGGGTTCAAGATTGAAAAAGATGAAGATGGCAGAAAGGTGGACATCACACAATACAAACAAATGATAGG
This sequence comes from Comarum palustre, assembly GCA_951800085.1. Lineage (NCBI taxonomy): Eukaryota > Viridiplantae > Streptophyta > Magnoliopsida > Rosales > Rosaceae > Comarum > Comarum palustre. The sequence continues at coordinate 5,780,015 of OX637575.1, forward strand.
AAGTCTGATGTATTTGACAGTAACAAGGTCAGATTTGATGTATGTGGTGAGCCTAGCGAGCAGATACATGGAGAGGCCCACTGAACTACATATGCAGGTGATCAAAAGAGTACTGAGATATGTGAAGGGTACTACTGATTATGGAGTGAGTTACAAAAAGGGAGAAGGATCTGGAAAGTTACTGGCGTTTACAGATAGTGACTATGCTGGTGACAGTGATGATAGGAAGAGCACATCTGGATATGTGTTCATGCTAGGCTCAGGAGCAGTATCTTGGAGCTCGAAGAAACAACCTGTGGTCAGTCTTTCCACAACAGAAGCAGAATATATTGCTGCAGCTGCTTGTGCTTGTCAAGCTGTTTGGATTCAAAGAATACTGAAAAGTATTGGATGGAATGACGACAACTGCACAGTAATCCAGTGTGACAACTGCTCTACGATCAAGCTAACCAAGAATCCGGTTCTTCATGGAAGAAGCAAGCATATTCATGTCAGATATCATTTTCTGCGTGAACTGTCCAGTAATGGAGTAATTGAGTTGAAGTTCTGTAGAACCCAAGAACAAGTTACAGATGTAATGACTAAACCCTTAAAGCTTGAGAACTTTGTCAAGATGAGAGAACTGCTGGGAATATGCAAAGGGAACTGGAAAATGAACTGAAGCTTGTTATAGTTCAGTTCAGGGGAGGATATGTTGGAATACAGTTTGAATTGTTTTTTGGCGCCAAAATTCGGTTCAACACTGTTGCATCACAGACGAAGTTTGCTGCGTTTCTTCTGCTCAGATTTCGGTCAATAAATCCTATTAGCTAGGATTCAGTTTCATTGATTCATTCAAAGTAGTTAGTTCCATAATCCTAGGGATCAACATCATGATCAGTCATTTTAGCTTTTCGGTTGTAATCGGCTATTATAAAGCCTTGAACATTGCTTTAATAAAATACAGCTTTCACAGAGCATTCAAACTCGTTGTGTGTTCATCTATAGTCCAACACATCGATCTCCAAGACTGCAAAGAAAGCTGAACTAGTTAGATCAATCTTCTCGGTTTCAAATCATGGGGTTCTCAAGTTGGACAGACCTGCCTCAACATCTAATGGATTTAGTTTTACACAAATTACAATCACCATCAGACTATGCGCGGTTTAGTGTTGTTTGTATGTGGTGGAATTTTATAGCGAGAGATCTTCTAAGAAGACGCACTAGGTTAACTGGTCCTCCAATGCTCTTGACCTATAGTGGCAAAGAAGAGACATGGAATTTGTGTGACATGAGGAATGAGAAGGTTCTTGATTTTCAATTGGAATTACCAAACATACGGTTTTGTGGGTTCTCTGAGGGATGGTTAATATTTTTCGATGAGAATTTTATAGTAACCCTTGTAGATCCATTCTCCAGAATTATAAGGAGGAGAGGCAAAAGAAATTCGATGGTTGGCCTTCCTCAATTACACCCTCCAAAGAGAAATACTGAACGACTTAGGACTAGGGTTGCTCCTTACTGTGATTTTTATGTCTACAAGGCTATAATTACAGCAGATCCAGTACTAAACGCAAAAGATTGCATCATTGTGGTCATATATGGGCATCTATTGTGGTTAGCTTTCATTAGACTTGGTGCAGACACAAAATGGACTTATGTTGATCAAGACGTTTGCAGAATTCGGGATATTGTTTATATTGAAGATAAACTATATGCTGTTGATGTTCATAACCAACTTTTTTGTTTTGACATTACTACTAGTCAATACAGCTTTACATTGGTTGGAGAAGGATTTGAACGACCAGCAAAATGGTTCACGACATATTTGGTGGAGTCATCTGATCAGAGAGAACTATTGATGGTTCATAGGTATATGGGTTTACGTCACCGATCACGACGCCGAGAGGCACCGCGCATAACAAAGAAGTTCAAAGTTTTCAAATTTGATGCCCATAATCATAAGTGGAACAAGATACGCAGTTTAGGTGATGTTTCACTTTTTGTTGGAGACTCTGTAATGTCTGTCACGACTTCAGATTTCCTTAGTTATCTTCCAAACTGCATATACTTCATACATGATTGGGATCTTTCCCATCATCGTCAGCGACATCGTGATTATGGTGTGTATGACATGACAAATAAAGATATATATCATTTTAAAAGTGCATCAACTCCAATCAAGATGAGTAATCGTACACCAATGTGGATAATGGCAAAGCTCAGATTGTAAAACGCTAGAGAAAATAAGCATCTTCTTTAATTCTCCTCTATATATTGGAATTCCACACTTGTACTGTTGGGATTGTATGGGATAATTCAAATTGTAGTCTCATTCATCTAGCTCAACGTAATAAGCATCTTCTTTAATTCTCCTCTATATATTGGAATTCCACACTTGTACTGTTGGGATTGTATCGGATAATTCAAATTGTAGTCTCATTCATCTAGCTCAAAACGTTTGTCTTCTTCTTTCTTTTCAATAATCCATGAGTTATCAAAATGATTTCTTTATTAACCACGAGTGCTTTTACAAGAAAGTACCTCTTGACTTATATCTCTTTGTAGTGATTGAAGATAAACTATAACAAGAAATATATATAACTCGATCGACCGTGGAGGCGTAGGTATGCACAAAACTAAGATTTTGAGTGTAACATCTTCTAGACGTTTCATGTATGATCGAACAAGATTACAATCAAGTCTGCAAAGCCTGAAGTGTGTGAAAAGAATGTTGAAGAAGTCACTTTGCAGATTAAAGAAAAATTTGCTCATGTTGACTCGGTTATCAGTATTGAAGAAGCCTCGCCTCAAGTGAATCTTCTAAAACCGGAATCAAAGGTCATTCAAGAAGACAATTTTGAGAATCAAGAAAACTTCTCTCAAGTTGCATTTGACAAACGCATCTATGATGTTGGATTCATGGTTGTGCCTTCAAAATTTGCAGAGTCTCAGACTTCTAAACCACAAATTCAATAATTGGATTTATTATTGAGTTTGTTTTCTACAAAGAAAAATTCATCCAAATGGTACACCAACTTTCAGTCCTTATAAACTTTAGTACACCAACTTTCTAAAACATTAGAACGGTACTCCATCTTTTCAGTCCGACCTAGTATTGATAGTTTTAGCCGTCGACTCGTTAAAACAAACGTTTGCTGGCAACTTTTTAAGGATATTTTGGTCTCTCGAATCAACCCCTCAATTTACATCCTAATATTTTCCCGCCAAATTATTAGTTCAATTTCCACCCCTTGGAACACTTGCCGCTGTGGAAGACTTGCTACCCCGATCCTCACTGTTCTCAGAATCCGCCCGAGCAGCAAAAACTCCCGCATATCTAGAATCCGGAGTAGCACCACCAAATCCATCGGCTAATTGACTTCCCTTTAGGTACCCTTCATTTTTTGAAAGCCGACTAGGGGATGGCCTTCAAATGTCTTTCGGATTTATACAATCCATACGTCCTGGTACTGAACGTGAGAACACAAAACCACCATTAAAGATTTCTGGAAATGCGAAGGGAAAAGTTGATGATGTTTCTTTTGCTCAAGGGGAGTCTCTCGAATCTACAATTTTATTCGTGCTAACCGTGTTTCAAGGAACAAATTTATGTCCTCGATTGTTCGCAAGTTTGATAATCCTAGCTGGACCGCTTTTGTAGTACCTTTCCTTATGTGAGTTCAGTCACCTGTGCAACTCCTGGAATTTGTTCAAGTGTGCTAGTTGAGAGTACTGACTGCACGGAAATACTTGCCTTGCTACCATTTACAACATCTGATGAGCCCCTATATTTAGTCTATGTTATAAATAGAGCAATACAAGTTAAGGCTGGGCAACTTGAAGTAAAGCTGAAAGCTCTGACTATGCATCTGTTACAAAGAGGTGCACCCCGTGGGAATGGCGTAATTAAAGAGGTCCCTGCTGCTCCACCCTTTACAAGAGGAATGGCACAGTGGACTTGAATGGGACGTATCCACCCGAAGAAGCTTTCCGCCCTGCTCCAAATTACATGGCAGATGTGGATTTGAATGGGATAATTGAACAAAACCCAGCTGATCAGTCTGTCTCAAATCACGGTACCATGTTAGAGGCAAAGATCGGTAAAGGTTATCAAGAATTGGTACAGAGATATCAGGTACCAGGAGTTATGACACTGCATTTGTCTTCTCTTTTCTTGCTTGTATCTATCAAATAACTAGCCTTGCTTACTTGAAATTACCATTTAGTCCATATATATCTATTGAGTTCTTACTGTTATCACTTATCGTTATTTAACAGGAATTCAAGAATGCGTTGAAGGAGGATACAGTTGATTTCTCAACTTACACAACAAATGTCAAAAGACTGAACTACCAGCAGCAGCAGCAACTACTACTCTCCTTCCTCCTCGCACGAGTCTCGGTGTGGCTCGTGTGAGCTGAGAGCCGTGGCGGAGACGGCATGGAGTTGAAGAAGGAAAGCTGATGACGTTTCGGTTTCGGACCACCGCGCGGCCCAGATCCAGATGATCGAAGAGGTGCTTCGATTCGCCGGGATTTCTGGTCTCTTTCTTTTAAACTTGTTTGATAAATTTATTGAGAAATGGATTGTGTGTTGTGAACTGAGGGAGTGGTTTGTTTTTTGTGTGGTGGGATTGCAGAGAAGTCGGCAATAGGGAAGGGGAAGAATGTGGTGGATGTTGGGTGTGGGATTGAGAGAGAGAGAGAGGGGGAGAGTAATAGTGGGAAAGACACACCCAAGACTCCCAAGAGAGGCCGACCTCGGTGGAGTAATAAGGATTAGGGTTTTTATTTGTTTTTTTAGAAGGGGGAGGATTAGATTATGGGTATGATAGGTTTACCAAAATACCTTATAATTTTAAATTTTGAATAACGTCGTAACGAAATTGACGGTTAAAAGTATTAATATTAGGTTGAACTAAAAGATGATGTACCGTTCTGATATTTTAGAAAATTAGTGTACTAAAGTTTATAAGGATTGAAAGTTGGTATACCATTTGGATGAATTTCCTTTCTACAAATTATTCTTCTTTATCCAAGATGAACTCAAGGTCGAGTTCTTTTGAAGTGGAGGAGACTGATATAGAACGAATGGGGACCGCTTTCCGACAAAAAATAAATATTGGAGATTCGTTTGATCGTGACAAATTATTTAAGGACATCTAAGTTCGTTGGGCTTCCAGAAGACTTTTAATTATTTTTGAGTTCTATTTTTTTATTATTTTGTTTGGTTTTATTTTAATTAGTTTGTTTTGGACTTTATTAATTCATAGTCTTTTAGCTTATATCAGTTGTATTAGTTAACTTTGATTTTATAAAAAAACCTTTGAGTTTATCTTAACTTTTCTGGTGGATTCCAGTTCTTCTCGTGAATTCGAGATCAAACATAAATTTATGGATTCCAATCTCCTATCCCTTTACTTTCCGCTGCATGAAAAGTAAGGAAAAATTAATATCTTGACTAGCTTTGTAGTGAAAATTAACCATTGCCTATATATAAACTGATTAATTTTCACTACAAAGCTAGTCAAGATATTAATTTCTGGTTCAGTTCATCAGTAATATAGGTCACAACATGTTGACTCCCCCAGACCTTGAAGGGGAAATTGGTTTGACAGGTACTACATATCTTTAGACAATCATGTATAAGTTTGTTAAACAAGCTTGTTCTTTGTACTGGTCGACTCTTCCAGGTCTTATTAATACGTACTCTAAGATTTGCCATATTGTAGCTTACATGGAAACTTCAAATCCTTAGACAATCATGTAGATTGTAGAAGTTTGTGAAAAAGCCTGTCTTTTATTACTGGTCGACCTTCCAGGAGCAGTCTCATTAAAAGTTTTATACTAGAAAATTTGTCTTATTCTTAAAGCGTTCTCCTTGAGTTGATGATTCTTAGATAATATTCTTGACAAGAGGAAACATCTTCCATGGTAAAGTTTATCACATTTTCACCGTCAATTGCTTCTTTAGTTAATAACCAGATACTGTGTTTGGATGTGGAAAACTTACAAAGTACTTCGTTTTGGATGCGACATTTGTGATTTTGTTACAACAAACACCTTTGGCGACGAACTGTGATTAGCAAAATAGTAAAACACTAAACCAATTAACCAAACTAGTTTACCAATGATGGAGATCATATTCAGCAATTTCAATCAAACAAAAAGTACCATCTAAATATACTGTAAATGCATCCCCACAAATAGGGGTGTTCATCTGAGACAACATTTGAGCATTCAGTTTTTCTCCGGAGAAAATTCTCTGAACATCGTGTGAGCTCAAGAGATTTTCTTAATTACACAATGCTATAAATATGTGTCAAGCTTGTACAATGTGATCAACTAAGTTATCAATAAAAACTGTTTTCTACAACAACTAGATCTACTCTGTTTTACATTTCCTCTAAACCAAATCCTCCATTCCCTAAACACACCTACATCTAAACACTACTCACCTAGAACTCTAAAAACTATCTAAGAACTAACAGTTTCAACAAAAACTGAAGGAACGAGAAATGAAGAAAGAAAATGATCCAACCAAATCAAATTGGATATAATGAAGTACAATAACTAACAGTTCAACACAGAGATCAGCAAATCACTTTAGTAGTTTACTCATAATGCACGTCCAATTACTAATAAAACAGCCTCATCTAAAGCTAATCTGAATTCCAAAGACGAGCTTTCCCGGTCATATTCTAAATTCTACTCGTCAAAGGTCTCATATCTTCTAACATCAAGCCTTGACACTATCAAGTAATGCTACATACCTTGTATCAAGTCAAGCATAGCAAGCTCGTTTTCAGAACTATCGAAAACAAAGACGAAGAACAAAGAAAAACAGACCTGAAATTCGTGGAACTTAGCAAGGCGAGGCTTGACCTGAGTATTGATCACCATCACCGCCTGTATCATCTTTCCTCCGCCAATTCTAAATTTTCGATCAAATTGTATACATAGACTCCGGTAAAATCTGTAAATTCCATTTAATTGAGGGGTGTATACGTAATTTAAACAAAATGCAGTGGATTTTATCCCATCTCTACGAGCCGCTGCTCAAAACGCTGTCGTTTCTGCTGTTGGGGGAGGGGCCCACTTATGAAAGTGTTGAAAGATGTCTCGGTGGCTAATAATGTCAACAGTCAATGCCAATGCTTTGGATTTTCTGTTGCTTTTCGTTTTTGATCTCTATAAACAACCAAATCAACACGAATTTTTGTTCTGTCTTTACAATCAAAACTCACAATCTCACTCTGCATACACAATCTACAATGAGCTGGTCGATTGGCTCGCCAGAAATTTACTGTCAAATTGAGCATGGTTGGAGTGCCTGGCCGATTAGAGCCCATTTATGCTCAAACTCTGGTATTTTCTGGCGAAACGCAGATGAAAAAGCTTCCTTAGCCGAATTGATTGCTTCGTCTTCATCGCGTCCTTACCAGAGATCTTCCGTTCGTTGAGATTTCTAAAGCAACAAAAATGCACGATTGATCTCGTTTGGGATACACAAACCACTCGTCCTTATTCTTCTGGTAATGGAAGCACATGCTCTCACCGGTGATCATCGCTTCCCTAGTGGAGATCCTCTGCCCACGGCTTTGATATTTTGGGAGTCTTTGAAGCAAACAAAATGCACTATTGTACTCCCATTTGGATACACAGCAAATACACTAGTTCCTATTTTCTTTCTGCAAAGGGAGCACATGCTGTCGCTCGTGATCTTTACCACCCCTTTCCTTTGTTCGTAGAGTTCTTCTTTAACCTGTTTTTACAAATTGATTTAGTTAGACCAAGGGTAGGCAGCTATCCAGGTTCAAACAAGATAAAATAAGTAACCTGCTTCTTATATGAAATTACTGGCTATTTTCGATTCTTCGTACCAACAAAAGATTCCAAGCAAAATATCCATACCTGCAGGTTATCACTTTGTCTTAAACTTTTTATCACTGAAAGATTCCTGTAAGCTTCACTTGATTTTCTCAAAAGGGGTCCCATAAACAGAAGCAAGTTCTGCAGATAAATGACAATAAAAAATGGCTTCAGATCAAGACACACTATCATGTATGAACAAAGTGAAATTAAGAAAATTCAAGGACAAAGTTGAAAGATTGTTTTTCCTACTTTTGTAAGCAATTATGTTGTGGTAGATGAAGGTCAAAACCGTGACTTGCAATTTTATTTACCACATGATAGCACTTGAATCATTTTTTCTATGACAACATGAAGGATACACAGTCATGATCACGCATTCATTTGAGATACCTTGCCTAGCTTTAGTTATATGATGATTTATATAATCAATACCTGTAGTTTAGTCTCCCTGGGCAAAAGTTTGAGAGCTTGAGCTCCATTTATTCTGTCCCACTTTCTGCACAACAAATCAAGAACCTCATCAAGCATGATTGTTGATCCTCCTTCCTCACCAGACTCGTCTGCATCTGCATCTCCATCACTCCTACTACTGTCAGTGCCACTTTGACTGATTCGTATGTCATCTGCCACCTCTATTGCAGCAATTTTCTTAGCTCCACGACCTCCCTTACTTTTAACTGTATTTGCAGAACCAACCTTTTGTGTTCCTATGTTCTGTGGTGATACCAAATTCATAATCCGCCTCTCAAAGTTCTTGGTTGTTCTCTTTGGATTAAGATATATTTGCAATAGAGTAAGGTATATATTGCCAGAAGATCTTGAAGAGGCTTGATGGGCTAATGAATCATATACTCGATCACAATAGGACAGTGCCATCTCAGGAAGATGAAGCTGCAAATATCAAGGACTTAATCTATTTAACCAGCATAATATGAAAAATAATAGAGTATAAAGACACGCAAGAACTAAAAAGGAAAAGACATCTATTAAATGGTGAACCTAAGGAACATACTTTGTGAACATATAGGGACAGGGCAAGCTCATGTTGATTCATTTTTCCCAGCAAAACTGCACGCTCTTCATACAAAGCATCAGCCGGAAGACGTTTCAGCAAAGCCTCCGGACTATAACCTGATATACTCTCTAGAGCAGACAATAGTTTCTTTCTCGACGAGGAGTAAGTTTGCTCCTCCCATTTTTGCTGAGCCTTTAAATCTGAATACCAGTCAAGTACTTCTGCTAAATAGATATGTACCTGCCATCATTAATACAATAAGAAGGCAGTTTTAACTGGTAAAAAACGATACATAACCGCCACCATCCCAGTTTATAGATAGTACTACAGGGTACTTAATCTGGTGGCAAAAAGCATTTTAGCAAAAAAAAATCAATTCCATCTGGATATCTTGTTCTTCAGACCATTAAGTATTTCTTGACAGTCACTCTACAAATTGCTCTTAAATTCCAACTAACAATTAGTTCTATAATTCGTAAACAAAGGCATCTTTACCATTTCACTTTGCAGATTCCCGGATATTCCATTTTCATCCATCGCAAGCATAAGTTCTAAGTATCTGGCCTGCATGTTTGGCGCATGCTGCTTCAAATAAGAGTTTACCAAATCAGCTGGAATATTTCCATTCAGAAAGAGCTCAATTGTCTGTGTTGGGCAGCTTTCAAGGACAAGCATTGAATATTCCAAGACGAGCATGGGATCAGTGACACAAAGAGGCTGCATAAGAAAATAAATCAAAGATATAACCAAGATACTCCCCAAAGGCCCAAACATATATAAAGATAACATCTTGTTCCAAACTCCCAATGTAAAAGACCAACACATAACCGCTACTATATCTGAATTCCCTACAAGTAGGATATCTGATTACAGAAAAGATAATAATAGTGATAAACAAACGAATAATGTACCTTGAGATATTCAACAATTGACTCCGGCTTTATCTTTTGGATTACCTCAGGTTGCACTTGGTTAGATTTTGACTCTTCTACTAACTGATGCAATAGTTTTAGAGCTTCATGGTGCATTGAATTGCACTTGTAAAGTTCTAACAAAGCAGCATGATGATTATTTTTTAGGAGAATCTCCTCGCATATTTTTACATCACAGTAGTTAAGGCCTTTCAGTAATTCCAAGGCCACTGAAGACTGTCCAGTAAGAAGTAAAGCCTGGAGTAGAGCTGTATCCAGAATAGCTGACATCTCCCTAGCACGGGAGGTAACTTGAATGCTGCCACGCCCCTTGGATACCAAACATAATATAAGTTATTTTGTCATTACTACAACTTCAATAAAGACCGTGAACAGTTTCAAATTAGCAGTAGACAAAGGAGTGAAGGACTATTCAATTTGAGCTAGATTCAGCACACAACACACAATGTCACTAGACTTGAGTAAAGAAAAGTAAATTCTGGAATTTGAGTTATTTGTGGTAAAATAAACAGGTATTTATTGCAAAACGCAGTCATTCACCATTCACTTTAGCAACCTGGTATTTCATCTGTTACAGCGCCAACTCTGATTTTAAGTCAAGTAAACATAGCCCGTACTTTTCATTTTTAAAAAAAAAAAATTATTAAGAGGTATAACTAAAAGGGTCCTGATTCAGAAGTAGAACTATTCCATCATACAGAAGAAAAAATCAGCAAAGAATATAGCATACTAAATTTGGTTACAAAATGAACATTGCATATGTAATTTGTCAATCAACACCATACTGATATGGAGAACAAATATCAGAGAAAGATAAGTGGTTTACCTTGTTTGTCTTCTTGTACCTATTAGACCCATGGGATGCAAAATTGTCTCCAACAGCATCCAAAACAACCTCTTCTGTCCCCTCAGTAGTAGCTTTTTCAATTATGCTGAATCTCTTTTTCTGCAAGAACTTAATGAGAGCCATCAGAGTGTTATGGCTCATTTTTTTGGACTCAAGTGCTGCACTCTCCTCTGATTCCAGCACGTGTGGCAGGGCGGAGGGTTCCGTATCATCTGACATACCAGATGAACCTCTTGAGAGATAAGATGAGTCCACAGATATATCCATAAATTTGTCTGGATCAGCTACCATGGTTGTCTTCGGAAGAACAATAGAAGGATACATAGAAAGTACATATGTTATATCTACTTGAGAAGCCACAAAATGCTCCATGGCATCCTCATAGTCCCCAGTATCAAAACAATGGTGAGCACATCTGTAACAATATAACATAAACTCCTTTAGTATATAATAAAGACCAATAGAATGAGCATGATTAGCAATGCAGCCAATCAATCACCTTATATGGATTGACGCCTCTTTTGCGGCTCTAAGGCTTGCTTCTTCAGGCGGAAGCAGCTTACACAATGACAAAGCTTCCTCAAACTCGCCAGATGCTGTTAATTGTACAATCTACAAGGATAACATGCAAGTCTTACACACTAACCAACACAGATAATGCATCCACAAGCTGTAGTCAGCTACCGTTAGTAAGAGCATTAGGAATACCTGGGCGCCAAGAGGGACAGGGAAGAGACCATAAACAGCATAGTCCAATGCAACAATGGCCACATTGTTGCTTTGGAGAAGACGACGAGCATTTCGAAGGATAATTGTTTGTATCAATGGATATGACGCTCGTAGAGATCGAACCTGCAAAACACAAATCACCTCAACATCTCACGAGACGAAACAAACAACAGCAAACAAAACCTTAGAACACAAGTCACAGCCACCCACCTCAACATATCTCGACAACAGAGCCATTCCATAGGCCTTCTGAATAACAACAACCGTAGGCGCCTCTGTCCAGCAAAGCCTGCCTTCATGAGCAAGCTTCCCATTTTGGTCCACAAAGACCCCAATATTATCCTAACACACACCAAACTCGAATTAGCAACGTCACACTTCACATACAAATCAAATAACAAACTAACTAACTATGACTGAGTTTGGTGCAGCTGACTTTTACTTTTTTGTAGCTTATAAGCAGAAGGTGAGTGTTTGCAGCTTCTCCTTTTTTCCTCAAAACACTTTCTACTTTTTGTAAGAAGTAGCTTATTTTTGACCTTACCAAACACCGAAATAAGCTCTCCCAAACCCTGCCTATATTACCTTGCCGAGAAGAAGCTCCCCTGACGGAAGAGGAACCACCAACGGCGGCGCGAGCCTCCCGGAAGGAAACACATCAGTCAGTGCACCAGTTGTAGAGTTCAGTATCATATAATCTCTTCTGATCCCTATACATATATTCTCTCCACACCATGCCATAGACTTCACCGCATCTGGAACTCCGAATTCCTTCACCTCCACGAAACCTCTTCCACCTATCAAAATCCACACAATCACTCCAATAATACTCCTAACCTTACTGAAAATCGGTAAAATTCGAACACGAAACTGAACGAAATAAGAGATTACCGTCGTGGCGGAAAATGCAGACCTTCTTCTGGCGCGCGAAGCAGAGGAAGCCGCGGCGGTCGTCCCAGGAGTAGACATTGGCGCCCTTGGCCTTGGTGATGACGGCGATGGTGCCGAGATTGGGGAGGCCGTGAAACGATATCGTTTCGGAGAGGGAGAGGAGGATGTCACGGGATTCGAGGACCTCGAGAGAGAGGAGAGGCTTCTTGGAGAAGCCGGCGATGTTGCGCTCCAGGGAGTAGGGCTCCTTCTGGAGGGGCTGGGAGTGGTAATCGGAGGGAGGGGAGCGGGAGCCGGAGGAATCAGGAGCGTAGATTTTGAGGGATCCGTCGGAGCAGCCGAGGAGGAGCTTAGGGCCGTAGGATGAGATGGCTTCGATCTTGGTGGGGCAGTCGGAGATGAGCTCCACGGAATCGTAGGCGCTGTGAACCATGATCGTCGTGCTGGAACTTTCTATTTTCTAATTCCATTATCGAAGGTATTGAGGTGGCCAGGTGGGTTAAACGACGTCGTGGTGCGCTCTTTTTTATTATCGTCACAGATACGTACTATATGTTAAAAAGAAAAAATTATGAATCCAGTTTGCAAGGGGGTCAAAATCACAAATGTACTTCACTTATTTTGTGTGCTAGAAATGGCTACAAATTGTATTCATAGGATTGATTCGTACATGAAATAGAAAGAAACACATCAAGTCTCACAATGACATTCCCGTTTGAGGAAACTTGCGACCTTACCCAGAGACTAGAGCATAATTAGCCGAATCCTAAATTACAATTGTTTGATTTTCTAAAGATATGATAAAAGAAAAAACTTGTGTGAGGTTTTTTTTTAATTTGATAATTATTAGATCAAGATTAACCTAATAATATGATTAATTGAAAATCTTATATGATTCGAACAACAAAACAAGCATGTTGTGTGAAACATGATGTGGAAGCTGAAGAGCACAGTAGTGAGAGAAATTAACTTGTTTTGAGGATTGAGTTTTCTAGAAAAGACTCGGTTTTAGAACAAAAATTGGAGGAATGGCTAACAAGATTTCTTCCTTGAGGGCATGAAAGCTATGTTTGAGTGTTTATGGGGGGAGTTATGGGTTGTTACTTGATTGATTTCCCAGCTCTCAGCCCTCTTTTTATAGGGCTCAATTTGTGGGTTCTACTATGTAAAGGTTCTGCCGTCCCTTACACACGTGATTCTGGCTTTGAAACTTTGGGAAGAAGAAACTTACTTCAGAAGATGAGAGGGTCATCTTATTGAGACTATGCTGCAGGACAGAAAACGGAGAACGAGGTTGACAAAGCAACTTGAAACATGTAATCTCGTCATTTGAGGATGAAAGAACTACTTTCAGGATCAGTCGCACACTCTCTCCTTCCTCGATTTAGGAATGAAAAGGATGTTTCGGTTGAATAAACCAGTGAATCATGAAAATGGCATTGCTGCACGGAAGAAAGATAAAGAATTAGCACAAAAAGAAATAAGAGAGGAGCTTTGGGCTTTTATGTAGAAAAGAAAGGTTTGAGATTTTAACAGAATAAATATTGGTTTTGGGGTTTTAAAGGTATTTTAGGGTTTAGAGGATGAGTAGTTAAATTCTCTTGTTTTCACTAATTTGTTATTGATTTAATTAAGTAATCAGGTTTGAATTTTGAACTCAAAACCGAAATTATTAGCGATACTTAATCGATGAAAGTGCATCATGCGTTTTCGTAACCTTTTACACCACACCCACTTCTAGAAGCTCTAAGATGCGTAGATGTGGCTTAAGCATGTTAATATCGATGATTTAACTTAAGACTACAGGTTTTTGGATGAATCGTGTAACACATTGTAGTGTGATAAAATGCATGATTTTTCGGGTATCAAAAACATGCTAAGTAAGAATGATGTTCATATAATTTATAAACAGGTTTTTCCAAATTAGAAATATTATCGCGTTTGACTTTGATAACTTGAAATAATTTAAGGCGATCAGGCTAAAAAATTACCAGAGCTAGATGATCATCTTTCACCACATTACAAGCCTACTTACTGGTAAAGCCTCAACAACATAATCCTTAATGTATATTTACTTGCGTATAATAATGGAACTTACTATAACATAACTTTGAACACTTCACCTTTTTAGCTAAGGTTAAATTTAAGAAAAATTATTTACTGTTGCATAGGATTTTCTTGAATAATAACATAATAGAAATTCTTGAGAGTAATTAGTGGATATTCAAGGCTTGTTTCAAGTTTCAATGAAGATCAATATACATCTTAGTTTTTCTACTCGTGTCTACCTCTTACTGGTTTCTCATAAAAAGCAACGTATTACACACACCCAACGATGTCGACCTCTTTGGTAAGTTAGTTTGGTTTATGATATCCTTTTTATCTCCCATCATTTCTTTTATTTTGTTTCACTTGATTCAACTCAAATTTTTTTCTTGTAAATTTGGGGTGAAAATTTGCGATCTCTAACTAGGAATGGTAAATTTTGTGAGGAACATTAGAGATCCGGAGCATCCGTACTCGTTAGAGCAGCCAGCGTGCTTTCCGAGGAGTCCATCACCGTTGATGGTATGCTCGGCCGGATTTTGTGTGTTTTTTTCATCATTTGGTTTCTGGGTTTATCAGATAAAGACTAAAGTTTTAAACCTTTTTTAATTTTTTTTGTTGGTGAAGGATTACGTTAATGCCGACAATTCAGCATTGTAGTATGGCAACAGTGATAGGACTATGCCCTAGAGTTAAGTTCAAGCAATGTTTTCTCTCAAAGCATATGCATCCATCAATTTTCTTCAATCTCTCAATTTAGTAAAAATTATTGACTCCTTCAATTACTATTCACTACAGATTGCATTTCTGAGTCAAATTTTATGCAGCGGTGCAACCCGTCAGAGAGACAATCACCATTCATCAATTAAAAATTTTATTTTTTAAATTTTATATATGATACTCAACCAATAATCAAATAACATGTGACATTTTCAAATTTCTTATCATTGAAATAATGGTATAGATTTTCAATAGGGTTTAGGACCAACCAAAATTTGACACGTGTATGTTTGTCGACCAAATAATATCGTTGGATTTTAAATAGAATTTCCGATTAGATTTTTGACGAATCAAAAATCGACATGTGTGTGTTTGTCAGTCCAATAATGTCATTGGATTTTCGATAGTATTTTGGACGAATGACTATTCAACACGTAGCATGATCTTCAACTTTATGATTCGAAATTGACCATAAATAAGTCGGATCACCTATTCTATACTCACACAACATTCACAACTCATTTCCATCACTATCAAAACACAATTCTTCAATTACTTCTTCACATTCCCTCATCACTACGATGAGCTTCTTTCGTAAATTGTTGAAGCAGAGGCAAGAACAAAGTCAAGAGGACGCTTAGATGATGGATACCATGATGAATAACGCGGCCATGTTCATGTTGCATCTTGATACTTCAGATAAACAACAAGGACGAGGTTCACGTCTTGGTCGCTCTCCTAATCACCCAGAAATAGGGAATCTTGAGGAACAAGTCTCATGGCTGATTACTTCATCGAGTGCCCTATATTTAGGGCAGAAGAATTTCGTCGGAGGTACCGAATGCACACCCATGTGTTCAACCAAATCATGACGAAGTTGTGCAACCACGACACTTACTGGCATCAAAAGGTTGATGCCGTTGAAAAACTAGGGTTGCTGCCCCAACAAAAGATGACAGGTGCCCTTCGAATGTTGGCGTATTGTGCAGCTGTTGATCAGTGTGTCGAGATATGCAGGACAAGTGAATCAACTACACTAGAGTGCATGAAGAAGTTTTGCCAACAGGTGGAACATCATTTTGGTGGAGAATATCTTCGTGCCCCAACACAGCGAGACCTACTTCCTTTTGTTTTTCAAGTTTTAAGCTCTCCCTAGCCAACCGAATGCTCTCCTCATCTCTTCTCATATTAACCTCTATAAATATTTTTTGATTACATTGCATACTATTAAAAACCACTAAAGATAACTCTTCTTTCTCGGTCATACCTTTTTTTCCTTTATTCTTTGCTTCCTTTGCCGCTTTTATTCTCATAGGTCTAACCGGACTCGTAAGACGAGGTCTCTCTTGGGTTTAGTGGCGGAGTTGCTTATCATTCATCATCATCCAAGTCATTATGCCCATCCAAGTCGATATGCTCATTGGTGTCATGGAGATCGGGGGATGGAAAATTTCGGTCAAACGGAGGAGTGCTATTCGCAACCGTCACGAAATGAGGATGATTCTTTAACACTTCATAACAATCTTTCTTATCAAATTCATTTTTAAAATCTTTGTAATATAATGATTGAGCTTGAGTTTCCTACAACACACAAAATACAATATATATCACATATATGAAAATTAAATTTGAACAAACAATTTAAAATTAACAAAAAAAATGATGAAATACATTTATTGATGATGCAAACTATTAATTGAAATATTTAATGTATTACAAAATACATTTATTGATGATACATAAAAAAACTTAAAAATAGACATATCTCATCAACCAAATTCGTCCCACTAACCACACGAGTACTTGCTTTTGTTACACAACTATGTCACTTCTTAATCATTTTCTTCAAACGCGAAAAACGTGATTCGAGCGTCATTTTAGAACGGGGTCCTTGGGAAGGATTGTCAAGATTGACACACCAATTTTTGGCGTAATCGTCATGGACTTTCTACCACAAATTACCTTTGGCTTGATATCAATCGGTGATGTTGTCGGTGGATTGTTGTCCCCAAGAAACACATAGTTGCAAGTCTTCTAAGGAAAGCCAATTAGACAAAGAAATTAGGAAAAAAAAATTATTGGAAAATTAATATATGAGGGAAGATGGAGAAGAGAAATGTGAAGTGGTGTAAATTGTGAAGAATAGAGTTAGGGTATATATAGGAAGAATTCGACCGTTTGAAAATTAAATCGGACCATTTCGCATTGGACCAGCAGCTGCCACGTGGCAGCCTCTGGTTAGCCAACGAAAAATGGCCTATCGGCCACTTTTTTTAATTTTTTTAATGGCGCTTGTAAAACACGCACCGTATTAAAAAAAAGCAGGCGGGCGCCCTCGTGGGTGGGGTCCACACTCCCACCAACCCAGTCTCTCCGGCAGTCAATCTCTGCCTGCCTGTGTTTTTGGCGGATCCCACATCGATTTTCTCTCCTCTCCTTCCCTGCTGCATCAACTCTTCTCAAGCCATCCTTTAATGAAGCTGCCTAACTGAGTGACTACCCCTGTCGGATGCAGTTGCTCTCATTACATGGTCAGTTTGCTTTGGGTTTCAATCTTATAGATTGGAATGTACGTGGTTTTCAAGCGACTTGTTTACTCAGTTCTTATACATTGGGATTTTAGCGAAGACTATCTTGTTAAGGACTACATTTTAACCGTTTAACTTGTAGATATATATGAGTAGATAATCTCTACAAATTTTCATTCAAATTGAAAAATCGTTACACGTTCATAAAAGTGATTTATTGATTATAAACTTGAATAGTTCCTGTTCGACAGATTTGGATCGTCGATTGATTTGATTTAGGTCGATGCCTTAACGATCACCATCTTAGTTGAAAATTTGTAGAAGTGATCTTCTTATATATAGCTAAAATGTCAACGGTTAAGATGTAAAAATTTGATTGAAAAGTGGGTGTAATAAATTATTAATTTGAAAGTCTTTAACAATATAAGATCGAAAATAGGATAAGACTAAAAGTCTTCAACTTAGAGGTGCTTATTAGAACCACCCCAAGTGTTGTATATGGGAACTTGAATTAGTTATTGTAGCACAACTTTATCGTTTATGCTAATTGGGGCACTTTTTGATGTATGAAATTATGATTGTCTAGAACTCAGTTCATTCTGTACTTAACACATTACCATAAGTTGGTGCATTACATTACCACAATGGTTATCCGATAGCTATTAGATATGAATCATATGCTAGAAGGGTTGGTACTGTGGATGAAGTGGTTATAGCACAGCGGTAAATGTATCCACTACCTATTGATGAAGTCATGGATTCGAGTTATCATAGAAATAGGAGTAAAATCCTTTGATCTACTTAGAAAAAAATAGAAGGGTTGGTTCTGTGAGCTTTTTATAAATTACACCGACTGTAAGTAAATGTTCGAGTTAATTCTAAGCTACCCTTGGTTTCCTGCTTTGAGAGTTGTGGAATTTTTTTCAAGGGACTTCAGCTCAACTGCATTTAGGATTTCACAACTCTCTCTCCATCACCACTACCACTCACAAGTGTTCCTCTAATCCTCAACACATTTTGACTCCCCTACTTTGTCTTAATAAGTCTCAAAGTGGAGCCCTTGTTTTGATATTTTTCCATACGAGGATGAAGTTTAAAATGCTTGATGAAAAATGTTATAATCACAGACTTGTTGTTCCAGTAACTATTTTTTTACTTTTGATATATGGTTGATGTCCTTCACATTATGATCCTTTAGTAGTGCTTGACCATATAGTTGGTGGTGAATTGTGACAGGTTGACATTAGGTATCTCCAGGATCTCATGCAAACGAAGAATCAGGTAAAGAATCTTCCTTCTCTTTTATAGCATCAGGTTATGATTAGGGAACTTCATGACAAAAGCTTCTGCTGCAAGAAATGGGATGTTATGAACTTATCTTTCTTATGAAGAAGCTAGGGTTCCTGCCTGATTACTTATGTGGCACTCATGTAGAGCTGAGAATGTGCTATCGTCCAATTGTAACTGTAAGGATCGTTGTCTTTGGGCAAGCAAAGATGATAATGGGGGCAGACAATGATAAATATAATATGTGATCAGACCAGTTATTTGTCCTTAAGGTGTCATATTCTGGAGACGAAGTCTATCAGTGACATAGCTTGAAATTCATTGATGATTTGCCAACCAACAAGAAAGCATCAACCTTATTTTCAGAATTCCTGGTGGTGCAAGGAAAAATTATTTTCATTGCATGTTCAACTGTTCATTGTCAAAACTATTATTGAGATTTTCAAATATATATGTTCGTTTTCTTTTTGTAGTTAATAAGCAGTTGAATGATAAAGAAAGAGTTGCTGCTGCCCTGGAGAATCCTAACCTTGGCCAACTTGTGGATGAGTGCCTCTATTCCAGTGAACTGTGACCAACACGCGACACCTCCTGAACAGAACAGAGTCCTCAGTAGTTCATATGTAATAAGAAATTGCTTTGTTGTATTATCACTCTGCTTTTTTCCTCTATCAAGATGGTGCCACTTTCTAGTAATCTGGAAAACTCTATTGGAAAATACAAAAGCATAGGTTGCAACATGTATCCAATCTCTTCAAATGGCAGACACCACCATTGACAGTAATCTCTGTCAATATATTCATTTCTGCTTCAGATACTGAAAATTTTGATGTGCTATATTGGCGGTATGATCGCTTGGCTACTTGTGATCTGGATGTTCTTTCTCATCTCGAAAGTAATTGAAGAAATAATAGAAATTGGAATACCATCCTCCCTCAAGAAAGCTTATTAAGAAAGTAAAGACATATCATATACCAGTATCAATAGCGTTTCAAGATTACAATCTCGGAAGTTTGTTCGGGCATCCGTTATCAATAACATCCGTTAGCTATACCATCCGGGATGGCGCTAGGGTTTTAAGATTGTTCAGGCATTCAATTTGTAACGGATGAATCTTGGCCCCAGTACTCCGAGCCATTTATGGCTTTTGAAATATTGATTGGAGGAAATTTTGTATCCTAATTAGAGTGCATTCATCATTTTGGTGTTTCAATATTCAAAACTACAACATTGGTGTCTCAACAATGACACACAACGCAATATCGATGTCATCCGTCAATAACCCGGATAAGCTAGGTTTTTTCCACGGGCAAACTCATCTCTGCAGCCAATAACCACTCTATAAGCCTATCATTTTCTGTCAGTCGTCATTATACTTAGTTATCTGCAAATCTGCAATAGTTGTTTCGCTTCAAAGCTATCCACAGAGAAAAAGCGACATAAAGACTAGATTCAGAAGAATACGGGACACCCGCTTTCTCTGTTTCTCATATATATAGAAGCAATGTTGGGTACAGTTTTGTATGTTCTGAACTTCTAATAATTGGAAGCAATCACTATTGTCTCATGAGATTATTCAAATACATACCCTATTAGGTTGTTTGATTGTTTTAGATTAGAATCAAGTCAATCAACCACAATACCTACCCTATTATTACTTCTGATTCAATTAATGTGAAGATCTTTGTCATCATCATATGCCTCACTAAATTATCAGATTGGTTTTTTCCAATTTGGCATGTTTTATTCTAGCGAATATCTATTAAGATCGAGAATATCTCATCAAAGATAATGTTAAGCTATTTCTCTTGCTTACGCTTCCAAAGTTCCAATACATGCATAATTCTCAAATGACAATTGGCAAGGACAGTGATGATTAGCAGAAATATAAATAGTTGAACATAAAATGTTTCTGAATGGCTCCTTAGCTAAAGAGACGAGCTTGTTCTTGAAAAATATATAACTTGACAAAGTTTTTGACGAAAGACATCAATGCTGCATCAATTGTCATTATTGAGACACTATTATTATAGTTTTGGAGATTGAGGCCTCAAAATGATGAATAGACTTTAATTGGGACACCATTTGTAAAATTTCCTCTATTGATTGGCAACAAAGTTCCCAGAGCGAGAAGAAACAAAAAAGATTCATTAAAAGATAGAATGACATTACATCGTATGTTCAAAATGAGAACATCAGAAAACAACATAAAGCGGATGGTCTCTCTCCCTCATAGTTAGCAGCAGTTAAGCACAGTATATCAAAATACTTATTCATCCTTAACCAAGGAACCAAAACATAAGCACTTCCTGGTCCCCGTTTCCGACTTCAAAACTAACACTTGTACAGACAGATTCAGCATGTGCTCATTGTATAATTCTTTAGATTAATACTATAATGGGCATTAGGCAGGGTAACTCAGCTAGCTGCGGTTGCAATAGGCTCTGGTGCCACCTCTGCTCCCATATGACCATTTGCTATGTTGCATGGCTTCTCATAAAGTCCCCATAACTTGGCAGTTTTCACATCATCCTGGGCCATCATACGTGAAAACTCCTCATGATCGTACTTTAGGGTGGTTTGTCCCCCAAACTCGACAGGAAGATTCTCAACATCAAAGAAAGTCTTCATGAGCTCCACACTTTCTTTACTTTTGGGGTAAACAAACTGCACCTTCTGGAATGTCTTGGCATCCAGGAAGTACTTGACAGCCTACACAGATGAAAACAGCAGGAACTTCATCAAATGCTAAGCTCAAATTCTTCAAAGGCCTCAAACTTCAATTAAAGTTTTGTCTCTGTTGTCCTGCATTAAAAACATTGTCAACAGATCAGTAAGTGTGAGTAGTTCAAACCTTCCAGAATGCCTGAAAAATCCTAGGTGGGTTGTAAAGAAATGCAACAGCAAGCCTCTCAGGGTAATGGTTCTGCAGAATGTTGATACAATCACGAGCTGTCTTGACGGAAACATTGGTGTTCAATGAGAAGCCAGTGAAGTCAATCAACCAAGACATCTGTTCTTGACCTTCACATAGGTTGAGGATACCATTTTCTATACAATAGACTAAATGGCGGACATTGCCTTCTGGTGAATTTGTGTTCTGCAGAAGGTGAAGAGAAACAATTAAGAAATGAAAGACATAGATTTGTTCGCAGCCTTACTACCAATGTACCAATTCTTTTGGGCATTGGGGCTGGAAAGCTAACCATGTACCTGCTTTGCTGGTCTCATTATAAGCACAGTCCTCCCAAGTTGATCATGAAAATTTGCTCTCGACACTTTTCCAGTCTCACCTTCGTGTGCTACTTCATGCTGAACAATGACATGTTTCCATGGTAAGTACAACCCTTAAATTAAACTGTAAAACACTGAAATTCCTAACCAACGCTTAAAACGTGCTAGCTTATGGGTGATGCATATGCTAGAAATCACATAAAGAAGTAACTAAACACAAAGTGGTTACAGAACGGTCATTGGACTCCAAGCAAAACCACTACATGTCATATATTGATACACACACACCAACATTACTTTTTCATCTAAGGCATAGGAAATGATCAATAGGAACAAATCAAACAGTACTAAATTTCCAATATATATTTCTAGTTTGTGCATGTCATCAGAGTTCAACTAAATTACCCAACGGATTTCTTCAGGCTTATAACTAGCCCTCCACCTGAGTGTCTCCTCGATCATTTTCCTCGCTTTCTCAAGATTCCAGTTCCTTGCTTCCAGATATCTTCCAAGGCATGCATCTGTACAGTACTTCAAACTACGCCCAGATAGCGGGCCGAGTGCAGCCCTGAGTTCTTTAATCTGATTGTAAATTTGCCTATTCAATGTCAGTTTTCACTATTCAACACAGCCTTATATTGCAAATAAGATTGGAAGGCAAAGATCAAATTTTTAACCCTCACTTCAAATTATTAGCATCAGCATAACGTACAGACACCAGCCAGATTATTTTACCAGACAAGTAAAACCAAATTTTTTACCTTCGCTTCTTTCTGTGCCTCCTGTTGTGCCAACTCATCCTCCGCAGGGCTTTGAGATTTTCTTCTCAGAAGATACATGTTTGCCGCTAATCGATTTCACCTCAACCCTTATAACACTGATCAAAGGCAAAACCTTTTCACAACCACTGAATCTGCAAAACAATGTATGCAACTTTTTCAGAAAACAACATCAAAATTCACTAGAAACCACAATTATGAACAACAACAACAGAGATGTGTTGTGGGGGTCAACTCACCCTTAGGATAAATCGACCCCATAAAAATCTAACACACCAAAACATTCATCCAAGAGATCAAGATCCATTTTTTGTTAGCAAATGACCAAAAGGGCTTTCACCCAACGTTGTTCATGTTCATCTGACAGTGACAGATCTAGTTAAATTTCACAAAAACAGAAACATGCCCAGAAAAAATAGAGAAACACAGATTACGTTAAAACAGAAACCCAGCTCAAAAACATCATCTTGTCAATTTATTTTTCTGAGAAATAACGTACCTGGAACTGTTTGGTCAAGCAGCCTTGGCCTTTTATGGGAAATAAAAATGCAGGAGAGAGAAGAGAGAAGGGTGTTGTGTTTGATGTGTTGAGGGTGCCGTTTAGTTGGGTTTACAAAGACGGAAAGGAGTCTGATAGAAATGGTAGCAGGGGATTATGTGTAGGATTTATAGTGGGAAACAGAGCGAGGGACAAAAGGAGAACACTGTTAATGACCTGAGACCACCAAAGTTGGCCTGCGACTTTATGACTTTATGCGTGGCGTTTTTTTGATAATATTTATTTTCCGGTTGTAAACGAGTTGAATTATATTGTCCCTTCAGGGACATC
The DNA here is from genome assembly GCA_951800085.1 of Comarum palustre. Taxonomy (NCBI): domain Eukaryota; kingdom Viridiplantae; phylum Streptophyta; class Magnoliopsida; order Rosales; family Rosaceae; genus Comarum; species Comarum palustre. The sequence goes on from OX637575.1 coordinate 5,803,708, forward strand.
CAATAAAATTGGAACGAGTTGAATTATATTAAGAAAAATTAAGAATAATGTAAAATGAAATAGAAATTGACATTGAGCTAGTTATTGATATCCCCAACATAAATGTTTGTCCTGGTTATTGACATTGTGCGAGAAGTTGGGTTTGATGTCTTAAGCTGGGTTTGAAAGAGCTTATAAGCTCCTTTGCTTTTAAGCACTAAAATTTTTGGTGTTTGGTAAGTCTAAAAATAAGCTCTTCTTAAAAAAAGTATAAAGTGTTTTGAGGGAAAAATGAGAAGCTGCAAACACTCACATTTTGCTTATAAGCTGCAAAAAAGTAAAAGTCAGCTTATATCTTATAAGCCCAGCTGCACCAAACCCAGCCTTAACCCTACCTACCAATAAATCTAGTTTGAGGTGGAAAACGAAACAACAAGATTATTGAAGTAAATATTCTCGCATTTATTGCTACCGCACTGTTTATTTTAGTTCATACCGTTTTTTTACTTGTAATATATATAAAAACAATGAACCAAGATGATTCATTTTAATTAAACTTGATTTTTAAGTTCTTATCAAAATAGAGACCTGGAGTGATGACTTCAAACTTGTTTTATATCATAACTAGTTCCTAACTTTCTTGAGATTATTATTACATCTTATGCTTCTAGAAATGTATGTTAGTTAGCTTGTGCTAATTCCCATCTCCTTTTTTTATTATCAAACGACTTTGTGTAAAGATCGCCGTGCATAAAGGGAAACAACCCTTTTCAATTGTTCCCGTAGAAAAATGCTTCGTTAGAGAAAGACAAAAAAACACAACGTAGAACCAGCGTTGCATTTTCTGGTGACCCCGCAGCCACGATTGCTCCGCCATGATCTCCGCCCTCACGAACCACGCTGCCATGAACATGCCCTGATCCAGCTCCGTTCGATTGTTTACAAATTGGTAATTGCTTGTTCACTCAAGTATTTTGATTGACTAAACGATCCTCATCTAGTCATCTTCATAATTATGCAGACTCGATTATGAACCTAGTATGAAGATTCATTAGTTCATTACTCATAGTTCTTTTGGTTACGACAACTAAAGAATAATCTCTAACACAACTTACACCCGAAGTATCAAACAAGTGAAGTAAAGAGATTTTCTGATTCATTACGCATTTTATTTAGTTAAGTGGATCACTAAATATATCTACTATCGGAACATAATAACCTAAATAATAGTTTTAGAAAGATATCCCAACAAGATCTCCCTGTTTGGTATCGAGACGGGATGATAGAAAAAAATAAAAATAAAAAAAATATAGAAGAGAGGAATTGATCTTAAATGTTTAAAGAAACTTTATATCTATTTTTTAAAGTAATTGTGAACTCATCCAATATTGATGAAAGTTTTAATATGTATATGTATATATGTATATATATATAAATATAAATATATATTATATGATGTTACTTTTTTCATGATATAATTGTCTTAGTTCTAAACTCATAACTCTATATAAGTAGAAGACGAACAAAATGAAAGAGAAATCGATAACCAATTAATTAAATGCTTGTAATTTGCATCTAACTAATTAATTAAGATCTTGAGAAAACTCTCAAGCTTGAAAAATCAAATGAGCTCTAGTTATAGCTACATAGTTTCGTTGTGACGGCCGATATCTTTCATATAACCATTATCACCAAATGGGAATGAATTATCTAACTCTTGTTATGTGAAACTAATACTGTGAATTTATGTTTAGATTTTGGACGTCTCATTGAGCGTGTTTGAGTTCATTGTAAGATTATATATCCTAAAAATCAGACGGTTATGATCGGATACAAGTACATTTATATTTTCAGGACGGTCCCGTCCAGTTTCCAAACTATTAGGATGAGACGATACGGTACTGTTATTTTAAAATTTTGTCTCATTCCGTCCGGCCAATTTTTGGTACATGATCGGAATAGGATCGAGGTTGCGACACAAAGTGTCCAACCCTAGTAGTAGTGTTAGCACCCACCCCGAGTTAAACCCCTGTAACTCAAAGTAAATCCTGCGATGACCACCTCAAGAGAACTTCTTACCGAAACCCCCTTGAAATGGACAACCCTTCCTACAAACCAACTAAGCACTTCCATGAATAATTTAAAGCATCCCCCAACTCCTAAAGCCATCTTGCTCCCCAAATCTCAACTAGGCTTCGACAACCTATTCAACTATCTAAGTCGGGGTAATCAGAGCAATCTACACGGAAGTTATACCTAAATAAACTTGCTACGACAGCGGATTAATTGATTATGCCTCGACTTCGGTACGCGTGACCTCCTCTCACGAACCCTGCAACACTAGGCATTTAAAAACGAAGGGTCCAGTTGAAAACATTTAAAAAGATTAGCGTGAGTGGACAAAAATAATATCTTAGCGTGAGAAAAATAATTAATTTTTGTTTTCCCTCTTATTTCTCTTGAAATTCATACGCACGTGACAATTGGAAAAAATGGTTAAAACAACATTTTCACCAAATCACCTTGGCTCAAATCCAGAATTTAAAAGTGGGGTATTAGATTCACCATGACCACGAGAAAACAACTGACCAGCTCTAATCCACGAGAGGTCTATTGACCAGCTCTATCGGAGAGGGTCCCTTGACCTGCTCTATTCAGAACGGTCCAACCAACCAGCTACCACCGAAGAGGGTCTGACCAGCTACAATCCGGAGAGGGTCCATGCTAGCTAGCAACACATATATACATATACTTGAAAATCCTTAAAACCTCATGGTGAATAAATCAAAATCCAAGTCAAAACACCCATGACTTTTCCCCAAATACATTGGATTTAAAACTTTCCCAGACATCTGAAACTGGTTCTCTGACCTTACTTTAAATCATTAAAAACCAAGAGCCAAGTTTCCCATTTTAAAATATAATCCCCCCTCCATAACCCAAAATGGTGAAAACAACTTAAAATCATTTTTCAGGAAAATCATTTAAAACTCACGGGAAATGTAAGAACCTCTTTTCCGGCTCACTTATATTTGAAAAAATAATAAATCCCTAATTTTCTTAAAATCACCATAAATCTCAACATGGAGGAAATTCTCATAAATAAAAGAGAAACTTAATAAAAATTTGTTGCATACATTGTATTTAAAAATAAAAATACACTCACAGACTTAGGCCTTAGCCTGACGAAAACCCGAATTCCGCTCAAGCGAAGTCTCCACAACACGAACCTCTTCGTGTCCTGTTCCACAATTAATATTAATTTTCCGATCTTCACCAATAACTTAGGAGTCCTTAAAATATTTCTTAAACCTTAACCGACAATAATCGATTGCCGGAATAATATTTTATTATCCGTCAATAATACTAAACTTGAAAAATTCTAAAACATAACCAAAACTCCTCCAAAAATTACCAAATTTAAACCATAGACTCATCTGAATTTATACTATTTAATGGGCATGAAAAACTGTCCAAAAAGTGGCAGCACCGCCGCCAGCTCAGACGCCGGCATAAATTTCGGCCAAAATTCTGGCGAACTCCAATCGCCACCAAATTTTAACAGTAGCTTCGTCTCAACATCTAGAACAACTTTCTAGTTCAACTTGAAGGCCAATTAGGCCTCTAACTAGGTCAATCGAAGGAAAATGTAAAAACCCCGAAATTTTAAGACTCATCTCAATTTATACTATTTAATGGGCATAAAAAACTGCCCAAAAGTGACGGCACCGCTGCCGGCCAAAATTCTGACGAACTCCAATCGTCACCAAATTTTAACAGTAGCTTCGTCTCAACATTTAGAACAACTTTCTAGTTCAACTTGAAGATCAATTTGGCATGTAACTAGGTCAATCGAAGGAAAATGTAAAAAAAACCTGAAATTTTGAACTTCAAAACTTCAAATTTTCAATTCTCCCTCCACACTCCAAATCAATCTACCAAACTTTAGGGGTGAGTAGTACTCCTAAAACTCATTCTAATCATATAAAGAACTCATAAATTGGTGGCCTGAGGAGGAAGAATTTCGATCTAGAACTCCTACTCTACACTATGCATTCAATATGAAATTTCTCTCAAACCAAGACAAGATAGGTCGAAAGGCTTTCTTAGAATTGAAGTAGACTCAGAGACGGTCATTTTGAGACCGGTGCGGCAGCCTAACGGCGGCACGGTGACGGATGGAAATTCTGGTAGGGAGAGAGAGAGCACGGGGAGAGAGAAAATAGCTGGGTGAAAAATCTAATTTTTCATTCCGGTAACTCCTATTTATAGCTATTTTACCACATAGTAACTTTATATTTTTGCTTATAACTTTCACAACGAACGCCGATTTGAGCGTGCTACGTGTCCGCGAACTCTTATCGATGTCCTCTACGACTTTCATGAAGAAAGTTTTTCTAAATTCTCGACTTTACAAAAAGTCAACTTTACGAAAAGTCAACTTTACGATCAAATGGTTACTTTTAATGATAAAAAACCAAAATAATCAACCGTAAAATAATTCTAAAATCAAGATGTGACAAGTAGACTGTAAATAATTGCATATTCAATTAATCAATCAACAAAAATTGCAGAGGGTGCCTATCTATTTTCCCTCTATCCCTTTATTGATTTTTTTTATTAATGCATGAATCAGGCCAAAAATTTGACCCCAAAAAAATCACACAAATACTTTAAACCCATTTATACTATGTACGATTAGTTTTTAAGTACAAAATCAGAACCAGATCGTTGAGGTTTAAACCCATTTATATATGCATGTAGAATTCAGGTTTCCATGGTTGGATCCAAACTCCAACTTCACCATGTTAGCAACGGCCTCATTGCCTTCTGCTGCAACCGATCTCGACACACCAAACATCCGAGCATTTCTCTTCCTAACATCGTACGTGAACTCGGCCAAAACAAACTCATTCTTATTCTCATACCCCCACTGCAACCAAGCAGTGACACGGCAATCTTTAGGATCATCATCAACAACGCTACCCAAAACATGTTCAATAGTAATATCTTCCGGCACAATCTTCTCCCTTAGCTTGACCACAACAAAGCCACTCCTCCCCTTCAATGCAAAACACGGCCCCGACTCTCTGAAACTAGGGCTCATCATCTATTAGCTTCACGGTGAACCCTGTTCCATGATGTACTCGACCAATCCTTTGCGAGTTGAGGCTCCGAATGGTCAACTACGGTGGCGCCCCAACTAGCCGCAATGTAATCTGGCCTTTCGAGGCCTTCTGCAACTTGCTTCTCACTAAATGATCTCTCAATAGCTTTGCACGCGAGAACGGTGATATGCGTAAGGCCGATCGTGTTGGCAAAGAGGGCAAGGACAACTAGGAAGTTGAGCTAACGAGGCCATTTCTTAAGGCTAAGGGCTTGGCGAGATGAGGGAGGCGTAACTACATTTCTACTGGTCTGAGCTATGCAACTACAGACGACCAGGGTCGGCCCTGTGCATTTGGAGGCTATAGGCGAAATATTTTTTGAGGCCCCCATAAGTAATGCCCCGCAACAAAAAATATATATATCAACAAACTACATAAGGACCTTTTTCATCAACTCATTATATAGATTAAATGAATATAAAAATAGTTATAACTCAGTTTGAATGAAAAGTAGCTTGATGAACAATATTACGGTAAAAGATATGATCAAAATTGTAAAATGAATCTTATATCTAGAATGAAAGTACAAAAAAGGTAATGAATAGAATTTAAGAAAGAAATAAGATGTGAAATATCCAAAACATTGAATACATGAATTGAAAATATAAATAATTTTGAATATAGACATAAAGAAATTGTAGATAAAAGTAAGACCAAAAATATAAAAATACATGAATGAACATATAAAAAATAAATATAGATAACAAAACTACAAATAAAATAAACTGAAACTAATGAGATTTGAACCATAACATTCTGGAAGTTACAGCAACTACCTACCACTATGACAAGCTTGTAACAACATATTTTTACACCGTCCTCATAAAAAACTTTGGAAGTTGCCTATACAACCAAAGATTTTAATCTTTGGTTGGCTACTACTCAGAAAACGTTTAAAGACAAGGGATCGATTGTCCAGATGTGGTCTTAGTAATATTAGGCAACTCGACCAAGCCAATCGACGTTTTTACTTCCTGCTTGCAATAAATAGTTAATTTTCAAGAGCAAACTATGCTTAAAGAATAAAGCGAGTTCTAGTTTGAGTTCTTGGGCATAAATGAATCAACTGATTTATATTCATTATTCTAAATTTAATAACCAAACTTAGATGGGATTGGCTTTCGATGACGCAATCATCTCAGTGACATAGCAAAAAATTTCATTTAGCGGGGTTAAAACATAATAGTTATTGAGTTGAGAAAAAAAATCAATAATGTAATTAGCCTTATATATATATATATTAAAAGATCAATCTATTAAAAGAAAAAAGAGGCGAAGTTAGAACTAAAGTATACTATTAGAGAGAGGTGGAGGGATTCAAATTTGTCAACCAGCAATATATGTTGGTCATAATGACTAATCAATAAAATGCTGTCATGTTAGTCATAATTTTTCAAACCTCATCCTTTTTATCTACTTTCTCTCACTACTCTCTCTCTCTCTAATTGGTTGGTCATTATGACCAACATATGTTGCTGGTCAGCAAATTTGAATTCGAGATAGAGACTCAACATAAATGTTTTTGATAACAATCAAACCGAAAACAAAACCAGACCTAAAGTATGACACTTCTAGAGAAAGGTCTAAACTAGTCAATCACTCTTTTAATATATATTACCTATGAAACCACACGAGTGTAATCTACTACCTTATTATATTGATCAAAATAAAGAACAACTATAATTTTGTCATTTCTTAGAATTAATTGAAATTATAAAAATAAATGTAGAAAAAACATTTACAAATAGATGTAGAAAGATAATATAATGAATTTAATTGACCAAAAAAACATTATTAATCATTTGTAGAACTTAATTAAGAGTGTCCTTATTCTAAGAGAAAAAAGTCAACTTCTAGGTAACATAAAATTGGAGTGAGAAGACATGTCTCATCTTCTCTCTTTTTCTTCTTACCCCTAGCCCCCACCTTCTCGGTCGACGGTGGCGGACTCCCTAGCAGTAATGGATTTAGCAAAGTCAGCCTCAGTCGGCTTCAAACATTGGGAGGGTCTAGGCTCTCCCTCTCAGCTCTCCTTCCTCTTTTGTGGTGGTGGAAGGGAGGATCAACCTCGTGTGTGGCAATTTGAATGCAGGAGAAGAGGGTTGTCTCAGGCGTTGGCGAGGATCTTGTCGGGACTGTAGGCCGAATGCCACTAAGGACGTCGATCCGGGCATCACTGTTTTGACCGAATTAATTGTGCAATATGAGCACGAAGTCTTAGTTTGGATTAGTGATCAAATTGTTCCTGATTTGGATGGTCTTGAACATGCTATTGGGATCGGCTATGTGAGGAAGGGATGTGTTCGAGTTACCTTTGCCCAATTCGACTCGAAAGGCAGCAAAGTTGTTGCACTGGTGCTTGGCAGCGATTGAGATCTGATCCCTAACTCTAGGCCTTGAGTTATGGGCTTTGGTTACCAATGCCTGCAATGATCTTGGACCTCCGCTGCAACTAAACAGTGACACGACAATCCTTAGGAGCATCAATAACGCTACCCAAAACATGTTCAATAGTAATAGCTTACGACACGATCGTCTCCCTTGGGTTGCCCACAAAAAAGCCACTCCTCCCTTTTAAGGGAAAACACCGCCGCGATTCCAAAACTAGGACTCCGAAACTAGATCATTAGCTTTATCATGAACCCCGTCCCACGACGTACTGCACCAGTCCTTCACGTTATGAGACTCCAAATTGTCAACTACGGTGGCGCCCCAACTAGCCACCGTGTAATCAGGCCTTTTGAGGTAACGTGCTTGCAATAGCTTTGAGAACGATGATCTGCGAAAGGTCGATAAGGACGGAAAAGAGGACAACGATAACGAGGATGTTGAGCCAACGATGCCATTTGTTAAGGCTTAGGGTTTAGCGAGACTAGGGAGGCAAAACTATGTTTCTTCTGGTTTGAGCGATGCACTAACTACAGACGACCACAATCTGTTGCTGCTGTATGGAAGAGAAAAAAAAACATACCAACTACTATATATAGTCCTCTTCCAATGAGATATTTTTTCTTGACATATATAAAAAATCAAGGATTACACTTTTTTATTATCAAATCAAATCTTCACCGTCTAATATAAAGATTTATATATGTTGATTATCTCTGCAAAATTTTATCCAATTTAAAAATCGATAAAATGCTGAAACATACAAATTAAAACTATAAGCATAAATGGTTCATATTTAATAATTTTGATACGTCAATTTATTTCAGATAGTTTAAATCTTAACGGTCACCAAATTGAATTTATAAAAATAATCTCATATATGAATTCAAGTATTGAACGGTAAAGATGTTAATATGTAATCAAAAAATTAGTTTAATTCAATCCCTCGTATATGTCAAAAAAAAGATTCCTCGATCCTCTATATATATATATATATATATATATATATTAGCATCTCTTAACATGTGCTCATGTCAATTTTAAAAAAAAAATCAAATAAAAATATAACAAGGAAAATGTGCAAATAAATATGTAATTACGTAAATGCAAATAATAAATAAATCATATTTATATATTTAACCTGGACTCATATTAACCACTAGATAGCGGGATGAAAAATACTGTCTTGACCGACCACCAGTTACATTCAGCCATAGTACTTACTGCCTTGTGCCTGTAGCTTCTGGCCCCGGTGACGATCCAAAAATTAGTCTGGCTTTAGCTAGGATGTCCCATATGAGTGGATATTATTAAACTGCTATCCTCTCGATCAAAAACAAAATGTGGACTCATTATCAAGCAGGAGATGGTCTGGCAAAGAATTTGGAATTCTAAATACAAAGACACTCGTAACTCACAAGAGATGACTGTTTCAACTTTAAACCAAAAAGGGACACGGGTACAGGAAAAAAGTTGTACACAACGGCCACAAAATAAACTCCCTTGTCACATTATCCTTTAGCTAGTGGTTTAGGCTGAGCCCATAGATCTCGGATCTATGGTTAGATCTGGGCGGACTCGAACCACCATTATCCGATCCACACGGGAACAGATGCCCAACCATTTTGAGCATTCAGATCTTGAATTTGAATTCACCCATTAATCAAGTGTTCACACATTTTGATCAACCCCCCCATTCCTGCTTTAGACCAAGGCATTTGAAAATTTAATGACCAATCCTTTAAAATTTGAATTTTGGTAATCAAATCATTAACCCATGGCTGATAAGACCACGCAACACCCAGACCACTCACAAATTTCAAGTCATGAAATCTCAAGGCAAAGTATAAAAGCCCAAAGTTTTTCAAAAATCAGCAGCAGAACCAGTCAATTTTTTAAAGACACCGCAAAGAGAAAATAAAATCACACATCAACACTTCAAAAACCACAACTGCACATGTTTGTCATAACATGATCTTGTAAAAGATCATTTCCATAACCAATTGAACTGATACAGTACCATGATAGAGTTCAAATTTATAAAACCAGACAAATGGTGGTCATTCGCTAAAATATAACAATTCACTGAATAGTACTTGTTTAGAATTAGTAAAATCAACAGCAGAAGGTAATAGATCTGAAGTGCCTGACGATAGCAGAACACCATCAACCTATAGTTTACACAAATGGTAGATTAAATTGATGGTGAAATTAGACATCATACTATATTATCCTTGTGCAATAATTTAAAAGCTTGGGCAGCCATAGGCTTCAGTTCTATTGATCACCTCAGTATTGCAGTATTCTGAGCCTCCAAGGTCACCCAAATCCAGTCCATACTTCCAAGATGCTTCAGGAGTCGAAAATTTTAATTCTATGAATGTCATCCTTCAATGTATAATACAATATACAAGGATGCAGATTCAAATTCTACAACCAACTAATACATATAAATTGCTATAATGGAAAAAACCAGCAAACAAAGACCGGCCAATAACAAGTTCAAGAGCATTTAAGACGGTTGTAAATACCATGGCAAAATTAGGAAAATAAAATGGGTGCAACGCGCAGAAGTGCAGAAGATGAAATGAACTGGATGGCACTATTGCGTGTAGAGTTGTGCAACTCACTAACTGGATGACATTATATATATGATTCAATTGCTCATACCGATTATATTTTGCTTCGATATTGTTATGCATTGAACTATGCCGAAAGATACAACTGTGCAAGGGCAGATCGCTATTCTGTGTAGAGATTATTAGTGCCAGAAATTAAGGACAGATTGCAGTTCTATGTATGTAGAGATTAGTCGTGCCAGAAATTAAGGACAGATCGCAGTTCTATGTATGTAGAGATTAGTCGTGCCAGAATTAAAGAAAAATAAGGCGCAGATGCAGATGATACCTGTGTAGCCAAAGCTGTTCAGAATCTGAGGCGTGGTTGGGAGTAGAAGAACCATCAACAATAAAAGTAAAGGACGCAGGACACACAGAGGGGAAGAGACCCTGGGCTAAAAAATTCCCATGCTGTCTCCCCCCTCAAACCAAAAATCTCTTTTTTTTCATTAATTGTTTTGACCTGCCATACAAGCGCACCTGCCATGGCAAAGGCCGGATGACAAAGCTCGGTCCAGGACTCAGATCCAATCCTAGCCGATAACTTACACATCCCTCCACAGCAAAACAATTACAATCATGCCGTAACAACACCAGTAATCGTATCGAAACTCTCGAAACGGGATTGGATCTGACATCAAAACCGCAACGCCTCTTCAGATTCAATGAGAAGCTCCATCGTCCCAGCAGCTAATGAACACAAAAACAGAACCATCTCAGAATCTATCAAATCGTTGATAAATTAAGAACAAAATTACGTAAAAAAATCAACGAAGCGGAAGAACATAACAAGCATCGATATGTAGAAATCGGAAGCAGATTCTGACCTGTAAATCGATGCAGAAGCCGTTTATCTGAATACGATACCGTCAAGCCTCAAAACCACCCTCACCGTGTAGATCACGAACCGATCTAATCGAATTCGAGATCCATAAACAGAGAAACAAATCCATACAGAATAGATCTGCAGGAATAGAGAGGAAAAAGAACAGACACGACTGTTGGGAAGACGAAAGGTCAAAAAGAGAGAGAACGCTGAGCGCGTCTGGTATATTTTCGGTCTGCCCCCGTTGTCATTTTATATGGAGGGCGGCAAGGAACGGACGGTGGACATTGACACGTTATCGTTTTAGATGGACGGTTGGAGATTTAGTATGACGAGGCGGTGGGATTAAAATAAATAAAGGGAAATAAAAGCAGGTATTGGATGCCAGAGGGGCGTGGCGTAGTTGAGGGGGCAACTTTTCATGTGGTGACCATATCAAACACGCAACAGAAATTGCCGCCTTCAGATGTGGACGCGCGGAACACGTGGTTGGATCATTATTGGGTTTCAACTTTCAAAGGCTATTCGTATTCTAGATTATTCGGATTTTTCCAAATCCCCTTCAAAAAAAATATTCCTCTTTGGGTCGTTGGTTTTGAGGTTCTGTTGGCCCGAGGCTTACTATTTAACCGAGAATTCTATGGCCCAACCACCAAATTCCGACTTCAGACCACATTATATTATGGGAACACCATTAAAAACTCTAAAAATAAATAAGATTAAAATTATGAAAAGTTGCTAATTGAGTTCAACCATAATTCCGACTACTTTTTGGTGGCACACCGGTGGACTTCAACTCATATCGACTTTGTTGACCTCATTGTGGTTTAACATGTAAATAGACCAGATCTTATCCAGACTTGTTCCGGATCTGTGCTTTTTAAACTAGTTTGGATTAAAAACTGATCGGTTGATCCAGTAAGGACCCGGATCCGTTAACCCGTTTACTAAATAGATCGGATTCGGACCTTGGTTGATCTGATCCGTTAAGGACACGGATCCGTTTAAAAATAATTAAATAATATTTTTATAAATATAATATTATTAATAAATATTAAATAATATGATAATTATCTAGATAATCTAAATATTCATATTTAAATTGCCTCTAAAGTATGATTTGATGAAGTTAAAGGTTTTTAATGCCTATTTATCTATGCTAAAAAACATTGGAAGTCAAGTATTTTAATTATACTAGCATTGATACATGCGCCTGTTAGGCGCTGTTGATTTGATTTGTTTTTGAAATGACTCGCGGTTGAAATATTTTCATCTTAGTATGATAATACTTAATAGTGACAGAAGGAAAAAAATACTTTTAACATCGATCTACTAAGTTGAGTACCTGAATTAGAAAGAGAACTTGAATTAGAAGTGTGGTTTCCATCTGTTTGATTAATACTATAAGAGTAGAACATAATACAACGAAGTTGCTTCAGTCCTTACCTGAGGTGTAGTACTCATCAATAGAACTCGCGTACCGAATTGAATTTCGTTAGTTCGATCAATATTGTATAACAGCTTTCTGAGACCCAAATAAAATAACACAACTCCTAAATCTTAAACCCGAAATCTAAATTATACACCGTAAAACTCACCTCACAAATTTTAATTTTAAAATTGACATTAGAGTTGTATAATTAATCATGATTAAATGAGTTAACAAAAATAGAGCAGTCACATACCAATTTAGATCTACATTTGGTAGGGATAAGGATGGAAAACGAATTTGTATCCAAATAGAAACATAGAGTCAATAGAAAACATAAAAGTTATGTTTGAGATTTGATCATATATATTTGCATATATATCTTTGAAATCTATTAGATTTAATCACAAATTAAATTAAAATACAAAACTGAATCTATCTAAGAAAATATCGATAATACTTTAAATATTTAAGACTTTGTTCGAATCCAATCAAGTGAAAAAACTACTAGTATCAAATTGATAACCTCTCGTAATTATACCAAACAATAAAAATACACGTATATTTTTTTCTCGTGCTGTGTTTTTATTGGACGAACGTTCTGATATCTATTTTTGTTGTGAGATATCTCTCTTGATCGTATTACCGAAATCTTCTTTGTGGCCAGTTGTGCAAGTTTCCAAATCCATGCCAAAACCCAAAAGACTAAAGTTCCCAAATCAGGTAAATAATGATCTATCCTATTTGTAGGACATTGGTCATCCTCTTGGGCCAGGGTGAGTTTATTAGCTTCAATAATTGGGGCTATTCTTAGAATTATTTGCTACAATGAATTGGTATGTTTTAGACATGCAAGCCACATCTTAAGCAAAGATATGATGAATTCAAACTCTCGCATTTGGAGAATGACATTAGTGCAAAGCCAAGAAGGAAGAGTTCGAACCTTCCCTAGTAAACTTGCTAAGATGTTGAGAGAGACGTACCAAACCATCAACAAAGTAGAATTCCAAGGGGACCCAAAACCCAACCAAGGCAAGTCAAATTTCCCTAAACCCTCAAACGTTCCTTTTAGGATTTACCCTTTTGAATGGTCTCAAATCACTTGGACCAATATAAGCAGCATTATCATCCAGTGCCTTCCTTGTCATGCTTTGGCCCTTTGGAGGTTTTCGAGCGGAAAATACTTGGGTCCGATCAAGTAGTTCGTTCGATCTGTTCAAAACATACTTTTAACAACATCAATCGTAATCTTAACCGTTTAATAGTTGAATTAACCAATGAAGATCATCTATACAAAAAATCAATGTAAAAAAAGATTGTTTGTTCTCCCGAATGCATCGAACAAAATAAATGGATTATCATAAAAGCTCAGGAACTGTCTATTTGGTTTGATGCATTCGGGCAAGCAAACAATCTTTTTTTACTTTGATTTTTTGTATAGATGATCTTCATTGGTTAATTCAACTATTGAACGGTTAAGATTACGATTGATATTGTACACATAGCCTAACTTGGAGATCGAATGAGGAACTCCATTTGATCTAGATCGGACGAAATTTTTTCCTTTTCGAGCACATACCAAGAAAAGAGGACAGTTCTTCTGTAGCTATTTACCTCTCTACAAAGGAACAAGCGGTTCTTCAATCCACTTGAAGAAATTTTACCTTCTAATGTGACAACATCATAACCATCAATTTCAGTCAAATTCAAAAATCAAACTGAATAAGTGGTTATGATGATGACACATCAATTTGATGAAATTTTATAGTTATGATGATGACACATCAACTTAGTGAAATTTCACCCCATTGACTAGAGAATTTCAGTAGCTACGCTAGAGATAATGAAAATTCTATAGTGCTTTGAAGGCCAGAGTGTGATTGATCTTGGAGAGAAAGTGACAGCCATTGCAATCGACACTAAGAGCTAGCTAGTCCAAATGCACACATATTTTCACATGACACAGAAAATCCAAGTCATTGTCGACTAAGGCAGGGTTTAAGGAAATTTGATTAAAGAAGCCAAAGACCAAAGCTACTACACAATATGAAAATAGGAAGTCCGGCAGCAGAAGCAAGTGCCAGTGAGATCTTTCAGGTTCATTCAATCCCGGTCCTCCCAGCACAGAACCTGGTAGATATTAGTGCAATGAAAACTGTCAGATATATCTGCTACTGGGTTTCTACTCAGGTCTTTACAATCTGCGGCTTTAATGACACAGGCACAGAAAGAACTCAAAGAGTCACAGAGTCTCAATTTCAAAAATTCTAGTGTTTCGACTTTCAGAGTATTGAGACACCGGACCTGGTTAGTCCTTGCAGTGCATACTATTGTAGCAATCCATGAGACAGGGCAAGGGAAATGAAACTGAACTGAGATGAAAACTAAATCCAATATGAAGATCAAATTTACATACAGAAACCTGCGGGAGATAGAACTTATTATCTTCCCCCATTTCAAATTCCCATTTTTACAATCAAGTCATAGTTCAGATTCTCAACCCTATAAGCAAAACCCCAACTGAAACCCAAAAAACTAAGAACAAACTACCAGATTAACAGCCAAAATGTGGCAAAATATAAGGCTTAATCAGAAATGAATACTAACTGTAAGTTCACTAATGAAGTTCCTGAGTCCCATCTCTGATGATGATGAAGAAGCACCCAAGCTAGGTATCACGTCAATGGCGTATCGAAACTGAGAGGCTCACAACCAGAGACAAAAGACCTGGCCAAAAACAATCCAAACCAAAAGCCATTACCGCCATGAAGAAAGAGTGAACAAAGCTCACAACCAGAGATAAAAGACCTGGCCAAAAACAATCCAAACCAAAAGCCATTACCGCCATGAAGAAACAGTGAACAAAGGGACTTCCTTCCACGCCAAGGAGAGAAACCCTGGAGGCGATTCGATCAGAGAATAGGACGCATTGTAACTATAGTTCCAGAGAAGTATCTTGGCTTGGCTCATTGCGTAATGGCTGAGAGTCACCGGCTCAAAACCAGCGCTTTCCATTAAGAACTTCCACTGCTCTTTGTCCTCCAAACGCTGCCGTTTCGTTCCCGGTTCCTCTGCCCCAACCACACTCGCAATTCTCCTTCCCAGCAACAGCCTCTCCACCTGCAGCCTCTCCGGCGAGTCTCCTGTCATGTTCGGCTCAAGTGACTCAAACATTGCCGTGTAATACTTCAATGCTGTCTTGAACCGGCTCACAAACCCCACCCGGTTCAATTTCGCCTCATACTCCCCCAGAGTCACAATTTTCGGGTTCAGCGATTTAGCAAGACTCAAAGCTGCTTCAACTCCGGTGGTGGATTCATCCAATAGGTTGTGCAATTGTAGCATTAAGTTCAACGCCAAGAACTCATCCGGCTCGACCCGAAAGCAAGACTCGTTAAGCTCCTGAATCGGAGTCAGCACCGGTTCAAACACAAAATTCAGCTCCAGAAGCTTGGCAAACTCACAGAGTCTATTTCCAGTAGCCAAAAGAGACGCCGCCGGAGAGTTCCCTAGTGACGGAGCGGGAATACCGGAGATCCGAATTTTATTGGGCTTTCCGGTGGACCGAGTAGCCAAAGCCTGCAACAAAGCGGCCCATTGAACACCTTGAACTATTCCGAAGTCGACTATGTGAATTTTGGCGGCCTTTTCCGTTGCTTCGAGGATGGCCTGGTTCGCCGTTAAGTGAGCAAACTTGGAGTAAGGGCAAGCGTCGTTCAAGGCCTTGTAAGAGAGAGTGAAGTCTTCCTCGCAGCTGCCGTCGTACGCGGCGGAGGTTATCTCCGGCGGCGGCGAGACTCGGTTGTAGAGAGCCTCGGTGAAGTGGAAAGTGACTCGCTCGGTTGGATCTCCGTGGTCGGAGACGGACTCCCTGAGACGCACAAGTGATTTGATCGCACGCTCCGGTTCGGACTCGATGATTCCGGCGCAGTCGAGTAGCGCTTTCAGTAAAGGCGGCTCCGATTCTATCTCCGGTGACCTGGACGACACTCCGACTCCGTGTTTTTGAGCTGCAGGGTTGGTGGATTTGACGTCTTTGACTGCAGTCGAGGAAGGCTGCGGCGGCGGTGGGGTCCACGCTGGGGGCAGTTGAGGTTGGAGAGTTGTCGTTTTCTGGTTCTGAGACTCGGCGCAGATGACTCGGTTGAGATCGGAGGGCGAAGAGCAAGGAAGAGCGCTGAGTTGACTCGGGCAGGAGACAAAGGGATCGGAAGCGTAGAGGCCGAAATCCGCAGCATTGCTCTGCCACGCGCCGCACACAGAAGACAGGTTGGAACTATCCGTTGAATCCCCACCGCCTATTATGCTGTCCATCCACTCGTCCGAGTCGAACTCGGCGGCTCCACCCAAGTCCGAGAACCTGAACCCGGTAGTACTATTATGATGATGATCTAGGTTCGGGAACGGAAACCCAGGCTCCCCAACCGTCGAGTCGGAGCTCCCAAACGGGTCGGGGAAGCCCGACCCGGTCAGCCCGTACCCCAAATTGGGCGCGTGGTGAGTGTTACCGGGCCATGGAGCGGAGAGAGAAAAGGCCGTACTGAGCTGATCGTGCTGGTTGTGTTGGGGGTGCTGCTGCTGTTGCTCTTGCTGCTGCTTTTGCTTAATGACTTGCTGAGCAATCGCCATCAGGTTTCCGCTGTCGGTACACATGTACGCCATTCTCCGGCCAAACCTTGCCGGAAAAACTGCACACACATCACAATGAAGAAGAAAGATTAAGGATGCGATACAAGAGAGAGTGATTTAGTTTTATATGCTAAGAGATATGGTGACAGTGACTGAAGAAGAAGAAGAAGAAGAAGAAGAAGAGTACATACAGAGAGACACTACTAGAGGCCCAGAACCAACGGGATCACAGTGCGGGTACCACCATTATTAATTAATAAAATAAAACTGAAGGAAACGAAACCCTAGTGCAGCTGGACTACAGCCCTCCGTTTTCCCCAGATCTTTTTTTTTCTCCTCGTACTTCCGTGACGTGGCGTAACATGACAGAGGGGCCCATGGGTCTCGAGTATTGACAACAGCGTGTCACCGAGGTCCACGTGTAGATTTGTAAATTTTTTCCCTCCCGCCTGCTGCGTTCGGTAACCGGTTGGTGGTAAGGTGTGTTCGACTCGTTTTATTTTTATCCAGCTTCAATCAGGTTTAACTTTAAATTTTTATTATGTTCAAATTCGACACAGCTTGTTTAAGCTCATCGGTTTGACTTATTTAATTTAAATTAAAAAATATTAAATTTAAGTCTATCTTATCTTAATTACTTCATTTTTGTGGTGATTGTTTGTGTTTGATTTCATTTTTTTAATAAATTGATTGCTTTAATATATGTATTTTAATTAAATAATTTGATTCTAAAAGGAAATAAATAATAAAAATAGAAGATTTGAATTTTAAACAATATATTTTACGTATAACAATTTTTTTTTTTAAAAAAATAAGTTTTAAAAACGAGTTGTTCACGAGCTAAACGAGCCGAATACAATCTTGTTCAAGCTCGGCTCGTTTTTTTGTCGAGCTCAATATTGAGCTCAAGCTCGGCTCATTTATCTTACGAGCGCGAGCCGAACGAGCTAAAGCCGAACTCGAGTCGAACACGAGCGGCTCGAGCCTACTTACAGCCCTAGTTGATGAGAGCCCGCGAGGGACGTCATGGGCTTCTGATATTTTCGGGAAGAGCTAAAGCGGATCGTGGCCGTCGATTGGTGCGACCTTTCACGGATGAGGAAACTGGCGGCCTCAACATTGGAACAAATTCTAGTATGCACCGTTGTTATGGCTATCATTTATTATTGAGTTTAGAAGTAATTGTGTAATTACTATTTATTAATCTGAAATGTGTTTTTATGTGTAATGATAAATTAATTTTTAAATCTGAATATTACACAGATCTGTACAACGGACGGATCCACTTTAGACTTCGAATTCACTTAATTTATACCCGAAACCAGATGCGTTCGAGCCACTGACACCTAGGTCAATAGTAAAAAAAGAGACGAATCAAGGAGTAGGTGTAAAAAAGAAAATACGGATGAGGATAAAAAAGTGGGAAAGGTGAAATTTTTTGAAGTAAGGACGTATAAAAAATTGAAATTTTTATCAAAAAAATTGAAACGATACCTATAAAATAGGGCTAATGACCAAACGCACAAAAATTATAAAATTTTAGCCCGATTCAATGAAAATCACTATCATCAGCCCATTCCAATGATTTTTATTAAAAAGACGTCATTAGTCCTACGTATCTCAAATAGCCCCAGCCATAGAAATCTCGTATGTTTCCTTCTCCTCTCGATCCTCTCTCTCTAGAAACCTCTGTTGCATCATCTCGATCACACTCTCTCTCCCCTCTCTATCATTGTCGATCAGCTCTCTCTCTCTCTTACGGCGATCGGTGACGCCATCATCACTGACGTAATTTCATGACAACGCGTTATGTGCACCCACATATCCGCCTCTATCAGATCGACGCTTCTATCTGCATCTTTCTTGTCTCCGGTCACCACCGCCATCAAACACGCTCGAGAAAACTGAGACGTCTTCTTTACCAGTTGGTGTTCTCCGTTGGGGCCTTGATATTTGTTTGGCTGCCTCCCTTGTAATCACCAGATCTGGTTGTCTTCTTTGAAAAAACGTCATTGTCTAAGATCAAGCGGATGCTGGAGCGGATGAATCACTTTAATGTTTGATTGGTTAAGATCCGAGTGGTGTGTCTGAATCTAAGTTAGCGAGATCCATCCATCAGTAGTTGAGTACTACTATCCTTGATTACCTTGAATAATTTCGTTGAGTCTGTTGGTTTCAATTTCTAGTTAAGTCTGTTGTGGCTTGATTTTGTATCTAAATCTTGTAAAATTTGGATTTAGTGGCCTGTTATTGAGTGTTAGTTTATGTTTTGGTGAATCAAAAAGTATTGGAGGACTTTGCATCTTTTATAGAATTGAACCAGTTTTATTTCTTTGTTTATGTAGGTTTCTGATGACTTTGGTTAGTGCTAGTAATAGTGGTGTTGATGGTTTGGTCATGAGCAGAAGCATATTTGGTTAGTGTTAGTGTGGTGTTGATGGTTTGCTCATGATGAAACTAGTGTTGCACCAAACGTAACAAGCATATTTTTCCAACTTTGTTTGGGTTTGGGGATAAACTAAACTAGGTTAGTTCAAGTTCATTACTGGTGAATGGTTATGCTAAAAAAGTTGATTGTTGGCTGAAACCAACATTTGATTATCGGGGGGTGGTAACGGATTGTTGGGTGTCAATAACTGATTATTGGGGTCGGTAACTGATTGTTGGGGTTCAATAACTGATTGCTGGGGTCGGTAACTGATTGTTAGGGGTTAATAACTGATTATTGGTGGTTATTAGAGGTCAAGAACTGAGTTACTGGAGTAAGTAATTGAAATATTCTAGTTACTGGGTATGAGTAACTGATTTAGTTGTGATTATTGAAGGTCAGGAACTCAGTTACTAGGGGACAGTAACTGTAAGATCTGACTTACTGGGTGTCAGTAACCGATTTACTAGTGATCGGAATTCGGCGACCGGAGAAATCTAATCACCGGAGTCCGGCGTCGGCGATCGGTGACCAGACTCCGGCCATCGATGACCGAAGTCCAATGAGGTTTCAACCAAGTATTCTCTCTTCTCTATTTTCTTTTTTTATGCATGTTTTAAAATGTAAGGGTATATTAGTATTAAAATAATTTAGCTTCTTAAGAGATTTAATAAGATTTGTCTATTTAAGTCTAAATAAAGTAACTTTATATTGAAATGGGCAATGGAAATAATTTAGTATTAAAATAATTTAGCCTCTTAATTCCACGTGTAGAGTTTGTAAATATTTTCCCTCCCGCCCTCTGGGTTCGGGGACCGGTTGGTGGGTGCCCGCGGGAGACGTCATGGGCTTCTGATCTTTTCGGGAAGAGCTAAAGTGGATCGTGGCCGTCGGTTGGTTTGACCTTTCACGGATGAGGAAATTGGCGGCCTTAACTTAGGAACAAATTCTAGTGTGCACCATTGCTATGGTTATTATTATTGAATTTAGAAAGTACCTGTATTATTATTCATCTATCTAAATTGTTTTAATGTTACATATATTTGTACAACGGATCCACTTTGGATTTCGAATTCACTTTGTTTATTCCCGAAACCTGATGGTTCGAGCCGCTGACACGTAGGTCAACAGTAAAAAAGAGGCGAATCAAGGAGTAGGTGTAAAAAAGAAAATAAGAATGAGGATAAAAAAGTGGAAAAGGTGAAATTTTTTGAAAGACGGTAAGTGGGCCCGCTTGGGGACATGGGCTCGGTGTGGTAAGGACTAATGAGGAACAGTCGGTACGGAAATAGGGCCCAATGAATCGATTTTTAGACCAACAAGGTTCGATATTAAATTACAAGCCAAACTCAAGCTTATAATTTATCAAAAAATTGAAACCATACGTATAAAATAACTCTTTTTGTGTAATTAATATTATCACTTTAAAGTAGAACAATTAAAGGGTCCTATTCCGCCGTCACTGGCTAGGTGGATGATTAGAGACGAAATAGAAACTATTTCTATTTTGTGTCGGTCCACCCTTCATTTTCATCTAGCTTATGGCTTCTCTTTCTTCTTCTCATTTTCACGTTTCGAATTAACTAAACTAGCTTTTCATAATCATTTAAAATATATAAAAAAACAACAACTGGCTTCTTATATTCTTGTTGCTCGATTATGATTCAACTTGTACAAAATTAACGTAGATAGTAGTACAGATTGTTTTTGAATTTATTTTGCAAGAAAGATCAATGTCATACGATTTTCGCCTCAATAGATATATATTTCATTGCAACCTACGTACGTGAACATATATTATTGATTGAAAAATTAATGCAGTCAGCGATCTCTAGCTTGAGATGGGCCCTAAAATAATGAAATGAGGTAGTCTTTTGGACTCTTGCAAGCTTGAGATAGTTGAAAGATTGAAATCAAGTTGAAAATGAAAGCAACATCCACTCTCAAATGTATTATATAAATCCAATTATTAGATATATGGATGCATCAATAAAGACAGCAAAGGAGTAATGTAGTAGACCAAAACCATTCTATTTTTCACTTAATGGCATGGAAGTTGTGAATGCTAAAATATTTAAAATTCCAAATATTGAATGAAGGTTGATCATGTACATTAACGTTTTAGTAAAACATCTCTAATAATTGTTCTATAATTTATATCTAAATTTAAAATTTGACTCATCTTAACCTATTTTATTATATAGATTTTGTATCTTCAACCCGCATTGTTAAAAACCTAACCCAAATCATGTGGGACCATTCAATTGATAAGTGTGAAATTTAAGATTTTCTCCAAACTACTTAATTCAAAATATGACTATTTTTAGAATTAAACATATTTTAGCTTAAGTTGTATTTGGGTTGAAGATGCAAGATTGAAAAACTTAAACCTATTATAGATTTTAGGACAAGGGTTGGAGATGCCCTAATATGCGTCACGTAACACACTTACTCTTCCAAGTGTTTAAGTTTTCTTGCCAATTTAGACTATAGACCTTTTTAATAATTAAATATGATGTAAAATTGAGAAACACTTATCTAAGAAAATTAATAAATAAAATATAACTTTTACGTTTTTAAATAATTTTAAATTACATCGGTAATGATTAAGTTCAAACTCAATACCTAATATCGTTTAACTTTTAATTGCCGCATACTGGTTAGAACGTCTCACCATGCAACGCCTGCTGGTTTGAAACTATTTATACACGTCTTGAATTTGAAAGTAGATGAAGTAAAAGTGTTTTGAAAATAACTTAAAAATTATTTTTGATTTCAGGCAATTGATTCAAATTCTAAAGTTATGCTTAGTTTCGTATTGTAGTTTAAAAAGTTAATTTTATAAAATCCAATTTTAAATAAGCAACTCTAACCTGCTATTTAAAATCATGGTTATTTGAACTAAAAAGTTTTAGATAAACACGTTTTAAGATTTTACCAAACAGAAAAGTTATTCTATATTGTGATTATAAGTTATTTTAATTCCTAAAACTCTACTAAATTTGGTCTAAATCACATAAATATAAGTTGATTCTGAAGTATTTATCAGTTTTATATAGGACATTGAATCTGTGTAAACTTGTTTGAAACTATACATGGACATCTAGTTGATCTAATGGGATTATGAAAATAGAAATTCATCCAAATGGTACATCAACTTTCAGTTCTTATAAACTTTCTAAAACATCAGAACGGAACACTATCTTTTCAGCCCGACCTAATATTGGTACTTTTAGCCGTCAACTCCGTTACCAAAGTCACTAACAAGTTATTTTTCATGAGTATTTTGGTCATTTGTACTCTCCCATGTTCATAAACACCTCAATGGCCTCCTTAAACCTCGCCTGCACACAATACCCGTCAACCATCACATTAAAGCTCCCCAAATTCACCGTAAACCTCCTCGACGGAGAATGTTCGTCCTTCATCCTATCAAACAACTTGAATGCTTCATCAAATTTGTCATACTTACACAAAGCCTCCAACACCGAGTTATAACCCACTGCATTCATATTCACCTTCGAACCCTCCCCCACAGCCTTGTCGTAACACTCCACCGCCTCTTTCTCCATCCCCTTCATGAAATACCCCTTCATCAAACTCCCAACCACCACCCTGTTCTCCACCTCATCTCTCAGCTTCTCCTTGAGCTCCTCGTGGAGCTTAAACACCCCACCATCAAATAATGATAAACAGTCGGATCTGGCTCAAAACCTTTCACATCAATCTCCTCCTTGAGCTCCATGGTCTTCTCCAACTTGCCATTGTCGACTAGTCCCTTGATCAGAATCTGGTAGGTCATGGACAAGGGGTTGAACGACACGTCGTTGATGAGCTACTTGTAATCCTCGATGGCGGTGTCGGGTTTACGGCATTTGAGGTAGGTATGGAAGATGAGGTTGTGGGTGACAATGTTAGGGGCGACGCCTAGCTGGGTCGGTGATGAACCGGTGGAGGGAGAGGAGGTCGGAGTATTTGGACTGATGGAGCAGGACGATGAGGACGAAGTTGACGTTGTTGATGGTGGTGCAGCAGTTGGAGTAGATGGAGTGGCGGGTGTACAAGGCGACTTCTTCGAGGTCGTTGCGGCAGATTAGGGCGAGAATTTTGTTGTGGAGGTTGAAGCGGTTGCTGGAGAGAGCCAAGACTTGTTCGAAGAGCTTGGGGGAGTTAGGGTTTTTTGGTTGGGGTTGGGAGCGGTGGAGGGAGGAGATGCGGAGGCTGCGTTTGTGGCTACGGCGTTCGGGGGTGACGATGGAGAGGGAGCAGACAGAGAGGAATGACGAGGGTGTGAGGCGGGGATTGGTTAGGGCTTTAAGGTGGGTTTGGAAAGAGCCACCTTGATCTGAGTTTCGTCGGACAAAAAAGCCCTAACCCTCACGATCTGCCACTATTGAGGACTGCCTCAACAGCTCTTGTTTCAATATGTATCTTAGTTTCAGCTGAAGGATGACGATTGTGAAATGACCAAAATACTCAAAAAATGACTTGTTAGCGACTTTGGTAACAGAGTTGACGGCTAAAAATACAAATACTAAGTCGGGCTGAAAAGATGGTGTACTGTTCTGATGTTTTAGAAAGTTGGTGTACTAAAGTTTATAAGGATTGAAAGTTAGTGTACTATTTAGATGAATTTCTCTTATGAAAAATGTGAGTCTTTAATTATCAGAACAACTATTTTAGCCGACAAAACTTCTTCGTCAGCTAAGTAAAAAATTTCGTCGGCTAAGAAGTCGACGGGAAAAAGCTGTCGGCCAAACTTTAGCCAACAAAATTACTGTTCATTGTCGGCTAAAGTCATTTATTTAGCCGTCGAAGAAATTTTTCTTCGCTTAAAGTCTGGACTTTAGGCGACAAATTTTTATACCTTAGCAGATGAAATTTTATTAAATTTCGTCAGCTATAGTTATTTATTTTATTTAAGTTTAGTCAATGAATTTTATTAAAATTCGTCGGCTATAGTTATGTAGTTTATTTTATTTTTTATTTATTTAATTTTAGTCGATGAATTTTATTAAAATTCGTCAGCTATAATTATATATTTTATTTTTTATTTATTTAACTTTAACTGACGAATGTTATTAAAATTCATCGGGTATAGTTAGTTATTTTATTTTTTATTTCTTGTATTTTTGATTAATTTTTTTTCTTCTTTTTTGTTTTTTTCACCGGTAGTGGAGGGGAAGAAGGAGAAGAGGAGAAGGAGGCTGAGGAGGAGTAGCTAGGCCGAGAAATAGAGGAGGAAGAGGAGAAGGCTAGGAGAGGG
This sequence comes from Comarum palustre, assembly GCA_951800085.1. Lineage (NCBI taxonomy): Eukaryota > Viridiplantae > Streptophyta > Magnoliopsida > Rosales > Rosaceae > Comarum > Comarum palustre. The sequence continues at coordinate 5,828,439 of OX637575.1, forward strand.
AGAAAGGGAAGAGGAGAAGGCTAGGAGAGGGAGAAAGGGAGGAGGAGAAGGAGGAGAAGAGAGGAGGAGGAGGATAAGGAGTTGCCGCCGGAAGAGGAAGAGGAAGAGGAGGAGGAAGAGAGATGAAGAGGAGGAGAAGAATAAAGAAATAGAAAAATTTATAATTTTAGTCAAAAATTTTGAAAATTTGAGGGTACTTTAGCCGACAAAATACCCTAATTTCGTCGAATAAAGTTCAAAAATATCAAAATCCCCGTCGATTTTTTAATTTTTAATTAACTTTAGCAAACGAATTTTAATAAATTTCACCGGCTATAGTTATTTTATTTTATTTATTTATTTAACTTTAGCCAATGAATTACCCTAATTTTATCGGCTATAGTTATGTATTTAACTTTAGTCGATGAATTATCATAATTTCGTCGGCTAAAACCCTAAACCCTATACGTAGAAGCTTCAAACGAAAAAAAGTCTTGAAATAAGATATGACCGGAATGGTGAAATACATCTACGGTTGAAAAATGACGAAATTCTGATAAAGTCTCGGTGCCGATAGTTGCAGTCAATGCAATTTTCCAATCTTTCTCCCTATAGGTATCCTTATCTCTGGTGGTTATTTTTCATAAAATTTGTATACCATTGGTTGCGTATCGTTGATTTGAAACTATTTTCAGTTGAAGGTCCGGGAAAAATACATAATTTAGACGGTCAAATGACTGTTTCCGTGCGTTAAGGGGTTTGACTTACAAGATTGACCGTAAGGATCGAGCCCTTAACGTTGTCGGATCAAGTTGAATTTTTTTCTATAGACATATTTCGATATAATGATCATATCTGACGGTCAAGTTTGATCATCGGAATCACAACATGCCTACTAATGTTGTATAATTTGTTTACTAAGTTATAAGTAAATGTTCCGTTTCAAAAACAAACTCTACGTAGAAACTTCAAACGCATAAAATTCGTGAAATAAGATATAACCGGAATGGTGAAATATGTCTACGGTTGAAAATCACGTAATTCTGGTAAAGTCTCGGTGCCGATAGTTGTGGTCAATACAATTTAGGGGTTTGACTTACAAGATTGACCATACGGATCAAGACCTTAAATTTATAAAATCAAGTTGAAGTTTTTACCATAGACATATTTCAACATAGTGATCATATCAGACGGTTAGATTTTCGGTTGTGAAGATTGAGCATCAGAGTCACAACATACCTACTATTTACCATTATTTATCCCTATAGGGAGCCCTATCATAGAGGGATAAATGTCTCAAAATTTGTTGATGGGAAGTTGCGTCTCATCATGGTGAGAGATTGTTGTGTTGAAGGTTAGACCAAAATATATCATATAGATGCAGATACAGACATTTTCATCTGTTAAGTGTTTAGAAAAACTTCATTTTGAAGTCTTAAACGAACTCGGGTGGCCAAAAAAGCTCAGATGTCATGGCCATGAGTTTTACTCGCACGGCCATTCCGCTTCCATATTGGTATCACAATAGTCAATCGGACATCGAAATATCCGTAGTGCAATTTTGTAACTAAAAGGTACTTTAGCCGACGAAATACCCTAATTTCATCGGCTAAAGTTCAGACTATAGCCGACGAAAAAATTAGTTTAGCTGACGAAATAAAATTTGCATCGGCTAAAGTTGACCGATGAAAATTTAACTTACCTGACAAAATATTTTTTCGTCGGCCTGTTTTTGGTTATTTCGTCGGCTAAAACCGTTTTTCTGGTAGTGCGTTTCTAGATTGGCTGCGGCGCATCTTCGACTGTGGTGGGGCGAAGATTGTGAAGGTGGTTTGTCCGTGAGGGAGTCGAAGGCTTTGAGTTTGGAGCAGCAGCTCTGAGGCAGAGTCTTCTGCTTCTCTTTCTCCGGCAGTCTTTGGGGATTAAGGTCTGTTGGTATCTCTGCATGATCGAGACGGTCAAATTAAAGTTTCGGTGAGGCGCGACAACCCTTGGGTGAAAACAGTGAGGCGGGGCTTGCAGATCGAGTTTGGTTGTTGTTTAGTTGTGACTTGGATCTGATTTGGTTTCGAGTCGGATCTAGATTTTGTGTTGAGGGTTGCGAGGTGCATTCTGGTTAGATCAGGTTCCGAATTGAGTGATGTTTAGCAACTTGAGGCTGTTCGTGATGGAGGAAGGGCAAGGCCAGCCGCCAGAATTGGGCGGTACTAGTTTTCTGAGGAACCGGAAGTGAAGGGATGAGAGAGGGTGATGGGTACGGGCCTTGGGCCTTTAATCATTTGAGCCACATTCTTGGGCTGGATGAATTAAACCCATCATTCTTTTCTTTTCTTTCATTTTTTTTTCTGTTTAAAATAAATAGCTTATAGTTTATGTTCTCATATGTTATAGGTTTGTTTGATTGCTTGTAACTTTGGTTATAGGTTCAATTGTGGTGGTATGAGAGTTGAAATTTGTAGTGAGTGTGTCATATGCACGTGATTCATTTGATCTTATTTGCTCTTTGTACGCAAAATAATTGATTGATTCATGATGTATCATTTATATGAAAATGAAATACTTTTGATTCAAAAAATGTAATTGGTCTAATGTTGCATTGAGCTAATCTATCACCAAAATACAAGGACAATAGACAATTGTGACTTTTTTGTTTTTTGTTTTAAAAGAAATTGTGAGTTATTTAAATCTATAAAACGGAGGCCGAGTGAGCTACCATTCCGAGCTGTAGAGAGGTCAAGTTTTGGATCTCTATATGCAGATTCTTTACACATGCGGATGATCGAACCATCAACCAGTGACCTCCTTACTACCAGAAACATCACTATAACATTCGTCCAACAAGTACTTATTAGTCTTTACAATTACAGTCACCCGATCTTAATCATATAGAATTAACAGCTGCAATTATATAACCCACTTGGCCTCATGTTCATTGTCCTTTGAATATGATGCTTCCTAATCCCCCATAGAAAATTACCTTTGTTTTGTACTGATTCTATGTAACCAACTATAATAAAACATGTAATTCATATATTTGTTTGATCAGGTTCCATTTGGACCAATAAACTGTCATAATCTGTAAGAAATAAAAAAAAACTACTGGATTTTCTTGGGTTTGAATTTGTCAGATTGAATGACTTGTAGAAAAATTTATGTTCTTGTTTATTTCCCAGGTTGCGTTATTTAGAGGGTGGATCTAGATCACCAGATAGTTGTTGCATATAATAAGCAGCTGCTTGCAAATCCTTAATCATTTGAAATAAGGGATTGCTCAATTTGGTAGAGATTTCTAGGGTTTTGCTCAAGCTCTTGGATGAAAGAGACTGATAATACATGAATTGGGTGGCAATTCAATATAAAACCCGTTACCAAATTAAATCTATTCAGAGAAATATTCACCACTGCTGCGGATACATTTTCCAATCGATGATTGAAATTATTAGAAACCCTTTGATCACCAACACAGCACCGATTATTGGTCGAAATTCTGTACTTACAACAATTATTTCCTTGTGAAATAACCAAATGCCTGTAAAAGGATTATCTGCTTGACTATAGATGCGCAGATGCCTCAGTAGACACGAGCCTTGGGAGGGAAGGTTTCGATTTCATCGTCTAATGTGTTCATGTGAACTGGTCTGTAGTCTAGTCGAACCTTCTCATTTTCCCAGTATCTGCAAAGAGAAACATGATTTAGAGTTAATAATTGAATTCAAAAGTACATCAACTAGATACTCCCCAATACATTCCCAGTTATATACAGACAGCTAAACTAAGAACATCCACAATAGGTCATCATAAGAGGTGGTGATGGTGGTCTTAGCAAAGAAAGTTGTCAACCACTATCCATCGATTATCATTAAAAGGTTAGTTTTGTGACTACTCGGCTGCTCTTATAATCCATCAATTATCATTAAAAGGTTAGTTTGTGCCTACTCGGTCATGTCGAATAAACTGTGAAAAAGCAAAGAATATATTATTTAATGGAATGGCTACTTACCCCAAAGTATGTTTCATCCATTTTTCATCATCTCTTGTCTGCGAAACCAGAAATCTCATTATCTACAGTACAAGAATGGACAATTCTAACAAAAACAAATGGGACTAACCGTGAAATCTTCCCGAGCATGTGCTCCTCGGCTCTCTTTCCTGGCTTCAGCAGAATGCATGGTGATACATGCATTTATCAAAAGGTTTTCTAACTCGATAGTCTCAATCAAGTCAGAGTTCCTGGCAAAATAATTGGGATTATGAGCTCATGATTACCAAAGAGATGTTGGTCTAGCGGTCAGACAATTGGTTTGCTCCCAAGAGGTCTGGGGTTCGACCACTCCCATGGTACCCACCTAGCAATTGCTAGTGTTTCCAGTTTCCCAAATGTTGTGGGGTCAGGCGGGAAGCCTAGGGATTAGTCGGGTCAAAGATCCGGATACCCTAGTTACAAAAAAAATAGTCTAGATCAGCACCTCACCATATCAAAGTTCGATCCTTTACTTGAACATCATTAAAACTCTCCCATGCCTTGTCAATCAAATCAGAGCCTGCAGGAGAAAGACAGAAAAAGGAGTGAATAAAAAATTAAACAGTAATCAATCTCCAACCCAGATAAATGGTCACATGTTAATTTGAAGGAGAACAAAGCAACTTAATCTAACCAGACATGGCAAATTGCACAATACATGATAGTTCAAGATTTTTTTTAAATGAAAGAATGAAAAGGTGAAACCTTCTACTAATGTCTCGTGTGTGCGGAACACAGCAGCATTATTTTGCATTATACGTTGCATATTCAACCGAATTTTTGAAGTTGGCAGTGAGCCATTTGAATTTCTCAATTTGTCCAACCAAGTAATGGTCTTCTCGCCAGCATCCTTTTCCAGAGGCTTTTGTTTCTCCCCTACACAAGATGAAGTAGAGATGTTTAAGTTGTGTACACATTTCATTATTAATAATCTATGTATCTTCAGTTAACGTGGAAATATAGTTACCAGGTTTACTAATCTCTGCAACTCTATTTGCGCATGCTCGGCCAAAAACAACAATGTCAAGGAGTGAATTTGCACCAAGCCGATTAGCACCGTGAACCGATGCACATGCTGCTTCCCCAGCTGCCATTAACCCAGGAATTACTGCATCTGGATTATCACCTTTAATGGTAACTACCTGAAAGACAAAACAGCCGTTGGTGAAGGAAAGCAGAATTTCACAGAGATGCATTAAAGTTTAGGAGCTTGAATAAATAGAAAATGGTCCAGTAGCCATGATATATATCAACTCATACCTCTCCATGATAATTGGTTGGAATTCCACCCATATTGTAGTGTACAGTGGGTAACACAGGAATAGGCTCTTTAGTGACATCGACGCCAGCAAAAATGGCGGCAGTTTCAGAGATACCAGGAAGCCTCTCTTTTAGTACATCTGGGGGCAAATGATTCAAGTGGAGATAGATATGGTCCTTCAGAGGTCCTGATCAAAACAACAGTAACATTTACCAACAGACACACAAAGCAAATAACTGAAATTACATATTTCATTTCTAAAAAGAAAAAAATGCATAACATGACAACAATTGACAATAGAACACGTCATACCTACACCACGACCCTCGCGGATTTCCATAGTCATGGATCGTGACACGACGTCTCTAGAAGCAAGATCTTTAGCTGTTGGGGCATATCGTTCCATAAATCGCTCACCTTCACTGTTTCTAAGGATACCACCTTCCCCTCGTGATCCTATAAGTTGTAAAAATAACCAGATATTAACATTTTCGAACTTCTACTGAATTGCAATTAGAGATCCATATAACAGCGTAAATGAAAGATTAGCTGACATAACAGAGCATATACCTTCAGTAATGAGGCATCCAGCACCATATATACCAGTAGGGTGAAACTGCACAAACTCCAAATCCTGCAGAAAGGTACATACCCAGTGTCATAAGAGATAAAATGCAAAGCCCACGGAAGATTCAAAGAGTGGGAAGGAGCTAATCGTACCTGAAGTGGAAGCCCAGCACGTGCCACCATGGCATTGCCATCTCCAGTGCAAGTGTGTGCCGAGGTTGCAGAAAAGTATGCTCTACCATAACCCTGCAAGAAACACAAGATATTTTTAGTATTCAGATAAGTTCTCATCAATGACATATCTCCAATACGAGAAGCAAAGATAAAAAATACCCCTGTGGCCAATATTGTTGATGAAGCTTGGAACCGATGCAAAGTCCCATCCTCCATATTTAATGCAATAACTCCTTGACAGCTTCCTGAATACCCAATTCCAATAATAAGTTAACATAAAAGAATACATTCTGGACATACAAAAGGCAATCATTTTTAATGTATTTTCCTATGTGGATTTCAGCACAAGATGAGAATTTCAAAACAAGATAATCAACAAGCCTTTTTTTCCTTATTTCTTCCGAATAAATAACAAGCATTCAATCTGGGGAATAAATGAACTGGAACCATATGCCCAAATATCAACAAAAAAGCATGACAAGCAAGATTTACTTCCTTTCAAAAGCTTCTCACTATCCTACTGTGTCTTCAAAAAGATACTCAAAGTTGTAAATTGTAAGGGCATATACAAATAAAAACGCTCGATTTGCAATGTGTGCTGGTTATAACTTGCACTAGTTATAGAAAACCATAACAAGTGTGTAGCGTCTAAGAGCCAACTTACCATCACTGTTCATTAAAAGATCCAGAGCAAAATATTCGACAAAGAACTGCGTATTATGCCTCATAGCTTGTCCGTAGAGAGTATGTAAAAGAGCATGCCCAGTTCTGTCGGCAGCACAAGCACAACGGTATGCTTGTCCACCTATAAATAACAAAAAGTAAAGTTGGCCAATGTCAGACAACTTTCAAAGAAAACATGAGATACGATTTACCAACTTCAAACATACAGGGGTGATTATCTTACCTTTTCCAAAGTCGAGGCTTTGACCACCAAATGCACGCTGATATATTTTACCATCTTCAGTTCGAGAAAAGGGCAGCCCATAATTTTCAAGTTCAATCACAGCCTTTGGAGCCTCTCTACACATATACTGGATGGCATCTTGATCACCTATGGAAACACAATTCCCCAATTGTCAATACACAACTGAAAACTGTAGCTGTAAAATAGTCATAAACCACAAAATATCTGTCTTCCTGCAAGTGCATAATGGGTTATAGAAGCAACTGTTGGAAAATGGAATATGTCCTCTATAGGCACCTGTTTTCTGTAAAACACTACAACTCCAACCCTAATATCACATCTATAAACATATAGAAGTGTCAAGTTTAATAACTTACATACCCAGCCAATCACTTCCTTTCACGGTGTCGTACATGTGCCACCTCCAGTCATCCTCGGTCATATTCCCTAATGCAGCATTTATACCACCCTACATACAATTCAACAAACACAGTAAGGCAAGCATATCCCCATTTCACATAAACACATCAACTCAAAGAAGCTACATGCAGCAGTCGGATTAAATCACAAAATCTCATACCTGAGCTGCAACAGTGTGCGAACGAGTAGGGAAAAGCTTAGTAATGCAAGCGGTATTAAATCCATGTTCCGAAAGCCCAATGGCTGCTCTGAGCCCTGCACCGCCTGCCCCGACCACCACAGCGTCGTAAGTGTGATCCACCACAGTATAAGATGAGCGTCCTGTAGCCTGCCAAATCATAAAAAGAAAAACCTCATCACCAAATAGGCAAACCCAATCCATCACAAGCCAAAGATCCAAAATTTCACCTATCTCACTAAAAAATCACAAATTTGAGCTAATACGACTTCCTATACTCCAGAAAATGATGATTTACATACTCGCAACGGTCAAAATCATTCATTTTACTGTATAATCCAGACGGCCAAACAGAAACGTCTAGTATTATACTATTATATAGGAAAAATAGTCAAAATACCCCCTGAATTTGGCTCTAATTGTCAATTTGCACCCTTAACTTGCATTTGTGTCAATTTACCTCTTCAATTTGGTAAAAACTGCATATTTGCACTCCCTCCGTCAAATCAGATGGTTTCCATCTAATTTTTAGTCATGTGTCATGCATGTGACAAGTATCACTATCAATTTATATTTTTTTATTAATTAAAATAATGAAAAAAAATCTATAAAAGAATATTCATATATAATTATCAATCTAAAAATTATGTGGGTTATAAATATTATTTTTGTCGATATATTTGACTTGTTCAGTCCTACAAATTATGTCGTGTTCATTGTTATTGACATCAAATCAATTTTATTCTTATTTTTTATGCACTTTTCTTATTAAATTACCAATGTAAACATCTTTAAAAAGAAGGCTCATACATATGCCCTCAAAAAAGATTAAATGAATGATTAGGTAAACAAAATTGTACAATAAAAATATATTAAATAAATAATGCATTATGCATGAGTATATTTGAATCTTCCTTTTAAATATTTTTTTATTATTATTAAAATAAAAAATATACTATCACATTTATGACTCATACTACATGATTGAAAATTAGATGAAAACTGCAGATTTAAGTGAGATGATGTAAATCCGCAGCTTTTACCAAGTTGGAGAGATAAATTGACACAAATGCAAGTTAAGGTACAAATTGACAATTAGAGCCGAGTTATATTAGCTATTTTGTCTATTATATATATAAACACAGAAACATGATGTATGATATAAATCTGGAACTGGATTAAATTTTCAATAAGACTACCAGTATTCATATCACAAATAACTGGTGCAGCGGAAAATCGAAACACGAAAACAACGATCGGAGAAGAAGACGACTGAAAACCCTAGGATTGAGAAATGGAGAGTGATCGTACCGAATCAGAGGAGAAGAGTCTGGAGAAGTGAGATCTAATAGAGTCATTTGATCTCGAAACGCCGAGTCGCCGAGAAACACACCGCCACATAATTGCTGTAGCTCCGGCGGAGGTGGCAGTTGGTTTTCCGGCTTAGCTAATCTAATCTGTTAATCTCTCTCGGGTTTTGAGAGTGAGAATGGATTTTGGGGGCTGCGAGTGTTGGTTCTCGGCGTCGAAGTATGGGAGGCGCTGGCATTCAAACAGACAAATAAAAGCGAAGGTGGCTCGTGGCATTCGTAACTCTTTTCCGAAATTACCTTTCATCATGGCCATAACTAGATAACAATCATCATTACGTCATTGGTTAATTTTTGTTAACTCGGCTAATACAATATTGGATTCGGTTTTTTTATTTTTTTGTTTGAACGATTTACGATCATTAAAATAAAATAAAAATGTTATAAAAATAATATTACAAGACCATATTATATTTAATTTAATAGTTTTAAATAGAGTCGTGGTTATGCCACAACAATGACGAGTCTGCTATCAGTAACATTGCTACTCTAAAAAAACATATCAATCCGGTAGTAACACCATCAATATCGGTCTCGTTGTATCTAGTGAAACCGCATTCCTCCATTGTCGCCCTATTGGAATTGGCTACACAGCACCATTGGTATTGATCCCCTCGGAGTTAGTTTTACTAAGGCTAAGTGACCATTTTCACCAAGTATTGCTTGTAAAATTCCATGGGGAAAACTTCCGTGATTATTCTTCTAACACGTTTCTTGTAGCAAAACCTCAAGTTTAATGACTATATATACGGAATCAATCCTAGAAATGACCTTGAAGCCGGTTTGGTAGCAAGACGGCAAGGACACTAGGGTTGGTGCGCTTTTGAGTTAAGATGGGCGTAATGACAATCACCATGTGGCATTTAGTCCGCCGTTGATTACAGACTTGCTAAAGAAAGGCTTGAATAGCATAACTGCCCGATGTATCAGGTGCCTCCCGTCAAAGACCCTTGAAACGGAGGATTGGATTGCTGGCTGATTTCTTATACTTATCTTAAAACCAACTTAAATAGAATGTTTGATTGTATTTATGATATTATTTATTTTTTAAAATAAAAATTAAGTATAATTATCAACGGTTGATATTTTCTAATAAAAACTTGGTTCACTTGTATGGTTGCACCTTGGTGTATACAAGAATTTACGGTTAATATCTGACTTTTTTGGACGGGCAACCCAAAAAGTCAAAAATATCAATTTCTTCAATATACCAGTAGCTAGAATCATCTTTGTATTTGAATTACCAATCTTTCGATCATTCTTCTTGATTCTACATCACTTTTTTATTTTCACATTCTTCCTATTAATTTGAGTTCGTACATCAGGAAATAAGTTTGTTTCAAATAACACAAACAAAATGATCGAGTGGAGAGCGCTGGAAAAATAGAAACAGACGACATTTGTAGACACACATATGGAAGTTAAGAAACAAGAAGAATAAGTATCAGACTTAGAATCACATTCAAACTAACATGCTTCTTAATTTCTCATCACTCGGGCTACCAAACATTATGAAATGTTAAAAGATTGAGAATGGGGTTTTCTCCATAGAGAGTGACTTGTTCTCTTGTTTGAAATGGGTGCATACAAACGTTATGATTGAGTGAATATCGCTTAATCTTTCATTTTACTTGTTTAAAAAAGAAGTTAGTAGGTAAAACGTACCTTGACTAACTAGAAAGTTAGACATTCTTTCACACTCAAAAAATTATGGACTCGGACTATAGACTATCTTCATGCCCTCAAGTCTGGCTCTAATAATAAGTTCAAAACCTAGCCTTTGGATCTCAATTGATCAATCAACAAAGTTCTCAGTTTCTTACTTCGAAACCTTTTGCATTCACCATCTCGTTCATTTTTAAAGGCAACCAGTCCTCTCTAGCTAGCTAAACAGATCCTCACCACGATATATGTATTTTAAAATTTTATTTCACGTTTCCTATCTTTTCCGTATTTTCATACCTAGCTAGCTCGATCTAAGTCTGTAACTTAATCTATGACCCCGGCGTCCAGCTCGGCCGGAGAGACCTACCCGGATCCTGATCTGATAAATCTAACCTAGAAGTCTAGAACCTCCCCTTCTCCTCCCTCAAGAATGGAGTCCACATTTCTTGAACCCTAACGTGCTTCTTCCTATACCGCACAGGAAGAGACAATGATCACTTACTGAAATGAAGAAGGATGAAAATGATACAAACTTGTTATTATTGACCTATCCATTTACAAGAGTATATAAGGAAAACATGGAGAAGGGTTTGAGACCCTCGGATCAAACCATAAACCCTGAAGTAAAGATTGATAGCTAAACACCTACAATTATACATAGAAAAGAGAAACATGATCACTCCTTGAATTCTGGATTTTGATCAGAGAGGGAGACGATGTTGCGCCGACCTTAGGAGGTTGCTTGCATCAAAAGAAAGAGCAAGATCTGGAGAAAGATCACTTCAGCTAGCATTTATGCTTTGATACTGCATTTAAGACTGCACCAGCATTTATACAATGCACTATTAGGATAGTCACTTCAACACTCCCCCCTCAAACTAGATCAAATGAAGTTCTTGAGCCAATCTAGGATAATAAGCGATCAAACTGAGCAGTTGGAAGCATTTTGGTGAAGATGTCTGCTAACTATTCGCAAGATCTAACATATACAGTGTCTAGAGCTTTGGACTGGACTTGATAGTTGATAAAATGAAAATCAACTTCAATATGTTTGGTTCTTTCTTGGAAGACTGAATTTGTAGCAATATGCATTGTTGCTTGGTTGTCGCAATGTAAAGTGATAGGTTTTGTGCACTCTATCCCCAAATCCTTCAACAAGGTCTTCAACCAGATTAACTCACAAGATGCAAATGCCATGGCTCGATACTCAACTTCAACACTTGATCTTACCACCACTGTTTGTTTTTTTACTCTTCCATGTAACTAAGTTTCCACTAAAAAGTGTAAAAATCTATGGTAGATTTTCTATCAATGGTATTACTTGGCCAATCAGAGTCGGTGTATCCTTACAATGTAAAATGACAATTTTTCTTCATGAAAATCCCTCTGGTAATTTAACCCTTGAGATAACAAAGGATTCTTTTCACAAGTTTTCGATGATTGGTTGTAGGTGCATGTATGAATTGGCTGACTAAGCTCACTGCGTAAGTGATATCAGAGCGAGTGATTGTAAGATAAATGAGATTTCCATCCAGTCGTTGATACACTGAAACATTTGAAAATGGATCTTCTTCACCTACACTGAAACATTTGAAAATGGATCTTCTTCACCTTCAATCTTGACTTGACTTGGAAGTGGAGATTTGGCTAGTTTGCTATCACTCATGTTGGATTCTTTCAGAAGCTCTATGACATATTTTCTTTGGTTTAGAAATAGGCCTATGGATGATTGATCCATTTCTTTTTGAAGAAAGTTTGTTAACAAACCAAGATCTTTGATAGAGACTGGCATGCAATGAGGTCTTAAAAGCTTAAATTTCATCTATATTGTCTCATGCAATGATTAGATCATCCACATAGACAAGAACAACTAATCTCCTAAATTTACCGCTTATCACAAACACAGATAAATTTGCACTTCTTTTAAAACCTGATGCAAACAAAACTGAACTTAACTTCGAGTACCAAGCTCTTGGTGACTATTTTAAACCATATATTGCCTTGTGTAACTTACAAATCCCTGGTTCTTTCTCTTGAGCATGACTAGGTGGTAACCTCATGTATACATCCTCCTCTAAGTCTCCATGAAGAAAAGTATTTTTAACATCCATTTGATAGAGCGTCCAACCACAATTAACAACAATAGACAACAACACTCTTATTGTATTTGTCAAGATTGAAGCTGAAGAAGATCCATTTTCAGATGTTTCAGTGTATCAACGACTGGATGGAAAACTCATTTATCTTACAGTCACTCGCTCTGATATCACTTATGCAGTGAGCTTAGTCAGCTCCAAAAGTTTGTGTAAAGCCACGTGCAACTAGCCTTACTTTATGTCTTTCAATGGTTCCATTTGAATGAAACTTGATTTTGTAAATCCATCTAGCTCCCACAACCTTTTGTCTCTGTGGAAGTTGAACAACACTCCAAGATTTGCTGTCATTGAAAGCCTGCAACTCATCTTGCGTTACTTTTCTCCAGACTAGTGATTGGTTGGCTTCTTCAAATGATCTAGGCTTAGTTGTGTCACACATTTTACTGATGAAGACAAAATGTGAGGGAGTGACTTTGTTAAGATGTGCAACATTGCCAAGAGGGTGTTTTGATGCATATGTTTCAAACCATCCAATCTTTGTTGGTAGTTTCCTAGTTCGATTAGGATATCTTCTTGGCAGAGGGGTCATAGCAGGCTGCTGCGTAGGTTGTTGTTCTGGTTCATCTTGATTAGGTTTAACACCTCCCAATCTTTCTTCTACTTCTTCTTGGTGTTGGTTGACAGGATCAATAGATGATTGATCATCGTGCACACCTTTAGTGTCAGGAACTTCCACAATTACTGGTGCAGGTGTAAGATTTTTTAAGCAGCTCCCCCTGAAAATCATTCTCATTTATCTAAAACAAGTAGTTAGATTCCTCAAATCTAGCATCTCTTGACACAAACAACTTCCTGGTGTTAAGAAATAACACTCGTACTCTTTTGTGTTGAGGAATAACCAAGTAACACACATTTGATAAGGAATCAAATGAGAAGGGATCATAACATTTGTACTCTTTTGTGTTGAGAAATAACTAAGTAACACACATTTGATAGCCCTATGATCAAACTTGTCTCAATACAGGGTTGGAACATGAACATAACAAACACAACCAAACACATGCAAATGTTCAATGCCAATTTTCCTTCCTGTCAAAACCTCAAAGGGAGATTTGAACTTCAAAATTCTACTATGCAATCTGTTAATGATGTAGGCAGTTGCTTGGATGACATGAGACCAATAACGTTTAGGGACATTTGCTTGCAACATTAGAGGTCTGATTTTTTCAAGCAAATCCCTATTCTTTCTTTTAGAAACATCATTTTGTTGAGGTGTACCAACACAATTGGTTTGATGAAAAATGTCATGTGCACTTAGATAGTTAGTCATGATTTTTTATGTATATCCAGTGCCATTATCTGACCTTAACATGCAAATGTTTGATAAAAATGGTTTTTGACAAGATTATGAAAGTTTCAAAACACATGGAGACCTCATTCTTGGATTTCATCAGATAAACAAAGGTGGTTCTCGAGAAATCATCAATAAAAGTCACATAATATTTATAACCATCAACAGATTCCAATCTGGCTGACCTCATACATCAGAATAAGCTATCTCAAAAGGTTTGGTAGATTTAGAATCTGAAATAGGAAATGGTAATCGAGTAAACTTAGATTTGTGATAGGTCTCACACTCATGGTGAAATTTACAAAAATCTGGAAACATAAAAGACATGACATGAAGAGATGGATGTGCCAGACGCACGTGTTTGGTTTCAGCAAGAAGGCTCTTTGACAAACATAGGAGATGTAGTACATACCATTAAGAGAAAACCCTTCACCAATCTTTCTCTTCGAAACACGATCCTGAAAAATTATACTACAATCTGAGAAAATCATCAATAAAAGTCTCGAGAAATCATCAATAAACATCATTAGAGGTTTGATTTTTTTCAAGCAAAACTCTATTCTTTCTTTCAGAAACATCATTATGTTGAGGTGTACCAACACAACTAGTTTGAAGGAAAATGTCATGTGCATTTAGATAGTTAGTCATGATTTTTTATGTATATTCAGTGTCATTATCTGACCTTAACATGTAAATGTTTGATAAAATATGCAAATGTTTGCAAATATTCAGTGTCATACCATTTAGGGACATTTGCTTGCAACATTAGAGGTCTAATTTTTTCAAGCAAATCCCTATTATTTCTTTTAGAAACATCATTTTGTTGAGCTGTACCAACACAATGCAAATATTTGCAAATATTCAGTGGCATACCGTTTAGGAACATTTGCTTGCAACATTAAAGGTCTGATTTTTTTCAAGCAAATCCCTATTCTTTCTTTCAGAAAATCTCTATTCTTTCTTTCAGAAACATCATTCTGTTAAGGTAGTTCTCGAGAAATCATCAATAAAAGTCACATAATATTTATAACCATCAAAAGATTCCAATATGGCTGACCCCATACATTAGAATAAGCTATCTCAAAAGGTTTGACAAGCTTAGAATCTGAAATTGGAAAATCGAGTAGACTTAGATTTGTGACAGGTCTTACACTCATGGTGAAATTTACAAAAATCCGAAAACATAAAAGACATGACATGAAGGGATGGATGTGCTAGACGCATGTGCCACAGTTGTTGAAGATTGGAAGATTTGGTTTCAGCAAGAAGGCTCTTTGAGAAACATAGAAGATGTAGTACATACCGTTGAGATAAAACCCTTCACCAATCTTCCTCTTCGAAACACGATCCTGAAAATTATACTACAATCTGAGAAAATTGCAAGATATCCTAGCAGACGAGTTAAGTTCCCAACAATTAGAAGTTTGAAAGGAAAAGAAGACACAAACATGACTAATGACTCTATGTGTTTTGAAAAAATATTTAGCTTCCCTTTCCCTAAGATAGGAACATTCTTTCCATTTGCCATCGACACATATGAAAGTTTTTTGAATAGATGAAAATCATTTAACACATATGCATTCCATGTGGTCAGAAGCACCTGAATCTACAATCCAAAAATCATGATTTTTGCACAAATCTAAGGCAGTTGAGATAACATAAATGATACCTTGAATCTTCTTAGGTTGAGTCATGTTTGAGTCTGCAAGAAATCCAACAACCTTACCAAGCATGGCTGTTAAATTTTCATTCTCTGAGCTTCCTTGATTCTGCTGCAAAAAGGCAGCAAACTCATTGATGAGAGTGAGACTGTTTGCTATGAAATACATCATCCCCTAAGAGGTACTACGGCTGGAGCAATTTGCCTTAGGCGTGTATGACATCTTCCCTTTAACCTTTGCATTTTTTGATCATTAGCAAACTTTGATTTAAGCTCAGGATGGAGAATCTAGCAGGTCTTTTTTAGGTGACCAATGCCTGAACGTCTAATACGTTCACAATGAGTGTACTTGAGATCTGGTCTTCTCCCTTTGTAGGGTCTGTTCCTAGCGAAGGCTCTAGATTCAGAGATTATGATATCTGATTCTCCAACAATTATATCATCATTCATCACTTTTTTTCTCATTTCTTCTCGTTAAATAGTGTTACACACTATTTGAAAGGTTGGTAGCTCAGGTGACGTTAGTAGATGACTCTTGAGATCATCACATTTAGATCCTAGGCTAGATAGGAGTTGAAAGACCTTGTCTTCTTCATCTCACTTCAGAAGAACAGTTGCATCAGTGGTGTGGTTTGTAGAGATCTAGCTCATTCCACCTTGACTTCAGACTGCCAAGAAGTTGAACAAATAAGAGATTGTCTTGTTGAATTTCTACTAAGTTCTTCAGCTGAAAGACTCTGGCAGCATTGTTCTTATTCCTATACATGTCACTGACAGTTTCCCGAAGATGAAGAGAAGACTTAGAATAGCTGAAAATATCAGCCAGATGAGGCTCCATTGAGTTTAGGATCCATGATATCACCAACAGATCTTGAGACAGTCATGTTTCAAACTCAGGTGAGGAAGTATCTGGCATATTGTTGTTCTTACTAATGAAACTAAGTTTTCTTTTTCCTCCAAGTGTAAGAGTAATGGCTCTTGACCAAGGAAGAAAGTTAAACTCATTGAGAATAACAGATTTGAGTAGCTGGTTTGGGTTGGAATCAAGAGTTTAAGGTTTGGAAGCTGAGGATGATTTTTCAAAAGGTTTTTCAGAACCTCCAGGCATTTTGAAGGAACTGTAAAATGAAGACAAATGGTTTTTGGAATTATGGTTTTGTGAAGCAAAAGCAGGTCATATGAGGAAGTCTGCTATGATACCATATTGAAATGAAGAAGGGATGAAAATGATACAAACTTGTTATTCTTGATCTATCCATTTACAAGAGTATACAAGGAAAACATGGAGAAGGGTTTGAGACCCTCATATCAAACCATGAACCCTGAGTTTGAGTAAAGACTGATAAGCTAAACATCAACAATTATACATAGAAAAGAGAAACATGATCAATCCTTGAATTATGGATCTTGATCAGAGAGGGAGGCGATGTCACGCCGACATGAGGAGGTTGCTTGCATCAGAAGAAAGAGCAAATTCTGGAGAAGATCACTTCAGCTAGGGTTTATGCTGACACTGCATTTAAGACTGCACCTGCATTTAATACAAGCCTCCATTAGGGCGGAGAATCTTCCATCTACCAGGTGATAAATTACCAACGTGTGACGCGCAAACAGACAGTTTGTGTTAAAAAACGTGTTCAGACTCACTGGAGCAAAAAAACTTTTTAATAGGGCAAACACATCTCGATCCTCTCCATTTCAATAATTCAAAGACACCGTCGATGAACCCATTTAAATTTCTTGATCAGATTGGCTTGCTTATGAAGGGCGGTTTTGATCTCGTCGGCTATCTTAGAGGCCTTGACGGTGAACTTGGTGTCTAAGAGACTAAGTCGAATATTTTGGCAGAGGTGGAGAACTCTGATTTCTTACACTACCAGAAAAAAGACTATAGCCGACGAAATATCTAAAAACAGGCCGACGAAAATTTTTTTCGTCGGCTAAAGTGGCATTTTAGCAGACGAAAAAAAAATTCGTCGGCTAAACTAATTTTTTCGTCGACTATAGTTAAATTTTAGCCGACAAAAAAAAATTTTGTCGGCTAAAGTGCTTTTTTCGTCGGCTATAGTATGTGAACTTTAGCCGACGAAATTTGAAAAGTTTAGCCGACGAAATTAGGGTATTTCGTCGGCTAAAGTAACTTTTAGTTATAAAATTGTACTATTGATATTTCGGTGTCCGATTGACTATTGTGATACCAATCTGGAAGCAGCACGGCCGTAGGAGTAAAACACATGGCTTTGCCATGACATACAGGCTTTTTTGGCCATCTGAGTTCGTTTAAGGCTTCAAAATGAAGTTTTTCTAAACGCTTAACACACGAAAATGTCCACATCTACACCTATATGAGGTATTTTGGCCGAACCTTCAACACAACAAACACTCACCATAATGAGACGCAACTGTCCATCTAAAAATTTTGAGACATTTACCCCTCCATGATAGGCCTCCCCGTATAGATAAATAATGGTAAATAGTAGGCATGTTGTGATTCCGGTCATCAAAATTCACAAACAAAAATACGACCGTCAGATATCATCAATATGTTGAAATATATCTCTGGTAAAAAATTCAACTTTATATGATAAATTTAAGGACTTCATATAGACAGTCAATCTCGTAAGTCAAACCTCTATATTGTATTGACTGCAACTATCGGCACCGAGACTTTACCGGAATTACGTGATTTTTCAACCGTAGGCGTATTTCACCATTCTGGTCATATCTTATTTCACGACTTTTTTGCGTTTGAAATTTCTACGTACAGTTTGTTTTAGAAACGAAACATTTACTTAAAGCTTAGTAAACAAGTTATACAACATTAGTACGCATGTTATGATTCCGATGATCAAAGTTGAGAAACAAAATTCCGACCGTCAGATATGATCATTATGTTGAAATATGTATATAGGAAAAAATTTAACTTAATCTGACAATGTTAAGAGCTCGATCCTTACGGTCAATCACGTAAGTCAAACCCCTTAATGCACGGAAACGATCATTTGACCGTCTAAATTACGTATTTTGCTCGGACCTTCAACTGAAAATAGTTTCAAATCGATGAGACGCAACCAGTGGTATAAAAATTTTATGAAAAATAACTATCGGAGATAGGGCTACCTCTAGGGAGAAAGAATGGAAAATTGAGTTAACCGCAATTATCGGTACCGAGACTTTACCGGAATTACGTGATTTTTCAACTATAGACGTATTTCACCATTCCGGTCATATCTTATTTCACGACTTTTTTTCGTTTGAAGCTTCTACGTATAGGGTTTAGGGTTTTAGCCGACGAAATTAGGGTAATTCGTCGGCTAAGGTTAAATTAATAAATAAATAAAATAAATAACTATAGCCGACGAAATTAGGGTATTTCGTTGGCTAAGGTTAAATTAATAAATAAAAAAATAAATAACTATAGCCGACGAAATTAGGGTATTTCGTCGGCTAAAGTTAATTAAAAATTCAAATTTTTTGGCGGGGATTTTTAAAATTTTAAAATTTTTCTACTAAAATTTTAAACTTTAGCCGACGAAATTTCGTCGGCTAAAGTTCAAAATTTTCTATATCTTTCATTTTTCTCATCCTCCTCTTCATCTTCCCTCCTCCTCCTCCTCTTCATCCTCCCTCTCCTAACCTTCTCCTCCTCCTCCTCCTCTTCATCTTCCTTCCTCCTCCTCCCTCTCCTAACCTCCTCCTCCTACTTCTCTAAATTCTTCTCCTCCTCCTTCCTCTCCTCTTCTCCTCCTCCTCTCTCTCTCCTAACCTTCTCCTCCTCCTTACTCATTTTTCGGTGTAAAAACGAAAAAGAAGTAAAAATTTTAATCAAAAATACAATAAATTAAAAAAGAAAAAAATATGAAAAAAATTAAAAAAAAAACTATAGGCGACGAAATACCCTAAAATTCATCGGCTAAAGTTTTAAAAAAATAATAATTACATAAAAAAAATAATAACTTTAGCCGACGAATTTTAATAAAATTCGTCGGCTAAAATTAAAAAAAAAAAGAAAAAACTATAGCCGACGAATTACCCTTAAATTCGTCGGCTAAAGTTTTTTAAAAAATAAAAATAATTACATAAAAAAATAATAACTTTAGCCGACGAATTTTAATAAAATTCGTCGGCTAAAGTTAAATAAATAAAAATAATATCTATAGCCGACGAAATTTAATAAAATTCGTCGGCTAAAAAAAATAATAATAACTATAGCCGACGAAATACCCTAAAATTCGTCGGCTAAAGTTAAATAAATAAATAAAAATAATAGCTATAGCCGACGAATTTTAATAAATTTCGTCGGCTAAAGTACAGAAATTAAGCGACGAAAAATTTATTCGTCGGCTAAATAAATGACTTTAGCCGACGATGAACAGTAATTTCGTCGCTATAGTGTTGGTCGACGGATTTTGCCCGACGACTTCTTAGCCGACGACGTGTCGTCGGTTAAGACTTTAGCCGACGAAATTTAAGGTTTAGCCGACGAAAAAATTTCGTCGGCTAAAGTGGTTGTTCTGGTAGTGTTGGCTACTTCTTCAACAACTCTCTTAGGGTCTTTTCCACAGATCTTCCATATATTGCTGGATCTCTTCAGACTTCAATACTTTGTTTCTAAAGGATTGACAAACAAGAAAAGAAAGAACGAATGTAGAGGTTGTGAACAACACGTGTGGTAATGGCTTAATAGTGGTAATGGTGGATCTTACACGAAATTGCTCTTACTTATCACTTTGTGAGATATTTTTGTCGATTATTATGCCTATACACTGTCACACATATGAGATGTAACATTTCATGTAAAAATTTAAGAATATTTACCTTCCAGTGATAGGGCTGTCCATATGGAAACATAAGTATAACAAGAGTTGACCCTTATAATCGGGGTCCAAATATCATCAAAAATATGTGAATTTTCTACCATAACCATATTTCACTATACATTTCATATCCTACGGCCGATTTTCTAAAATTTCATTTACTAAATATAGTAGGTTCACACACATGTACAATTGTATATAACACATGTACACTTGTATATAACTTACTAAGCAAGTTATACTGTATTATGTTCTAATGAAAAAAATTTACAAAATGATAATTTGATTTTCTGATGTGATAATTATACTTAAATATGGTTTAAGGAAAAAAAAATCACTTATTTTGATTAATGTTTAAGTCTCGATCGAACCGGTCAACCTCAAATCAACGTCACTTATTTCACGAAAACGCCCATACATATCACTTTATGAGTTATTTTTATAGATTCTTCTGCCTACTCAGTTTCACACATATGACATGTAACATTCAACGTAAAAATTTGAGAAAATTTACATCTCGGTGATAGAACTCCCCATAGGGAAACAATGTGTAACAAGAGTTTTCCGTCTTGATCGGAGTCCAAATTTCATACAAAAATATATGGATTTTCTACTATAGCCGTATTTCACTATACATTTCTTATTTTACGACTGATTTTCCAAAATTTCATTTGCTAGATATTGTTGGTTCACACACATGTACACTTGTATCAAGAGTTGACTGTCTTGACCGAGGTCAAAATATCACCAAAAATATGTGAATTTTCTACCATAGCCGTATTTCACTATACATTTCTTATCCTATGTAGCCGACAAAAAAATAATTTAGCTGACGAAAATTTAATTTTGTCGGCTAAAGTTGACTATAGCCGACGAATGTTTTAATTAACCGATGAAAAATAAATTCGTCGGCCTGTTTTTTTTCATCGGCTAAAGACTTTCTTTTGGTAGTGTACGACCGATTTTCCAAAATTTCATGTGCTAGATATTGTTGGTTCACACACATGTACACTTGTATCAAGAGTTGACCGTCTTGATCAGGGTCAAAATATCATCAAAAATATGTGAATTTTCTACCATAGTCGTATTTCACTATACATTTATTCTCCTACGGCGATTTACCAAAATTTCATTTGCTAGATATTGTTGGTTCACACATATGTACACTTGTTACTAAACAAATTATACTGCATTAGTAGACACATTGTGGTTCTAATGACAAAATTTTACAAAATGAAAATTTGACCGTATGATATGATAATTATACTTAAATATGGGTAAGGAAAAACAAATTCACTTATTTTCGTTAATGTTTAAGTCTCGATCGAACTGGTCAACCTCAAATCAACGTCATTTATTACACAAAAACATTTTCACTATCATTTTGTGAGTTATTTTTGTCGATTCTTCCGCCTTCACACACTTTCTCTCACACACATATAACAAGGGTTCCCATAAGGAAACATGAATGTAACTAGGGTTTACCGTCTTGATCGGGGTTTAAATATTATTAAAAATATGTGAATTTTCTATTATAACCGTATTTTATTATACTGATTATGACCGATTTTTTAATATTTGCTAGACATAATTAGTTTATTCTTCTATGGTGTATTTTTTATACGGATCACATGTATGTGAACAACAATTTGGAAACAATTAAACAGGAGAAATAGTTGTATGTTGCTTTGACATGAGTACCCTTTATATAAACTCTAGGAGAAAAACCCTAGCCTTCTCCTCTAGCCTTGTCCCAAATTCTCTTCTCCGTCTGACGACACGTCCTACAAACGTCGTCGTCGGACAAGGTGATTGTGTGCGCATCTGTTGGCGTCTCTCGAGGTTAAAACTCGGGTGAAGGATGGGGATTTGAGGTTTAGCTGGCCATGCGTGGATCCATAGTCGACGGCTGCGCAAGAGTGATGAGAGGAAAAGAGGGTGATCTACGCCGCGTCGCAGTGCGAGGGATCGAAGGAGTTGTTCACGCAGCGTAAGGAGGCTAGGATTTGGGATCGATCTGCTCTGGGTTTATGGCAAGGGGTTGATCGAACCAATCTGACTCGACCGATGGCAACACTTTACCAGATCTGGTATCTAGCAATTGGGTGTTGTCATCTTAGAGCTGGTGAGCAATTTGGATTGGACGATGGGGTTGTGACGGAGGTGAGGTCTCTATGGGTGGAGAAGCCAGATTTGGGTGGTTGTGCGACGGTGGAGATGCACCATGGTTTCTGTTGGGCCGGATGGGCTTGTTTTGTGTCTGTGGGCCCATTTTGGGCTGGTTGGTGGGTGTGGGCTCATGCTGCTTTGGTTTGGTTTTAATTTGTTTGTAGTTTGTTTTTTACATTCAATAAGTCGTGACCATTATTTGGGTCGAGGTGTGGGTTTTGTGTGTGTCATGTCTATCTTAGGTTGGCGGCGAGTTCCTTGCTTTGTCAAATGGTCACAGCCTCCTAGTGGTAGGATGAGACTTAGTGTCACTAGTACTATCTTACGGTGACAACATGTTAGGAAAACTGTTAGATATAGTAACTTATGGCTCTGCATGATGCACTCTTTGCTAAATGATGCTTGTTAGGATGCATAGGATTGTTAACTCTTGATATTATTTCGGAATGTTTATGCAATATGGGGTTTAGGCTTTATGTCTCCTTCCCTTGTATTCTGTAGTTTTGTTAATGGTTAAAACATGAGGACGACCGTTTAGCCCCTATTTAAATAATAATAATAATAATAAACTCTAGGAAGAGCAAAGAAGTAAAATTATAAATTCTTGTAAATTTATCCAGTTATTATCTCCGTTTTGTTTTGATTAAAAATTATTATGTGGATAATTATGGTAAATTGCACCCAAATGAGACCCACATCCGAAAGCCGAAACCCCTTATACTTTCTCTTGACACCCAAATCAGCATCAATCATGAGTTTCAGCAGATGGGGGTGTTGTTGGCTTCGCATCCTCAATCTTTTCTTGTTTTTTGTTTAGCATTTTGTTATTGATCAAGTCGGGGAGGGCAACTACACTACAAATGAGAGATTAAACCAACATTTTAAACCCAGCTACACTTCAACATCACTCGTCAGCATTAAGATCGAAGAAACAAGAACAGTTAAACCACCGGACCATTCAATTCCCCGGCCATTAAGCAATAGTAATAGAACTCCAATAGCCAAAGGAACAAACAAAACCCACACGTACATTCGGAAAGCGAAAGAAAACCTAACAATGCACTACTGCTGCACTACTAGCCCTGTACTACCAGATGCTTTGCTGTTCAAGCATTCTTTTCAAGCTTAATTTACACGAGGCGATCTGAATGCTTCATTCTATATATTTTGCTCTCTGTTCTGATACGGTCCTCGTCTTCATCATCTGCCCGTTATTTTAAGACACAGACGAGAATATAAAGCAGTAAAAGACACCAGAACGTAGTGCTGTAGCTGTTTTTGGTCTTCTGCTTTTTTGGGTGTCGGTTCTGGACCAGCATGCAAATAATAGTCTTGGAATTATGTGATAATTATTTTTATGATCAAATATGTGTATCGAAGAGGTGACATAAGTACTGTTTTGGACTTTGGTGGAGATTTGGTTGATGAGAAAGATTTTGAGACAAGTGGATTTGAGATATATGTAGTGTTGTTCTTGCTAGCTCGCTAGCTGGTTATGAAAATGAAGTATCAGAGAATGGGGTAGGATAGGAAATAATTATATATCTTGCATAATATATCAAAAATAAGTAGACTCAACATTGTGAAAAATATCACACACAAAATAGTTTTGTATCATCACAAATAAAAAATTAAAACAAAATGAGAAAGTATGAAATATCATCGTGTGCAATTACAATTCAAGATATGATACAATGTTAGACACTTACTAAATCGTGAAATCTTAAAATACGAGTGTTTGGGACAATATTTATATTTCCAGTTTTGGTTAGGAAAGTCCATTGGACCGGCAATTACGGTTTTGTCTTGTACATAATTCTTCTTTCTTTGGGTAAAGTAAGAGGCGACGTTGGTGGGTTACTTGAGAATAAAGTTTGACGATTTCAGTGAAGATCTCTATATTTAGTTAAGGAAAGGAAATCTTTCTGCCTTGGATACTAAGGAAAACACTTAACCTGAGCTTATATAAAAAAATACTTACCTTAGTAAATATCCTGACACTTATTATCTCTGTTTGAACCTTCACAGTTTAAGTAAGACCCTACTACCTACGTAGTTGACGAAAAATCCTAATTGGAAGTAGCTACCTCTGAAAAAGAATTCAACCTATGGGTAGATCAACATCTGCAACACAACACAACACAACATTTGAGAAGAATAAAGACAGAGCAGCGCACGGTTTTCAACACAGACATCAAGTTGCACTGGACTTATCAGTGCTGACACGCCATACAAAGCCGGTTTTTGAACAAGTAAAAGTTTAACCCGAACAACTAGATGTTTGGTTTCTTTCCATAATCTCAAAATCTAATCAGAAGAACATCTTTAGAATTGAAGAAAGGATATTGATGATGGAAGTTTATAATTTTACAGAAGTCAAAAAAGAACTATACCACATATAAGTAAAAAACTACCCTCAAGTCCAAGGCTAAAGGACTCCGAGGCAATTCGAATTTAATTTACAATGAGGAGCATGAGATACTTCCTCCATTTCTAATCTTTCGGTTGGTGGGTGCATGCTAGCTTAGTTGTGAAGGTTGCAAGAAGAACGTACAAGTGGTCCTTAAGCATCCTGTAGTTGTAGTAGTAGTACCTTGAGGTCTTTATCTTCCTTTTGCATGTGTACTAGTCCTGTGGAAGAAGATGCACTACTACATATTAGAAGTCAAACCAACTTCCAGTACTACAGCAACTCGACCGATCCCTATTCCATATTCCAATTCCTGGCGCAACTTCTTTGTTCTTCTCTCTGTCGAATCTAAGCTATCCCACATGAGATTAGAGGATGATGATGATGAGGGTTTGTTTGTTCTTTGAAGCTTCCATGGGGATAATGTATGCAAGGTGTTTGATGATTTTGATTATATGAAGCTTGATTGGCGTCGAGCTCTGATCTGTAGTCCTTTCTGAAAGTCAACAAAAGGGAATGCGAAAGCTTGGTCATCCAAATCGGCCAAGTCCCACTGGTAGTTGAGGACCAGGTGGTGGATGAACACAGCCATTTCCAGCTTGGCCAATTCTGATCCGGCGCAAAGCCGTGGTCCTCCCCCAAATGGCATAAAGTTTCTACTTGTCATGCTCAAGTAAGATTTTGATGATGAAGAAGATCGCGCGCTGTTGCTCTGCTGCAAGATCACCATTATAGACAACAAAATGAACAAAGAATTAGTGACAATGTTAAGTGTGAGTCCTTGCTCCTTAAAGAACCTAATATTGTTTCATTACAAAAATTCATCAAACACATTATCAACACGAGAGAACCAATAGATCCCTTCAACCCTTACTACACCGTCACACAAGTTTTATACCGCATTAGCGAATCACATTGTATAGATCTCTAAATAGACGAGATTCACGACGAGGATATTGCTTTAATGGGTCAACCAGCACCTAGATGGAGGATTTATCTTGCATTGTGTCACAGTGAGTGTCAATGTCTAGCTATGATCACAGTAATTTCATATAGTTCCATAACTTCCAATTCAATGTTTAAAGTAGTTTCTAAAGGGGACCTTGTACCTTTTTTGTTTTTTGAAGAGGAAGGAGACCTTGTATCTAAGTAGATACGCTATGATGGATTTTCTGGACCAGTTCTGGGCTCAGGACCAAGTTGGGCATTTGGCCCACTAAGAGCAAAATGCACGTGCATGTGAGAAACCCCACAGCCCACATGGGGCTCTAATCATCTCGACACGCACACACTAATGTGCGTATGTCCGTACACCCCACATCCATGTATATACATACGCACCTATCCATGGATTTGACTTTTTGATTTGATCAAAGACACTTCATCTGAAAAAAAACAATGAGATCCCCTATTGCCCTTTGCAACCATCATCCCTATATATTCGAGTACACTGGCGACACGTTACGTGGTGAATTATTACTTCTGAAAAATCTTGCGGTTTTATGAAGGGAGCTCGTTTAGTAAGAACTTCTAAGTTGCAGATTAATCGAGTGTTTTTCGGTTTATCTCATTTTTTGATGTTATATTCATATATTAACCGTTTATTTTATAAATATTTATGAGTATATCATTTCTGTAAATTTTTAACTGAATTAAAAATCGTCAAGGCATTCATAAGTGTGATTTACCAATTATGAACTTAAACAGTTCATGTTTGACAGATTTGGTTTGTCTATTGATTTGATCTACAACTAGTTCTTAGCGATCACCAATTTGGCTGAAATTTTTTATGATTGACCTACTTATATAAATCTACAACTTCAACGGTTAAGATGTTGAAATTTGATCAAAATGTTTGTTTAATAAACAATTAATTCAAAAGTCCTAAACTTAGAGGTCCTCATTAGAAGGGCTTCACACAGACCAATAAGTGCCGCGCAGAGAGATCAAGTCAACTCTCAATTTCCTATGTCCATCAAAAGTAGATTAGGATTTTACTCTAGTCAACAACATAATTCGAACCTGAGTATAAAGAATCCACACCTATACTATTTCACACCTATGCTATTTCTTTCTAACTTGGCAAATAACAGTGCTTGTGACATGAAGAATTATGAATTAGGATTATCAATTTTGAGTAGAATTATACTTAAACGTATACCATAGAAAAGACGAAACTAGAAGGATTGTGGAAACTAAATTGCAACTACATTAGTTTGCCTGACCCAAAAAACCGTATTGTACCCATCGTTTGCAACCCCGTTCGCTTCCCCTTTCCAAATTCTGTTGTACCCACATTGGATCGTCACTCATCTTTCTTATCCCTCCAATAGTTCCCAATGGCTGAAGTCCATTTTATATTTCATCTATAAAGAATAGATTCTAACCTATTGGCCCTTTCTAATACTAAAGTGATATGCACATGAGATTATGGCTCAAGTAACAAGTCGAAATGTAATAAAACAAAAAAAACATACCAATGTGACATGACATTAATCTAACACTATATGTGATATTGACTAATGATATTTACTAAAAATCTACGAACAGGATGAGGAATTGGAAGTTTTTGATCCCTCATTTCGTAAACATGGACAAACATTAGGAGACATTCAATTGGGTCCACGACCAATGGATGGTTTGCGAGTCTCATAAGAACCCTAAACATACCTTAGCATTTACCTTCAAGCAAAGAAGTTTTACTTCATCCAAAGCAAATCTACACTTACTCATTGTTGTCTTTCTACAAGTTACGTGATAAAAAATTTATAATCATTAACTTGTTCAAACATGTTTGTTTCGTTTGAACATGTTCAAACCTTTGTTGTACGTTTATAACTAAGATTTTAAGATACAAACTACGAAATAATTGTCAAAATTGAAGCCACATGATGAAGGGTGTGGCCGAAAAGAATAGCAAATGATCATAACGAGGGCAAGGAGCAAAGCTAGTTAGGTATATGACCAAATGACTAACCTGCCATCTCCATGGATTGAAGTGTTGAGGGTGGTCAAAAAGCAAAGGATCCAAATGCACGGCTGCAATCACCGGAAGCACTTTCCACCCGCATGGAATGTCATAACCTTTCAAAGTTAGAAAAAAGTTCAGTTCAATATATTCTAAAGCAGCCTCAGATTTTGCAGATGACTTTATGGACCCAACTCCAAACTCTTGCACCAAATTCTTCTCAACACTCACCTTTGTACCTTACATCTTTCAGTGCCTTCCTGTGTAAAAACCTCACCACGTTTCCGAGCCTCAGTGTCTCACTAATAACCTTCACATGAAAGATAGACACACGGTATTAGTAAGGTTCACGAGCTAATCTTTTAATTAAGTAAAGAAATTTAGAAATTTATATGCTTTTGATAACTTACACATTGAGTGAATTCCATTTTCTTGTAGTCGTCCCAGTTCAACTCTGTCTCTCCTGCTATCTTCTTGGCTCTGGCAATTTCATTGTGTTCTTCCTGCAGAACAAAATAAGAAAACCATTGAATAAATAAAAATTTGAAGCAAAAATCCAGATTTTTTTTCTTTGTCCAACTATGAGTAATGATATATATTCTTACCCTCAAGTGTTCAATTGCATTAGGACAGCCAGGTAAGAAGTAAATGGCTAAAGCTATGGAGACTGATGAAGTTTCATGACCAGCAAAGAGCAAGCTCAATATCAAGTCAAGAATCTGCTCCTTTGAAAGATTTGAGTGCTTCAAAACCCATCCAAGAAGATCATCTTCTCCTATGTTTTCACTTCCCTCCTTCACCCTCTCTTCCATTTTCCGCTCAATGAACTTCAGAATGGTTGATCGAGACTGTGATGAAGCAATGGTAAAAATTAATGGAAAGCTTTTTGGGGAGGTGAAAATCAAATGTGAAAACAGTAAATTACCTGCAAGGCTTTTCTGTAAGCTGTTCCTGGTAAATTCAATGGAGCAGAAACCACACCCTTCATGAAAGTAACATACAATTTCTTGAGCTGCTCTGTTTCTTGTTCTCCAGGATCCAAGCTCATGATGTGTTTGGCCATCAAATTGAAAGTGAACTGCAATCACTTTTTCATTAACCCAATTAACCTCTTATCTTTTTTTCTTGAATTACAAGCATTCATTCATTCATTAATTCACAAAAATGTTTACTCACCTTCTTAGCTTCATCCTGAGCTGAAAACACCGAATTCTCTTTCCAGCTCCCCAAAACAAGCAAAGTATGCTTCTCAACTTCTCTCAGAAAATGGGTTCTGAGTCTGGCATGGCTTAAGAAATTGAGGGATATAGTCCTCATATCTCTATGCATGTCACCCACCAAAACCAGCATAGACCATTTTCCAAGAATCCCTCCTATACTTCTTGGGTAGCTACATTCAAACAATCTGCCTTCATTTTGTAGTATGAATCTATTGAGCCCTGCATCAGCTGACACTATAGTTGGCTCCCCAAACAAGCTGGACTTATAAATTTTCCCATACCTGCAGATTGAAGTAGAGGATATAAGTATGTTTACAAAACAAAACATGGGTTTTGATATTGATAGCTTTTTGGTTTCCGGGTCTATGCTGGTTTACCTTGAAATATGTTGCTCCATGAATTCTCCTATAGAGGTTGCACAGTAAGGCTTCAAGTAGCCTATGGTTTCTCCAAGAAAAGGCCACCCCATGTTTCCTGGTGGGAGATTGAGTCCTTTGATTTGGTATTGCTGCTTCTTTCTTGTGATGAGAATGAGGAAGAGGAAGAGAGCTAGGATTGAGGGAAGAGCACAGAGGATGAGCTCGGAGTCAGGCATGGAGGCTGGCATTCCCCTTGTGATTCTCTCTGTGGGAGTTTTGCTTCTGGTCTGCCTAGCTGTTTTGTATATATGCAGAAGTGGAAAATCAGTAATCTGCTTTCTGAAGCCCTCTCTACACACCTGTTGAAAAGGAGGTAACTGGCTTTAAAAAGTTGCCTTAGAATAAGCAAGAACAAAACTTATTAATGAAAAGCATGGAGGCCAATATGTCCCTTTTATAAGCTTTCTTCTTTCATGTGTTTTTGATAGTTTTAAATCTTTAATATTCGAGAACACTATAAAATACTATGTCAAAAATATTAAGGATCCCTTATAAATAACAATTTTGATTCTCAAAGTAATCGTAATAATAGTTTCTAATTAGGCTTTGATAACTGCAGTAAGAAATTTGATAGTATATATGACATAAAAACCTGGATGATCATATATGACATAAAAACCTGGATGATCATATATGACATAACCTTGCAACGTTGTTTCGGCGTCATCAAGGCGTGTGATAAGAATGTATGATTAATCCGAATCCTGTTCATCAAAAAGAAAATGGCAGTGTAGTACAGTAGTATAGTCAAGGTTTTGACCTGTAACAGTTGCATAAGGGCATCCCATCAAATGAAAATCAGATTTTCAAAATCTTACCGAAGTTAAGAACGAGCGGTTCTTCATTGGATCTCTTGGTGTAATGAAGAAGAAGTACACCCACCGGTTTATTTGATTTGCTTGCATTATACATCCACACTTCAATTTGATGAAAACATTTTATCAAACATCTTATCTTCGTTTAGAACGTAAACATCTAAGAAAAATTCCGACTACAGATATATAACATGGATGTCTTGTTCTAGGCATCGTGAAATTGTCAGCGTGAGCCATATTAGCAATGTAATATTGTAATTATATTGTAGAGTTTTACAAACCAATTGTATTCTTTGTAATCTCTTATATAAACATTCACTGTGAGATGAATACCAAATCAGACAATTTATTCTTACTTCTTCATTATATTTATCAGGTATCAGAACGAAACTCTCTTCGATTCTTCTGAGCTATGTCTCGCCCAGTTCTCTTATCCCCCATATGGGTTCCTTATCTTCGTCCGGTATGGGCTTATATCGCCATCAGAAAGTTCTGAGTAAATTGTCACCAAGTGTCCCTTAGATTGTTCCGTCTCATTTCATCACGTGCAAGCCTTGAGTCAGGTTGCACGTGAGGAGGACGTGTTGAGAGTATTGAAAAGTAATATATCCCACATTAGAAAAGTGACAAATAAAATATAACTAATAAGTGTGCGTATCATTTCTAATTGTACCGAGTTCTTTTGTGGATAAAACCCAACACTTTAAAAGTAGTTAAGTTGGAACAATATCGATACAAAATTAATCAACGAGCTACTTGACACCATTTAACAGAAATTGCAGATAAACATGCTCATGCCGCTGGGGAGAAAGGAAAAGAAGACGAAAACTCTGACGTGAAGTTGTGAACCTTGAAGAAATAAACAGTGGTAATTGAGGCTCTCTCTGACTCTCTCGCTCGCACAATGTGCCGCTGATTCTGAAACCAAAAGGTGAGTTTCCTTTAGCTGCTGCGCCTCTGCTCCTGCAGCATCAATATCAACACATTTTTTTTTTCTGGTCAATTAATTGCTTTTGACTACTCTTCACAAGCTAGCTAGGTATTGTCTTGCTTTTATTCAATTATCCATAACACAAAAATTGAAAAGATAAATATTGTTTCCACTAGTACATGTTGAAAATATTGGATAGATATTAGAGAGTAACGGATTACATATTAACAAATTGTAAATAAAATATAATTTATAAATATGTAGATCATTTTAAATTATATTGATAATTTTTGTGATTAAAACTCAACACTTTAATGATAGTTAAGTTAAGATAGTATCAGTACACATATGATCTGCGCGGAACTCTTGTCACCGTTCAATAATACGTATATACCTCTGTGTTCAATTGTAGACTTGTAGTAGTATTTCAAAATAGAAGACGATCAATATAATATTTTACCGAGAGTATAAAGATGAGTCTATTGTCACCTCACAAATCACTTTGTTCACCCTACACGTTGATTTATTGAAAGACTAAAATAACCCGATACAAAATTACAACAAGGGACAGTAAGTTGTTATAATTTTTTTATCTTTTTATTTTGGATAAACACATACTTCATAAACCTGAACTTAAAATTTATCATAATTGATTGTTTTATAGAAGATGAGATGACCGATTTGTATTTTTTCTTTGTTGATGCTTCGTCTATCTATTTATTATTTTCTATGTCGATTTTGTATATAAATTTATATGTCTTGTTGCTCACTTATATCGATCGATTTGTTTTTATTTTATTTTTACAGGCGTCAAATCCTTTTTCAAGTAATAGTCATTTGAACAAAGCAAATTTAAAATAAAAAAACTATATGTAAGGCGAGAAGAGAATGTAAGATGAACAAAGTAGAATTGAGAAAATGATATTTTAGGTACTGTGTTTTGGTATATTTTGGGCAAAGTTAATGTTTACTACATTCAGTAAAGTTTCTCCATAAAGTTTAGTACTCCCAATAAAGTTTCTCTATAAAGTTTACTACTCCCAGTAAAAATTTCTATCCCCAATAAGGTTTTTCTAGAAAGTTTACTGCCCACAGTAAATCATTTTTCAACATTAATGCCCCTTAATAAAAGTTTCAACGAAAGTACGATATGATTTCGGTACGGTTCGATGATGTTTCGGTGACATTTTAAAGAGTCCGATGAGATTTCGGCGACTGAAATCCAAATATCGGTTACAGGAATCCAAAGATCAGTTACCGGAATCCGGTCATCAGAATACCAAAATTCGGTGATCATAGTTGGTGAGGTTTTGGTCAAGTCTTCTCTCTTTGTCATTTTCTTTCTTTAAGCATGTTTAATGGAGGAGAATATAATGATACTAAAATAATACAAGTTCTTAAGATTTAGAGCTAATGAACACAAATCTTTTATTGAAAAGTTTAAATGGTTAATTTTTTTTAATGTTGTAACAAAAAATAGAATGTCAAATTTTGTAGCAATAAGCAAGTCGACATTTTCTGCGAGCCAGCCGCTCGTGCACAAATGATTGCAGGCAAGGAGAATGAATTGGGCATCGTCCACGTGGGCAAACCACACGTGTGGGTGACAAGAGCAATGATGCTGGGGCCAATTTATTGTGCACGAACCAAGTGATGAGGGCCCTTACAGCCCATTTTGGATTAGCCGAACCCCAACACATCCAATGACCAATGAGACAAATTAACCTGCCACCATTTTTTACCATGCTAATCGTGTAAGCTCCTATTTTTACTTCAAGGCGTTCAACAATGAAAACATCTACCTTCACAAATGATCAAATGGGGAGATCCTTTTTTGCTTCGTATGTGCAAAAAGGAATACAAAGAAATAGTAAGACACTCGTAAATATCACTTATGTGTCCAAATATGAATGAATACAATTCGATGTGTGTTTTTTACCTTTATCTATTGAGTTGTAAAGATAGATTGAAGTAGCAATTGGACTTGATGGTGAGTTTGATGTTATTTATAGGTATAATGATCCTATAAGAACACGAATAATGTGAGTGATCAGTGAACTAGGTGTTTCAATTCTTTTTGTAGCTTTAAGACAAATACACATTCCACGACTGACACAGACATATCTTTCCTACATTCATGCAAGTAGAAGTAGACTTCATTTTCTCGTGGCAAATCTATGCTGGTCTTTCTTACGAGTACAAATCCATTGATGTAATTCGGAACAAAAAAGGTACAAATCTATTGAAATTGGTTTTCCCCTGACTTCTATCTCCGTCTCAATACATGAATCTATTAATATTATTACCGATTATAATATAAAACTCGCGCGACTAGAAATTTGATGATTTTATTGATATTGTAAGAGATTTGAAAGATGACTGAAAAACTTTAAGACATTCGTAAGAAATAAATAAATAAAAAATGGCATACGAAATGATAGAATGAAATCGGATGTACCGTTACTAGATGATGAAACTTCCACGCTCCCAACGGACTTGATATCTAATCAAGAGTGCTTGATTCATTATGAAGATCGTGAAAGCCGAAATTGGGACGGTCCTCATTCATATATCGATGGTGAGTTTGCATCTGTGATTGGACCTTGGAATGTTATTTTGGACGGATCATTGTTGACTAGACAAAGGAGTGAGAGACTTCCAAGATCTTTAAGATTAAGATAAAGCAAACCTTTATCCTTATACGGAAGCCGAGGTACACATACCTCTCAAACCTCTAACTTCATATTCATTCAAACATACTAGGACAAAAGGAGCTAGAGTTTGGTGTTGAGGTTTGGTTGTATGTATGGCATGAATGAGAGATGAAGAAGAGGCAGGTGTAGTGTCGAATTCAAAGGGTCAAATCCTTGAGAAGCATGGGTTTCTATTCATTTGATGCACTAATATGTCAATGTTAACCAACCTTTTGTAATATAGACAAGGTTGAGATTGGTCTACCATCGATCCAAAATCTTGAAATAATTGAATGGGAGAGTTCTTGAAGCGACTTATCGAATAATCGTATCATTGCAAATCTTCCACGTTTGTATCGATATTTGTTGTTATGTAACGGAAAATCAATAAATGATCAGATCAACACATTAGTTGAATCGACAGAGCGTAAATCAACATGCAAACAAGAAACATATATGTTCTAATACTTGATATATTCTATGAATTTGTTCATTCATTTTAAACGTATTGGTAGTAAGATGGTATGATGAGAGACTCTTTAAGGGTGTGATTGTTATGTCAGAAAATGAAATTGGACCCATGAGAACGATGAGATTGCGATGATGATTGTGCAAACCAATGGATCGAATGCTTCAACTCAACTCAATCATTGCTCACACTCGGATTTGGCTACCAAAACGTGGTCGCACGATGCTCCAAGAATTCACAGAACACAGTCAGCCAAATGATGATGGGGCTCTCTGCCTCTCTCTATTTTCAACCATTGTTACTATTACTACTATCCAAAGTTTTAAAAGGCTAAGACAAGGTTATGTCGAGAGAGTCTCATCAAGACGCAATGTTTTAAAAGGTTAAGGCGTAACCGAGGTTACGTCGAGATAGTCTCACCAACACGTAAGCCTTTTGAAAAAAAAACTGTATTTATAAAATTATCCCTCTTATATATATAGAACATATATTGCAATCAACATAAACAATATATTATCATCCATTCTTAATAAGTACTTAAAACAATGCAATTCAAGTAAGTCATCAAACATGAAATACATCCAAAGGCTCAAGTATGAAATACAGGCAGATAGATAACATGTTCTGACCCCCTTTCACTATATATACTTTAGTCTTAAACACAAACATGTATGAAGCAAACAAAGATCAAACTTGCCTTACCCTTTGAAAGATTGATTTCCGGCTTTATATAGCCTTGGTTCTGCAGCAAGTAGAGTTAAGTAAATCAAAAGCTTAAAATACATTTTTGTGGTAAAATAAAATTAGAACTTTCAAACAGTTATAAACAACTAATTTCAAACATAGAAAACCAGCTCAACGAAACAAGCTTGCAAAATCCACACATAAATCAATGATGCAGTACACAAATGTCCAAACATAAAATGATACATAAAAGAACTTGAAAAAGTATCAGTAATATACAATAAACTCGAACTAATCCGATAACACCGCAGTAATCTTCAACATAAAATTCCAACGAAGTTAAATAATTAAAGATGAGTTGAGGAATGTACCATTAGAAGGCCAGCCCACCAATTAAAGATGAATATAAGAATCCGCCAATCCCAGTATTTAACGACACAGTTTACCCATGTGTATGTACTCTCCGAAATCGGCCGGATACAAAAGCAAAGCGCCTGGAACAATTGAACAGATACCAAGACTAAATTACCAACAAGAATTCGAATTCTATGACGAAGACGAAAAGGTAGCAGAACCTAAATGAGATTGGTCAAGAGGCCGGAAACGCAGAGCAGAAACCGTCACAATGAGAGGAACGATTAAACCAGATCCTGTAGGTCTCTGAGATCGAGACGTCCGCTGCGCGCAGTGTTCCTTATGCGCAGTCGGTGCTGGGGTTTTTGTTCAGCAGTGGACGAATGAGGAAGCAGAACAAGGCCAAGGCGTTCACGTACTAGTGGTACTACTACTTCGCCACAGACGGCGGCAATATGCAGTTGAAGACGTGTTTGGGGAGGGAAGTAGATCGATTTAGGGAGGACTGGAGGAGGCAGATCAATTTGGGGAGGGACTAAGGGAGGCATAACAGAACAAACATATCTAGGTAAAAAACGACGTCGTTTTTTCTTTCAGTTTAAGGCGCATGCCTTTTGCGCCTTAGAGCTCGCCTTTCGAGCCTTGTGAAACGCCTTCGGCGCCTGTGCGCCTAAACCATGAAGGATGACTCAGTTGCAGCAGCGCCTCGCACTTTTTAGGCCTCAAGGCGCGCTCAATGCCCGTTTTTTAATACAGAGCTACTACCATTACCAAGACTACTCAGGCACGAGAGCCATTTGTGGGACTGAACGGGAAGAAACGACGACAGTCGTCTGATCTTTAATGAATTGATCCTGTCCGTTTAAATCTATTTAATCTTGTCCATTGGATCAATTCATTAAAGATCAAACGACTGTCCCCGTTTAGTCACGCAAACGGCTCCCGCGCCTGAGCAGTTCCGCCGCTACTACTACTACTACTACTTCTTCCCTCTACAGAAAAGAGGTGCCACCCCCTCCATATTTTATGTGTTGTTGCTATGTAAAACTTAGCTGAATTGAAGTAGACCTAAGTTACACTATATGTATGACACCTCCACACCCTTACATCTTAGCAGCTCTTTTAGGTCTGTGAACAGGGCCGGTTCTGACGAATTGAAGGCCTCGTGCGAAAATAAAAGTTGAGCCTTTTATGTAAAAAAAATTATTGAGAACTGATGAGAAAAAATAAAAAGTTTTGATAAAGAAATATGTAAACAAGTTACAATTCTCCTTGTAGGAGAGTTGGTTATGTTGTTTTCCTTGTATCTAGGCAACCTTAGTTCAAATCTTGAGGGACTTATTTTTCACATTTTCATTAATTTTATATAAGACTTTGCATGAAGGCCTTTTGACTTGGGCACTGGTGACTTATTTTAGATTGTTTATGTTTATACAAAATATTTTCCTAATGAAAATATTTAATTTAGTCCTATATATTCTTAGAAAATATGCTTTTTCCTTACACGTTTTATATTTTTTTTATACAATACCAACATAAACATTATAGCCGACGAAACAAAAAATCGTCGGCTAAGTTAATTTTTCGTCGGTTAAAGTGGATTTTTAGCCGATGAAATGTTTTTTCGTCGGCTAAAATAATTTTTTCTGCCGCTATAGTCTGTAAACTATAGCTGACGAAATTTTTAAAGTTTCACCGATGAAATATATAATTTCATCGACTAAAAGTCCTTATATTTCCAGATCTAGACAGTAGCTCATTTGAAAAAAAAAAACGAGAGAAAAAGTTTGGGTGTTGTCGAAATTGTTGGGTGTCGTCGAAATCTGTCCAAAATTAGTTTGTGGAGCTATATATAGGTACGTATATGTGCATATATCTTGATTTTGAGTTGATTTAAGAGTTTTATTTGAGTTATATATATTGATTTTGAGTTGAAAATTTGAGTTGAATTATTAGATTTTGAGTGTGATTGAGTTAATCGATTTTGATTTGATAATATATATGAAGTTGTTGTTATTAATAAGTAGTATATATATATATATTAATTTAATTATAATATTGTGTTGATGCATAGTATGAATTAAGTAATATGTTGATTATGATTGATGTTAATTGAAATATATAATATTGTTATATAATTAGTAATTAGTATATATATGCATGTATATATAAATATATATGTGTGTGTTAATTATTAATTTGTTATTAATTAATTGTACGTTAACTGTAGATTGAATACTAAATGATTTGAAAATTTAATTAATTAGATTTTATACATATATATTATGTTATTTTTTCAGGATATGGATAAGAGTTGGATTTCGCTTCCAAAATAGGAGAAAAGATATGGTAAAAGAGTTATTAGTTTTATTGAATATGTGATGGATAATGCTAACAAGAATACAATTTTCTATTGCCCGTGCACTAAATGTCAGTGTCGCGGCGATATGCATCGATTTGCAATGCAATTGATAAGGTTTGACAGCACCTGAAGAGTAACGGGTATTGGAAGAAGTACACATGCTGGATATATCACGGTGAAACATCATCAGGGGGTCCGCATGATCATGGACAATTTTCTGAGATGGGCAGTACATCCAACGATCCAACAACGATATGTTTCCTTATGAGAGCGGTGTGTACTCTCAATGACAGTATATGTCTGGGCCGGTGCAGCCCTTCCCTAGAGTTGTCAAAACTGCTGGTATTGACAAGTACAACAAACTACTTGTTTTCCAACAGACCCCTGTGTACCCCGGTTGTCAGAAGACGGTTATTGAAAGTGTGATGAACGTTATGAAGATTAAAGTTGAGACAAAATCTTGGGCGTTCCTACATCAAGATCCATACATGCAGATATGACTGTGTGCTCTTCTAGGGTAAAGATCCAGAAGGAAATGACCTTGGTGGCCTTGACGCATGTCCAGTATGTCAGAGTGACAGGTATAAGCTGACTTATGCTGACAATAGGAAATCTGTGAATGTACTTCGGCATTTCCCGTTGAGGGATAGGCTGAAGCGGTTGTACATGTCATCACACACGGCCAAAGCTATGAGATTACTCGCGAATTGGGAATTGCATGACGAATATACCCTTATACACCCTGCTGACGGGGAGGCTTGGAAGCATATAGACTGTGAGTTTCCTCATTTTGCGTCAGATGTCCGAAATGTGAGGCTAGGGCTCTCATTCAACGGGTTCAATCCTTTTGGCAACATGAGTCTTCAATACAGTGTATGACTGGTGATCTTGGTACCATACAACCTTCCTCCATGGATGTGCATGAAGAAGGAATACAATATGTTGAGTTTGTTGATTCCGGGGCCCGGTTATCCAGGGAAGTGTCTCGATGTGTATTTGAGACCATTGATTGAAGAGCTTAAGTTTTTTTAGGACGTTGGTCATCCCACTTATGACAAGTACATGCACGAGATGTTCCAGATACATGTCATGGTTGTTGGTACCATCAGTGATTTTCCTGCCCGTGGAATGTTGTCGGACAACGTTGTTAGGGGATACAAGGCTTGTCCATAGTGCTTTAGCGATGAGGAGAGCATTAGTCATTGCAACAAGATATGCAGATTGGGTCACCGTACTCTCCTCCATATGATCACGATCGGCGGTTTGATGACATGGCATTTGATGGGACTGTAGAAAACGGTGTGCCTCCTAGAAGATGGACGGGGGAAGAAATTTTAGCAGTGCTTAATGAGTATGATTTTGGACAGCTCAGCAATCATCCTAATATTATGGCGGCGATACCTGACAGACCTGACATGTATAAATTTTGGACACATAAGAGCATATTCTGGGAACTCCCATACTGGAGTAGGTTGTTGATCAGACACTACCTAGATGTGATGCACATAGAAAAGAATGTGTGCGACAGTGTGGTGGGAACAATGCTGAACTTGGAGGGGAAGACGAAAGACGGTCTGAAGTCACGCATTGATCTTAAAAAAATGGAGATACGAAGACATTTGTGGTTGAAAGAAGGGAAGAAAAAATGCCTCAAGCTCCTTACACCGTGAAGCCTGACCAAAAGAACGTAATTTTCAGGTGGATGAGTTCTGTGAAGTATCCTTTAGGCTACGCAGGAAATATAGCCCGGTGTGTAAACATTCGGGACAATAAAATGTACGGGTAAAGAGTCATGACTGTCATATTCTGCTACAACGTCTCTTCCCTATTTTCATTCGACCGTTCCTTCCTCGTCAGGTGGTGGAACAGTTAGTAGCATTGTCAAGATTCTTCTAGAAGTTATGCACACGAGAAGTGACAAAATCTGACCTCCGAAAAATGCAAGAGGACATTATTTATATCATGTGTAAATTTAAGAGGATATTTCCTGTAAATTTTTTTAACATCATACCGCACCTGATACATCCGTCATTAAAAGTATACAATGTCTTTTGGATATGGAAGAACGACAAATCAATTATTGTACACGGTAATTTAGTTCAAAGTATCATTTTACTTATATTACAATAAGTTTCATCCTTTTTATCTTTAATTTTTTAACCTACTTATATATTGGCCCCCCTCAATGACGTTGATCTCTGGCTCCGCATCTGCACTCATAGTCAAGAATCTAAGACGATGTCGTGAATATGATGCCGAAAATGAGTAACATTGATTGTACGCAAGTGAAATGCTCTCTTTCTCTTTTGCTGGACTGTATATGTTTGCATGGAATACATGATCAAAACGTTCATTTGGCCAATCTTTTGCAAAGATGGATTCACATTCATTTTTCTATTGATTTAGCTTTTGTCTTAGAATTACAATGTTGCATAATTGCATGGGGGACAGGCTCTCTCATATACAAACACCATGATACACGCATCATCTTAACTTTAATAAAAAATCTGAAATTTACAGATGATACGGAAACTCCGCTTCCATCCAATCCATGCCATACTATCCCCAACCTTGACACTTCTGCAAATTTTACCAGCCTCCCAATGAAAAACAGAAGAGAAAATCAAGGAAAGCTCTGCAGAAATTGGAATCTAGAAATGTACTGCTGCTGAAGAAGCAGTATGTTCATCATTGTGCCACACGAGTGGAGGCCTTGAGCAACACATAATCAAGGCAGTACCTTCAGAAGAAAAGAAAGTCAATAAAGGAAGGATGTATATAAACTAGTGGGGGAAGGGGATTCATGCTAGCTCTAAAACCATGATTACAAGGAACCAAAAGCTTCCTGAAAAGTATCATAGAAGGCCAACATTCCAGCACAAAAGAAAAGGTCGACTATTTGTGAGGAAAGAAACCGATCAGGAGGTACCCCCAAGCTTTTGCTTTCCGGCTTTCCGCTATGAAGCAACCAACACATGTCGCCTCAATAATTTGATGATCAGGGTTCATGCACAAACTGAATGACAAGCCAACATTAACCTCATACTTTATCATGCATAATCATAGCTTAGTACAAGAAGTGAAAGGTTTTAGGTTTCCTATGATGGCAATTTGGCCTGTATTGGTTAAATTATAGAAGAAGTGACACTACTTAGCGGAAAAGAAGCATCCATTGGCCGATAATTTCGGCCTTTTGGGGAAGATTGAACAGCTTTTGCCTTGTCAAATGAATAGAGGGGGAGAC
This sequence comes from Comarum palustre, assembly GCA_951800085.1. NCBI lineage: Eukaryota > Viridiplantae > Streptophyta > Magnoliopsida > Rosales > Rosaceae > Comarum > Comarum palustre. Next base: position 5,869,643 of record OX637575.1, read on the forward strand.
TAATAATCTTATGCCTTGTCAAATGAATAGAGGGGGAGACTAATAATCTTACTAATAATCTTATGGCAACGAGAGTGTTTAGGGTATTAGACTAGAGAGTGTTTAGGTTTAGTTTAGTGTTATCTTGTTTCAGGATAAGTCGTCCATCTTTTTCGAAAACCTAATCTGGAGATAAAGCTAAAGCACCAGATGCTGCATGTTTCCTCTGGAACATACAAAATCCAAATCCTCATTTGTCCTGCATCAACAGATGTAATTGGTTCAAGTTAGGCTTGAACTCCAGAGGTTTTAAGTTGAGCTTTCAGCTTCATGACACTCAAATTTCTATGTTTGAATACAGCTGTAACACATAAGGATCATCAGAAATGACTACCAGAAAAACTTACAGTTGTCATAATTTATAGGCTATGTTTGAATACAACTGAACTATCCCTATCAACATAGTGCTTATGTTTGAACATCTTCTAATGCATTCTGTATTGCCAGAAGTAGAACAGGTGTTTCACATGAATATCATGGTCCATAAGGTTTCTTGCCACCTTGTTCCCACCTAGAAGTAGAAATGGAACAGAACTAAGAAAACCTTCTCTTTTCTTGATTAGTGGCCAACCTCATGATCATCTTTGGCTTTGGGTTTTCGGGGTTTAGGATAATTGCAGACTCCAACTGGCACCATCTAATCACTTCTACAGTAACTTATGTAGTACCTTTAATGGAAGAATCCAACTACCTATATGTATAACCCCTTTCAAGTATTTCGAAGGAAACAGATGAAAACCTCATGTCCTTAGAATGCTATAGTTGCACTGCTGGTATATATGATATGAACTTGGAACTACAAAAGAAACAAAAACAGAATTGATTGAGCAATAATATGTACCATTGTTCATACTCATCTCCTTCTGATGCAAAGAAATCCGCCGGATAACTTTGACATACTGGAGGGCCAAGTTCTCGGAGAAATCATGTCAGCTGTACTCCACACACAGCACTCGGTTTCTTTATTCTATATCTTGCCTCTCTTCTTCCTTTGTTCATCATAACAAGACCTCGAGCCATGCTTGAAGGAAAAAGAGTGTGGTCTTATATAAGGGGGACCATGAAAGAATGAGTGCATGAGAAATGATATAACAAGCCGACAATGAGACAATGCAGTCACTTTATAGTAACTAAAGCCTACTACTAAAAACTCTTCCATGTTTGAATTGCGCCCCATTCTTTCTCTCCACACACCATATCTGTGTGAAGAGAAAAAATACAGACGAAATTAATAGAGCATATCCTCGTCAGAAGTTGACCACAGGCACAATGGCAGAAAAGATATATTTGAAACATTACATGATGTGCAGCAGTGCGACAGTGAAGTATATATGTGACCTGAGAAAGAAACACCAACTCAAAAGGATCAAACCATCTAAGATTTTTAACATATCAGAAAGAAATATTACAGCATCGATAATATAGAATCTTTGCATCCATAATTCTATGTATCTTTGAACTACCACTATTCTGGAAAATGAAATTGTTATAGTCGAAGGTTATTTGGAGGGACCTGACATACTAAATTGTCTAAATATTAGGTTTCTAGCTAGAAAAACTTCTCATCAATTTGGTTCAACAAAATGCCAACTTTTACCATTCACTAAATCAAATTGAATAAACAAAGAAGTTAATGAGTTAGAAGACAACGAGGGGAAAATTCAACAGGAGTTTTAAGCACCAAAACAAACAGCATCTTTTCACTTTTCAAAAATTATCCACACAACCTAACATAAATATAGAAGTGAACGAATTGTGATATCTTATGATTCGTATCACTACATAAACCATTTCACTTTTCAAAGTAGGGTTGTGTTCATCTTAATCAAAATTGCAAACCTGATCTCAGTAATAGGACCCCAGTAAACGTACAACAGAATTATGTTTTTTAGTTTTTTACCCTATTGTAAAAGGAAAACTTCCCTAAATCCATGATTTCCATGACCCAGACACACCAAATAAAGACAATGTAGGACATTTGAAAGGATATACGTATCTGAACCCAACTATGTGCAACCTCAAAAGCCCTACCTTGTAACGACATTGTCAACTAAATCCCTTTTCAAACAGCAACAATCACTCTAGCAATTTTGGGCTGCCATGAGATAAGAGAGCCAAACAGTACTGCTGATAAATGCTCAAACTAGGTGCTAGAAAGCAGTTTCAGATCATAAAAAACAGCCAAAGAAGTAAATTCCAGCCGTAAAAGAAGATGCATAGTTTAACTTCCTACGAATGAACTGTAAAGATAGGTTACCAGGAGGGTGGTCTGTTTGGACATTGTTTCGAAAGCATAGATTAATTATAAAATAACTTCACACATTAAAACAACAATCCATTGTCGTCCAGCGGTTAGGATATCTGGCTTTCACCCAGGAGACCCGGGTTCGATTCCCGGCAATGGAACTTTTTCAAATTCACCAATTTTCTTTTTTGCTCATGTAGAACAAGATCTTAACTCTAACGTCTGTGTCTTGTGGAAGCTGAAATTGATGCTGTTGGTTTAAATTCAAAGTTATGAGTCAGGGGTCGTGTGATTTTGTTCATTGTCAGACAAAGAAAACACCATCAAAGAAAGAACTACACTCATAACATAGAAATGGCTATTGCATTAATTCTTCAGCATCAAAATATACTCGAGGGTTTCTATCATTTACAAAACAACCGAGCCCATTCGGAGCATCATTTCTCAGCTCCCAGGAACATCAGTCAGTAATAGAATCCATCCATAATCCCGAAGATCTAATTTATAGCCAAAAAAACTAACATGTCCAACCCTTTTCAATTGACAGTTAAACTAACTATTAAGGGAGGAGAGCACTCCCCCACTAGCGGTAGGAACCACCACTTCCCAGCCAGGGCCCTTCAGGGGAAGTGCATCAGCAGCATCAGGAGGAGGCCCCACAAGATCACTGCGATCTAAGACCTTCTCCAGCTCTTCATCGGTGATATCTGTCTGTATCATCTTGTCTTCAGCAGATTCTTCATCTCGGAGAAGGGCAATGAGATCCTCTTCCTGGAGTATAGCAAGCAACAAACCATACTGAGACAAAGGCACATGATAGAACAGTGGTCTACCAGGAAAGCTAAGACAGAAGTGAACCAAATACCTCCAAGAAATCTGCCTCAGGCTTGGCTCTTTCCTGATGGAACTTCCCTTTTCCAATAACTACATGTTCAAGCTTCAACTTGCTAAAAGCTCTTTTCAGCATCCGACCCTGTTAACACATTTTCACTCTAAAGTAAGCGACACCAGAATAATTTGAACATTGTTATACGTAACATAAATACTCAGTCCAAGCTCCAAAAAAACTCAACCTCTACAGATTGTGCTGTTGCCAACCGGTAAACATGAACAGGCTTGGTTTGGCCAATCCTGTGACATCTATCCATGGCTTGCAAATCCATTTGAGGGTTCTGGTATGCACACACAATACACCAAATCAGTTTAACTCTTCAAGAAGCTGTGTGCAGTCGAGGATTTGATAACAGATATCAAGAATTTACCCAATCACTGTCATACAGTATACAGGTATCAGCTGCAGTAAGGTTGATACCTAGTCCACCGGCTCTTGTGCTCAGAAGGAATATTCTACAAGTGCTGTCTAAATCATTGAAGGAAGCAATCTGCACAGAAAATTTACTTTTATCAATTATCTGTAGATGTTTGGGAGTATGTAATGAAAACAGAATGAGCACAAACTTGTTTGAACAAGACTACAAAAAGCAGACACGCAAGGGGGTGGTAAACTCTTAATCAACCCACTGAGTCACTCATCCTAACCTATGATCAGAAGTCAAGAATTGGAGTAATTATCAGCCTTGCTAGTCACAGGTACATGGTCAAGAAACCGGACAATATCATTGCAAGAGAGAAACAAGGATATGTACATCTGAACTCTTATTTTTAATACATAATAATCTGAACTTTAATGTTGCCAAAATCATGAGAATGACAAGGATCTGAACTAAGAAGATTTAAGAATCTTAAGTTTAAAGCAATTAGATACCTGTCTTCTCCGTTCATCCAGTTTCACATGGCCATCAATTCTACAAACTTCAAATCCTTTTTCACTAAAATAGTAATCCATTATATCCAGAATCTTGGTCCACTGTGAGAATATCAGAACCTGGTTACAAACAAAAATACATATGAGAAGAATTTATATTACTTTTTGGGTCATGAAACTTATGATTATGAATATAGCAATCACAAAAGAACACATGAAACAGATGAAATATAGCAATCACCTTGTGTTTGCCGGCAAGCAGCTTCTTCAACAGTCTTTCAAGCAAGCTAAATTTCCCACATTGCTCAACTATCTGGTCAACAGGCGGGTAGAAATCTGACAGGAAAACACAAATGCATAAGAAATGCACAAACATCTGTTCTCCAAAAAACATAAGCAAAATCCTAAGTTTAGTTAAAATGGCATACATGATCCATCAAATGCTGACTCTAGAAGGTCAGGATGATTGCAGTTCTTCCGAAGTTGGATCATCAAATTGTTCAGCTTCCCTTTCAGGCCATTTACTGCAAGTGGAATAAATTTGAACAGTAAAAACCACAACAAACCAATATCATAGATAACAGCATGCCAGATTGAATCAATATATACTGACCCATTATTACACAACCATCAGATTCAAAGATGAGATCTAATAGAAATCATAAACTGATCAAACCGTAAAAGAAAAGAAGTAATCCAATTGCAATCCAACACTGCAAAGATGACCTAGACCAAAAAACTGTGTTCTCCTGAATTATCTCAGTAGTCAGATAAAAAAACATCCAAGGTGGTCTGACCAGCTGTACTGTCTCATTTGCTATTTGTAATGGTCTCACTTGAGACGATTGGAAACCAAAAGTGTTGTAGCATACATCAAATGCTTCGAGAAAAAACAGAATGCAGTGAAGAACTTATTTTTGTTACTAACACACATATTGCAGCACGATGTTTCAAGTTAGCAAATTTCATACCATGGCTTCCCTTTTCAAGTATTAGATGTTTCTCCAGTGTCTTATTGATTAGATGTTCCTGAAACTTCTTTTGATGCTCTGTCATTGTTGCATACATTATGATTTCCTTCTTTCTTGGAAGCATCAGCTCAACATCTATCTTCATTCTTCGGAGAAGAAAGGGACGTAATATAGCATGGAGTTTCGGTAGCACCTGCAGACAGATGAAACACCCAATGCAGCACAATTATGTTACAGATGCTCTTCAAAAGTGAAGCTAAAATGCTAGGAAGGATGCATACTTGAGCCCTTCTCTTCTCTTCTAATTCTTCCTTCATTGCTTCATTATGGCACTTTCCTTCTAGGTCAAACCTGACAACACAATTCATAGTATATTACTCAATCTAGTCAACATAATTTAAAACATAATCTATTAGAACGCTAATAGTTGAGTCTTATACAAGTTTCTTTAATATAAACATATTTTAATAAAACACGTACACACATGTAAGTTGCATAGGGATCAGGAATTTCTAGACTACTAGTGGTATTGTACAGAAGTATAACTCTGTAGATCAATCAAACGAGGGGAAAAATTAACCCTAAACTTACCATGACTCAAATTCTTCATGGGATGAGAATATATCCGGCAAAATAAAGTTCAACAACGACCAAAGCTCAGCCAAATTATTCTGCAGAGGTGTTCCAGTCAACAGAATCTTATTCTCTACAGGAATGTACTTCAACTGCTGCACTAATTTGCACTTGGAGTTTTTCAATCTGTGTCCCTTCAATAAACAAAGGCAAGATGGGTTAATGCATGATATGGTTACTGTTTATTAAAGGAAAACTAGAAACTACTCACTTCATCAACCACGAGATATTTCCAGTTGTAGTGTTTTAAACATCTTCTTGCATCAGCCAACGCCACTTCATATGAAGTAACAATTATTGGGAAGTTCGGGCCAATTGATTTGGGCATGTGCTTCCTTCTTATCTCATCCCTTTCTTTCTTGTTACCATGATAGATTACAGCCTTTATTGAAGGCGTAAACCTAATGGGAAAAAAGGAAGGAAAAAAATAGAGTTGGCAGACTATATATAAAACTAATCTAAGACTAGTTAACCAAACAGAATCTGATTAAAAAAATTACCTTGAGATTTCATTAATCCAGTTGGAAAGAGTAGAAAGAGGAGCAATCACCAAGTAGGGTCCATCCAATCCCATAGATTTTAGATGGGAAAGAAAACCTATGGTTTGGATGGTTTTGCCAAGTCCCATTTGGTCTGCAAGGATCCCATTGAGACCATTTTGCCATAAAGAGATCAACCACTTTACACCTTTGAGTTGATAAGACTTCAATTTCCCACCAGTCAGTAGAGGTACAAGTTCCTTTTGCTGTTTCTCAAGTCTTTCCTCCTCAGTTAGGTCCTCATCTTCAATTTTCTCACCCTCTTTAGATCTTGTAAGCATAGCCGCAACTGCCTTCTTGGCCTTAGTCTGGGAAAATGTCAATTGCAAATGTATTAGCCAAGATACAAGAAACTAAGTTTGAAAAAGAAAAGATTTATCAAACAGCACTTAAGAATATCTAACAAAGATAATCACATCTATTTACTGCTTATCATGTGATGAAAAGGTGAAACATGAACATAATTGATTATTAACTAGATATCCCAGTAATACATAAAAAATCATTATGTCAACAATATAAGAGCAATCAGGCCGCCAACATACTCAATCAATAGATAGCCATTAAACTTCAAATTTTCTAAAAGTAGCAGAGCCAGCTTAAATACACATTGCACAACAATAATCATATGATAAGACCCTGTGTACAAGACTATTCATACAATTGCAATCTACCAATCCACATTCAATACAACAAGTTATTCAATAAAACAAGGAATACTTACATTATTGTAAGTTGCAGCCTTTCTTTTGCGGCCTCTCTTTTTCTCGACAGGTTCAGGTTCACTCGGCTGCTCGGGAACATCCTAGCAATACATTTCATTTCAAAACTCAATCAACAAACACATAAAAAGAACAAGAAGCAATCACTCATTTCAGACAAAAAAAGTGCAAGAAATTTACAAAAGCGATGTCATCCATTTTTTCGAGCAAAAAGTCCGTATACAGCTGAGTCTTAGTGAGAAGCTCATCCAACTTGCTAAACTGAGTCTCATTCAAGACAGGTGCCTCCTTCTCCATTTCTATCTCTTCTTCCTTCACCCGAGCTTCGAGCAGCTCCTCCTCCGCCTTCACCAATTTCACATCAATCTCGCCACACAAATCCTTCATCATCATCAAAATGCAAACAATTTCAACATTCAAACACAAAAATAACAACAAACATTTTAGAAATTTATTCAACAAAACTAAACCTCTCTAAATCACCCAAACCTCAAATCGATTCAAATTTGAAATAAACGAAGTGAAAAGAGAAAGCGAACCTCTTCCTCGAGAACCGAAGTCGGAGAATCCGCCGCCGGCTCGGTCTTCGTCGCCATTTCAAAACCCTAAAAAGTCAAAATCAAACACTAAGCACATAAAACACCAAATAAAACACCATTTCAATAATCTAGGGTTCCATAAATTCAAAAGCCCAATGATTCCGGACTTCAAACAAAGCCGTACCAAAATCCAATTATACAGAAATTTTTAAAAAATTATATATTGAAATCGGATAAAGCATAAGAATACGAACCGTAATAGGAGTCGTAATGGCTCTGGGGATTTTGAGTCGGAGAAATTTTGAAGAGAGACGAATCGAAGAAGAAGAAGAAGAAGCGCTTCAGAATCGAAGAGTGCAGTGAGCAGTGAGATTATTAAGGGAAAGCCCAAAACTATATTAATTAAAAAAATGAGTGGGGGAGTGTTTGGGCGGGAAATTGGGGTTTGAAAATGCCCTCGGGAAGTGTGATCATTTACTAAGGGCACCATTGTGTTTTCTCTGATTCAGGTTACGGGTGTTTTTAGAGTAGATCTGTAAATTGATCGGATCTTATTTGGATTCGTTCCAGATCTATTGTTTTAAACGAGTTTGGATCAAAATTTTGACTCATTGATCTGTTAACTCATTTACTAAATAGATCGGATCTGGATCTTTGTTGATCTAATCCGTTAAAGATCTGGATCTGTTTAAAAATAATTAAATAATATTTTTATAAATATAATATTATTAATAAATATTAAATAATATAATAATTATCTAGATAATCTAAACATTTATATCTAAATTGTCTCTAAAGTATACTGTGACGAAGTTAAAGGTTGTTAATGTCTATGTTATTTATGTTAAAAACATTAGAGTTCAAGTGTTTTAATTATATTAGTTTACGATTAATGAGTATTTTAGATATGGGTCCGTTTCAAGGGACACAAAATTTAACACTATTTTTACATCATTTTTTATCCCTTAGATTTTAAATAATCAAATGGTTGTTATTGATTGTCCGTATGATTTGGTAGGTGACATGGCAAAACAAATTTTCCAATAAAAAAACTTTATTAAACAATTTCTTATATTTCTTTTATAAAACAAATCAAAGAAATTTTGTAGATGCTTGAACTGCAGAATAACATCTATATCAACGATGACAATCAAATGGTCAAGATTCATGTCAAAAATTGGTGTGCTTCCCTTTATATAAAACCCCAAATCTGAGTTCATATCAAATTATAATAAAAGAAATACACCCAAGACTATATCTTCTTGAAGAATGGAGATTAAAGAAAAGTTTAGATATGATTGTAGGTCATACGATCATAGTATTTGATTTGTTTTCTATTGCAGATATTGTTAAAAGCAATGAACTAGTGCCCAGATTTAGTTTATGGAATAATTCACTCATTCGCATAGGGTTTGGTCATGCCCATAATCAATCTTCTTGGTTCAAAAGGTAGGGTTTGCCCATGCCCATATTTAATCAACAGATGTATATATTAACCCGGTCAATTTGCAGATTAGTTATAGAATTTCAATTAAGAAGACTGATTTGTTTGTGTAAAATCAAAGATCAGATATGGATTTCAAATTTGATCTAACCCTAAATTATTATTTTTGTTTGAAGAGGAACACATCTCTTTGCCATACACAAAAACCTGTGATTTTTTTTCACGTCGTTAAAGATCATTGTGTTCTTCTGGGGGGTCTTCAATTTCACGTTGAAGAACATGGTGTTCTTTTGAAATTGTTCAATCATGTAAAAGAATTTCTTTAAAAAAGAAATTGTTTAATAAATTTATTTATATTTTTATTAAAAATTCTTTTATTGTCATGTCACCTGCCAAATCATATTGACAATCAATAACAACCATTTGATCGTTTAAGATCTAAATGATAAAAAATAGTGTCAAATTTTATGTCCCTTGAACCGAACCCTTTAGATATATAATTCAATTTTTGATATACACTTTTATTTTATTATAAAATTTTATTAATGCTTTATGATGATAAAATTATGAAATTATTATTTAAAATTTGAAATATATATTATTATAAACATATTGGATTAACGAGTCGGGTATCCGTTAACCCGCCAGATCCGGATTTGGATAAAGTTATTAAGAGTCTGACGGTTAACGGGTCAGATACGTACAGATCCGGATCCAGATTTAGGTCAATCTGATCTAGATCCGATCAATTTACAGACGTATTTTTGAGTCTAGAAATGGGATTTGCATCTGGATTCGCAATGTAAGGGAAGCTAGGCATGTTTTGTCTGCCATTGTGGATTTATATTTTTATGACTTAATCCAAGTTTTAATTTTTGTACTCTTTTTCCATTGGATGTTGATGACGTGACCAATAACTTGATTTATATTCAAATTTCAAATTTCGATTGTAGAATTATGATTAGATTGTAATTTTTTTATCTAAGGATGTTAGTTTCCTGGTAGCAAACGAATGATCAATTTACCTTGTAGAGACTAAACAATCTCTATGTTGAAGATAAAATGTATATTGCTTAAGGTGTCTACTAGGTAATTTAACAATAAATTACAATATAGATTATATTTTTATCTATCGCAAGGAATAAAAGTTAATCATGCAAAACTACCTACTAGACACTATGCAATCTCTATGCTGAAGCACTAGTTATGATCAATCTTTCGTGATAGCAAACGAGAGAAGTAACTATTTGGATCAAAATAATATTTATTGGCGAATGTCCATGATTAGAGACAATTAGACTGATACCTGTAGTCGAATATATGTATAGTATTTTTTTTCTTTCCTTTGTGTCATGTATGACGTGATTTGTAGATTGCAGATATATGTTTCATAATCTTTTTAGAATGTTTATTTCCTTATTGATTTAGTGAATCTGATTTACATTGATCAGCAAGGAATGACAAACGCTGGTCTCATATATAAAGGGGTCGATGGTAAACACAGAGACACATCAATTTACAAATAACCTTGCAATACTGCAAAACAAGCCTCTCTTAGAACATCTCTACCATAAACACTCCCAGAGTCTTTTATTCCATCAAAGCCTCATCATGAGCACTCCCCATATCTACCTCACAAAACCTCATCGCGAGCAACAGTCCACCACCATTTCATAAAGACTCATAACGAGCGCAAATTCGCAAAAAAAACATTGTTAGAGCGTAAAACCTCTAGCATATATTCATGTTCGCTGAAGAGAAATATTAGGCGAACACCCCGTAATCCTGATATAGCTATGCTCGACCACACCGACTTGAGTAAGAACCGTCCAATTTACGTTAAGTGAAGGACAATCCTAGCTGCTCCTCTGCTAGGTCAGAGAAAAAACCTGAGTATCGGCTTGATCAGTGCCCGTACGTCAATCACTTGAGGAAGAAGTCAGAAGACGAACAATCACATAGAACAACGTTGCACCTAACTCAAAGGTGCTGACACGCCGATAGCTGATTATTTAAAGAAAATCTGTTATAAAGTTATAACTGCGTTTTGATCTCGAAACGATGAGACTACCATTGGAACAAGTAGACAAGAAGCGAGATGAAGTCTTCAAAAGGGTCTAGACAAGGTTCTATGATGACCCTACCAACACCAAAAGTTAGAGGAAACTCCGTGCTGAGGAATAAGTCTTATATGATGCTCGACAAGCTAGCATGCTTCCTTCGCATGACTCTTGCCTAGTGCAAAGCAGCAAGGAGGTTTTACGACACCAAAAAGTAGAACCTGATATATTTCAGAACCTAAAAGAGGAGTTGTGGCTAAAACAGGAAGACATAGAAGGGAAGATGCAAACCATCAATGAAAGAATGAAAAAGAGCATGCAAGAAAGCATACGAGAAAACATGCAGCAAGGTATGCTGGAGATGAGAGAGCATGCAAGAAAACACCAAGTCCTTATTAGAGAATCTTCAAACCTTAGCTGGCCAATCTGGCGCATCTCCTGTAAATGATATCTCACCAGCACGAATCAACGGAGAGGCTCTCTACAACCCCAAGAGATAGATCTTGAAGCTAATGAAGACAATTATGCCAAAGAGGTTGAATTAGTTTCTGATCAATCTAACGGCGAATACTTAGTTCCAAACGAGCCTCTATCGATAAAGGGTGTTAATTTTCCGGATTATGATGAAACTCATGTGGGGCATAACAACAAAGACGATATCAAGCAGAGTTGCCCCAACGAAGAAATTGACCTTTTCATGAGCAAAGACATGTTCGTTGATATCAGTTAGACACATAATGGGCAACACAAAGCCTTTGTTGTCGATCTTAACCACCATGAATAATTCAATAACCAGTTAAGTGGTTATCTTGTTACTGGACTCCCTAACCAAGGACATGATCAATGCTTGAGTCCATGTGATTATTAAATTGATGATATTAGACATAGTCTTGAGGAAGATCAAAAGCATGGCGAACGTAACAATCATATGAGTTTCGTTGTCACCAAGCCAATTTGTGGCTTTATTAACCAATTTAGGTTAGTAAGTTCCTTTGTTACTACTGTACATCCTCATGAAAGTGGTTAAAATCATGACCAAAGTAATTATATATGAAAAAAATATACAAACGGTACACTAACTTTACTCCACTTATAATTAAGGTGTTTGAACTTTGTTAAATAACATATTAGTACATGAACTAACAAGTTAAGCCTAATTTTCGTACATGTCGTTATAACGCCATTAAAAGTTACTGTTTTTTCTGGGATAATTTTTTTGATATTTTTTTCTTTCTTTTAAAGAGGATCAAAAGATTTCACTCATACCTTCATAGTGACTTGAACCCATGACTTCGTCAACAGGTAGTGGGTGCGCTTTAGATCTCTCTCTCTCTCTTACTAATTCTCTAATTAACCTCTCTTGCTCTCTTATCAGCAAGCAACTATCCATAATTATTTCTCCCTCATATACCAGAAAGTAGCAATCCACAAAACAGAGGTTAAATTGTAACCAAAATAATTTTTCTTCTAGGTGTCAAATCGGTTAACTTATTTGATTGTTAACACTTTAATTAGAAAAAAAATATCCTCTTTAAAAGAAAAAAAAATCTCAAACAAAAAAAGATCTAAAAAAACATTAACTTTTAACGGTGTTGTAACGACATGTACGAAAATTAGGTCTAACTTGTTAGTTCATGTACTAATGTGTTATTTTACAAAATTTAGACACCTTAATTATGAGTGGAGAAAAGTAATGTACTGTTTGTGCAATTTTCCCATTATATATTTAGTTCATGTAAGTCGATTGATGACTTTGTTGTTAAATCTAACTTGAGGTTTCATACGAAGTGTCCAAAACCAATTTGTGGTTTTTGTGAAAAATATGTTTATAATCCATCCTTGGACCAAGGCTATTTCAATGGTTGAATGATATGTTGTGATGGTATATTCTAGTATCTTCAAAGCCAAACAAATGTGGTGTGCAGCAATCAGGTTTCCACTTTTATAGGAAAGGAGTTTCACGCTGAAGGTACCCCACATTCTTCTGTCCATGCTGCCTACAATTGCTATAGTAGCGTGTTCATCTTAGGCAGATGCAAGTTCAAATATCCTCGCAAGATAGTAAAGCTGCATTGTAGTTATTGTGCTCCAAAGTTCTTGGAGAAGTTTTTTTTTATGATACCGGCCAAGAGCCAATCTACGACGATGACTACAAGTTGATTCTTGGCTCTAACCAATACTTGAAGTTTCTTATGCCGCCAACGTCAACATATTAAGACTTGGAGTGAAACATTGGTGGTCTCCTTCGTGGTCATACGAATGTTAACTAATCATGCTGAGTTTTTTTTCTTTCCCTTTGCTTTTAATCCTTATTTTTAACTAGTTTATTTTATTTCTAGCATTGAAAAATATAAAAAAATCAAAAAGAGACTCTGAATTTTACTGAAATGCAAGACAACATTCTTACCTAATTGAGGTTTAAATCCTTTCTATCATACACTTGGAGGCCTACACCTGAAGCCCGGGATATACAAGAGACAATCCATGTGTCACAAAGCTGATGTTGTTGCCAGTGAATTTGAGCTACAGAAAGAAAAAATGTAAGACAACAGTCAGGGCTGGCCCTGCATGCTTAAAGGCTCTAGGCGGATTTTTTTTCAGGGCCCCTAATAAATATTTGGCAAAAAATCAATATATATATATATAATATTAATAAGATCATTTTTAATCACCCATTATATATATTATAATAAAGAAAATAGTTATAGCTTGTTCTAAATGATTACATGGATCTTTATAATATAAATATTATAATATCAAGGTAATAGAAAAGAATTGTATAAAATAAAATTTAAAAACAACAATAGTAAATAAAAGTATAAAATGACAAATGTAAGTGTATGAATAAACAAATAAATAAGAGAGACAAAAGAAAAAAACTAAAAAAAAGACAGACAAAAGAAAAAAAACTAAAAAAATGACACATGTGGGACTCGATCCCTAGATGTGATAGAAGTTATGTCTATTACTTACCATCAAAACTAGAACAACTTTATATAGATCTCTACAAAAAAAAATTTATATATAGGGGCCCTTTGAAATTAGAGACCCTAGACCTGAGCCTTGCCCGTCTTGCTCCAGGGCCAGGCTTGACAACAGTTCAACAAATTTATATCAGCAGCTTGTGTACCACAACTTCACGGAATAAATTGGGAAAGTCTAGGAAGAATTAGAAGACAAGTTTCATATCCACAAAAATTCCTAGATGTATATTTTACAACAAAAGTTACACTTCATAATTTCGACATTCTAGGAGAGAGTTATGATAGTTTAAGTACCGAAAGGTCAAAATGCGCAAAAATCTACATCATGGGTTTGTGACCATGACGAATGGACCTTGCGAGCACCAACGGCCCAGCGAATGCACAATGCTTCATTCCTTATACATCCTTGCATACTTGGGGACTTGAGACTCATGTTTTGACATCCTTCATTTTTGGTTTCAGACATCAAAAATGGGGGGCTATATGACTAGGTATCTCGCACATTTCGATTTTTTGTTTTTGAAGCAAAATTCGAGTTTCTGAAGTTTTTATAACTTGGTGTCAAGCTCCAGATTAAACTTCATGGTGATAATGAAACCAATAGTAGTGGTTTTTTAAGATTTAAAGAGTGTTACTCACTTCCCTGGGCCAATACTTGTGGCCACGTTAGAATATTCGAAACAACATATGTGTTTCTTGAAGCGAATAACTTATATTTTGTTATGCTTGAGCTTTGCGTCGACCAGAAGTATTGCCATGAAGGTTTATACCCTTTGCCCTTATTTATCGTGAGAAAGTGGAAGAGTGGGAGATGAAAGAATTTGTCGGAAGCTCACCGAGCTCCGGTACCGGCCGTAGGACTCCGGTCACCGGATGCCGATCATCGATTACCGAAAAATCACCTTTGACCGGAAAATTGTCGTTCGTCAGAATTTCAAGAAAGAATTTACTGCCCCTAATCAAATGTATTATACAAGATAATAAATGATTATTAACCCTGATAAACTCTCTAAATATTATATATAAGGTAAAACAAAATTATGGAATGTAACAAATGTTTTATCAAGCCTAGTGTACATCAAATCCCAGTATATTTTAAATCTAAGTATACTAACCCCGGTATACACCAAATTCAAATATACTAACCCCAGTATACTCCAAATCCAAGTTTACTAACCCAAGTATTTCATCAAATTCAAGTCTACTAACCTTAGTATATTCCAAATCCAAGTCTATCTAACCATAGTGTACATCAAATCCAAGTATACTAACCCTAATATACTCCAAATTCAAGTCTACTAACCCCAGTATACTCTAAATTCAAGTCTACTAACCCCAATATACTCTAAATCCAAGTATACTAACCCCACCAGACTCCAAATCCAAGCATATTAATCCTAGTATACCAAATCCAAGTATACTGATCTTAGTATTTCATCAAATCTAAGTACTGATTGAGGAGGTGGAGATCGCTCTGACGTCGTCATACTAGTGGCAGTGTTGTCGAGGTGCTCGACAGGAACCGGGAGCATATCCGAGCTCGACGTGAACCAAGAGCAGATCGGACCACATTTGTGTCATAACCTTCGCCATCGATGACTCGACCTGACGTCTCCGACATGAAACAATCACAGCCACATCCTGTTGACACTGTTAAGAAGCTCGTCGACGAGCAGCTCCGCTCCTGCTTCAAAGGAACTTCTAGATTAGGAAACCTTGAAGAAGCACTGTTGTTCTAAAGGCGACAACTCCTATGTGTCGATCATCTTCCCAACTAAGGATTGGCAGTGGAATTGAAGAGACGGTGCAGATGTTGACTTCACGACGAACCAGATCTAACGCTGATGTTGACTTCACGATGAACCAGATAAAGCCATAGGTGAAGGATTTGGCCTGCGTGGTGATGAAACTGGACCAAATTAAGGACCGAAGGCGGATTCTTGAGGCAGCGCCAGTGTCAAACGGTGCAGATCTTCACTGACGACGGTGATGATGATGAGCTCACTGGACTTGATCGACATGGAAGTCGTCGATGAGAATGATTAGCACAATCCCTCAAGTCTCGGTGGAATAGGTTTGAGCGCCGATCTCGAGATCGAGAGAAAGCATAAACAAATCGATTTGGAATGGGTGGTGGAGGAGAGAGGAGTAGATTTTTTTGGGTTTAGAGAGGAGTAGACGTATTAAGTTAGGGTAAAAATATAATCTTAATAAGATTAATTAAAATGGGGAATGAAAAATGTTGGGTGCAGCTATTTTCACCCTACTATCTTCTTTGTTCACCATACATACTCATTTCACCCTACATTTTTTTCAATACTAAATCTACTTTATCCATCTATTTCCTTTTCTAATAATATCCATATATAATATATCCAATTAAAAAAACAAATTTAACAAAAATTTCTCATATTCTATAGCAATAACAAAATCCAAATAAAATATTGACGTAATTCATTTCTATTGGAGTTCTAAATCATGTTTTGTATTTGTCCATTTTGGTTCATGTCAAAAAATTCATACCGTTGTGAGCAATGAATTGAGAAAAAAATGATTATATATATATATAAATTCATAAACACATTATTGTAAATCTGATAAAATTTACTGTAAATATTTTTATCAAGTTAACATAAATGAGTTTATGAATTGAATAATGTATTAACGATGATGGGATAACAAAAAAATTAATCTATTCAGGTAAGAGTGGAGAAGTGTGAGGATCATGTTATTTAATGAAATATTTAATTAGTTTATCTATTTTTTTTGTATTTGGTCTTTGGTTTAGATTTGTATATTACAAAAAATATTGTATTTAGTAATTATTTTACATTTGAGTAATATAGTCTTTCAATAAATCAAATTTTTATAGGGTGATCAAAGAAGATGGTAGGGTGGCAATAGCCGCACCCAAAAAGTTTTTTTTATTAAAATGGACAATCAGGCGCTATAAAATTAGTACCAATTTTTTTGATTGAAGAAAACATTTTATTAACTCAACTGAAAATACATCAATAACAGGCAACTCTCAAAAGAGAGACCTTACAACTAGATTCGAAAACATTCCTCGATAGCTTCATGGAGCCAAGGAGGCCTCGACTCATAGTAAAACATGGTCTGCACCATATTCAAAGCCTTCTTAGCCAGTGTGTGAGCAATATAGTTGTTGCACTTTCGCACATGTTTCCACGAGACCCACTCAAACTCTGTCTTTAAGTTCCTAATTGCGCCCATAGCTCCTCCTATCTCCCTACGATCTAACCCACTCCTACCAATAGCTTTGATTACAATATCTGCATCTCCTGTAATTGTAACATTTGTTACACCAACTTGTCTGCACAGTTTTAGGCCATTTCATAATGTTAAAGCTTCAATTACATGGGGTTTGAGATTAGTTGTTAAAGAGATTGCCATTGCTCCCATCATCTCCCTAGGAGCCCCCAGCACAACTGCTCTTAAGCCCACTACTCCTCTGTCAACATCATTTGCACCATCAAAGAACAACCTAGCCACAGGTTCATTCCTCTGGCCAAAAGCTGCACTTTCATTACTATTTTGTTCACCAGTTGCACCACTTTGCCTCATCCTTGAGCTTTTACTCCTGAAAGCTACATTAGTAATCTCATTTTGCCATTCCATACACTTGATAATTAGAACTCTTGGCTCCAAGCCTTTCTTACCATGTAAGACCTCATTCCTCACCTTCCAAACACACCAGTTGATTAAGCCAAACAACTCGGTCATTTTTATGTCTCCCTCCATGGCGACCATTCCCAATAAATCAGCAAAACCATGTAACCTCCACCTCTTGTGATATCCTTTCCATATTGTGAGCTTCCATATTTCTTGAACCACCAGACAAAACCATAGGCAATGCAACACAGTTTCTTCTTGTACACCACACCGATCACACACATTATGAGAGCAAATTTTGCGCTTAAACAATCGCTCAACACAAAGGCAAGAATGCATGGCAAGCTCTCCATAAGAAGAGCTTGACTTTGCTCGGAACCGACATATTCCAAATAAGACTCCACACATTAACAGAGTTTGAAAACGCATGCTCACTGCCACTACTCGATCCACTCTCAATTCTTCTCAACTCCAAATTGGCATTAAGTGAAACATAAATAGCACTTGATCTTTGCCAGAAAATTACTGGAAAAAAATATACACCATTTTCTGATGTGGAATATGATCCAGTGTGGATACGGTTATTTTTGGGTTGAGAACTCTTCCACAGTAATAAATAAATAAATAAGATAATCTTAGAATCACATTTCTCACAAAAACACACTATTTAAGACTTTTGACAGAAATTTTCGAACCCCATGTACTCTTGATTCTCCATCTTCTCAACCATGTTTGCTATTCCGACTCCCCCTAAGCTGATTGCGCTGACTAAAATCGTCAAAGCTAGTATGAAGATGACAATGGAGGCTCTTCCAACCACTGCAATGATCTTCCTCACTACATGTTGACCAGTGAAGGCAGCAATTGTTGCAACCAAAACAAAATATGCAGCTGCAGTAGCATAAGTTCACATGAAGCAATTAGTACGATGTTTATCTTCATTTGTCGAAACACATATTTACGAAGTTGTGGATACTGATTACTTACCATATGGGACTGGGAAACGGTTGAGAAGATAATATTGTACAACTGACATGGAGGATGAGAATAGCATAGCAAAGGTTGATGTAGCACTTGCAACCTGCAACAAAAGAGCGAAGTTAACCTTCTCGGTCAAGTTTCATTTTGGTGTTCATTTTAAGGAGCAGCTGTGGTTTTATCCAATGTTTTAAATTGCGAAAGTGTAAGACGAGGCGTTTTGTCATAGCCTTGCCTCATAAAAGCGTGAAAATGCGAAGTATTTTATGTATTTAAAATTAAATAAAATAATTAAATTATAGAAATAAAATTATTACAAATATTTAAAATTAAACTTTTAGTAGCAAGATCATAAAGATAATGTTTAAAATTATTAATGACAAACACATAATAATATAAAATCATTCACTCATGATCTGAAAGCGAAGATAAGAAAAGTTGTTCAATAATGAAATGAAAAAAGTCAAACAACACTATTTTTTCTCTTTAGATTTTACTTAAAACGACGTAGTTTTAGTGTATAGTTTAAAAATCAACATATAAATAGTGACGTCTCATGATGTCTTTGACCGTCTTAAGGCGCATTTTCCGCCTTAAGGCGAAAAAGGTGAGCTAAAGGAGAGTCTTTTGTGACAAATGTCTTTCAAAGGAAGTCTTAAGGCAAAATGGAGAAGTCACGCCATGACTTAAGCTATAACGTGGCTCAAGACGCGTTATTTAAAACAAAGGTTTTATCATTCTGATGCTTAAAACAGATTCAGTTATACATACAGCACCTGAGGAGGAATTCCAAGTTCAAGAAAAAGGGGTCCCAAGATGAAACCGCCTCCGAGTCCAAGTAGTCCACCAACCATACCAGCTACAATCCCACAGCAGCAGTAAAGAAATAGCTTGTGCAACTTCCAGTTTGTGATTTCCTTTCCTTTCGATGCAATTACCCTGGTGCCTTTCCACAAGCATATTGATTCAAAAACTGTAACCGAGGCTGCAATTGGTACCTATGCAATCACAAAAGTGCTAATATCAGCTTAAGTAGACCATAGAAAATCTCACACATCATTTTCTTTTCATGCCTCTGTGTATTGATGTGGTGTTTGTGAGAGAAACAACTGTACTTGGGTTGTATGCTTTACCTGCATGGAATTCAGGACCCAGAACATGGTGGAGCAATCCTCAGTGTATGTCTGCATATATATTCAGACGGACTAATGTGTTTACAATTGCAGGTGATGAATGTGTGGAAAATCTTATTTACTTGTACAGAACTTACTGAAAATAAAATCAGTTACCTTGACAATCTGAACAATGAGGAAAGCCACCCAGACATACACAAGCAATAACAACTCTTTCCAGTGAACGTTGCGCGAGATAGGTACCTGGAGTGAGTTGGTCTTATATTCAGTACAAGAATAACTGAAATAACTATAAAATTTACATGTCATTTTCAAGAATTTCTGGACTCACTTGTTCATCTTGAAATGAAGATGGACCACTAGGTAATGGTTTGTAGTCTTCTCCAGAACCTTCTGCGTGCAACAAAGGAGGTTAGAGTCGATGTTAATGAAAATACAGTGTTAAGTTTCATGCATCGTCAGTGAACAAGTCTGTGTTATGTACTTTCCCTGAAGAGATTTCTTTTTTAGTATATAAATTTCACTAGTATTATGGGATTCTTTGCTTTATTGGAGTGGAACAATGAGCACTCACCACCGGGTTTGGACTCCGATTCCAACTGCCTTTCAGCTTCCTGAAAGTCATGTAAAACCCCAAATTCCTCACTAGTAAGTTATTGATACCAACAGTACTCATTGATTCCTCAGGAACTACTAATAAGTTGAAAAACTTTACCTTCTTCATCATTGTTTCTTTCTTCCATGTTTCTATGCCTTTCATTAAAGCTTTTGCTGCTGTCCCTGCATGACAGAAATAATTCTAGTGTAATGAATTAAAGGCTTAGGTGTTATTTTCTTTGTTTATGTTGTGACTAGTTCTTACCTAAGAAGAGAATAATGAGTAGAACTGTGACCATCCAATCGGCAAACATAACGTTGAAGGCAACTCCAATGCTGATTCCTAGCATAAGCATTGGCTGAAAGAGCAAAGCAAGATCATAATCTATAAGGGGCATGTCCAGTGTGGGGTGCCTAAGTCTCAAATTGAAGTACACTGTTGAGCCTGCAGCTCCCATTATCATGCCTGCAATCACTTTGATGATTAATAACAACTTAAAAAGAAAGACTGCTATGTAAAGCGGTTACAAATTGAACACTAACACTTGGAAATGGCTGTAGAAGACTTGGGATCAAAACCAACAATCAAGGCGAGCATCGGAACGAAAATTCCTCCACCACCAACACCTCCAACACTACCCAATGCAGCACCCAAGAATCCAACTATTGTTCCCACTATAATTTTCCAACCAAACTTCATCTCCTGCCCAAACAAAACATACATAATGTCAAGACTCTAAGCCATATATACATCAATGTTTACAGTATATGTAAAGAACAAGTTCAAACTCACAGGCCAAACAGGTTGATAAGAAGACCCTCCAGTCTGCCAGAGAAGCTTCATCATTCTCAAAAAGACTCCTTGCTTTATATCTTCTTCAACAAAATTTCTCGGCCTCTGGTCATCTTTTAGTGGCCTTTCTCCACTCACAACCTCACTTAACATAAGAAGGCTAATGAACAATGCACATGCTATAAGTGCTATTGCTGATACTGTTTTTCGAGTGATCATCATTCGAGCCATTCGAGTAATGTGTGAATCTGTTAACAAGGGAAGAGGAAAAAGAAAGAAATTTGTATGTTTAATGTTTTTTCTATGATTGAATGGTGCTGTAAACTTTCTCTCCTCCCTCCCTACTAGAAAGCAGATGAGGAGGTCTTTCGGTACCTGCCTATTGTCTACATATATAATCCTTCTCTCTTTGCAAGCAGTGTATTGATTTGGATTATGTTTAAGAAAAAATGGGGGACAAAAATCTTATTTACCTCCTTGTCAGCATCAAATAATATCTGAAAATTCATCAGTCCAAAGAAGTTCCCAATACGTCCAAAAAAAAAGTTCCCACGTATCAGTAAAAAGTAAAATATCTGAACTCGTTTATTCACTTTTCTATCTGGGTTGGCACTGAGTTAAAAAATAAAAAATCTTCCTAAGTATCAGTGAAAGGTAAAAATTTGGTTTCCTTGATTCAAATTCTTCTATTTGGGTTGGGACTAAAAGACCAAATATGTACCATTTCTCAAATAGGGCCTTTTACTTTGGCATTATGCTATATAAATTTGATATTGCTAGCTTTTAGTAAAACTTTGTAAATTTACTGATTGAAGTTTATCAGAATCTAGGTCTGGGTCTGGGTCTGGGTCTGAATCCATGTACGGAAAGTTGTCCACATCCCACAATGATCGATTTACAGGAAAACCACCAGCAAAAGATTCTTAATCTATAACTAGTTCAATGCAAACATAAGATTTTTGTCTGCAATTCTGATCATGAAGCTTCCTAGAAGCATGGACTTGAATTTGGTAATAACTAGTAAATTTATGTCTGGTTAGAGTGTATAGGCAGCTGACATTGATCGGGTTACTTGACCTAAACATTAATGCCTAGTTTACTAGGGTAAGTTTGATAGGTAATTAGTTTTACCATACAAAACTTGCATGTCATATACTTTAAAACGTTGTTTAATTTTGAAATATTATCGTTATCTTTTCAATATTTACAATGTTATGTTAACCGTCATGACATATTTTGCACTTCACCTTTTCTATCCTAAATACGCGAAAATAACATTTCACCTCTAAGCCTAAGGACCATTCCTCCATTTTATCACGTTGCTACTACATTTCGAGTAACAAGTTTTCTTTCCAAGCTACAAAGCAACGCACGCTTGTTTCTTGGTTGTCATTCTTACTTGTTTCTTGGTATATCATTTTGTTTCATACCACAAAACAAAACTCTGGGGTAGTTTCCAAGAAGCAGCTTGAAATTCTCAGAACAAAAGGACAGGCAGGCACTTAGTGGCAACTTGTTTAAGTTGGTGTAGGTAATCAGGAAGGCTCGATTTCTGTGAAGCTTCACAGCTGCTTCAGGGTTTTTGGCCACTTCATCGCCAGTTACGTATCTCTAGCACAATGACAGTGTCAACTCCAGAAGAAATAGCCACATCAACTCCTCTAGGGCATTGATTTGCCGTGTTTACGGCCATCACGCTTGTTTTTCCGAG
Organism: Comarum palustre; assembly: GCA_951800085.1. NCBI lineage: Eukaryota > Viridiplantae > Streptophyta > Magnoliopsida > Rosales > Rosaceae > Comarum > Comarum palustre. The sequence continues at coordinate 5,892,429 of OX637575.1, forward strand.
TGATGTGATCGAGCAATAACAAGCATATTCAAAGGTTCATTACCATTAACTTATGCCTTTCTAAATTGAAATCATCCAAACACAACAATATCCTCAAGCAGCCCATTCAAAACAACATTAAATGTAGAGTGAATTACAAAAACCAAAAGACCATGCAGATATCAGCTGCTCAAATTGATCAACCAAGCAGGTGTAATACCAGTGAAGCGCACCCAAATCAATACTCATACTCCCGAGAAATTGATCTCGCAGAACGCTTATAATCACGCTCCACATCTCCACTTCTTACCCCTTCACGTGATTCAACTGGTGCTTTTTCATAATGGTAGTCATCCTCCTCCATTTGGTCATCATAGCGACCCGGATACTGTTTGTAGCGATCATGGTCATGCTCAGTATCCAAATGATCATCATACTTGCTTCGACGACGCTCATAGTGCTCAGGATCATGGTCGGTGTCTGAGTGCCTATGGCCATGTTCAGGTTGCTCAAACCAAGCCTGGTCTTCTGGGGCAGCAGGATCATAATCCCGCTCCCTTTCTCCAAGTCTGTCCCTCTCATGTTTTGATTCAACATGGCCAAAATCAGACTCTTTATCACGTGAACGGCCACGATCATGATCCAATAACCCAACTTCGTAATCTCTCTCCCTCTCTCGGGGGCGATCTCGCTCCCGGACACGGTCTCTATCACGATCGCGCTCATAGTCACGACCATGATCCCTTCCTCGGTCCCTTCCACGATCCCGATCACGGCGACTATCCCTTTCCCTGTCTCTGTCCCTATCCCTGGTTCTATCACGGTCCCTGTGATGCCTATCCTCCCTATGATCACCTTCTCTGGGCTTGTCATGGGAGCGTTCACGTGAGCGCTCACGGGACTTCTCCCGTTCTCTCTCCTTTTCTTTCCCCCTTTCACGGGATTTTTCTCTGTCCCTAATCATTTCACAAGATATCAATCACTTGAAAAGTAATTATAAATTTGTAAATACTAACTCAGTTTCACAAATTTAAATCAGCATTTAACCAAGCAGTAGATAAACATGAAAGCATAAGGGAATTTTTGACCTTTTCGATTGTTAAGCATCAATACCACACAAACCTTTCTTAAATACAGTGGATCATAATTTAGCAATACTTACAAGTCTACATGTCGCACCTCGCGTACCCTTGGCTCCTCAGACTGGGATGGTCCTCTGGATTGTGCTTGCTCCCTAAGCAAGGACATATGATATAGTTAGCGAAGCAATTTAAAAGACAGTGAGGGGAAGCTCAACAAATGTGAAAACCAAAGTCTTGCATCTGAACCCTTTCAGCAATTGTATAACCTTTTCTTTTGGTCAGAATTGTATTACAAAACTGCCAAAATGGGTTGTCACAAGCCTATGGCTAAAAGAAACCAAACGATAATTCCATATATCCACATTTGAAGGTTGAAATCAGTGATATGGTAAGGTAGCTCCTGGTTTGGGAACTACTATTCCTATAATAACAACAATCAGTGATAAACAACCACTTCAGAAACACTCTCTGTTTGGTTGTGCCCCAAGACAACAAGTTTGTTTAAGCCATTATTATATCTTCTTACTGAATGGATTATGGGATTAGGACTAACAAAGATAAAATATGTCAAGGGATTGAATTTTCATTTTAATTAGGAAAAACAAATTTCTTTTCAATTATAAGCAAAGTTGGAAAAACAAAGTATAAGCAATCCATCTCCCTCAACCATATTTTCAGAATAAACCAGATAACAAAGCAAACTGTTTTTTTCAAGGACTAAAAATTGCAAAAATGGAAATAAACCACTTACCTCCCAGGATGTTTCTGATTAACCTCTTCACTACCAATTCTGGTGGTTCCAAGCCCACCACCCAGTCGCCGAGGTCGCCAGTTTGGTACTGTTCTACCACGTTCCACATCCACAAGCACCCTTCTACCTTCAATCTTCTTCCCATCAGCTTGCTTGTATGCAGCTGTAACATAATATAGCTAGTGTTAAGTAACCATGAAACGAATATGATCAACCATAATAATTTAGTGTATACAATATAAGAGCGAACCTTTCATGTCCCGAGTATGCATGTATTCAATAAACCCATATCCTCTAGGTTTATTTGACTCTTTGTCAGTGACTAATCGAACCTGAAATGACACATGAGAATATAATCAATAAAGTAGTCAGAGATGATTCAGGTCTTAAGCAAAGAATGCTTAAGAGTAAGAACGTGCATAGATGGTTAGCATAAAAAACTAAGCAATCTACAACTATAACATTGAATCCTAAATGGCACGGCAGACAGGCACTGTGCCTCTTAGCCGTGCTCACCTTTAAATAATAGAGCTTCCCATTGCAAGATGCATCACCACCGGCTAGAGTTGCAGAAAATTTGACAATTGTGGCCAATTTACCAGTTGGACAGAGTTTTATCCCCTTACCAGCGAGATTTGTTTTGAATAAACGAAATTTTAAATACTGTTACAAATAGCGTTAATCCTTACTGCTGATGATTTTTTTTCTGACAACCTTTATAGTCAAAGTAAAACGTTTAGCAGCAGAAAATGCACGAACAAAAAATTGAGAGGAAGAGATACTAATACTCTCGACATGTTTACCCAGTGCAGGAAATAGAAAGTTGTTGGTGCTCTCCTTTTCTTGCTTGCAATAAGCATGACTGGTCTATGTAGCTTAAGCACCATCTTTTCAATTGGGTTAAATTACGGGATGACAGATACCAAATGTGGAATATATTCACCATCTTACCAGGGATATTCTTGAATGTTAGAACCTCAAACTAATAACAAAATATATCCTAGAAAAATCCATCAAAGAGGCATCTTCGGAGGTAAAGTGGAACAAACCAATACAGAATTACCAGTACACTTGCAGTGTAACATTAGGGCTTATAAGTTCGGCTTTGCTGTGCAGGACAAGCACCATCTTCAGAATCAGGTAGTCATATAATTGATGATTACTCACCTCTTACCAGGGATTCTTCTTGAAAGTTAAAACTTAACACTAATTGCTAATGATTACCTAGAAACACCCACTGTTTCCAACAATTCAAAACTAAACCATAACAAAGAAAGCTATAGAAGGATGAATGAAACAAACCAGCAAGACATTACCAGCATATTTCCACAAACACCTGTATTAATACCAACTTGCAGACTCCATAGATGAATGACACTAAATAAGGGAGATGAACCTCAAAATGCACCACTGGTTATAGTTAAATGCTGAAAAGAATAGGCTGAAAAGCAGATTTTGAAAACAAGTCATCCCCAAAAAAGATAGTTCTTGTCTGAAAGTGTAAAGACATTTTCAAGAAAAAAAAAGTATATGAAAAACAATACATAAATCCTGAGACCAGAGCATAGTTTTTTCAAATTATAAATTAGGGAATCAGAGATTTTTGATAGGAAAGGAGAAGGAAAAAGCTCCAACACAAGTGAGCCTCTTACCGAACCCCCTTGGGGTTGCTCAAAAAAACACCTACCCTTTTGATTGGACCATAAGCGTCAAACTCCCTTTTAAGTCTGCTCTCAGTTGTCTCATAATTCTGCAAGCAAACAGTCAAAATTAAAAGTTCGACTAACCAATATGTAAAAACCAAATCATACCATAGCCAATACATGTCAACTGTAAAGAAATATGTATAACAGTAGAAAATAACCGAAGTCTGTATGCAAAGGTACTTACGAGTCTTGCAACAAACAAAGTCTTGTATGGATCTCCCGAAATTTTTGGATCACTATTTGGATCATCTGCACAAAAAAGAAAATAAAAGGTAAGAACAATCACCAAACTCCAAATCCTGCAAATAAAAGAATAATGGGGTTATTACATTTCTCCAGCTCCTCGGCAGCCTTTGCTGCACCCTTCTCAAGTCTTAACTGGTGTATTCGCGCCCTTCTTTGTGCCTGAATTTGACAAAACAAAACCAATACATGTTCAGACATATGATTAATAAACCAAAAATTTCTCACCCAAGCGATTCAAGTTGGAAAGCTTACAGGAGTTTCTCCCTTCTCGACAGGTGCAGAATACTGCGAATCCCCCGGCTCAGCAAAATTAGTCACATACTGTGCTATCCCTGCATTAATCACAAACTCTTAACAATTCACCGAATTAAAACAACACGCACCAACAAAGATTCTTAAAAACGCAAACCTGTAAGCGGCGGGCATTTTCTCTTCTCAGGAGGAGGCTTAAACTCCAGCGGCGGGCGAGGCTCGAAGAGCTTCAAAAGGTTGGTTGTCAAACCAGTGGGGTGGCTCTGCCCAATCTGCACCGAAAACACAAAATCCACAAATCAATAATTCCTTCCATAACAAAATCCCCAATTATAGTCCTAAGCTCATCTTCAAAATCCAATCACTATCCCAAGCTATAAAACTTAAATTCACCAAATTAGAACAAAAACAACAGAGATCGGCTACATAATTAGCTAGGGTTCAAAACACAATCGGAAATTGTAGAAACAAAACCCAACCTAGCTCCGAAAAAAAATGCATTTTGAGAGGGAGGATTACAAACCAGCTTGAGCTGGAGAACATTAGCGCGGTTCTGGGCCTTGGTCTTGGCCTGAACGGCGGCGTTGTTGCGCATGAAGGCATCGCTGTAGTCTCCCATGGCGAAGCAGAAGAGTTAGGGTCCGAGTACTGGTACTCAGATTGCATGTATGGATCGGATCTCGGATCCGGGCGGAGCAGTCGGGTCGGACTGAGATAGCGGCGGCAGCGAAAATCAGAGGAGGGTTTTCGCTCGCGGGGTTAGTTATTTACAAGACGCTAGTGCCAAATGTGTGTAACTTTTGTGGCTCTCCGTTAATTTAACAGTAATTTATATATTAGTTATTAACTAAATTTTAATTTATCAATACATTTTTTACACCTTATCGTGCGCAAAAATTAATAAATTAGGATAATTTGATGTCCACATATTATCTGTCGCTATATTTTTACTAAAATATCCTTCACTATATTCCGATGCTACTGTCCACCAGAGATGTGCTACTGCTTAGAAGGTGCACCGTGCTATTACCTATAAAAAAGTGCTGCTGCCAGCACTATTGCAAATTTTCAAGCAATTTTCCGACACTGGAGCGCATTGCTACTGCAAAGAAAAGTCTCATATGGCAAGAAACTACTACTACTGTCGACTCAAACCGTACTGCTATTGTCGAATGAATACTTACTACTACTGCTGCTTAATGTACAGTAGCAACACTCTTTATCACACCATAATCAATCAAAATTTGAACTTGGAGAAGATCAGTGCATTTGGCTTTTTAGGTTGATTCATATGCAAAACTAAAACTATAACATGTTCATGAATACTCATCACTAGACTCAGATTAATATCATCACCACTTCTTCATGAATACTCTTCTAATTTCTCATCCACAATTGAAATACAAACATAGAATTACTTAAAAAATCAAATTAACTAAATGATGCCATAACAATTCAAGATCTCAGTGTCGTACGAGATCCGGTCAGAGGATGAAGGTGGTGGGGTCCAAGCATCGTCGTCGTGCGTTGTCCTCTTCAACTGGCATAAAAGGACAGAGCTAATGGGATCTAGGCGTCCAAGAGGATATGCGATATGGTCGTCAACGAGTGTCGGTGTGGTGTGTTTTGGAGCCACATCGGCGTCGGGCTTCGAGTAAAGAGAGAGAGAGAAGAGGAAGAGGAAAAACCTAATATGATCGAGTAATATGGAGAAGGTTTAATGACAAAAAGCGTAATTTAGTTGTTAAACTGAATATTGTGGTCATTTTGCTATACAATTCTGAATCAATTCTATATATAGATAGTTTATATAAAAATGTCAAACATGAACTGTTCAAGTTCATATATAATTGGTAAATCACACTTATGAATGCCTTAACGATTTTCAATTCAGTTGAAAATTTACAGAAATGTAAATTCACCAAATTAGAACAAAAACAACAGAGATCGGCTACATGATTAGCTAGGGTTCAAAACACAATCGGAAATTGTAGAAACAAAACCCAACCTAGCTCCGAAAAAAAATGCATTTTGAGAGGGAGGATTACAAACCAGCTTGAGCTGGAGAACATTAGCGCGGTTCTGGGCCTTGGTCTTGGCCTGAACGGCGGCGTTGTTGCGCATGAAGGCATCGCTGTAGTCTCCCATGGCGAAGCAGAAGAGTTAGGGTCCGAGTACTGGTACTCAGATTGCATGTATGGATCGGATCTCGGATCCGGGCGGAGCAGTCGGGTCGGACTGAGATAGCGGCGGCAGCGAAAATCAGAGGAGGGTTTTCGCTCGCGGGGTTATTTATATACAAGACGCTAGTGCCAAATGTGTGTAACTTTTGTGGCTCTCCGTTAATTTAACAGTAATTTATATATTAGTTATTAACTAAATTTTAATTTATCAATACATTTTTTACACCTTATCGTGCGCAAAAATTAATAAATTAGGACAATTTGATGTCCACATATTATCTGTCGCTATATTTTTACTAAAATATCCTTCACTATATTCCGATGCTACTGTCCACCAGAGATGTGCTACTGCTTAGAAGGTGCACCGTGCTATTACCTATAAAAAAGTGCTGCTGCCAGCACTATTGCAAATTTTCAAGCAATTTTCCGACACTGGAGCGCATTGCTACTGCAAAGAAAAGTCTCATATGGCAAGAAACTACTACTACTGTCGACTCAAACCGTACTGCTATTGTCGAATGAATACTTACTACTACTGCTGCTTAATGTACAGTAGCAACACTCTTTATCACACCATAATCAATCAAAATTTGAACTTGGAGAAGATCAGTGCATTTGGCTTTTTAGGTTGATTCATATGCAAAACTAAAACTATAACATGTTCATGAATACTCATCACTAGACTCAGATTAATATCATCACCACTTCTTCATGAATACTCTTCTAATTTCTCATCCACAATTGAAATACAAACATAGAATTACTTAAAAAATCAAATTAACTAAATGATGCCATAACAATTCAAGATCTCAGTGTCGTACGAGATCCGGTCAGAGGATGAAGGTGGTGGGGTCCAAGCATCGTCGTCGTGCGTTGTCCTCTTCAACTGGCATAAAAGGACAGAGCTAATGGGATCTAGGCGTCCAAGAGGATATGCGATATGGTCGTCAACGAGTGTCGGTGTGGTGTGTTTTGGAGCCACATCGGCGTCGGGCTTCGAGTAAAGAGAGAGAGAGAGAAGAGGAAGAGGAAAAACCTAATATGATCGAGTAATATGGAGAAGGTTTAATGACAAAAAGCGTAATTTAGTTGTTAAACTGAATATTGTGGTCATTTTGCTATACAATTCTGAATCAATTCTATATATAGATAGTTTATATAAAAATGTCAAACATGAACTGTTCAAGTTCATATATAATTGGTAAATCACACTTATGAATGCCTTAACGATTTTCAATTCAGTTGAAAATTTACAGAAATGTAAATTCACCAAATTAGAACAAAAACAACAGAGATCGGCTACATGATTAGCTAGGGTTCAAAACACAATCGGAAATTGTAGAAACAAAACCCAACCTAGCTCCGAAAAAAAATGCATTTTGAGAGGGAGGATTACAAACCAGCTTGAGCTGGAGAACATTAGCGCGGTTCTGGGCCTTGGTCTTGGCCTGAACGGCGGCGTTGTTGCGCATGAAGGCATCGCTGTAGTCTCCCATGGCGAAGCAGAAGAGTTAGGGTCCGAGTACTGGTACTCAGATTGCATGTATGGATCGGATCTCGGATCCGGGCGGAGCAGTCGGGTCGGACTGAGATAGCGGCGGCAGCGAAAATCAGAGGAGGGTTTTCGCTCGCGGGGTTAGTTATTTACAAGACGCTAGTGCCAAATGTGTGTAACTTTTGTGGCTCTCCGTTAATTTAAGAGTAATTTATATATTAGTTATTAACTAAATTTTAATTTATCAATACATTTTTTACACCTTATCGTGCGCAAAAATTAATAAATTAGGACAATTTGATGTCCACATATTATCTGTCGCTATATTTTTACTAAAATATCCTTCACTATATTCCGATGCTACTGTCCACCAGAGATGTGCTACTGCTTAGAAGGTGCACCGTGCTATTACCTATAAAAAAGTGCTGCTGCCAGCACTATTGCAAATTTTCAAGCAATTTTCCGACACTGGAGCGCATTGCTACTGCAAAGAAAAGTCTCATATGGCAAGAAACTACTACTACTGTCGACTCAAACCGTACTGCTATTGTCGAATGAATACTTACTACTACTGCTGCTTAATGTACAGTAGCAACACCCTTTATCACACCATAATCAATCAAAATTTGAACTTGGAGAAGATCAGTGCATTTGGCTTTTTAGGTTGATTCATATGCAAAACTAAAACTATAACATGTTCATGAATACTCATCACTAGACTCAGATTAATATCATCACCACTTCTTCATGAATACTCTTCTAATTTCTCATCCACAATTGAAATACAAACATAGAATTACTTAAAAAATCAAATTAACTAAATGATGCCATAACAATTCAAGATCTCAGTGTCGTACGAGATCCGGTCAGAGGATGAAGGTGGTGGGGTCCAAGCATCGTCGTCGTGCGTTGCCCTCTTCAACTGGCATAAAAGGACAGAGCTAATGGGATCTAGGCGTCCAAGAGGATATGCGATATGGTCGTCAACGAGTGTCGGTGTGGTGTGTTTTGGAGCCACATCGGCGTCGGGCTTCGAGTAAAGAGAGAGAGAGAGAAGAGGAAGAGGAAAAACCTAATATGATCGAGTAATATGGAGAAGGTTTAATGACAAAAAGCGTAATTTAGTTGTTAAACTGAATATTGTGGTCATTTTGCTATACAATTCTGAATCAATTCTATATATAGATAGTTTATATAAAAATGTCAAACATGAACTGTTCAAGTTCATATATAATTGGTAAATCACACTTATGAATGCCTTAACGATTTTCAATTCAGTTGAAAATTTACAGAAATGATTTACTCATAAATATTTATAAAATGAACGGTTAAGATGTGGATATAAGATCGAAAAACGGGATAAACTAAAAAGTCCTCAACTTAAAGGTCCTCACTAAAAGTGCTCCCTATAAACGGATTAAGGTACAAATTCATGTGTATCAAAGATGCATGTTTAATCAAACTAACCATCAAGATTTGGGTCATTCCAAGCCATTTAGGCCCCATATACATGCATATATTTCTTAAGCACAAATGGATGGCATTGCCCCAAATCCCACTCCAAATCCTCAAATATCTGACCCTTCCTTCAATCCTAAACCCCAAACTTGAATAGAAATTTAGAACCAGTGACCAAGATATCATGAATTGCTTCCTTCCGTTCCCTCATCGATCTTAATATCAAGCTGTCCTCCTTAGGAGTGACCAGGCTAGGCTCAGGGATTTGGTGGCTTTGTAGGGATGCTCATTTCTGAGGAGTCGGTACTGTTACCGAACTCACTGCTGTCCTGGCTCGCAAGGGCTAACTTTCTAAACTTATTCATGTCGGCATTGTATGCCTGTGTGTCATAACCGGAGCTTCCAACTGCTGCCGGATTGATCATAACGGTCTGGCCTGGTTTTACCCCTTCGTTTAAATCCTCCAACGACACATCTCCTTCCAACGCGCGTACAATCTGTTGTCCACAAACCACATTTTTGCATTAGCAATCTCGCTTTGTGTAGCTTGAATGTTGTTAGATTGTTCATGAACTGAGATAACATTATTTTGGTTGATGTAACACACCTGGCTCATCTTTGGGCGTCGTTTAGCAGAGTGACGGATACTGGCAGCAGCACAGGCAACCATGCGTGCCATTTCTTCGCGGTTGTAGGTGTTGTCCAAGCGGATATCCACCAACTCTGTGTAGTTGCCATCCTCTAGTGCTTTAGTGAGAAGTGGTCGAGCCTGTGTGATCATATAGAAGAAATTTTAAAGGATTCAGCCAGCTCAAGTAGTCGGATCCAACTAAGATGAGTCGAATTCTTGGTTCCTTCGAAGTCAACAAAAGAAATTAAACGAGAAATAATGTACATACCCAGTCCACTAAGCTGTCTTCCATGGCGTTAGAAGGATCAACGGGTCGCTTTCCAGTTATGAGTTCCAAGAGCATGACTCCAAATGAGAAGACATCGGACTTCTCTGTCAACTTTCCACTTGATGCATATTCTGGAGCCAAATACCTGCATTCATTTACATACAGAACCAGAAATAGTTATAAGATTGAGTACAATGTTACAGCAAGTAAGGCACAATTTCGTAATCGCGTACCCGAAAGTACCCATAACTCTTGTAGAAACATGGGTGTAGTTGTCAGATGACAGCTTAGCCAACCCAAAATCAGCAACCTGGGAAGTCATATATAAGGATGATCATAACTCATAAGCGATTAATCAATCATCAGCTAGCTATGTTAATTAGGAAATGGGTTACTCAAACTTAATTACCATGGCTTCATAGTTGTTATCCAGGAGAATATTAGCAGATTTGATATCACGATGAATGATCTTGGGATGGCCTGCAATGCATTTCAAATTATCCAATATAAATAATGGAACATTTTAAGAGTTGAAATACTAAGCTAGTGAGTGGGTAGCTTGGAAATTGCTTACAATCCTCGTGAAGGTAGGCAAGCCCTTTAGCAGACCCAACTGCGATTCGAAGCCTAGTTATCCAATCCATTGGTGCTGGAAGTCCTTTGCCTGCAACGCAATTTTTTCATCTGTTAGTTGATGACATTATTTTAACCCTAAAGTGAAATATTGTAGCAAGGCGTAGTAAAGTAGGTTATGATCTCACCGTGCAAGTGGTGTTCCATGGTTGAATTGGGAACAAACTCATAGACCAACAATCTATGTTCACCGGAAATGCAATAGCCGACCAGTGACACTAGATGCCGGTGATGAACACGGCTAATGATCTCAACCTCTGCTGCGAATTCCCGTTCTCCTTGGCCGCTACCAATCTTGAGACTCTTCACCGCAACCTCTTTTCCGCTAGGGAGGACACCCTTGTGCACATACCCGAATCCACCTTGACCTAACAAATTGGCTTGTGAGAACCCGTTAGTAGCGTTTGCCAGCTCCTCATAAGTGAAGGTGTTCTTGTTGAACACGCCGAGTGACGGTGAAGGAGGTGGCAAGGGTGGTCCATGTAGTCCCGAGAAATTCGCGCTCATTTCTCCACTCATCATCGGAGGTGGTGAGGGCCAGGCACCACCAGCTGCTTGGTTTAGCCTCACCACATGGTCTCCTTGTGCCGCACTCATGTTCCAATTATGTTGCTGTGAGTTGTAGTAGGCAGCTCCACCTACATAAATGGAAGCAACAAAGCAATCGGTCTTATTTTCAACAGTGACACAAATTGATTTTGATTTTTTTGTTGCACTTTGGTTTTGATTAATTGCTTCAATAGTTACGAGTTACAAATTTAAGAGCATCAATTCATAAATGTAACTTTTACAAACATTCGTCACCGACCGACGTTCAACTCCAAAACCAATTGGCAAGGAAAAGTAGTCCAAACCCTTATAAACCTACAGATAATGACCTATATATATTCTCGATGTAGGATAAATATCTCAACACAGTTAAAAAGTTATAGTTTGCCATACGTACCTTTGGTAGGATCTCCGTAATACTGCATATGTTCATTCCTTCTGCTCTTCCTTCTGACACAAAGGACACAAATGACGGCCATCAGAAGTACTATTACTCCGGCGCCGATCCCTACTCCTACTACCACCCCTGTATCGGAGTTAGAAGAAGGTGGTGTCACTGCAGTGGAGGCAGGTGTTTTTTTAGCAGACAGTGGAGGAGGGGGTGGCGCATGGACAGCTGGAACACCAGGAGGGCTTTGTTTGGTTGGCGGTGGAGGAGAAGAGTTGCTACCAGCTGGGGTGGCCGGAGTGGCACGAGTGGCCGGAGTGGCAGGAGTGCCCTGATTGTCGGGAGGAGGGGGAGTGGATGGAGGTGACTGCCCGTTCTTTGGTGGAGGAGGAGACGAGTAGTCCTGATTCGGGGACTGCTGCGGTGCGGGCGATGAGTTATCATTCTTTGGTGAAGGAGGAGGAGACGAAGGTGGTGGTGAGGATGGTGGAGGAGGAGAAGATGACGGCGGTGACTGGTCTTTTGAAGGGGAAGATGGCGCCGGTGAATTATTCGAATTCTTTGGTGAGGATGAGGAGGAGGAGTTATCTGATGGAGATGAAGGTGAAGGATCCGGTGATGGAGAACCAGAAGACATATTTAGTCAGAAACCTCCGGGCGAGGCCTATTCCAGACTATTTATGTGGTGGCCGGAAACTTCACCTCTCCCGTAACTACTCGTCTTAATGATTGATTTAAGACCCCTGAGTACATGTTAAGGGAATAATTAAACCTAGCTATATACATATATGTAATCAACCAAACTAATTGCATGTCAAATATCGTTAAACAGCCACAAGCGTGATGCTACTGATCAATCAAGAAGTGAGATAACCTAGCTAACCCCATGCATGTATGCATGGTGTTCTTGATTTGCTTAATTAGTTCATGAAATAAAAGCTAACTAGTATGAAAGTTTCGGAAATGGGATATTGAAGGAAGAAAATATTAGGATGGTACTATGTACCTTGAGATCAATGAAAGGAGGTAGGAGGAGGCTCAGGTTCGTTTTTTTCTCTCAATGGAAAAAAAGAAGAGAGCTGTGTCCTTGCCATTGCCTCCTACAAAGCAGGAACCTTCTTTCACCTCTCTCTCTCTCTCTCTCTCTCTCTCTCTCTCTCGTTTCTCCTTTTCTCTCTCTCTCTCTCTCTCTCTCTCTCTCTCTAAGGCTGCTATCATTTGTGTGTGCCTCCCCTTAGATTAAGTTGGTTAGTTGCTTTTACCATTTCATTTCCCATAACCTCGCTGGAGCTCCGTGTAATTTTACCTAGGGATGTTATATGCCTCCTGAATTAGAACCAGAAGATATATATACTTCAAATATAGACATTCCTCCTCCTTGAACGCTTGTGCTTACACTTGTGTGTAACAGCGTCGCAGCTTGAGGAGACAACCTACTATTAAGTAGAAACAGCATGTACATTCAGCTGTCAAGAATTTCAGACCAAAAAACTTGGTGCCGAAAATAGCAAGGAGCTAGATATATGCATCTCTGTGTGGGATATATCTGTTATTTTGAACCCTTGAATTGCTTGTCATACTCCAATCATTTGGTAACAAAAATTTCAAGTGCTTGTCATATGTTATTTGTCACATCGATCATTTGGTACTAATCTTTCATCCAATGAATTGGTTGTCATTAGAATTTGTGGAAAGAGAACTAGTGACAGAGGTGGGTGCCATTTCATGACTTGTTAGCTTCTTCGTTTTAGCTAATTGTAGATTTTTTTTATCTTGTGAATGAATCCACGCATACAAATGCGCTTGACAGAAAAGGTGAGAGATGGCTCGGAAGTTTGCTTGTGAACCAAGAAAGGCAAGGCAATCAGGGAACCCTGATTGGTTGCTATAGCTAACAGCATTTCTGAACCTGCAAAGTACCTTGGCTCAAAGTAAAGGAACAACGTGCTGCATAGCCGGCATCGTGACAACAACGACATCTATGGTGGCGAGTAACTTAACGAAGAAATACCAAAACCAAACACCTTGAGACACAACAAGGGAGGATATAAATGAAAGCAAACCAACGTTTTGTTCTGTAAAAAGAATCTATAACGGCAAAAAAATTATGATCGCTATTTATGTTATGACTAAGCACCATTGCGATGAAGAGAAAAGACAGTTGCTGGCAAGGCTGCAAAGGAATGAGACTAGGATGATTGGGGTGGGGGGGGGGTTAGTCTAGACTTTCACATTGGAACTTCTGTTCCTGCAAATGGTTTATTGGAGGTATTAGTTGTGATATGCAAGTGTGGTTGTATCCAAAGGATACATGGGTGTTATGGTCTCCTAGATCTGAGGATACATGGCTGATTTACTGTTTATATGTAACTTGTAGATGTTACCATATTTGTATATTGAGAGTTGTTTAGAGATTAGTTCAGAATGAACTAATCTAGCTAGAGCTGACTTTGGAGGAGTGGAATATGTGTGAGTGTGTGACAACTACATATGGGCTCCATACAACAGCTGCTGGTCTCCTCTTCTGCAACAATATGGTGGCTACTGCTGGTCTCTTAAAGCAACATGGTGGTCTCGATTTCTGAGCTACAGTTGTGTTGCATTGTTTTCTAAGATTAGTCTTGTGTGTATAAGAGATGTATGGATGATGAAGTGTGTTTCTCACCCAACCTCTTCTATATTGAAGGTATTAGTTGTGATATGCAAGTGTGGTTGTATCTGAAGGATACATGGGTGTTATGGTCTCTCAAATCCAAAGATACATGGCTGAAGTAGACTACATCAACAATATATCCTCCGATCTGGGAGACCATAAGTATCATTCAGATACAACCATATTTGTATATCACAGCTAATACCTCTAATATGGTTCAACCTATGTAAAACCTAAAACAACTACTATGCTAAAAGCCACTAGGACTACCAAGCATATTATCAACCCTGCAAATACTAAGCGAAAAACACAAAATCTATTTCATAATCCGTGGATATGCTTCTCACAAGTCACCATTACTGTACAACTAATCACAAGTTTTCATCATCAAGTACTAAAAAAGAATGCAAAGAAGTACTTTATATATACAGCATTAAACGTTCATCATTTGAAAAAGGGAAATTGACTAGGCAGTTATTCACAAACCCAGTTATGTTCTCATGATCTGAACATAACTAGACATCAATACCCAGAAAGAAAGTTATGACCTAAAACAAGTTCCAAAATACGAACTCCATCATGGTTCTTATTACTTCCAAAGCCAAAGCTTGTGGCTTCTAGTGGTGTTGCTTTGTTAACATTCAAGTTCATTTTTCTGGAAATTCATGTCAAGACATATGAAATAACAATCATGGTTTACTTGGCCAGTATTTGTGGCTTCTAATTCATAATTTTTGAAACAACATCTATGTTTCTTAAAGCCCACTTTAGTGGTTTACATTTTATCATGCTTAGAGGTTTTGTTGACTAGAAGTATTACCGGGCGCTCATATATACTCAGGGGGTAAGTTGCTGACTTGGGACTACAAGGAGACATCATGCATGAACACACCAGCTTGTTATTGTTGACAAATTTATCAAGAAAGACTTGGAGTTACATAAGGGAAAGTAATGCACGAGGATTCAAGGGTGTCTCCAATCAATATGTATATTGCGGCACGAGTGTAATCGTCTTTATACGAGAAGCAGCAAGCTAATCATGCACTTGGTAAATTGTCCTAATACTTCAGGCATGTTTATACGAGGGGTCTGGTCATCTCCAATCTTTCATCATGTCTCACTCGCCTCAAAATGGTTTTGATAATACGAGATGCCTAAGTAAAAAAAGTATCAGTCTTCTTATAATTCTCATGTTGGTAAATTAGAACCAATTTTGTGGTTCAAAGCCATCTAAGACCAATTAAGGTGGTCTTCAGTTCAGTATGCCAATGATGCCGGTAGGAAAAGGACTCGTCTTGCATCATCTGTACATGATCTGAGAATCATGAACACAATTAGTCATTTGCAAGAAGAAAGCGTAGTTGTATATTCTCTAAGACAATTGATGGCTTGAAGACATGGCGTGTTTGATGACTCCTATATGTGCATTGTGAATTAGTAGACTCCATATTTGTTTGCACATGAGGGGTTGGACCTTTAATTTGCGGCAATTACTGCATGAGTGGTTTTGAAGTTTCATAAGAAGAAAAGGAACCAACAGTTGTTTCAGTAATTTTCTATATATGTTAGCAAGTTCATGATTTATTAAGGGTTAGCGTGCTTCTTCCTCTTATGCCAATACATGTCACCTTAAATGTTTTTGTCTGGTCAAAGAAACACTGGAGCAGATCTTCATCCGCTAAGTAAAAAGGACACAAACGAGGAGGTTGCTTGGTAAAACTGAAGCATAAAGGCAACAAGATGTGTGACATGTAGGCTAACATGTATTCTCAACAGTTCAATGAAATGCTAGTTTTTGTGGCATGTAAAAGTTGTTCATGAGGTGATAAAAGTCCATACAAGAAGGACTTCAGCATGATGTTGGTATCTCGATATTCCTTGGCAGTACAAAAGAATTGTGTATCGAAAGTTCGAAACCTAAAGGGGCCCAAACTAAAATTGCGGTAGAGACATGGCAGATATATCTATTCGAGGTTGGCAAACATTGTGTAACTGCATGCATGGCTGCAGTTGAAAGGAAATAATACAAGAGCCAATCTTGTTTTGAAAGGAGAATCATCATGGTGCAACCATAATAGAGAGGCAAGCCTTTGGTAGTTCATGAAGAGAGCTACTTTCTCAAGAATTCAAGAAATATCATGCATAGTAGCAGCAACAAATTTGTGATGCTTGGTGTGAAGAAGCTTAGTTGTTCAAAGTGTACACCGGGGGGCTTCAAACCTCATGTTGGCAGTAAATATTTTCATAAAAGTCATCGTGTGTTTATTGTTACATCCACAACAAGATGGTGGAAGGGAGTCTGCAGCTTTCTTAAGGGTTTCTTACATGGAGTAAAAATCAATTTATGACTAGTACTTTAACATTCGTTGTCGCAATGAAGCAGAAGATCAACAACTTTTTCTTGTAATCAAGCTCACACTGGGGACTGCGAGCTACGAACCAGATTGCATTGATTTATTCATACCCTTAACAACAACTTTTAGAGTTGTTACTAGAGCACCATGAGTTTGGCGTTGACACAAAAACAAGAATTTTGACATTCGCTGAAGAAGTATGCAGGACGCTCTGATATGTCTTTTGGAAGAATAGAGACAGAGTTGACAGCAATAGTATAAGAAGATCATGCATATGGTTTGGCAAAACATTCATACTAACAACACAAGTCTATTTGTGTCTGATCACCACAAGGAGACTTGTAATAATTCTCATTCATTAAGCCAAATTAGTGCAAGCATGCGAGGAAATAAGTCTCAACTCTACATATACAGCTCAATTACGTCAGGTACATGTACAATGAAAGCATATGTTTGAAGCTTGCAAAATCAGTTTAATCAGTCTACTCTCACTACATTCACTGTACCCAATTAAACTAGGGGGCTACACTATACATATTCTGCCGACTCATGGGGCAAATTTTTGAAACTTGTTGAGTTTCAATATTCATTTTATTTCTAAACCAACCCCTGTGGTTTATCTAAACCAATTTGTGGTTTTGCATTTCATTTAGTCAATCTATTCTTGAGGTTGATCATTATACTTCAAGACTAACACCTGTGGCCTATTATTTTGAAAAAGTTAGCAGCAACAAAAAGTTGTCAAGCCTCAAAGAAACTTGGTATCTCAAGGTACTAATTTGCAAGACGGCCCCAATGTTATTGGAGGTTCACATCAAGCATTCAAGGCTTTGGACATGTACTACTGATGTTAAGGAATATGTTTGGCTGCTCCATTACCCAGAAATCACAAGAGGTGCTTATGAAAATCACCAACCAAGTCAGCCCTTGTAAAGAGAAAATATAGAAATTTCAGATTTGGCTTATTTTTTGTCATTTTAATAGCTCATTCGCGCATCCTTGCAAGCCTTGAAGTCTTGTTCGCCATACACCAATTTGCAGCCAGCATATTGGACTACAGGTAGGAAATAGAATCATGTCATTTGTTGCTTTGAGGAGTGAGTTACGAGGTCTACAAGTTGGCACTGTGAAGCAGCCATTCTAGAAAACAACACTGCAATGAGTTTTGGTGGCCTTGTTTTTTCATCTCAACGTGTACATATCACTGGGGTTTTTGTTTATGCATCAAGTTTAGATGTTTTAGAGTATTTTAGAATCAAGAATCATCTAGAAATACCATGAGAAACTCAAGATACAAGCTCAAGAAGTCAGCCAAATAGTAAGAAGCTGGAATTTATAGAAAATGTGTTTCCTGAGACTGTTTTGGGAGACCATTTATGCCATCCTCCTAGGCTTCTTTGTCCGTTCTCTTCATCAATCCTTAAAGTACATATATTGTACTACATTCTCAAGCCAAGAACCGAACAGAATCATTATCCAAACATGGTGCAAATCGTGCTTAATATAGCATCATGAGCAGCAAAATGTCATCAGTTTTTTATGAAGTTTATTTCAGGACTGGTTTCTTAGTCTTTTTGAAAGTTATTTTTGAGAGAGTTGATTCATCTTGGAGGCTGTAATGTTGAAGAACAATGTCAATTTATAAAACAACCAGTAAGTGGTTGGTTCAAGTTCTCTTTATTCATCAAAAGTTGGCTACATGAAGTACAATTGTGCCTACTTTAGGGCTAAGTTTTCTTGGTTCATTGCTATCAATTATCATCAAGACTAATGCTTGTGGTCTTGTTACCATGTTTAATTAAGCATGAGAGACATCTTATCTGCATCCGGTTGGTCAGTGTGAGCTGAAGGTATGTTCTCGTTAGAATGTGTTTCATCATCTTCAAAGAAAAGTGGTTTTTTACGACGCAAATGAAGCTCGGGAACCATAGGTCTTTTTAGTTAAGACGCATAGCTTCTCCTTCAAGACCTGGGGGCTATGTTTGGGCGTAAAATATATTTTCCCAGATGGGCCGTGTTCTGGACCAGTTTAGTGGTCCGATAATGTGTCGGTCAGGATCTCGAGAGATATTCGTGATCGGGGCCATATAAGGCTATCTTGGAGGCCAAGGCCTTTTGGTCTATATCCGAGAAATTATCGAAGTATCAAGGATTTGGAAAATTAATAGAATACCTAGTGGTCAAGATTGAGAAATATTGAATAATCTTACATTATGGAAGGATATGGACGTGACAGTGAAGTTAAAATTGCCTTAATGATTAAGGTGTATATATGACATGCATGAAGCCATCTAAGGAAGGATTTTGTTACCTTTGATATGGAGGTCGATACGTACGTGTATATGGGTTGGTGCATGGTATATATCATAGGAATGTTACTATTTTTAATGGGGTTAAAAGAGTATACGTCCAGGTTCATACAAGGTACAATTATATTGTTATAAAGATTCATTCCCCATAGGAATACACGGCAAAGAAATATTCAAGAGGCAATTATATTACCATGATGATACATATCTAACTACAAGAGTTAGATTTGAGATTGATACCTTCATCTATCTTAATTATACATGGATCGATACCTGCGGTCAAAATATCTGTATATATTTTTATTTCTTTTGATGTCATGCTTGAAGAAGATTTGTAGTTGCTTAAGGATCTAATCTTCAAGAGATTTGATATGTCTTGATCCGCAAGTAAGAACAAATTCTAGTGTTCACTATATAAAGGGGTCGACGGCGAATGAAAAGGACATCAATCAATCAACAAACAACTTTTTCACACTGCAAAACAAACCTCCCTCGAAGCACCTCTATCAAAAAGATTCTTCGGGTCTTTTTGTTCACCAAAGCCCTACCCGTAGACATTCCCGCTACTATTAACCAAAACCTGATCCGTAGGCAGTTCCCGCATCTACCTCATCAAGCCTCATCCGTGAGCGAACAGTTCATCATTGCTTCATAAAGACCTATCCGTAGGCGAATACCCGTAAAACCATTGTTGGAGTGAGAACTCTAGCAAATATCTCCGGTTTGTCAAGGAACTCTTTGGCGAACGTCCCGCAATTTTGATTTATAGCTCTACCTAACCATTCCGGTCTGAGTAAGAAACGTCAACTTCGTGAGAAGAGGAGGAAAATCCTAGTTGCTCCTCAGCTAGATCTGTGAAGGACCTAAGTGCCGGCCTGACTAGCACATGTACGACAGTTATTTGAGAAGAAGTCAGAAGGCGAACCAAGCATCAAGATAAAGGTTGTACCTAACCCATAAGTTTTGACATGCCTCAAGCTTGGTTATTCGAGAATAGAGATTTTTACACCGAACACTTAGCATCAATGGGAGCATCGTGACCCTTACTTCCTTTCAGTGTATGCTGTCATAAATTGTTCAAATAGTTGGCTTTTTAAATCGGTTAACCGATCTATCGGTTCACAACAGATCTGCATAGTATGTAAATCTGTATAACATACAAACCCCATCCTAATATATTGAAGCCTAGGAATGAATAATATATATGGATTTAAGACAATTTAGTGAAGTTACAATTTCTAATATAATTATTTTGCGAAATAGAACATGTAATACAATACCATTTACTCATGTAGTTCTAGAGCCCTGCATGGTCTATATATTGAAGCCTAGTTGAAAACCAAATTAGGTAGACACACCACAATAATACTGAAGGATCAGATCTTTTTTCTTTGGTAAAGAACAACATTTGGTAGTAGAAAACAACCGAACTGTAGTAGAATACTTGACATCCAGGATAGACATATCTTGGCCACAAACACAGGATAGAACTGTAGTGGCCCAAAATCTTACATTATCATCATCTTCGTCTTCATCCAAAGCACTGATCAGTTGGGAGAGGTCCTGGAATGGAGCCCTGCTGAACAAACTGAATCCCAAACACAACCAAAATGGCAAGCAAAGACAAGTAAGACAGACCCTCAACAGCACCCAACAACCCAAATGGTCCATTAGGGAGACCTGAACTTGTTTTGGTCTTGGTGTACAAAGACCATCCAACTATTCCCAGCACAGCTAAGTAGCTCACACCTTCAAGTGCACCAATGGAGCCACCGGGTCCTGGAGGCAGACCGCACCCTGTGGTCTTGAGAGTGTAGAGGGACCAACCAATGACAGGGTTGGAGACTAAGCCGCCGGCTATAGCTATTTTCTCTGTGGTGGTGCTGGTTTCTTCTCTAGTTTGCTTGGCCATGGATGTGACCTTGAGTTGGGTGTCGAATCTGGTTGCGTTTGTTCTGTATGCGACATTGGGGCCATTTGCTAGGTGTGACAGTAGGGATGTGGATGCTGGTGTAAGAAGCAACATTTTTCAGGTAAGAGAAAGATGCAGTGTCTGAGAGGGGATCTACTGATTAGCCTAGGTTGCTGAACTAACTCTACTGTATATACCTTATCCAACTGAGCGATTGGTCATATTGGCTAGATTTAAATCATTTAATATACGTAACACTCGCCGATGTGACTCATTTTAAGACCACCCAGTATTCGAATAATTGTACTATTGTGGCGGCATGATGCGAATTACACGAAATTTAAAGCCTTATACACGAAGTAAACACCAGATCATTAACACCATTAGTCTTATGCAATAACTTGTTTAGTTGAGGTAAATTTGGTATTTCTACCTCTTTGACTCTCTTTTTTTCTCCCTCCCACGTGCGAATGTGCAATTGCTTACTGTTTATTATATATATAGGAATTTTTTTGTTACAAACATCCGCACAAATGGTTTTAATACAGATTTTCATTTTTGCACAACTTTCTGATCGAATTTCTCCATCTCCATCATCTAGTATCTAGATATATTATGTAGATCATCTTTACAAAATTTCAGCTAATTTAGTGATAATTAAGGCCCTCAAAATCGAAAAACAAGTGAACGGATTATATTCTGTCAAACATGAATCGTTAATGTTTATTA
The DNA here is from genome assembly GCA_951800085.1 of Comarum palustre. NCBI lineage: Eukaryota > Viridiplantae > Streptophyta > Magnoliopsida > Rosales > Rosaceae > Comarum > Comarum palustre. The sequence goes on from OX637575.1 coordinate 5,914,007, forward strand.
CAGAAAAACATAATTTTGAGAGTCTTAACGATCACTAAATTGGCTGAAATTTCACAGAGATAATTTACACAATATTATCTAGATACTATACGGTGAAAATGAAGAAATTCGATAAAAACAATGATGCAAAAACCATTGGTGATGACGTTTGTAGCCAAGAAGCGATGTGTATATATATATAGCCCCTTCTAATGAGGGATCCATTTTCTTGACATATATGAGGGATCAAAGATTACACCAACTTGTTGATCACCAAATCACATCTCCACCGTCCAATATATATATATTTATATATGTAAATCATCTATGCAAAATTTCATCCAATTTTGTGATCGATAAGGTTCTCAAAACTGTGAATATAAGCATGAACTGTTCATGTTGGGCAGATTTATAAGTCAATTGATTTCAGTTAGTTCAAAGCCTTAACGATCACCAAATTGGATGAAATTTTACAGAAATAATCTACATATATGAATCTAAGTATTGAAGGGTGGAGATGTTGATATGTGATCAAAAAGTTGATATAATGTTTGATCCTTCATATATGTCAAAAAAAGAGATCCCTTAATGGAAGGACCCTATATATATGTATGTATATACAAAAGCTTTAAGAAACGAGTTTTCTTCTTCCCCTATCGTCTGATTCATTGTAGCAATTGGGAGCCATCAGATAAGCCCACGATTCTTGCCTACCTTCCTCTTCCTCTTCCTCTTTCTCTTCCTCTTCCTCTTCCTCTTCCTCTTCCTCTTCCTCTTTCTCTTTCTCATTGTCGCTAGCCGCTGCCCACTTCTGTTGCTCTGCATACCTAGTGATCGTAATTGAAACGTTGAATTATGCAACAATATATAAAATCATATTTTGAATTCGTCGATCAAATTGGATTATTGCAATTAAAGGTGAGGAACTGATCAATGTTTAGTAAGAAGATCATGAACAACTAGCCATGTTTGAAGATGTTGGTTGTTGGGTCAAGACCAAGTCAAAGAACGACAAACGTGACCCATGAATCATCCTTGTACCGATACGGTCACAATTTAACTACATTTAAGGTGTTAGGTTTTAATCACAAAAAGTCTCGGTACAATTTAGAATAATCTATCTAAATATATGTTATATTTTATTTGTCACTTTTCTGATGTGATATCTCTCATCTCCAACACTCTCCCTCACGTGCAACCTAACTTTTAGGTCTGCAAGTGAATCTGATTAACAAACTAAACCCGGGCCCTATGATTAACCGAAAAAACTCTGAAACAACAACTTCAAACTCCAAACTCCGAAACAGCCAAACCAGAGCCATGACTTCTGAAAGAACGCACCCGGGCTCGTGGAAAAGTAATTTGAGAAGGACCCGCTCTGATACCAAGTCAAAAAACGACAAACGTGGCCCATGAATTATCCTTGTACCGATACGGTCACAATTTAACCACCTTTAAGGTGTTGGGTTACAATCACAAAAGACCTTGATACAATTAAGAATGATCTATCCACATATATGTTATATTTTATTTGTCACTATTATGATGTGAGATCTCCCCTCTCCAACACTCCCCCTCACATGCAACCTAACTTTTAGGTCTGCATGTGAATCTGATTAACAAACTGAACCTTGGACCCCATGGTTATCTGAAAGAACTCCAAACTCCAAACTTCAAACTCTGAAATAACTTCAAACTTCAAACACTGAAACAATAAAACCAGAGCCATGACCTTTGAAAGAAAGCACCCAAACTCGTGGAGAAGAAATTTGAGAGGGAACCACTCTGATACCAAGTCAAAGAGTGACAAGCGTGGCCTGTTGATCATCCTTGTACTGATACAGTCCCAACTTAACCACATTTAAAGTGTTAGGTTTTAATCATAAAAGACCGTGATACAATTAGAAATAATTTATCCACATATATGTTATATTTTATTTGTCATGTTTCTGATGTGTGATCTCTCCTCTCCAACACTCTCCCTCACGTACAACCTAACTTTTAGGGTCTGCATGTAAATCTAATTAACAAACTGAACCTGGACCACATGGTTAACCGAAAGAACTCCAAACTCTGAAACTTCAAAATAACCCTAAACTTCAAACTCTAAACTCTGAAATAACCAATCCAGAGCCATTACCTATAAAAGAACGCACGTAGACTTGTGGAGAAGCAACTTGAGATGGACCCGCTCTGATACCAAGTCAAAGACCGACAAGTGTGACATGTGGATCATCCTTGTACCTATACTGTCTCAACTTAACCACATTTAAGGTGTTGGGTTTTAATCACAAAAGGTCTCAGTACAATTAGGAATGATCCATCCACATATATGTTATATTTTATTTCACTTTTCTAATGTGAGATTTCTCCTATCCAACAAAAGAGGGACAAGAGATTAGTAGGGTCTCATTGCTAGTTTTTTTATTCACCATACTACATATCTTCCTTATCCACTCGTAGCTAGTACAACGACAAAAACCTAAGATTGGAGTTGAAGAGCTTGAACATATGAACCAATTTGAGAGACCTTAGAGGTGAGGATGGGACATTAAAGCATGTGTATTGCAGATTTTAAATATTTAGTGGAGTAGCTTGAGAATCGGTGGTGTAGATTATTAACGGTAATAGTTTGAATTGCAAAGGTAATTTGGATTGAAATGAGGGATGAGATATGACCTGTAGTTAGGGTGAGAGAGCGGGGTGTCTAGACTCTATTCCAGACAGAAAACTGAGAAAAAAGTGAAAACTTGAAGACTATATTACCCATTTAATTAAGATGTGACAATTGTATCAAGACCATTATTAACTGTGTGTCTAGTTAGTTGGTGTATTAAAATGATGGATTTGAAACTTAATGTATAAAATTATTAGTGACACAATTGATTTACCGTTTGTAAAATTTTCTCTTCATAAAAACTATCTACAAGGCGTGTTACATAATCCCTTTTTTTCTCCAACAAAAAAAGACCCGGTTGGATAAGCATAACCAAAGAACAAGAATTATTTTTGAGTCCCTCATTTTTCTCCCTCCATATAACTCCCCTCCCCTCCTTTTGACCGACTCCTTCCGGACCAGAACCGCCAATAACACCTGTTCAAAAAAAAAACCGCCAATAACAGCCGTTTGAAATCACAGCAAAGTAACGGCTATATATATAAGGGGGGATCAAAACACCAACTGACTTTTTGAAAATTCAAAAGCTCCATTGCATGGACACAACGAATCTTTCCATAACACACCATAATCATATATTATGTTTGTCCAGGAAAATCCATGAATTTAACTAACCCAGTCTCTCTCTCTAACCCAGCAACCGATCTAATCTAAATCTGAGTTTCTTCTGTGTTTCCAAGCTAAGAAAAAAGGCATCAAGAACAAATAAACATCCGGCAGGCAGATGAGCGCAGATCCACTGAGCGTCAATGGTGCTTCTTCGAAGACTTGCTGTACTCAACCACATCATCATCTTGCCTGTCGTCCTCACCATTGTCATCTGAATCTGCAGCTTCATCTCTTTTTCTCTTCATCTGTGAAGATGAAGGCAGAACCTGGACTTCATCATCATCATCATCATCCTCTTCGACTTCCTCATCCTCTTCACCGTCACCTTCTTCATTTTCTGCGTCCATGTCACTGACGCCAGCATCTTCTTCCTCAGCCTGTGCCACTGGTTGCATTAAGTAACCTCCCCCAAAGTCTTCCTCCTGCAATTCCAATTTATATTTATATCAGCTCATAAATTTCATAGATTATATTAGCAATGATAATAAGAAAAACAAGCCGGACCATTCAATATCGACTCAAATTCAGTACACATGTATCCAGGAAAATAGGATCTTAAATTTCCCAAGGCAAACTTCAAATTAATATCAAGGGATCCACCACAGGAACAGAACTAGAACCTAATGAATCTAACCAGCACAGTCCTAATTTACAAAGTCCATATATCAAATATTAATCATATCAATATAATCAGATTTTACTGAGCAGAACTTCAAATTCAGGTACTAGCAATAACAGCTATCAGAACAGAATAACAAGGTTTCTTACTAGCTATCCGCAGACTTCATGACACATCAATTTATAACAAACAGAAACAAAAATCATATCACAAACCAAAAGAAATCAGAAAGAAAATATAAGAAATAAAACAGGGGACTTTGGATACTTATCTAAATCAACATGATAGAAAGTATGGAACTTTCCATAGCACATGTATCCTTGGAATAAAACAAAATATAAGAAATAGGAAAGGGGACTTTGGATTAATCCCAGTCAAAAAGATAAATATGATTTTTTATAGCTTATGTATGCTCAGCCACAAAAAGATGTTTTGAACTCCTCAAGTGTTGCATACTTGGAAAAACAAAATTTTCATATTCAAAAGGACAAAACTTAATAACAAGCTAACAAATTTACCAAAAATTAAGCAGAACAGCCTAAGACTTGGGATCAGAGCAGAAAATCTAAAGAGAAACCAAACAAGATATACAAGCAAAAAAATCAAGCAACAAATTTCACCCCACATGAAGCAGATATTGCATGACATAATTACAATTATATGACAACTTCAGGAGAAAGGTTTCTCATTCTCTGCAGGGAACTAAACAAACATTAGTTTGCAACAATCACGGTCATAAAATCAATAGGCAGTAAAACTAATGCGCCCCCGAAATATCAAAGCAAGCTATAGACACGAATCAGGCATAATAATATAAAACTTAAGAGCTCTCACCTCTTCCTCACCATGTTCATCCTCAACTTCATATGGCCCCTCTTCTTCAACACTCAGCTCCTCCTCCCTAGCCTCTCCGTTATCATCTTCATCCCTGTCATCCTCTCCCTGCTCATGGCCATCAATCTCTCCTTCTGTGCTTGTTAACCTCCCTGTACTCTCTGGCTCCGCCAAACCCCCCTCATCATCATTGTCGTCCTCGTCATCATACTCAACCCCATCTTCATCATCATCACTACTCTCAATCTCATGCACCTCCACCACCTCATCATCCTCACTATCCTCCTCATCTATCTCCTCCGCGGAGTAGTTTTCCTCCTCATCCTCTTCCCCATTCTCCCCAGCCACTGGAGCAACCCGGAACCCATTCTCCGTGGGGTGACTATGTCCATTCACCCTAGTGGCAGTCAAAGTCTCCTCCTCATCCGCGTCACTCTGATCATCCTCATCAACATCCACCACCCCTTCCACCACCTCACTGTGGCCATTACTCATCCTCGAAGGCCGATTTTCGCAGTCGATTTCCCCACTCCCCGGGTCATCCTCGTCTTCCTCATCCTCGCTCTCTGGCGGCGCCTTCTCCTCCGCATCCATCTTATCCAAAACTTCAACCACTTAATCAATCCGAAAACCCTAGAACGGTAATCCTTGACCCTCGTCACCGGACACTCAAGATCAGATCAAGCGACGTCAGCTTCAGCTGCGCCAGCGGCGCTAGATCTTCAAGATACTGAATCCGATTATTCGACAAATCCAAATCTCTCAGCAAGTCCAGCCCAGCCTCCACCAGAAACTCAAGCCCGCCAGCGATTCGATTATCGGACAGTAACAGGGACTGGAGGTTTCGCAGCCTCGGGAACTGCTCCAGAGACGAAACGCCGACGTTTGCAATCGAAAGATGCTGAAGGTTCTGGAACTTCTCTAGAATACCCGGTGGAGGTAGCCGGCCCTGGACGCACTTCACTGCTCCATCTAGAGTCAGGACTCGAGCCGAGGCTAGCGCTGTCTCAAACTCAATGGCTCGCTCCCAGATCTCGTCCATCGAAACGGTTTCTTATCTCACAAACCTCTCCCCTCTAATTCTCAACAACAACGACACCGAATTGTGAATCCCTAATGGAACAGAGAATCTATAACCCTAATTTCAGCCCCAATTGAAACACATCAAAACGACACCGAATTGAACCCCCTAATCCCCCTCTTTATTTTTTGCCTTCCTAATTTTTCTCCTCTTCGTATTGGGCGAGTGGGATAAACCTCTTTGAAGGGGGGCTCCGAAGTCTTTCGCGTCACTAGGGTGTAGGAGAGAGAAGATTTTGGACGCGCATGAACGACACGTCACTTTTTGTGTAAATATCGGGGAGGCCCAAGCGATTTGAAATAATTACGAGGTTGCCATGGTGCTTACCTGATGCGTGACGAATTATTGATGAGTACGACACTATTTTGGTGTTGGCATCTTCCGGACGACACGCCGTTTTCAACCATACTGACCAGAAAACAAAGACGAGAGTCAGCAATAGTGAAATGCGTGAGCACCATAATTAAGGTGGGACTTTGAGGATGAAATTACCTAGGGTTTGCATGCAGGCACCGAAATATTGGTAAATTTAATTGACTTGACCATGAAGCTAAAAATGTGTCACGTCTTAGGCTTACATACAACATAAGAATCACATGTACCACTCAGGCATCCCCACTCTGTTTGGAATTTTCACTTCCGTTTTGAACCCTGGTGCCTCTAACCTCAGTATAGCCAGGTCCAAGCTTTGGTGGAAGAACATATTGAACATTTGGAGAGGAACCTGATGAAGGTGGGTATCGAAACTGCCTGGTAAGTGAACTCGCACTGGAAGCTGGATCTTTACTGCTACTAGAACCCATTGCATCCTTGTCCAACTTCTGCTCGAGGTGTTGGTTCCTCTGTGGTGTATCAATGTCCATTCCTACTGGTGCACTTCCGGGATTGACAAATGGAACCTGGGGTTGCCACAAAAGTGCCGAAAGGTTCACAACTGTCGGCTGTGCACCTTGAGAATTACCTCTACTGTCAAAATCCTCTTCTTCTGCAGGCTCAACGTTCATATCTAATCCCTCATTTGGTTTGTCAGGCCTTATCTCCGGCTGCTTCTCTCTGTCCAGATAAACGGACAGTTCAGGTAATTCAGCTTTCAGTGATGAACATCGTCCTGAAGCGATTACGGTGGTAGGAAATGCTCTTTCTGGAGGAACAGCAGGTGTATAATTCGATGGGAGTAGATCGTCCCAATTCTCCAAGAGTTCTTTGTAGACTTTTCGGAGAGTGACTTCAGTAAGACCAGTCACCTTACAAATCTCTGCTTGAGTTTTTCGCTTGTCTTCAAGCTGGCAAGCTAAATATATAGCAGCTGCAGAGATGCTAATGGGGTTTCTGCGAGTGCAGAAGCATTTGTTGATAACAATCTCCCCAATATGAGTTGCCAGTTTCTACAAAATAATGTGAATAATGGTCAGACTTGATCAAGACAACAATCAATCAGTCTAAATATAAGTTGAAGTCCAGCACTATCAACATACATCACAACTTAAGACACCAAGCCAAACCAATTCCTGTGAGGAATACAATTATATAACCTTCATTCCATACATTGAATTTGAAGAAACTCTTCGATCACATTCCAACGGTGATTAAGAAATTAACATATGCCATATTTCCAGGGTATATGAAACTTTACTTTAATCCTCAACAGCTTTATGCTTTACTATTATCATTTGGCTTTAATTAAAATGAAAACTAAAAGATTGTAGCTAGAATCTAGCAAATATTTGCTTTACCAGATGTGATATAACATGGTCAGACTATCAAGACAACACTTCAATTGATCTAAAGACACTGACGTTCAGATTTAAGTCACCAAGGGAATCCATAAACATGTGAGGAATACAACGTCACTCCATACAATGAAAATATGCCAGTAAAGCCAATGAGAGACTCAATAAACAGATTCTCAACGTGGTTTAGAAACAAGTATGTGAATTGTTCTTTAACCAAGATAAATTGCACTTTCAATAAGATGGAATCTAACAAACTACTATTTCTTCTAATAAACTACTCTTTCTTAAGTTAGAATCTAGCATACATTGTGCCTCAGAAGAAGCGAAATAATTTCACCTTGAGAAAACAGTTTCCAAACCACTCACTCTAGCCTGGAACATATACAAAAAATCGTAATCAATGTCATATATGCTTCGTTCAACAACCATCTAACAAAATAACATCAAGGCTCATGCCAGCAGAATACCCAAATCAAGTAATGTATAGCCAGCAAACAGTTCAATTACCAAATTCTGGACTGAAACGAAGTACCTGAGCAGACGTATTGAGCTGTAGGAGAGTGCAAAACCTCGGCATGTGCACCGATATGGAATTGCTGTTGATAGGCTGGCTTAGCTGAAGCGCCTCTCCAAGTATCTTGATGTACTTGCCAATTTCCTTCTGCGCTACATTAGCGGCAATTGATATCTCCTGCATTACAGAATCAAACAGCCAAATCATGAAACCAGAAACCGCAAAACACGATCCATCAGTAACAGAAATGCCTGCGACTGAGACTGCTATTCACATGAATACATCATCTTCTACTAGTAATTTACTACTAGCGCTACATTAATATACAATTCAATTACAACTACAGACCTAATTAGCACTTCAACTAACATTGAATAATTCCAATTACAGAAATAGAAAGGTGAGAATTAAGGACCTGGAGTGTTCTGGGCTCTTGGGCCTCCCGAATGGCCTGGACCAAAGCAGCAGTAGCTAGGGCTTCAACGCTGCGATTCCTCAAGCAAGTAGTGGAGCAACAATCCCTAAACAACTGAAACGCGTGGTCCGAAATATCATAATCCAATCCCAAAATCGAAGCGACGTCGATGATCTGCATATACGCCCTGAGATTATCAACGACGACGGTCGAGGACGCGGAGGAGAGTTCGAGCACGCGCTCGAGCTCGGCGAGGTGGCCGGAGAATGAAAAAGAGGAGCGGAGGTACAGTGGGCTGGGCTCGAGAGACCAGGTGGAGAAGGCGGTGATGAAGCCCGTGGGCTCGAAGGGGTCGTCTGGAACGTCGTCGTTTTGGGGTGGAGGAGGGAGGTCGGAGGTGACGAGGCAGAGAGGGTTGTCTTGGGCGCGTAGGTGGAAGAGGTGGTGGAATTGGGATTGGCGCTCTTCGACCACGCGCCCGCAGGAGCTGCACTCCGTGATTGAACGACGGGAGGTTGTTGTCGCACACCGGCCCTGTCCGCCCGAGCAGTACGGACACTTCATTTTCTTGGTTTGCTCTCACAATTAAGGGTTCACCTATATATAACTTCTAAATTTTTTGGCAAATACGACCTGAGTTTTGATGTACCAATACTCCCAAACATGACACAACTTTATAGACAAACGCGGTATTGCTATTACAGAGCTGTGATGTTCTATAGGACAATAAACAACAATGGCTATCAAGATGAGAATGATATGAAGGTGAGGCTTTAGAAATTATGAATTTTGTAAGAATAAATATGAATCTCAAAATTTCACTCATCTACTCACAGGTTCTTTCAGTTTTACTACCAACATGACAAGATTGTGATATCCAAAACTGGAACAATGAGAACCTGATTCAATACATTGTTTAAGTTTTTTTGTTCCCTATGAAAACATGAATTGAGTATGACCACACATCACTACCACTCGCAAACTCTGGGTAGCACATGAGCAGTTGTATTTCAGGATGAAGGGGGTAGCTTGAACCGTACATATCACCCACCACTGCTCGTTGAAGGCAAGAGTTCCCCAGCTTTATCTGGATGCTTGAGTGCTTTTGTAAATTCCCGTGCCCTCTGAATATGAAAAGGAAATTGTCAAGTCTTACAATACATAAATTTATGTCTGTTATACGATATAGGAATTCACAAGGTAGGCAGTTACTCGAGATTCAAACAGCAAGTCTATGTTTGCATTTTTTGAGTGCACAAGGTAATCATACAGGCATAAGGTCACAATTAAGATGTCACGACAAGAAACTAAATAACTATGTTTCATAAAATGGACCGACTCCAAAATATATTTGCCAACCACAAACTATTATTTTCAAAACACAAACATAACCATAAGCAGCATGTTTGTTAGAGACATCAGACAAGCATTTGAACACCATCACGGAATAAATTTCAAACATCATGCATAAGAGATATAATGCACAGGTCGCCTCATGGAAATATGGGAAGATTATCCGATGCTAATTACTCTTTAACTGCAAAGAAATGGTTGCAAGTGATCTGGGAGGAGGGTAGATAGACCTATGTCTCTATAACACCGAAGTGATCAAAGAAAGTCGAAACATCATCCATTCCTCAATATTTGTGCAGGTTTTGATATAATATCCTCATCCCATGCAAAAAACCTCAACTTCTTGGGTTTTAGTTGGGTTTTGCATGATGATGCAAAAACAAAACCAGACAGGAAAATCAAAGGAAGCCAGCCAGGACAAGTACTCCATTGAGAGAAGCCTATCTCAATCATCTCTTGCAAATGGTATAAATCACACAAGATGTGTATGAGCATCCAATATATCTCAATATAACATGTCACACATGTACAATGAACTGGAAGTGGCTGGATCCAAGATAAACTAATGCACAAATACAGATCCTACTCGGTAACCTGCACATCTCTCATTCTGTCCTACTCTGAACGGTTAACTCTGCATCTGAGTTGCCCACGCAAAACATAGGGTTAAACAACTCTCAGCAAATAGTTCCTTTGTGAGCCTACAATAACCAAGTCTTGTTGTAAAATGCCAAAAGCAAAATGGTGATAGAAACACAACCAATCCGACCAAAATATGAGTTGTTGCTTGTCACGCCCGTGCCCAAGGCTAGATCCTAATCTATGTATAACTGAACAGAGATAGATTTATGGATCTTAATCAAACGGTCAAATCAGGTGAGTAAGTTTCCACGTACTGTTATAGGGAGTAGTTACAAACCTTCTAGATGCTAAGTTGCTTGATGCTAACACTAAGTATAACTACAGATACCCCATATATGCTTTCCACTCTTTCAGCCGTCTTACAACTGCCTATCTGCCACTTAGAAGATATCTTATATGGAACTACGAGAGGAATGATGACAAACTTAAAAAAGTCAGAAGGGTGTGCAGGGTCAGAGTTCAAACCATCCCCACTGGAATTAAACAATCCAACAAGAATGAAACTAATACACTAATAACAGTTGTACTATACAACAAGCCTTCTCTACATACCCTAGTGGCATAAACAAACAGGAAGAGTGATAATGCAGCAGAAACGTAACCCTCTTATACTCATAGTTGAATAGACGCTAATGCCAAGTAACAATGTTCATTTCATGAAAGGCCAATTGCAAACTTTCTACTTAACCTCAAACTCAAAATAAAACAAATATCCTGTACAGTTATGCTACATTGCTTCATCGGTCATCAAACATAAGTTAACTACCAAACAATTCACCATCACTAATCCAACTTAAACACTTCCTAAACAACAATGCAGTTTCGATAAGCTTGAATAGCTAATCCAAAAAGGAAGTAATACTCACAGCAGATTGGACCGGTGGAGGATCCAGATCGACGGACCGCACGGACATCTTAGCGATCTCAGAAATGGCAGAGTCACGAACACCAGGAAGGTCACTAGTCAAGTCCTCATAAGCGGCCTCAAATGCCTCTTGCCAGAATCTGGGAAATCTGATCCGACGGCTATTAGTGTACACATCCCACATGTGCTCCACCACCTTCTCCCTCTCCTCCATTTCCTGCAACACAATCACACATTAGATCCAACTCAAACCTAAACCCTCAATTAACAAACACAACACTCACGAGAACATCCAGATCGTCGTGAATAGGGGAATCAAATTCGTCGGAGAAGCGGTTGAGGTTCCCGGCGGACCACCGGAGGGTGACGGTGCCGGTGAACATGGACCAAAACGCCAGCAGCAAAATCGCCGCCAATGCCCAGAACTTGTACCTGCCTTTTCCGAGGCTCGAATCGGAGCTATCCTTCTTGGCCGTCGACGTCTTCGTCGGGAGGCCGTCGTCGTCCTTCATCTCCGATCAGAGACGAATGCCCGATTTTCCAAATTAGGGCACTAGAAATTTGAGTTGGGTATTGCTATTTTTAGCTTCGTTGTAAAACCCAGTTGTGGGATTTTCACATTGTGATGTGGACTGTGAAATTGGGAAAGGAGTAGTGGTGATTGAGAGGAGGGAGTTGGGTTCTTTTTCTTTTTTCTGCTTTCTGGATTTTGCTGTTTCAGGGAAAAAAGGGTGGGGACGTGTACAGTGCTACTGTGCGGCCCACCACATTAGCTTTGATTAGAGTTGACAATTATTAGAATTTACTTTTCAGGATCTAAGAGTTGACAATTATTGGAATTTAATTTTTAAAGGCGGGGAATTTCTGGCCGTTAGATAGAACATGATCTAGACTTTGTCGTATTTTCTCAGATTATTAATATTTTTGATCACCCACTTGCGTTTCGTTTATTTTAGTGATTCGAGTAGGACTGGGTATCGGTTCGGGTTTTGGCCTAACCGTAAGAATTGCACCGGCGAAGTTGGATGTCTAATTTCGAGATTTTTCTCTTTTGATCACGTATTATAACTGCATGAATTGATCTTATAATTTTATACTTTTTAAAAAAAAAGACTATGACGTTAGATCAATTCATAATCGGGCTAATCGACTATTCTTCAAATTATATATAATGTTTTATTGATGACAAACTAGAACAAATAACAAAAAAATGACTTTGCTAATTAAAAAGATGTTCGATCCAATCAAGCAATATGCGTATATGCCTAACTTATTTTGTCTACCTGTAGAACCTCCTTAAAGTATAGTCCCCAAAGGCAGCCTCATTGTTTTTCTTGGCCTCGAGACCAAACTTGGCTTCATGTTTAATGGGATTGCTTAGGCAGCTTTCCAACATTTACACAACCAATACCCGCAGCGTTGGGAATGGTCTTACTTAGTTTTATGTAATGTTTGTTAGAAAAAATTATGAAAATAACTATTTTATTTAACCAATTTAAATGAGAGAATTTAAATGAGTTATAAGGTGAATAAGAAATAGTCACTCAAATATAGTTAATTACATGTCAATACAATTTGGACATTTGATACACCAACTAAGAAATCATCTTCTCTTCTCTTGAGTCCTCTCTCTAGTTTATAGATTTTTGGTGATAGAAATAAGGTACTACAAGTTTGTCATAGTGTTCTTGGCAACAATGCAACTCTTTCATACACGTGATTCGGTTTTCACTAGTTCTATTTCAATTAAGCGTGGTAACTAATATTATTCATAGTAATTATTTTTAAACAAAATAGCTAAAACACCTCCTAAACTTGGTTCTAATTGTCAATTTATACCTTCAACTTCTAATTATGTTAATTTACCTCCTCAACTTGGTAAAAACTGCCGATTTGCACCATATTCATCAAATTGGATGATTTTCATCTAATTTTAGATTATGTGTCATGCGTGTGAGAGTATCTTTTTATAATTTTTTTTATTTTAATAATAAAAATTATGAAACAAAATTTTCAAATGGGTGGCGTGACGTGAGAGAAATAATGTCTAATTAGAATTACATGGCTTAGCCATTTTAGAAGATAAATTTTGTCTTGTTCATCATCATCATCAATTCGATTTTAATTTTATTTTTTTTCAATCAAGATTATCGATGTACATAGTCTTTCTGAAATAAAAATTTCAATATAAGCATCATCTTCTAAATGATATTCATGCATGACTATCCATAGATATCCAGGATTTAGGCACCAATATATGAGTATTGAATCCATTTAAGTTGTAATGATGTTCTGATGTTCTCAGGTTTTACTGTGCATCTTGGATTCAATTATCCTGCGCTACCCCAAAACTTATATATATATATATATATATATATACACCATTGCAGATGAATTCAGAAACTTATTTACCAATGCAGACAGATTAAGAAACCTACGCTATTGTTGTATGATTACCATTCAAACGTAATCCAAAACTTAAAAACTTATTAGTTACCAATGCAAATGGATTTAGGAACGAGAGCAATGCACTCATAGTTTGGGGGCATAATCATATATCCAAAAACAAATCTTTACACATCTCCCATATTACCACATAAGTTGAGTTGTGGAGAGCTACTTAAAAGACGCGATGCGATTAAGATCTTGACTCTTTAACAAAAAAAGATCTAGGGATATAAGAGAAAAATCAGCAACGAACTTTTCAATCATAGAATCTAGCTACTAATCAAATGCACTCTCGAGTTGACGTTCTGTGACCTGAGTTTCAACAATATTTCAGCATTAGAGAACGAATTGAGGTCACCTGAGATTCATGGACTTTTCCAAGTGAACAAAAGCACTCTCGAGTTGATGCTCTGAGATGTCCTAGGTCAAACTTCCGACGAAGATCTGGTACTCGATCTCCTTCCCCGGTACTCTTCAAATTTTGCTTTTTTACCTAAACCCTTTAGAGATCTGAGGGAGTTGTATTTGATCTGAAGACCTATCTCACGCGCAACAATTCGTTTCTTCTCCCGCTTGTGAGTTTGATTCAATTTGTATAGCTTCGAGACTGCTCAGTCGATCAGAACGTGGTTCTCTAGGTTTGAGTCTTCAGTTTCTGACGGTATTGTAACGGAGACGTCAACAGCGAGAGGAATTCCTATCCGTTTACCAGACGTCGACGTGTCAAGCGTCTATTGGTACCGGTACATCATTTCAGCCAGACAACTGGTGTGCCCGGAACACCTAATAATTCCTCTGGCAATGAAATAGACAATTGAAACCCAAGCTTACGCGTACAGTGTTACTAATTGTTCTTGTGCTCGATCATTTTCTTTTCCAAATGTATGTTTTAGGTAAAGCTTGAGATAATATATATCTCATTGTTCTAGGATATTATGTTATGTGTGTCTTGGCCTTATGCAATTAGGATAAGGAATCCTTATTCCGTATAGAGATAAGTTTACTAGTTATTTAAGGATATGTCTTATGTAATCCTCTATAAATAGAGACACATATTTATGAATAAAATATATCTCTTTCACGATTCTCTATTCGCATTATTCTCATACTTCATTAAAATCATTAAAATCCTCATGGTGAATTAAATCAAAATCCAAGTCAAAATCACCCATGGCTTTTCCCCAAATACATTGGATTTAAAACTTTCTCAGGCATCCGAAACCGGTTCCCTGATTTACTTTAAATCATTAAAATCCAACAGCCAAGTTTTTCCATTTTAAAAGATAATCCCCCTCCATAACCTAAAATGGTGATAACAACTTAATCTCACGGGAAAGATAGGAAACTCTTTCCCGACTCACTTATCTTTGAAAAAAAATATTAAATTCCTAAAGTTTTTTAGAATCACCAAAAACTCAACATGGATGAAATTTTCATAATAAAGAAGAAACTCAAGAAAAATTTGTTGCATGAAAAATATTTAAAATAAAAGACCACTCACAGACTTAGACCTTAGCCTGACGAAAACCTGAATTTCGTCCAAGCGATGTCTCCACAACACAAGCCTCTTCGCGTTCTGTTGCACAATTAATATTAATTTTCCGGACGCTAGAGTACTAATTAAATAATATACATGTACACATTTATGAGCTTACAACTCGCTTATCCTCTCCACATTTCTCAAATTGTCAACCGAAAAATTTCAGACCTTCATCATCAATAACTTAGGAGTCTTTAAAATATTTCTTAAACCTTAATCAACAATAATCGATGGCCGGAATAATATTTTCTTATCCGTCAATAATATTAAACTTTAAAAATTTCACAACCTAACTAAAACTCCTCCGAAAATTATAATTTTCATACCAATAAATTTCTCTTATTTAATACTATTTTTTTCGTAGAAAAATCTGATCAAAAAGTGGCAACTTCTCCGCCGCCGACCGACCGGTAGGAATCCCGGCCAAAATTGTGACCACCTCCAATCGTCACCAAATTTTAACAGCAACTTCGTCTCCTCATTTTGAACAACTTTCTAGTTCAACTCGAAGGCCAATTCAGCCTCTAACTAGATCAATCGAACAAAAATATAAAAACCTGAAATTTTCAAACTTCAAATATTCGATTCTCCCTCCACACTTCAAATCAATCTACCAAACTTTAGGGGTGAGTAGTACTCCTAAAACTAATTCTAACCATATATAGAACTCACCAATTTGTGGCTTGAGGAGGGAGAAATCCGATCAAAACTCTACACTGTACACTCGGCAAACAAATCGAAATTTCTCCTAAACCCTGGTGAGATAGGTTGAAAGGCTTACCTAGAATTGAAGTAGACTCAGAAACTGTCATTTTGAGACCGGTGCGGCTGCCTGAGGTGGCTCGACGGAGGTGTAGTGGCGGAGAGAAGCTCCGGCAACGTTTTCGATCGAAATGGAGCTAGGAGAGATAGTAGGTAAGTTTTTTGATTTTAACTTTCTACTCCGGATAAGTTTCATTTTATAACCTTTTGGAAATAGTAACTTTTGTTTTTAGACCATAACTTCTTCATACGAACTCTGATTTGAGCGTGCTACGTTTCCACGAACAAGTATCGACGTCCTCTACGACTTTCATGAAGAAAGTTTCTCAAATTCTTGACTTAACGAAAAGTCAACTTTATGGTCAATCGTAAAATAATTCTAGGATCGGGATGTGACATCACATGATTGTTGTGTTGCACTCTTTTTTCTTACGATCAAGGTTCGGTTTTCCAATAGGGTTTTTGTTATTTGACGAGGTTTTTAGCGAGACAACATCTGAAGCATCACCAGCATAACGGCACGCGACACAAAGGGGGAATGTTATAGAATATTCTGTTACATGTGTCTTGGTCTTATGCAATTAGGATAAAGAATTCATATTCCGTATGGAGATAGGTTTACTATTTATTTAAGGATATGTCTTATGTAATCCTCTATAAATAGAGACACCTATCTATGAATAAAGTAGATCTCTTTCACGATTCTCTATTCGTATTATTCTCATACTTCATCACTCGCTATACTAGAATCAATTCAATGTCGTGTTATTTGTGGAGTGGAAACATATGTAAGGTAGGATCTTATTTGGCGAATCATCAAGTGCGAAAACATTCTGCAAAGTTCTGGCCAGTAAGTTTATGTCATTTTCGATCATTTTCAATCTGATATAGAGCTCCAACTTTCTGTAATCCAAGCTCCAAATACCACATGGCCATCCATAATTATATTCTATTATCAAAGTGAATGGCACAGTTAAATTCTAAGAATTACGTTTTCAATATCAATGCTTCACTACCTCTGTAATAAGATCTAACAAAAATTACTGAGCACCGATGGGATTAACATCATGCCTTGTTTAATTATTGTGCTTGCGACAGCAATTGTCCGGGGTTGAAGTTCTCTACCGGCAAAAGCTAGGCCTAAAGGCCCCAAACTACAATCCAATTAGTCCCACTAGTAGGCATGAGATAATATGTAGGGTGTTTTGGAGCCTCAGAAAGAAAGAAATGCTAATAACCATCCTAGATATGGTCAAGTTGGTAAGAGCATGAGTGTTGCACTTTCATACTCAAGTTCGAATCTTTCCGACGTTAATAAGAGTGAAATTTCAATTTATTCTTGATGACTCAAAGAAATTAAGCGTTATGGCATGATCCATTAAAACGGATTAGTCTCTACGTCCATAGAGATGCACCCATCTCCGAAAGGCGAAACTAGGTTTCTTACTAAGGAGGCGGGCCTCGAGCTCTACCGACAAGGCAAGATCAGATCTGTGGTGGTTGTTGCGCAGGGAGGTGATGGCTTTCCACATATCGGTGCTCGGATCTCATCTCCAAGGCCAGATGACTGGTGTAGATTGGATCTGAAAGTAGGTGAACCAGCGTTGGTTAAGGCTGGGTCGTCGCTTCGAAGCTGGGATGGACTACTAATTGGAATCAGCAAGATGATGGTTCCTGTGAGTGGATTGGAGATGGTGGAATCTGTTGTGATTTCACCCAGAGTTGATGGATCATGGATGCCAAATATGGTCATCTCTGTTGCATCAGGCGCAGGGATGATTCTTGGCAAAGCGTGGATCAACGCAGACATGTGGATGTCACCAGAAACTATGGTGGATGTTGATCGAAATCGGCTGAAATGTTGATCTCAGCGTTGATGGAGTGGGTTTGGCTGTGGTTGACGGCGGCAACCTCCATGGCGAGCTGGACCTCTGCTGCAACAAGGCTTGAGGTCAACCCTAGCGGCCGGGTGATGTGGTGTGGGCTCCATGTTTTTGGGCCTGTTGTATTTGGGCTAGCATCTAATGGGTCAGATGAGGCTTGGGTTCTCTTTCAACTCGGCTTGGATTCCTATATGAGCCCAAGAAAAAAGTGAGTGCCTTGTTGGCTCACGAAACAACTCACCCCACCAAGCCCAGATCTGCAGGGCAAAAGCAAAGTAGTGTGTTAGAGTTGATAGTTTGACATACTGTGTGAGCTAGCTACAACTACATGGATTTATGAAGCTTAGAGTACCGTTATTGAGCGTCTTGGTTCCGGTTTTATGTCTGGTATATTGTTTTGTACCTAGTTTACTCCTCTGTTAAGCTCACTTAAATAAGTGAGTTAATTGTCTAATTTAATGGTGCATGGATGTCATTATGGTATGAGTTTTATCAATGAAATATTCACCTTTAAAAAAAATAGTCCCACTAGTTAATTTCTGGAATTGCCAATTGGTTTAACAACATTACCTTCTAAGAAAAAATGGTGTCAAGAAAAGAAAGCCCAAAAATTTAAAAATCTGACCCAATATCTGAAGTATACATGAGTTTGACCTTCATCCGAGTTTGATCCCCGTTTTTAATATGTCTTGTTTGGTTAGCTATCTATAAATTCTCTAGTCAAAATTTATACGTGGAGGCTGGTGTGACATATACGTGTCCAACTTAAATTCTTCAAAGTTTAAGTATACATGCACAATGATGGTGTAACGTAATCTAACTCTTACTTTTTTAACAAATAAAAAAGCATACATTAACCCATGTTGTAAATGTCAAAATGACTCTAGGGTTAGCTTTTAAATTTTCAAAACTAAGAAGCAGAGATGTGGTGGGGGTTTGAGTTAGTAGTAGCTCCACCGATCTACTGCATACTCAGAGCGCACCATGCTGTTCTGAATATAGGACTGAGGTAGTGTATTGTAAAAAGGGGGCATCAAGCTTGCTAGATAAACATGTCCCATAGTGCAAAGAGAAAACAGAAAAAGGGGGCATCAAGCTTGCATGCAAAAGATGATTCTGTTTTCTTGGATGCCCAGATGCGTTTCACCTGTTCAATAAAATGGCTCTTCCCATCTGGTTGACTTTGCTTCCCTATCTCACAATCTGCCTAGCACAAATAAAGAGCCAGGCTCCTTGACTTAGCACGCTATAGAAATTCTGATACGCAATGCAAGCATGGAGAAAGAGTAGACAACAAGACTTCCTATTCACTCTCTCACTTTCTTGACCACTCCTTTTCTTACAAATTATGAACCACCAATTATCAGTCATCTACTGTGCTGGGAGAGCCCGGGGCCAAGCTAGTTTTTCTTGAAGGGTTTGCTTGCTACAATGCCAATGATCGAGCTTGCTCATTAAAGTGGGGGTAGGGGCCTAAAGGCTGCTAGTGAACTCCACTTTGGGATACGAAATTTGGCATTACTCCTTTGACTTTGCATACCAAAGAGAATTAAAACACTTAATCCAAGTCGATGTTGTTTCTGTTTCTATGTGGATCTCTGTTCGTCTACCCCAAGAAAATCGATATCTGAATAGGGACGAATAGTTGATGCTGTCCATGGGCTACATTACAAGCACCTAGATCACCAAGATCTCAATGAGATCCATTGATATGGCGATCATGTTTTACAGTTCAGACAAATGAAAATCTGGAGAGGATTTAGTGCATTATGGTGCACTTGAACCAACTTAAATAGCTGGTTAGATTACATTTATAATATTATTTTTTAAAAAACAAAAAATAATTATCAAACATTGAGATTTTCTAATAATTGATTGGTTCACTTGCACCTTGGTGCATACAAAAATTTTCGATGAAAATCATGACTGTTTTACTCCCCATTTTCTGGTGTGTCTTGCTCTCTTGGAAGACGAATTCTGTTACATTTTATTGCTTCTGGCCTAAACTATTTCAAGAAAACAGAAATGGCATAAGCAGAGAGAGTTCCACTGAGGAAAAAGGAGGAGCATCCACCTGTGTACTATGAGTACGAGACGACAACGACAAGTCGACAAAACATAGCTGTAACATCTCGAATTTTTAAAATTCTCAAAATTTATTTTTCTTATAATTAAAAAGTAGATGTCGTCACGAGTTCACCGTATTTTTCGGTTAATTTTTCAGACTTCCGAGCTATTTTTAATAATTTTTTAAAGTTTAGCCAAAAATTTCTTTGTTTTATCCGAATGGGTGACGTGACTTCACAATATGGCCATTTGCTTGACTTAGCGGCTAAGAGATCAGCTGATGCTGACGTTGTCAAGACCCACCCGGATTTTTACCCTGAAATCCATAGTGGATCCTGCAGGGACTACCTCTAGAGAAGATTTACCGAACCTCTCCTAAATATGGACAACCCTAAACCTACCAATGCACAAACCCCACCACCAAGATATAAAAGCATGCCTTCCTAATTTCCAGAATTTACGATAATAATCCGTCACATAAATCTGATACAACTTAATAGTTAAATTCTCACACGGAAAAGTAAAACATATGGTAATCAGAGCATTCTTCTAGAAAGGTTAAGAGAATAAGCTACAGAAGGTAGACATACTCGCCACCTACTGGTGGTGATGGAAGTGACTATGCCTCGCCTTATTCTGCCGTCAAGACGAACTCTGCAGACTGGGCATTTAAAAACGAAGGGTCCAGGGGAGAAACATTTAAATAAAACGTTAGAGTGAGTGGATAAAAATAAATTAATCTTTAAACTTCCGATAATGTTCTCCCACTTAAAATCTGAAACCAAATCCACAAAACATATTTGCAATAAATCAAATCCTAGTAAACCATGACGGAAATGGGGCATAATGAAAAATCATCCTAAAACATGCAGACTCCGAAAGTTATACACATGTCCATACTCCCCTCATGAATTGATCGGTCCATTTAGGGCTACTCCGTTCGCGAGAAGCGCGATCACGGCACACTACATGGGGTCTGGTCACACTAACATAGCGGACAGACATGGGTGCGTACGTACCCATACTCTCGAAAACAACAAACATTAAAAACAGCAGGCTAGTCCACATGCGCAAACGCAAGGACACACAATAACGGGGCTGCGTCACACCGTTAAAGCGGACGGGTACAGGGGCTAGCTAGCGATTTCATTCGTGCTCTCTCGTAAAACAAAATATGCAAATGCCCCAAAAACTAAATTGCCAAATGCAAATAATTAAGAAAACAATGACAAGGATCATGATAAAAATTTTGCATGCATAAATTCAAGAAAATAATAAAATAAGCAAATGAAATATCCACCCACAGTGAGTCGGTAACCCCAACTATCTGAAACTTCTCAAGCCACGTCCTCCACCGTGTCCTGGAATCCGAACGTTAGTTTCAATGCTCCAATCCTCGTATCATCTTATTTTGAAGTAGCCAATAAAACACTTTAAATCAATGTAGACCCTTTATGCCGAAACTGCTAAGGACACCCAAAATCTTATTGCGGAATTCTTCCCTCTCTAATAACACAAAATCAAATGTCGTATCCAAACTATGCTCCGAGTACCTATCCAATGACATAATCTACTTTGGGCACCCAACATACCATACACCTATGATGTATCCATACATTCAGCCTTATAGTCTCTGCTTACACCTCGTATGCAACTTCATCGCCATCCTAGAGTTACCATCCTATTTAGAAAATTGTCATTGCTCTTCAATATTACCTTGTTAATCAAAGACATTCAATTCTTCCTTGATTAGAAACAAAGCACACTGTAGGCCTTAACTTCACTTTACTTCATAACCTCACATTAAATAATACCATTAGCCATCAACTCTCAATTCCAATTTGGCATATATATCACGCATGCTTCCATCATAATAAACTTCCCCTTAATCCTCAGCACTCTTCATGTTGAAAGAACAAGTATGAATCCATATTTATATGCTGCTACCGCTCCATCTCCATCAAACTGTTACCGCTCCATCAAAATACTAGCAGACTACACAGAACACCTTAACCTTTCTAGTTTCTGGAATTCTAATCCAACACGATTACAATGATTAAAACGAAAGTTAACAGAAGAACACTACTGCTTTTCGTCCTAAGCAACATAGGATAGCCCTGTGACCATCTTTCCCCAATACTCCACTTATACAGTTCCAATACCTCACACGATCAATATCATGGTCTGGGATTTCGTATGATCATAATTTAACCAAACAATAACAAATCATCAACACCACCATCAATGAACATACACACTGCCCAGATTTCAAATGTTCATTCTCTTTTTCAACACGAAGAGTAGATCATCTTTCATACCTCATTTGCTTCCTTCGGTCACCAGAAACATCAAGAATTCGCCTGAAAACGCAGAGCCATTCCTCTGCTCGATTATCTCTCCTCAATGCTCATCTTCAAAAACCAACACCACAGCGACGTCCAGGATGACGAGACGAAGCTTTGAGACTGATGAAAGACTTCGACTTGGTCTGAATCAGAATCCCCCGAATCGGAAACAGAGCCACCTTCTCTCCTCTCTTTCTCTGTCACCAAAGCTCCTCTCTTAAAACTGAAATCACGTTGTGGACGACGAGGCGAAGCTCTGGCCACCAGTGCGCCGCCGAGAGGTAATCATATGACGGAGGTGCGATCGGCACACAGTCGCAGCTTGAGACGGGGTCGAGGTAGTCTCTCCTCTCTCCGCACCGGATCTGGGTTTTTTTATACTTGGAGAAGTTTCCCAATCTGAAACCTCCACATTTCACCTTTCCTTTTTTAACAATTTTGGTAAAATAGAATTACACTATTACAATTTACCATATTAACTTCAGGTAATATAAACATACGCCGACAGATTCACAATAGTTTCCACAACAATTTCCCTGGAATTTTCTAAATGACCACATTACCTAGAGGTATCAATTGAATTCTTAAATAGTAAAACTATTCCAAAAATGGTAAAACTCAATGTAAAAACGATTAAGATAAATAATTAAGATTCGAGATATAATAGACGTCATGGTGACATCACTGACAGAATGTGTCATCAGCCACATGTCTTGTGGTGGCAAGGGATCAGTTTGGGTCGCCAAATGTCATTCTTCTATTACAATAAAATCTTTTAGCCGACCTAGTTATGTCGGTCAACTCTACCTATAAATAGGCTGATGTCGCATCAGTTCTTTCCCAAAATTTTCGGAGAGAATTTTCTTTATGTTGTTTCTTTTTTCGGAGTTACGACTAAACTTCGACGGATCATAACGTTTGATCCGTAAGTCAAAATTTTATTCCGCGAAGGGCTACGATTTCGTATCGATGTCATCTTTCCAACCATTGAGGTTTGGAAGGTAGTCGTAATATTTTTAGATGACCATTTTAGGAGGCTCGGTTTACGATCAGTATCCTAGGTGGAGTTTCGATAATATCAAGGTAAGTTGATTCTTGTAATATGTTTAAAACATTCTTATATGCTTTTAAATTAGTCAAAAAACATGTTTTTGATCATTTTAGAAATATCTCTCTATTTTATAGTGAAGCATGTCGATTTGTGAAATGTGATGTGATTTATATTATTATAATATGTTGGTAGTTATTGTTTGATTAGTCATGAAACATGTGAACTTCTTAATTGGTTATTCCGAAGTAAGAATGTGGCACACGGTTGTATAGGACATGATGGTCATTAGGTTCCCGTGGTGGACTAAATTGAAGGATAACCAATAAGAATGGAGGATGAGATATGATGAATTGCTTGATGCGATGTGTATACGATATACGTATTTTATAGTGTGTGTAAAACGACATGGCTTTGCGGGCATATTACATTGGTTTACTCACTGAGAGCGTGGTTATGCTCATCCACCTATATCTGATATTTTTTGCAGATAATTACTTAGATTGTGTCGAGCCGGGAAAATGGTAGCCGACGAGCCTAGAAGATAGAGTTCTATTTACATTCTGCCTTGTAACACTCGTTCACTCCTCGGGACTGACGCCCGGTGGTTAAATCCCACCGACGTCGGGACCGGGGTGTGACAATAGCGTCATAACTTACTCTGGGAAAATAATTCATCTCTTGTATGTGACAGGATTTGTAAGCTCTTGTTAAGCTGTCAACGAAGACACAAGACGTCACTTGGTGATCAGAGACCACCAAAGTGTGGTATTCGACTCTCTAGCGTGCTAATTAGTATAAATGTTCACATAATAACAACATATGGGTAATAAATTGTGTAGTTAATGAGGTAATTACTATTTATAGGTTGCTGGAGGGAATGCTTCCTCTTGTATTTCGATGTGGGACTAACATGGTTTTGGTCGTCACAGTGTTGTCTCAAGAGGCGACATTGGGGCCATGTGTGCGAGCGCGTCCCAGCTCCGTTTCGATAGCGGTTTGAGGTCATCTGTAGCTGGTGTTGCTGTCTCGCTGCCCCATGTCTTAGATGTGATGGGTTTGATGATTATGGTCAGTCTAAATGCTGTCAAAATGCACTAGCTAGACATGTATACCAACATCTCCCACATCACATTCTGCTTCAAATACATGGGAAGTTCTTATTACAAGCGTTTGCAAGATGTATACATATGAATTATGTTTGAGATTTACATGCTTAATTCGCATTATAAGCTTTTCTACATTTTATTTTTAACCGATGAAGATGTCTTGATGCTAACAACATTAATTTCTTAATTTATTGTTTCAATTTGATGTCTTGAACAATTTCCAGATATACAAGCTTAAATGAAAACAAGACCACAACATTGATTTCTTAATTTATTGTTTCAATCAGATGTTTTGAACAATTTCCAGATCTATAAACATAAATGAGTTCTAGACTATTAGTTACAGAAGCACGTATTTGGAACCATAACCTAAGAGAAATTTTTTAACAGAGAGTATTCAGTGCATCATGATGCATTTAAATTTACTTAAACAACCGGTTAAATTTTATTTATGATAATATTTAATATTTTAAATAGATGCACTTAAATTAACCTAAACAACCTTGTATTTATGATATTATTTAATATTTTAAATAAAAATTAATTATAATTTTTTTAATAATTGATTAGTTCATTTTCATGATGAATTTTCTATTTTTCAATTCTAGCTACGGAATTCCTATAATCTAGGTATTAAATAGTGGCAATATTAATTGGTCTACTGCCTCCCATTTTTGGTAGACATGGAAATGTATAATTCTAGACGCACAACTTCCTATATAAAGCCCCACCATTGCCTGCCCAAATAGTTTTGCTCAGCTTGCTTTTCAAACCCACACTCTGCTTCATTACTTCCAAGCTAGCTCAGCTAGTCTCCAATGGCGAAACGTTTCAGACTCCGGATATCCAGAGTCATACCCTCCTTCCAATCCTGCCGTTCAAAAGACCCTTCCTCTCTCCCTGCCAATCCCATCCCTTCATTTCTCCGACCATCCCCCTCACTCAACCACCACTTCACCACCCCTCCTCCCAAACCTCACTACTCCTCCATCAAACGCCACGTCTCCTCTGCATTCGGCTGCGGCTTCGGCACAAAACCAACCCTCTCCGACGACGACAACGGATCGCTGCCGCCGGAGCTCTTCGAGTGGGAAAGAGAGGAAAACTGGTACGTGGTCGCCATGGTGGACGAAGACAAAACCCCACGTCGCAAAATCTACACTTCCTCGGCCTCCGCTGACTCCGACCGCGACGACACCGTTTCACTTTCGTTTTCTTCTCCACCACCGCCTCCATCCTCGGCGGAGAAGAAGAAAAAACAAAGACTGAGGAAAAAGAAAACAACGACGAGCCGTATGATCCGCTTCAGCACCTCCTCCGACGAGAGCGGACTCTTCAGCGAAGAAGATGAAGAAAACGAAACCCTATTCTCCTTCTCCACAGACTCCTGCACCGATATATTCACGCGCCCCCTTGCAACCATCCGTGAGACGCCCCCTATGAGGAGGAAGAAGATCAAGAGCAAAGCTAAACGCAGCGTTTCAAGGAAGAGTGGCGAGTTTGAGTCTCCTAGGCTGTCGGTGTTTCAGAGGCTGATACCGTGCAGCGTCGACGGGAAGGTCAGAGAGAGTTTCGCGGTGGTGAAGAAGTCGGAGGATCCATACGAGGACTTCAAGAGGTCGATGATGGAGATGATATTGGAGAAGCAGATGTTTCATGTGAAAGAACTAGAGCAGTTGCTTCACTGCTTCTTGTCTTTGAATGCGAGGGAGCACCATAGGGTTATTGTGCAGGCTTTCTCTGAGATTTGGGATGGTTTGTTCTGTGGTAGTGCAAGGTCGTCAGGAGGTAGACTTTCTAGAGCTCTTTAGTTGATCTAGCTCTGTGTTCACCGTGGAGATTAGTCTCTGTAATAATTAGTTACATGAATGGCGGAGTTAGTATGAAGATTATTAACTGTTAATTTATCTAGAGAGTTGCTCTTGGTCATGCATCTCTTCCTTCTTACTATTCTACGTGAACATTAGGATTGGTTGCGATGGATTTGTATAAAACGGTTTTTATATTGGATAATTGTCCATTTAATACTAATTATTAGGTCTTATTGCCCATTTTAATTAAAAACATTTTTCATCGCCCACTTAAATATAAGGCTACTTTATTTGTGTCTAAATAGACAAATCTTATTAAAATTATTAACAAGCTAAATTATTTTAGGACTAATATACCCCCATCCCTTAGACATACATAGAGAGAAAATAAAATAGAAATAAGACTCAGTTGAAAACTCATCAGACTCCGACCACTAGTTGCCGACCGATCGGATTCCGACCATCGGTCGTCGGAATATTGTCGTCGGTTGCTGGGATTTCTCCGGTCACCGGTGAATCGGTTACTGACCCCAAGTAACTCAGTTTCTGACCCTCAATAACCATCAGTGACTCAGTTATTAAACCTCAATAACCATCGAGGACGCGGTTACTGACACCCAATAACTCGAATTTTCTTTGAAGATCAGATTCTGGTGACCAGTGACTCAGTTATTCATCCCCAAAAACTTAGTTACCGACCCCTAATAAATATTTGTTGAGCCCAGAATCGGGTGTTTGCTCTTAGTAATCTATTACAATACACATTCTAAGTTTAAATTTCAAGTATGGCTTACCAAAAGCTTCAGATTGCAATCTCACTCTCTAACCGTATCAAGTTAGCAACCACACTTCAAAAAAAAAAACAAAAATCTACTTCCAATGACACTGAAACATGCACTCTCACTCATTGGATCTACTCTCTTACCATGCATCCTCACTCATTGGATCTACTCCCTTACCATGCACCCTTCCTCGCTGGAATTACTCCCTTTTCATACCCTCCCTCACCGTATCCAGTCCTCTATAATAGGATCCGCTTCACTCCATCATCAGATCCACTTCACTTCCCTAACCATGCACCATCCTCAAGACGCCGACGCCTTCAATTTGTTCCTCTTGGCAGAGGCGGAGGCAACCCATGGGCCTCGGTTCCGGCAGCCACAAATGAATGAGATATAGAAGTGTCCTGTAGAGGTGGAGCTTCAGAAATTGTCGATGGATGGAGCTGGATCTTGTGGAGCTTCAGGAATTGCTGACGGCATGGTAGAGGCAGCGAAGCTAGGAGAGAGAGAGAGTTTTCTGAATTCTGATCGAGAGAAATGATAAGAGAGAAAGAGTAGTTGAAATTTAACTATAGATATAAGCATCTTTCTGTTAAAAATAATTGAAATGAGCATTAATTATAGATTCTCATTGAAATGGACTTAATTTTTGCTGTTTTTGTGTGTTTGGTCATTTACCCTTTTATATTCAAGCGGTTTAATTAAGTAATTATTTATACCCTTATTACAATGTATCTAAAATTAAGAAAGCACTTTAGCGTTCGATTCCAAGTATTTGCTGCTCTACTTCAAAATTATTTTCAAAATTTCGAAGTGCTTTTGAAGTACTCGCTCATATAGAATTCTACATAATCTGAAGTACATATCGCAGTACATGACATCGCAAGTAAAGTTTAAAGGGAATGCAACACTAATTCAACGAGTTTGAACTTTTTGAGTTTTTAGAGGACATGGTATGATGTCGTTTTGACAGAGGACCAACACAGTAAAACGCGACATGATTTGATGAGAGATGTTAATCAGGATGCTAATCTTACATTGACCTAATGATTAAAAAGCCAGCGTCCGCTCCTAATGACTAAAATGATGTTTGGGATGAGTAAAGCTAATCCAAGATATCTCTCCCCTTTACCCGCTGATATTTACTGTGCTGCTCAAAAACAATATTTGGAACAGGTGTCTATGGATATGCAAGAACTGATTGAGGGTCATTTGTTAGGGTTTTCTTAACCTCAAAATGTTACTATTTACTCGTAATATTGTTCGTTTGTCACTTTTATTTTTCTAATCTAACGAGATGATGTTTAATTCTTATTTTTTTGATTAAAATCATGATATTTGGTTCTTCACTCTTACTGAAATCATAATTGAGTTGCTGAATTGATTTATGCTCATGCGGTTGTAGGATTTGAACGAGTTGTCTGAGCTTATATTGAAGGTTTCAGAGTTGGTAACAGTGTTATAATTTGAAATATAAGTAATATATTATCCTAAAATTTAAACGTAACGTTGTAGGTGCAATAAGATCAAAGAAGAGAACTATCCAGTAGTGTCATTGGAAGAATGCAATCTTCTTCTAGGTTCACCAAGAAATCCGGTAGTCAATTGCTGGCTTAAACTAACCATCCTAGTACAGTAATACGCCAGTAGGAATGTAGGATTCATGATTAATCTAACAGTGACCAAAGGTTCTTAAGTTGCTCCAAATTCCATAGTTTATATACCAAACAAAGTAAATAGTGCCGTAATATGTTATTTTTTTCTTCTTTTTTAGAACCGGAAGACATTTTATTCAGACAGCAAAAAATATTACAAACGAATGGAAATATCGGTGGCCAACATACCACTCGCTTCCTAATTGCTACCACTAGTTACGTGTCTATCACAATTGATAACATCCATGAACCAATAAAGCCCAACACCTAACCAAAAACGACGCCCCTCTAATCGTGCTACTCTAGTTGTCACCGCATAAGCCACTCCATTTGCATTTCAAGGGACGTAGCACAGCTGTTGCAAACCAACAACACACAACAAACAACTTTGTACCTTTTCAACCAGTACTCCCTCATGTGTAAAGCTAAAGGCATCCTCACTTCCATTCACAAGCCTAGATGCTTCCAAACAATCAGTTTCAACACTAGAAATGACCATCTTTCAATAACCGTTTCCAGCCAAAGAATAATTGCTTGGAGCTCATTAGCAAGACGGTTAACCCTCCACAGACTCCGCTGACCAAATGCTAGCCTCAAATCCTATACACTATTTTTGATCAGAGCACCCAAACCCACCCTTTCCATTATTCACCACCGAAGCACGACAGTTTGGCTTCCAAGATATATCTAGGTGGCCGCCATCGAGAACATACAACGCTCATAGACTGAGTATCAGACTATCAGTCTTACCAGCAGCTTCTTGAGAAGCCAATAGACCCTCCCAAATAGTAACACAAATATTAAACAACACATCTCTAGGCTGATTACCATGCATCACCAAATTCCTCCTTCCAATTATACCACATTATAACCACCAAAAACTTCATTTCTTCAACAGTAAGCACAATAAGAGCATGCTCAAGGAAGTCAGCAAAATTCAACAATATACCCGTATGCAACTTCAAGTAAAATCCCGTCTTCTCCAACACCACAACACTAAACGGACAGAAGCATATTGCATGCAAAGGTGTTTCATTTGATAGTTAACATCTAAAGCATAATGATTGAGAGACAACCTACCACTGATATAAAGAGCCCATACACAACATGAATCCAGTTGAGAACTTCCACAGAAAGTGACTCATCTTGGGAAGAACTTTGAGCTTCCAAAAATGCTTCCAATGTTCATTCATCCCATTATGAGCCCATGCCTTCTCTCTTTCTCACTAGAAAAGAATAATTTGATTTGTGTTTCAATATTATTATTCATTCATCCCTCAAGGGGTATTTATAGTGATACAAGATTTAGAGAGCTATTCTAAACATACAAGGAAAGAATACCCATAATTACAAGGTTTCCTACTAATATTAGTATTCCTAATTTGACAGCTATTCTACACTCCCCCTCAAGTTGGGCGCGTGGATGTCAATCATGCCCAACTTGTCAATTGAGCTGTCAAACAATTTTTTTGGTACTCCTTTAGTAAGAACATCTATTACCTTCTGATCATCTCCCCTCTGTGCAGTCAAGAGAGATTCACTTGAAATTACCTTGGTCAATGAAACCTCACACTTAGTCTCACTGTCAACGATGGACATCATATCATCCTCCAAATTCTCGTCATCACCGATGGACATCTCATAGTAGTCTTCATCCTCGCAGCTTATATAATAGCCGTCCTCCATTGTTGTTTGCCAACGAAAATTTTACGGAGAACTAAAAAAACTCCGACAACAGAGAAGAGGGAAGTTTTTCCAGGAAAAAAAAACAGAAGGAATTTCTAGGGAGATAAGCGTCTCTTTTCCCCTTCTCTTCTCTTCGTTGATCCTCTTCTTCACTTGCTGTAATTACAATCACCGGCGCGGCTTTGGTTCCAGTGAGATAACCAACCTTGCCTCGTGCTTTAATCCTCATCTTCATAAGAGGTCTGATGATGATGGGATATTTTATTTGTCCCTTTTCTGATGTGGGATCTTTCCTCTCCAACACTCCCCCTCACGTGCAACCTAACTTTTTAGGTTGACACGTGAAATTCATTCAGTCCAATTCCCATTTGAACTGGGACAAGTGTGGCCCGTGTATCACCATTGTACCGATATTGTCCCAACTTAACCACCTTATGATGTGGGATCTTTCCTCTCCAACACCCCCCCTCACGTGCAACCTAACTTTTTAGGTTGACACGTGAAATTCATTCAGTCCAATTCCCACATCGGAAATCGGTACATTCATGCGGTCCAATTCCCATTTTGGAAATTGGGATATGCGATCCAAGACCCACTTGTAGGCACTTGGTATGGTATGAGCCAATCAGAATTTTTCCGACGGCAATTTGATTCGATGAACCCAAATTTGAGCTCATTATGATGGGAGACTTTCCCCCGTTACGTTGGGAGAAGTAATTGAAGAGAGACCCGCTCTGATACCAATTAGAAAAGAATAATTTGATTTGTATTTCAATATTATTATTCATTCTTCCCTCAAGGGGTATTTATAGTGATACAAGATTTAGAGAGCTATTCTAAACATACAAGGAAAGAATACCCATAATTACAAGGTTTCCTACTAATATTAGTATTCTTAATTTGACAGCTATTCTACATCCTCCAAAGCCATCCAATACTCACTCTTAATAGAATACTTACCATGTTTGTTTTTATCCCATATCAATTTATCACTCCCCTTACTCCGAGTCACATGAATACTAAGTATAGTATTAACTTCCTCCACATTTCCAATTTGCTCCAGCCGTTGTAAATCCCAGCTTCCATTGTCTATTCTTAACTCATGAACCTTCATATTCACATCCATACTCGGCTCCCAACCAACACCATATCCAGGAGTATTACGCACACATGGATCCTTAAAAACTCTCACATTCGCCCCATCATTAACCCTCCACCGGATCCCATTCTTCTATAAATCTCTTCCCCACAAATCCCCTCTTTATAAACTAGAAGGGTTAGATCTCACTGATGCTTCCAGGAAAGGATGCTTCGGAAAATACTTCTTGAACATTTTTCTCACCAAAGACATTTATTAGAAATCAGTCTCATATCTGTCTTTGCAAGAAGAGCTTGATTAAATTTCTGCAGTTCGCGAAACCCTAATCCACCTTCACCTTTTGGACTACACAAATGCTCCCAAGATCTCGAATACATCCCTTTAATTATCCCAGACTTCCCCCACCAAAATCTTGTTAAATACCAATTAATATCCTTGCAAACACCCACCGGTAATCTGAAGACACTCATTGTGTATAAGAAGAGATGGCTTGAGCCACCACCTTAATCAATACTTTCTTTCCACCCTTCAACAAAAGCTTTCCTTCCTAACTCTGGACTTGTTTTCATACTTTATCAGTAAGACCTTTAAACAACTTCTTTTTATTTTTCCTTGTTATTGTGGAGAGACCCAAATATCTTTCATGACAGGGAACCACCTTCATATCTAAAACAACGCTACACCTCTCTCTTACTGCCAACGAGGTTCAGGGGCTAAGGCTCACCGCTGATTTATCCACACTCACCATTTGACCCGAAGCCACTCTCATAAGTAGCAAATATCTCTTTTAATTTCAAACAATTAGTCACTGAAGCATCACATAAAATAAGGTTGTCACCGGCGAAAAAAATGTGTGAAATAGAAGGTGCCCCTTTCCCAATAGCCACCCCATTCAACATTCTCCCCCTCTTTGCCTTTTTAAACAAAGTTGAAAACCCTTTACCACCAATAAAAATAAGTACGGAGAGATGGGATCACCTTGGTGTAGCCTCTTGTAGGGGTGATTTTACCGAAAGGTCTTCCTTGGATTAATACTGAGTAGGAGACAAATCTGATGCAAGCCATAATCAATTCAACAAACCTCTCCTGAAAACCCATCACCTTTAGCATTCCATCCAAGAAATTCATGTAAGACCCCGTACGTTTTTATCGTGGTTAACGACGAGTTACTGAGGTTTAAGCTGCATTCGGTAACTTCGCGAGTTAACGACCACGTTCATTTTCGAGTTTTTCAAAATTCTTCAAATTCCTCATTTAATAACTCGATGTCATAGTACGTGTCGACACCAGTCTTCCGGTATTTTCGGAATATTTTTCGGAGCTTCTGCCTATTTTCTACGAATTTTTGAAGTTTCTAGAAATTTTTAATTACCATTTTAGTAAAACAGTTTTACCATTTAACTATTTAACTTTTTACTTTCTTTGAATCTGGGCCGTTGGATCGATTTAAGATTTGATCTGGGTCGTTGGCTTCTTTATAAAATAAGGAGAGAGGTTTGACCCGAGTCAAAGCCCCACTTCGGGCGTTGACCCGAGCTTCGCTCTCTCTCCTGCTCCGCCGTCTCCAGCCAATATCTCTGCCGTCCGGCCACCGCTTGACGGTGGACCACTCATATTCTCTTCCTCTTCTCTTCCTCTACCTAGCCCAGCCTGAAAATCCACCAAACAGCCACCACATTAGGAGATCGAACGAGGAGGAAACATGCATGTGTTGGCCGGATTCTGACCGGCTCAAGCAACCTGAAGGTGCGTGACTGGCATCATTGCACTCCTCTCTTTAAGCTCGTTTTTCTTGTGCTCGAAGATTAACCTTTTAGTGAGGTTCACGAGGAAGCCTGATTTGGCCTCCACTTTCAAGCGAGGTTTCTCCGGCCTCCGGCCACCAAATCTTCTGCTTGAAGTGAGTTTCTTGATCCTCTCGACGAGTTCTTCAACCTTATGTGATTAGTTTCTTTGATTGGTTAAGTTTCTAAAAATCTGGGTTTCTCTGCCATTTTTCGGTGACTGCGTTTTGGAGCTCCTCGGTGACTCCCAGTAGCTTCTGACGACGACAGTTGAGTCCAGAGTCCGGTGGTGTTGGTGATCGATTTGGGGAGCAAAGGCAGAGGGTAAATCTTGTCCCCTAGAACTGTGTTGTTGAAATGTTGACACTGTGTTGTTGATGTTGTTGTATAGTGACTGAATTTGATGTTGTTTTGTTGTACATGTCGAGAACTTGGTAAAACGAAGAAAATGGTGAAGTTATGGCGAAATTCCGGTAAGTTGACCTGAATTTGGTAGTGCCGAGGAGGTAGTCTTCGACTCATTTTCTTAAAAATACGTCGTTTCCGTTTAATCGAGTTAGCGGTCGTAATCAGAAAGTTACATTTACGGAAACTTACTAAAAACGGAAACCAACCATGATTGAAATCTTTTCCATTTTAGGAAACTTTCTATTTTGTGAATGTTTCCATTAAGGGAAATTTTCCATTTTGAGAAAGTTTCATTTTTGGAAAATGGTTTAGTAAAGAATTGGAATTTGACGAGAATTGTTCAAATGATAAATTTTTATCGAAAAATGGTAATTGAAATTCTGGAAGGGTCAAGTTGACCGTGTTAAGAAAATTTGGTGATTCACATTATCGGTAAATCGACTCAAGGTTAAAGATTTGGTCAATGTGGTGCATTGGGTGTCCATAGTAACTCAACGAATTATTATGTGACACTATAACGTCAAATTAAAATGGTTAAAGGAAGTTTGGAAGTTAAGTCAAACTTCCGGCAAATAAGCAAAGTCGATAAACAGAAAATCAAGTGTGGGGGTTCTTTTTGATTTAGAAGTAACTAAGCCAAAATTGACTCAAAGAATTGATCTTATTGAGTTGACTCGGAGCGTGATTCAGGATCAAAAGAAGAGACTTGTAACGTGAGCTTGGCGTGGGAGCTAGACACACACTGTGGTGATAAGAATTGAACTGCGGAGGATTTGATTTCTGGAAGAAGGATGTGTTTCAGGGATAGTGGGGTGGAAGGATGATTGAAAAGAGCTAAAGGATGAAAGAGCAGGGATTAGAGGGATGGTTAATATGGCTTTAAAGGCATGAGAAGTTTGGCTTGAGTATTTATGGTGGATTTCTGGGTTACTGTCTGATGATCTCCGCAGCTCCAAACCCCCTTCTTATAAGACCTGATTGGTGGTCTTTTGCGAGGACCAGCCATGTTTGGGCTACTGGGCAATAAAATTCCCCTTCTTAGCAACATGATTTCTAGCTGAAAAGCTGGAGAGGTGAAAACAGGTTCTGAGGGAATCGAAGTCTTTGACAACTTGCTGCAGGGGTGCTGCAGAGACGGCTACATGGACGAAGAAGCCAGAGCTGGGTGGCCTGGCAGCTTGCACGCTATAGTCTCTTAGTTCGAGGGTGAAGGCTCACCCTTCAAACTCGATCTCCAGCCTCCCTCTTCTTCAGACCAGAAGTGAAGACAGTTTCCCCTTTAGGTAAAGCTGCTATCGAAGAGAAAGATGATGAAACTGGTTCTATGGGTGGTTCTGGAGGTAAGGATGAATAAAACAAAGGTTATTGAGCCTCAAAAGTTCCGGGCTGAGGAAGCTTGGGTTCATAACATAAGAATTAGTTTTGGGTTTTGGGCTTGGAGGCTCTCATCTAGACTCATATCATAGTCCAATTCTTTTCACCAACTTCGTCACCAATTTAGGTCGTTGGGCCTGGGTTCCGGGCCCAAGACCGGAATCATTTAACGACGTTAGACCGGCGGACGAGTGTTGTGTGCCTCCGTGATCTTCCGCACCATACCCACGTATACAATCCCTAAAGGTACCTGTATGTGGCTTGGGCCCACATCAACGCATGTATATGCTTGTTGGATACATTAAGTCGAGGATTTCGTTCAAGACTCCACGAATTACTGCACGACAAGAAATTAATTAACTGCGTGATTTTTCGGGTTTCAACAGTAAGTTAAAAAGGTTAAAGAGTTATAAAAGGAATTGGTTGGTCAACTTGGTCAATGTGGTCAATCCTAGTCAAACTAGGAATGCTGAGGTCAACTAGAATGTTATTGTTTCTTCATTGCTAAACTACTCTATTCTGCAATGATTCATTGGACGAGGTAGCTACGCGGTGACTTCGATTTATCTGAGACGGTTCCTAGAAGCTTAGAGCTTACATATGGAACGACAATTCCAGGTAAGGAAGCTAAACCCTCTTTGTTAGTGGTTTTTGCCTTATATATGAAAGTGCGTGATTTTTGTATGCTCATGGTCGATGCCTCGGGAAAGTTTTCATTATATTATGTGATAAATAATTTATGATTGGGCCAAGAAAACCCGAGTCTAGATGCAAATGATTTTATGTGATGATTCGGATCAAAAAGTTGTACCATTGTCCTAATTTTCGGTGTTTGGCCTTAGAGTGACGAGACCTAGTATATAGCACTCCCACGGTGTCGATGTCCGTGAACCCTTGGAGGGGCAATGCTCTGTTTATTTTATTTTCCCGCTTACGCTTGTCTCGTACAAAGTTAAGCGAGCCGTAAGTGCGGTGTGTACTACGAATGATGTGTTGGGCATTAGCTGTAAAAGGACACTCTCGCTACTATTCGTCTTCGGACACGTAGGTAGTTGGCCTCAATTTGTAGTATAGACAAACCCGGGATTTAGCCACATAGTTCTGTGAAGCCCTGCAGGCTGTATTTGTACATTGAGCGCTCTGGTCCCTGTTTTAGTATACTGCACAGTTTTTCTCCAAAGATATGAAATGATGATTTTTTATGTGCCAAAGATTTTCTAAATGGTTTTATCTAGAGTTCAAATCTATACATATATGGTTTTATGGATTTCAAACCTATCATTGGTGGACCTATATGTGAGCAAGCGAGGACGACGCTCAGCCTTACAATAGGTTGTTTGCAGGTACTGTGTACTGTGACGAGATAGATAGAGAGCTATGTGTGGAGCCTCATTTCTTCTCAGTGTTTCGTCCGAGCCGTAGACACTTGACGTACTTTATCCTTCGAGTCATTTAATTACTAGGGTATTTAACATAAACAGTAAAGGTTCCCTCTTGACTTATTAACCCTATAATATGTTTTTATTGTTGTCGCTAAAGTTTTTAATTGACCTTTTTAATTTGTCCACCTTCCGCGAAATTGGAAAGACTCTGATGAATGTTTTAAGAAATTCTTGTGATGCCACTCAAGTTAAAATTTAATTTTATTTTACCTTCTAAATAGCCTACGACTTTAGGTTAATAAGTTGTCGGCACGTCGTTCAGACGTGTTGGCTTCTTATTAGCTTAAATTCGTGGTCATTGTAGCTCCTCCTCCCAAGTCGCTACAATTTCACTACACACGATCATAAGCCTTATCCATATCCAACTTTACTGCTACCTTTTGCCGACTTTTAAGACCCCACATCTCAAGAATATGAACTGTCTCAAAAGAAGTAATAACAACATCATGTATTAATCGACCAAGCACAAACGCGCTTTGAAATTCTGAGATCACCGAAGACAAAACCATTTTGAGCCTATTAGCTATTAGCCAGGGTTTTGGAAATCAGCTTATATACCACACTGCATAAACTGATCGGGCGATAATCAGTAACCTTTTTTGTGTCTAAGACTCTTGGTATCAAAGTTATTAATGTCCGGTTAAACTGCTTCACAGTTTCATTCTGGTTCAGAAACTCTAAGCATCTCTCCACGACGTCACTTCCAACCACATCCCAAAATTTCTAGTAGAAAATAGGAGGCATGCCATCCAGTCTTGGAGCTTTAGTAGGTCCCATATATTTCAATGTTGCCTCAATTTCCCCTCGTCCATACTCCTTGACCAAACCAGTAGCCTCTCTAACTGACAGCTTCCCTTCTACTGCATCAAACACTTATGAACAATGGCAGGGCTTCCAGCCATAAAAAGCTGGCAGAAATAGCTCATAAAGACACACCCCACATCAACTTCCCTAGTCCTCCATCGGTGATCTTCTCCCAACATCCCCGTAATCTGATTCGACCTGCCTCTATGGCTGAAAAATTATGAAAGAACTTGGTATTTCGGTCCTCATAAGTTAACCAGTTGGCTCTTGAACGCTAGCACCACATAACCTCCTCCCTTTCTAGCACCTTATACAGCGTAAGCTCCACCTTTTTACGTTTCAACAAAGCCTCAGGAGAGGGGTAAAGACATTGGACATCATCTAACTCTTTCCTAAGTGCCTTCACCTCTTTTATGGCACTCCTAAAGTTCTCTATCACCCAGCTTTTCAAAGAAATAGCTACCACTATTAAACGATTTCCTAAAGCCAAGTTCTATGACCGTCGCCAACTCTCACTAATGATATGCCCACATTCTTCATTCCTAATCCATATTTCTTCAAACATGAACCTTCTTACTTTTCTCCCAAAACCACCCCTTCTGACAGAGGAGTTACATTCTTTACAATGATCTGAGGACATAGAAATAAGATGAGGACATAGAAACAAGATGATGAACCAGCAACCACCCTACTTTTGAATTAGCTCCAAATTTCCCAATCCATGATCAATTCTTTCCTAGACATTTGCCTCACCCTCCAACCGATTATCCCAGGTATATTCAAACCATGTGCAAGTGAAATCATACAGTCCACAATCAACAAGGGCACTTCGAAAATTTTCAATGAGCCTTTGACACCGCACGTTATGTCCAGTCTTCTCATTTAATGACAAAATTTCATTGAAGTCACCGACACATATCCACACCCGTCTCTTTCACCTGTCAATAACCTCAATAATTCCCGAGTATGTGACGCTGACTCGCGTTTGGCTCACCATAAAAACCTGTAACCCTACATACATAACCATCCTCCCACTTCACCATCACTTCAATGTAAAAGAAACATGATGATCTAAATGAGACCGAAACTGTGCCTCCAAAGAAGACACAGCCCCCCAGAACAACCACCATCATCCTCCACCCTTGGAACGCAAAGAACTCCCTCTATCCCTAATTTAGACTGCAATCTTCCCATCTGACAGGAAGTCATCTTCGTCTCTTATAGAAAGATAGTATATAGTTTATGAACAGAAATGAAATCCTTCCGGTCCCTCAACGTCCGGGATCCCTTCATCCCTCAGACGTTCTAGCTCACTATCTTCATAGCTCATGATGGGGTAGGTTATCTGCTCCCACCACTTCATGGCCATCAGTTGCTAGTATCACTTTTTTTCACATGTTCATCATCACCTGCAAAAAGGCACAACTCCATCTTTCTTTTCCCACCCACCTCCTTTGTGACCTACGTTGCACGGATACGGCGCGACACGGCGACCCGACAAAACTTAAAAACTGCATATCCGACACAGCTAGAATACATTATTTATATATTTTAATACATTAAAATATACTAAAATATGAAATAAATCAATTATATTATCAAAATAATGTTCTGAATCCATTTCATTGCATAATCCTAACAAATAACATCAAAGATAATTAACAAATATGTCCAAAGCTGGGCAGTCCTCTAACACAAAAACTGGGCAAAAACTAGTTTAATTAAGTCCAAATGTGCATAGCATATACTTCAACAAAATTATGACTTCACAGTTCACACAATCAAACATTCCCCACAGATTCTAGATTTTGGAACAATAATTATGAAAGAGGATGAGATGAAGTGAATCAAGTAATGAACTTATGGGAAGAGTTTTCACATATTAGAGAAGTTTTTGGGGACAGAGCTCAGAGGTTGGAGATTGTCCGCCGGAGCTAGGTGTCAGAGCGCGGAGGTCGAAGCTTGACGTCGGAACTCGCCTTACTCTTTGTGTTTCTCTATTTGTATTTTAGGTGAGGTGCGGTGTAGTGACTTACTGTCGAAGGTCTTGCCTGGCCGTCCTAACTCGAAGATTGGCCGTCAGAGCTGGGCGTCAGAGCACGGAGATCAAAGTTGGGCGTCAGAACTCGCTGCCCTCTCTGTGTTTCTCTATTTGTGTTTTAGGTGAGGTGCGGCTTAGTGGCTTACTGCCTTTTGTGATTTAGGTTTTGATTTTTTTGGGTGAAAATTCTCAAATCGACGACGTGACGTGTCGGAGACTTGTCGACAATTATGTGGAGTGTCGTCAATGTGTCGAAAAAGTCAAATTTTTCGGACACTCCACGTGGCGTGTCGGGCACCATGTCAGGCCGTGTCTGACACTCCTTCAACAGACGTGTCCGTGCTTCAGAGTTTGTGACAAAGAGCTCATTTTTCTCCTCCAAAATCAGCCTGCGCTTCGTCGAAACAGAAACTAGCCTTTAGTCATTCCTGCTCCTCCCATCAGGATGGGAATTTCTATAAGCCCCCTCTTTAATCCCTGAGCCTTGAACCATCCATCAAAGCCTCTAGCTATCTCTGCAACACTTAATGATCTATCACCTGAATCACCACTAAAAGCCTCCTTAAAGACCTGCCCAAGCATGTTAACATCATCACAACTTGATTCTTGCACCTCCGGCTCAGCCTGCATATTAACATCAAGACTGTCCTCATTGTGCAACAGAGAAGTATCAACCTCTTTCCGTATTCTCAATTTCGACTACTGGGAAGTCCACAATTTGGTTGGAGTACACCACCATTTCCATACCCTTACCATACTCCTCGTTACATCAAATTTTCCGAGACCCTTAACTCCACAGGAGACGAAGCAGCATCAAGACAAGGATCTTCACTCTCCTTCTGCAGCAAGGTAGTAGATAAATCACCACTTCAGACTTGCTTGTTCTGATGATACCTCCGTTCCCATTCTACCCTATTCTCAATCGCATTTAGTCTTTTGTACGCCTCATGCGATACATGGTTCTTCTTCTAATTAGCCTCCCCACTAGATTGTGAAAAATTATGAGAAACACTGGCAGAGTCACTGACATCACTTTCACTAGCACCATTGCCATACTTACCACGATACTTCTCCCCAAACCACCTCCCATGGATATCTCTCACAACCCGAAGAGTGAGCTTGGCCTCTTCTCCTCTTTTTTTTCCTTTATGTTTCTTCAAATCATAACAAATACAGGTAGGGTGACCAATAAGGTCACATTCCTGACAAAACTTAGGCAATCTCTCATATTGAAACTCAACCACCCTGGAACCAATATCAGGAAAATCAATATTCGACCCTCGCAAAAGAGGTTGTAAAAGGTTCAGACTAACACGAGTCTTAACGAAGTGCCTACCTGATCCTCCTCCTTTCCCTGCTTTCCTACAAGAATCATCCTCACATCAGACCCAATGTCTTCAGCCGTCTCAGAGCTTAGATATTGCAAAGGAACCTTGTGAATCTGCACCCAAAAAGTCGCCCTCTCCAGCGGTACTGAAGCAATTGACTCTGCTCCTTCTAGGACTCCCATACCTACTAGAGAATTATTAAAATCCCATGGCTGCCTATCTAACACCCTTTCCATATCCTTCAAATTAATTGTTAAAACGGACTGCAAATATGACCCATAATATGTTAATTTCGTATGTGCTTAACTTGAAGAAATTATCGTATATAGTGAATGCGCTAGTTACAGCACCAAATATGACCCATAATATGTCAAAGCGCGAACGACAATCGTGGTTTGTAGATTATTCTTGCACAGATATTGTGTCAAGTTAATCACCTGTACAGTGTTGAGTTTTATCTATAAAAGTTCTCGGTACAATTAGGAATGATTCACCCACATATATCTTATATTTTATTTATTACTTTTCTAATGTGAGATCTCTCCTCTATAACACTTCCCTTCAAGTGAAACCTAACTTTTAGGTCTGCACGTGAAACTGATTAAGATTCTGAACCCGGACCTCATGGTTAACCGAAAGAACTCCAAACTCTGAAATCACTCCAAAAGAACTCCAAACCAAACTTTGAAACAACTTCAAAATTCAAACTCCGAAAGAACACAACCAGAGCCATAACCTTTAAAAGAATGCACTCGGGCTCATTGTGAAGCAACTGGAGAGGGACCCGCTCTGATACCATGATAAAGTAGTATGAGGGGAGAAAGTAGTCCAAAACCTTATAAACCACATGCAAAGTCC
Source organism: Comarum palustre (assembly GCA_951800085.1). Lineage (NCBI taxonomy): Eukaryota > Viridiplantae > Streptophyta > Magnoliopsida > Rosales > Rosaceae > Comarum > Comarum palustre. The sequence continues at coordinate 5,955,602 of OX637575.1, forward strand.
TATTTTTCCCAATGTGAGATTTATATCTCAACACGTCCCCGCATGTGTAGCGAATTTTTAAGCCTAACACGTGGCCAATATTTTGGGTTGACGTAGAGTTCGTGTGGCATTTGGGCTTCACACGTGGACGTGGGTAACTCAATCTGATATCATGTCAAAGCGCGAACGACAAGCGTGGTTTGTGGATCATCTTGTACCGATATTGTCCTAACTTAACCACCTTTAAGGTGTTGGATTTTATATATAAAATGTCTCAGTACAATTAGGAATGATCCACCCACATATATTTTATATTTTATTTGTCATTTTTCTAACATGAGATCTCTCCTCTCCAACATAATAGACCAATGTGGAATGTGCCTCCTCTATCTTTCTCTTACAGACTGTGTCACTCTCTCTTTTTACGCATAAATGAAATCATAGTCTCATGGAATCAAAGACAATTTCCCTTTAATCCATTCTCACACACGTAACGTAACGGGTATCTTGCTAGATAGCCTTATGTCACATCCCGTTTTCGGGAGTGTCTACTGTGAGTGATGCTGGTTGTTAGAGCTTCATGCATATGCAGGATTGCGCTCCAAGATCAAGGAGTGTAAGAGCATATGTGTTGTCCCATCAGAGTTCAGGCAAACTGACTCGGTTAAGTTTGAGGAGCTTGTCGCTAGTCGAGGACTTAACGCTGAAGAATGGATTAGGCCATCCCTACACAAACTGGTCTGGGTCTGGGGTCGATCCCCTGACGAGCCCAAGGTAGGGCGAAACCAGTTTATTGCTCCGTTGGATAAGGCTGGCTCCTTGGTGGGGGAGCGTTGTATAGACCAAGTGTGGTAGCCAAATGGCTAGGTCCGTGACAAGTGGTATCAGAACCGCCCAAACATTGACATCCGTTAATCGCCAAGAGCTCACACATGTCGTCGTTTCCCCGAGGTACGAGGGTCCCCGTGGGAGGGGTCGAGTAGGGAGGGTGCCTCAAGGGTGAGTATTAGATTGAAGTCCGGCGCGGAGCTATGTTAAGCTATCTTTAGGAACATCCCTTTGTGTCTCGAGCATCGTGATGTGTCATGGGATGTGCGTGCTACGAGGGGATGCCATGTACGAGGACGTACACCTTGTTTGTTGGGGGAGAATGTCACGTCCTATTTTCGAGAGTGCGTGTCTACCGTGGGTGATACTGGTTGTTAAAGATTAAAGCATATGCGAGATTGTGCTCCAAGATCAAGGAATGTAGGAACATATGTGTTATCCATTCGAAGTTTAGGCAAGCTGATCCGATTGAGTTTGGAGAGCTTTTCGCTAGTCGAGGACTTGACGATGAAGAAGAGATTAGGTCATCCCTACACAAAATGGTCACGGTCTGGAGCTGATCTCCTGACGAGCCATAAACAGGGTGAAACCAGTTCATTACCTTGTTGGATAAGGCTGACTCCTTAATAGAGAAGCGCCACATAGACGCATAGAACAAGTGTGGTGGTTAAATGACTAGGTCCGTGACACCTAGCTAGCCTTCTGAAAATCACAACGAGAGAGAGAGATTGATATGTCAGCAGACGATGATGTGACAAAATAAATATGAGTCGCATGGACCAATCCTTATCAGTCAGGTGTTGCTCTCTTCTGGATATCTACCTCTCTTCGTTTTCATATTCATCGTCTCTGAGCTTCCACTATTGCTCTTAATAGCTAGGATGAATTGAACCAATGCAGTAGTCAGAAGCAAGACTTCACTAATACTGTTGATGGAACCCTAATGGGTAGCTATACCTCTTGGTTTTCAATCTTGCGCGCGTAAGAGTATTTATCTTACTGGAAACGGTGCGTTTTGGTATCTCAGACACGACATCAGAGATTCTTTCCCACCTGAGAAAGAGAAATGTGGAGCTTTTCTTCTGATGAACCCTGCCTTTTGGCACATGAGCAGATATATTTCAGAGATCTAAGAGAGATGACTGTTGAGTCAGTGAGTTACGAATTTCCAACCGTTGGATGCTTATCTTTTGTGTTGGCTTGGGATTGAGGAGGCTAAGAGAATCAAAGATTCAAAGATTGACAACTGGCTACGTTTCCATCAGGTTTTCTTAAGTGTGGGATAAGTGTGCGGGATGAAACGGAGACAGTCGTCTGATCTTTAATGAATTGATCAAACGGACAGGATAAAACAGACTTAAACGGACATGATCAATTCATTAAAGATCGAACGGTTGTCGTCGTTTCATCCCGCACGGCTATCCAGCGCCTGAGCAGACCTGATATTTCCATTTCCCACAGCTAGTGCTTGTTTAGTTATATCCTGTCCCAGATGTCATAGGAAAGGTTTAAACTTTAAAGGCTATAGGGTTTATCTCATTCAGCTTTCAACGAGTATAGGAGTGATTGCATTAATTGTTCAAGAGGTTGTACAATGTTAGGTTCATAGTTAGTAAAATATGGTACATGAATTATATGTTAAAAATTCGTGTGTATAATTTGAAAATTATAAATGAAAAATACGTATAAAAATTCAGTCAAAAAATACAAAAACGGTAAATTTAAAAATACGATACATACGTGTTTAATTCGGGATGTAATGAAAAATACGAACAAAAAAACGAATATATATTTGTCATTTCTAGTAGTTATACGTATTTTTATGACATCTAAAATATAAATAGTCATGATTTTATATACAAAACATCAATACATGTTAAATATTTAATAAATAAGAAATGTAAATAGTACTATAATAATAAAGGATTCAAAATTCACTTTTTTCTTAATTGACTTTCAGAGTTAACAAAAAACACATTTGACCAAAAAAAATTTAAACAAAAAATATTTTTTATTTTTTTATTTTAAATTTTAAAATACGAAAAAATACGTATACGCGAATAATTCAGCTAGCTTAAAAAAAGTGAATTTTTTCGTATCTTTAAAACAATTCAAAAAACATGTGTATAATTCAAGAATAATACGTATACGCGTATAATTCATGAATTAACTAACTAGGGTTATGTTACATGCCATGAGATGAACTTATGGAACAATAAAACGTGATTTTAAAATAAATGGCCTCGTTTTATGTTAAAAGACAAAATAAAAAAGAAAGAGGCCCGTTATAAATATTAGTTAAAAATTTAAAAATCACTTAAAATCATTTTTTATTAAGAGTGAGTGACATTTCTTTTGAGAACAAATTAAGTGACATTGTAAAGCATGAATATTTGAATAGAAATATAGCTTGACATGATTTGATGCACTCCGTTAGTGGAACTCCAGTACAATATGTGAAACTTTGTTAAATATGTTCTACTAAATATGCTAAACTTTGTTAACACCATGATTCCCTAAGAGTCGATGTACAACCATAGAGCAAATTTTTCGAATCATTTCAAAAAAAGGAACGCTAAGATGATACTAGACGGACCATGGAAAATTCAGACCCAACTTACCTCACATAGAAAAGCAGGCCAGTTACTATTGCAACAAGGCTATCATTCAATTATGGCCCAAACTATTAGCATTCCTGCAGCAAATTATATGTAGGGATAAGGAGAAGAATGGGAAAACGAAAAGCAAGAGGGATTATTCTACATCTTTTTTGGCAACTGATTATTCTACATCTTTAGAGTTTAGAGTACCATGCTAACAATGGCTCAAACCAACAACTCCCATATACAGTAAGTTTCTCAGTGACCTGAAATCAAGTGAACATAATCAATAAGTTGAACTAGATCGAAATGGAAGAACTCAACTATATTCCAAATATATGGTTCTTTAGTTCTTTGCAGTGTTCTGCTCCGTCTCTCATCCTCTCTTCAGAACAACATATCACTGCACAATTCACTACAGATGGAATTCTAGCCCAATACACTTTTATTTATGCAGCAACGACAATTTCAAAGCGGAGGCAATTTTAGGACGACCTTTACAGCTTGAGGCATAACACTGTGGTTCCATGGATGGCAATTGGGGACTGTAATGCTGTTTTAGGTGCACATGAGTGTACAGGTGGTAAACTCCATGTGAGGATCTCTTATGATGACTTTCGAAATGCAATGGAGCGCTGTCAGTTCTCTCATCTGGACACTTCAGGGACTTTCTTTACTTGGTCCAAGGGTCGGGGTCAAAAACATTTAGAAAGAAGACTTGACCGTTCTTTATGTGATGACATGTGGTTAGATTCTTTTCCGAATACGAGTTGTATGGCACTTCCACGGGTTGTTTCTGATCATAATGGTCTTCTTTTTACAGCAACTAAGTCAGTCTTTACTGGGCCCAAACCATTTCGATTTCAGTCTATGTGGTCTCTTCATCTGACTTTTAAGGATGTGGTGGCTAATTGCTGGAATTCGACTGTCCTAGTTGGGTGTCCCATGCATATTACAATCCAAAAATTAAAGGCTTTGAAATTGTGTTTAAAACAGTGGAATGTAGAAGTGTTTGGAGATGTGCATCGAAATTTAGAGGCTGCCAGAGGAAAGCTTGCAGACATTCAGCGACAACTTGCTTCGAATGGGATTTCTGATAAACTCTTTGAACAAGAGGTTGTGGCAAAGGTTGAAGTATTAAATGCTTTGCGATGTGAGAAGTTTTTCTGAAGGGACAGAGAGCGGGCTAAGTGGCTTACTAAGGGTGATAAGTGTTCTTCCTTTTTCCATGCATATGCACGTCAGAAACAAGCTCGGGCCCGGATCAATTGTCTTTATGATGGCAGTGTCTCGTTGTCTGATCTACAGGCTATCGCAGATCATGTAGTGCATTTTTATCAAGATCTATATGGTCTCAGTACTCCTTCAGCAAGGATTGTTGAATTTTGCAATGTCATACCTAGTTTGGTTTCAAGTGAAGAAAATAGCATGTTGACTGCAGTTCCAATTTCAGAAGATATTAAGAATATTGTCTTCAGCATGGATCCCACTAGCGCCCCTGGGCCTGATGCTTTCCCAAGTTCGTTTTATCAAAACTGTTGGGATATTGTGGGTTCAGATTTCATCTTATTTGTGCAGTATTTCTTCTAACATAATTGGCTCTACCCTAATGCTAATTCTAATTTCATTGTCCTACTCCCAAAGGTTGAGGGTGCTAATATGATTACCCAGTTCCGTCCCATTTCTTTGGCTAATTTTTTATTTAAAATTATCCTAAAGATTTTGGCTGACAGGTTGGGTTTTATAGCTTCTCGTATTATCTCTCCGCAACAGACAGCCTTTCCGAAGGATCGTCACATTTCAGATTGTATTGGCCTTGTTTCTGAAGGTTTTAATTTATTAGATCGGAAGATCAGAGGTGGTAATGTTGGGATCAAAGTTGATTTTGCTAAAGCTTTTGATACTTTAAATTAGAGCTTTCTCTCTCAGGTCCTTACTCGCTTTGGCTTTTCTTCAGATTTCTTGAATTTTATTCATACCATTCTTGAATCAGCTCGGCTTTCAGTGCTCGTCAATGGGTCTCCTCATGGATTTTTCTCATGCTCTCGTGGGGTTAGGCAAAGAGATCCTCTTTCTCCCTTATTATTTTGTCTTGCTGAATAAGCTCTTAGTCGAGGTTTGACATCTCTCTATGCATCTAGGCGTGTAAAGCCTATTTCTTTGCCTCACGGGTGCTTTCTATCACATGTTCTCTATGCCGATTATTTATTTATATATTGTAGAGGAGATGCTGCCTCTCTAAAAAACCTGCGTTTATTTCTTGAGGATTACGGTGTGGCTTCAGGTCAGATAGTGAACAAAGACAAGAGCACATTTTATATGGGAGAGTCATACTCATATCATCGTAAACGTGTGCACCGCTTATTGGGATATAAATCCGGTGTGGTTCCGTTTACATACTTGGGAGTTCCCATTTTTAAAGGTAAGCCTCGATGCCAACATCTTCAAGCAATCGCTGATAAAGCCAAGACTAGATTAACTAGTTGGAAATGAAATCTTCTTTCTATGGCGGGTAGGGTTCAGCTTGTCAAAGATATTTTTCAAAGTATGCTTCTACATTGCTTCTCTGTTTATCTATGGCCTAGTTCTTTATTGAAGCAATTTGCAGTTTGTGCACGGAATTTTATTTGATCTGGCATGTCACTCCAGTGTCGAAAATTCAGCGGGTTCTGCGTCTGGTTATTTGGCACCCTCCTCTTTTTCCTTGGTTAAAACTTAATACTGATGGTCTTGCTAAAGGGAATCCTGGCCCTGCTGCTTGTGGTGGTGTTTTCAGGGATAAGTTTGAGAATTTTATTGGAGGCTATTGTCAAGGACTAAATCATCAATGTGTTTTTTTTCTGAGTTAATGACGGTCATTATTGGTGTTGAATTGACTTATCAATTGGGGTGGCATTATATTTGGCTGGAGAGTGACTCCACCAGTGTACTGGCTTGTCTCTCTTCCTTTTCTTTTAATCCACCATGGCCACTACGGATACTATTGATTAATTGCCTTGAACGAATTCGTGCCACGAACTTTTTATATTCTCATATTCTTCGGAGGGTAACACAGTAGCTGACAAAATAACGAGCTTTGGTTTGACATCATCATTTTTAGTTTGGTATGATTCTCCCCCATCTGCACTTCTCTCACTTCTGTCTATGGATGCGAAGGGTTTTGCATATCATAGGGAATGCTAACATGTATGGGGCTGTTGCATGTTGCCGTATATTTTTTTGTATAAGAGGTAGGTGCATCATATTCTCTTTTTATTTATTTCATTTAGGTCATGAGGACGGTTTTGGTCTAGTCTCCATCCTCCTATTTGTATTTTAAAAAAAAAAGAACTCAACTTGAAGAGCCTAGCATATAGATAAAAATACAGTAATGCTCTGCTAAAAGGATGAGAGAACTGAAGAATGATCAAGTTTGAGGAGTGACTAGTGTTGAGCTGCGAAAGTTCACAAATTTTACTGGAGTTCCACTATTTGCCAAAATAAATCAGTGCATTCAGTGTTTGTTTGCTCTGCTTGCCAATATACACCACAACATATAACGTTTGATTTGAGTCCAGTTAGTGGTTGATTTCTTCAACGTTCAATTATATATGATCTAACAAAGATTTGGTTCTGATTTATATTCTGGGAACCTCCTCCAATGTTTTAAGTTCATGGTTTTTAGTAACATCGCTTGAACACTCTGGTTTGCAAGATGGTGATTGATATTGCGAGTTTGCGACTCATAAAACCACTGAATTGACACCAATAGATAGCAAGATAAACTCAACCTAGTGTTCAGACAATCGCCTGCAAACTAGACTACAAGAACAAAGACATGAAACATAATTCAACTGCCCAAGATGAGCCAAGTAATGCTTTACTAGTGCACAGATAGTCAAACAAGTGACAGACAGAAGGAAACTAACATATTAAACCCAAAATTTAAGCTTTTACATCACTAAAATTCCAAATAGCTTCCAACTTGCTTCATCGCCAACTGACATCCTTGCTAAGAGTTCAATCAGATTAGCTCAGTCCGTGTGGCAGCAGCTGAAGCAATCAACATATTCAATTAAAGACTAACCAACAAAAAAATTCATCCATACTCATCCTGTAGCCTCTTTAGCACTATCATCAGGGACTGAAGAAGTAACGGAATCCACTTTCTTCCCATCATTCCCAGCAATGGGAGGAAACTTCTTCTTACCCTTCGGCTTCTTCCACTGCTTTCTATTTACAGATCCTCGTTTCTCTCCAATCCCCGTTGATGATGGTGTAACCTCTTCACCATCATCATGAGGGACACATGAAGCATCAAGTTCATCAGGCACCAAACCAAGACTCTCCTCCATGTTTTTCCAAGCATTCAAAACATTAGGAGGAAACTTCTTCTTCACTGTCCGAATCAACCCCTTGGCCTCCTTCCTCATATTTTTCTTCATCAATCCTTCCGCCAAAAACCTCAAAGTACTAAAATCCGGAATCTTATGCATCTCAACACTCTTCTTGAAAACCCTGTACGCCCTCTCAAAGCACTCATTCTTACAAAGATGAAACACCAAAGTCCTAAAAGTCGCGGCATTAGCATTAAGCTTATTCGCCTCCAACCCCTTGTAAACCTTCTCCGCCTCCTCCATCATCCCATACCTACAATAACAAGTCATCAAGTAAGTATAGCTAATCGCATCCGGCTTCAACCCTGCACCACTCATCTCATCAATCAAAGCCTTCACATCTTCAGGACTCCCATTAACATGAGCATACATAATCTTCACATTATACGCTGCAACATCAACCTTACAACCCTTCTCCACCATCTCATCCCACAGCTTCTCCGCCTCTTCCTTATTCCCCTTCTTATACAAAGCATTGAAAATAGTCGTAAACGCCACCGCAGTCACCTCAACTCCCTTCTCCTCCATCACCCTAACCGTCTCAATCGCCTCCTCAGGCTTCCCAGCCTCGCAAAACGACTTGATCAGAATCCCATACGATACTTTATCAGGTGAGACATTATACGTGGTGGGGATTTCATTGAAATACTGCGGAACTCTATCAAAGTGTTTAGAAAGATTGCAAGCAGTAAGCAAGGAATTGAAAGAGATAGATGATCGCGGAGTACCGAGCTGGTCCATTTGCTCATAGGTCTTGAGAGCGTGGTCGAACATCCCAGCTCGGCCGTAGGATCGGATAAGGGTGGAGAGGTAGGGCTCTTGTGTGATCTTGGGGTCGTTTTTGTGGGACTCGATGAAGGATTCGATGTCGGCGAAGCGGTGAGACTTGGCCAGGCGGCGGACGGCGAGGTCTTGAGTGAAGCGAGAGGAGGTGGGGGAGGAGTAGCGGTCGGAGACGGAGGAGTAGATTTCGAGGGCTTTGTCGGGGTCGTGTTCGGAGCGGAGCTTGGACTTGGCTTTGGAAATTGAGATGGAGGATTGGGCGGCGGTGGTGGAGAGGCGGCGGATTGGAACGGAGGAGGACATTTCTGAAGGGTTTTGGAGTTTCGGGGTTTTAGGGGAGTTTTGGGATTTCTCATTTACTTGCGGGTTTTGCTTCTATCCGTGTATGTCATTCTAGGTCAACTTTTTTTTTTCCTTTTTTTTAATCTTTTTTGTTAATAACTCATTCATACACTTTTACTTGCATATATGTACGTTAGGTTTAAACTCGTGATCTAAAAATTATCAGTTAAACACTTTAATCAACTAAGTCACGACTCACAGACAATATTAATTTCTTTTTCAAGACCACAAAAATTATATAATTTTTCTAATTATATATTTTGTTATTTTGGTCGTTTAATTATGTATTTTGTTAAGTTCTAATATATCCTACATGTCTTCAGTCTTTTCATCCAAAATTATCTACATCAAGTGAAACGTAAAAAAAGAAAATTCTGGAATCCTCAGTTCTTTTGCTACCGTAGAGTTTACAGTATTTTCGTTGTTAAGTGAAAATTATACATGGTTTATGGACTTAGTTATGCTCAATCACTCATTGATCTAAATATAAAAAATCAAGGTGTTATGCTCAATCACCCTATTGTGTGGTCAATCAATCGATAATGGTTGAATTGATCAAAGAAAATATGTGCGAGAAGATAGAGAGAAGAATCATCATTATATTCATTAACATGAGACCCCTTATATAGGGTATTACAGAGTACTAAGATAGTATTAGAAATGAATATATAGTCAAATTATATGTACATAATCTAACGACATTAGGCAAAAACACACATAACAGAATATCGTAGAACACTTCCCTTTGTGTCTCGTGCCTCCATGACGATGGTGCTTCAGATGTTGTCTCGTCAAAATCTCGTCAAGTAACAAAAACTCTGTGGGAGAAAACTAAACCTTGATCATAGGAGAAAAGAGTACAACGTACCAACTGCTTTATTGAGAATTTGATCATTCTTAAAAGAATTTTGTTTTAGGTGAACATTCACTAGGGTGGAATTACACTAACCTGAAACAACACTTGAAGCTTCAATGTAGAAAAGGGACTGAGCCGGGTCAGATGAGTCAGACCAGGTTTGGTTAGGTCAGGTTTTTCCAGTTGGACCTGTTGACTGGGTCAAATAGTCTGGGTGAATTGCGCAGATTAGGAAACGTAACGGAGGACGCTGGAAGGACTGGGAAGCGATCTGGGCTCGGGGTCAACGATCTGGGCTCAGGGTCAGCGATCTAGGCTCGGATCCAACGGAGGACTGGACTCGTCGGCGGCTTTGGTAGTCTACGCTTGTGGTGGTGATGATGCTCCAAGAAGAGACTGAGGACGAAAATAATGGAGGGCTCTGAGTTCTCTACCCTTCTCTTCCAAGAAGACGAGACTTCCTTAATCAATCAAGTGGAAGATGATGCTCCAGACAAAAAAACAATCCCACAAACAAGTCTGCTCCACACAAAAATAATTCGCTTGTTCAAGGGACTGGCCAATCAAATTGATACAAGAGAAACCGAGAAAACCCTAACAAATGTGTTATATATCGATTCTCCAAAGACTGAAGAATCAAAAATAAGAGACAATATATCAATTTGTCATGACAAAGAATGAAAATAAAAAAAGACAGAGATAAAGTCCTTTTGAATCTTTGCTCTGATACCAACCACTACCAGAATAAGTATCATAGCCGACGAAAAAAAAATTAACAGGCCGACGAAATTTTTTTTCGTCGGCTAAAGTCTATTTTAACCGACGAAAAAAACTTTCGTCGGCTAAAAGTCCACTTTAGCCGACGAAATGTTGTGTCGTCGGCTAAAATAGTTATTTTCGTCGGCTATAGTCTGTGAACTATAGCCGACGAAATTTTAAAACTTTAGCCGACGATATATATAATTTCGTCGGCTAAAATGCTTTATATTTCCAGATCTAGACAGTAGCTGATTTGAAAGAAAAAACGGGAGAAAAAGTTTTGGGGTTGGCGAAATTGTTGGGTGTTGTCGAAATCTGTCCGAAATTAGTTTGTGGCGCTATATATAGGTACGTATATGTATATATCTTGTTTTTGAGTTGATTTAAGAGTTTTATTTTCGTTATGCACATTGATTTTGAGTTTTAATTAGAGTTGATTATATTGTGTTTTGAGTGTGATTGAGTTGATCGATTTGAGTTTTATAATATATATGAAGTTGTTGTTATATATATATATTAATTTGATTATATTAATTAGTAATTAATATATATATGCATGTATATATATATATATATATATTAATTGTACGTTAACTGCAGATATAATATAAATTGAATGATTCGTAAATTTAATTAATTAGCGTTTATACATATATATTATGTTATTTTCTCAGGATATGGATAAGAGTTGGATTTCGCTTCCAAAATGGGACAAAAGATATGCTAAAGGAGTTGTTAGTTTTATTGAATATGTGATCAATAATGCTAAAGGGAATATAATTTTCTATTGTCCGTGCACTAAATGTCAGTGTCGCAGCGATATGTATCAATTTCCAATTGACAAGGTTTGGCAGCACCTTAAAATTAATGGGTTTTGGGAGAAGTACACATGTTGGATATATCACGGTGAAACATCATCAAGGGGTCCGCATGATCATGGGCAATTTTCTGAGACGGGCAGTACATCCAACGATCCAACAACGGCCTTCATCAACGATATGTTTCCTTATGAGAGGGCTGTATGCTCTGAAGGACCGTATATGTCTGAGCCGGTGCAGCCCTTCCCTAGAGTTGTCAACACTGCTGGTATTGACAGGTACAACAAACTACTTGCTTTCCAACAGACCCCTGTGTACCCCGGTTGTCAGAAAACGGTTCTTGAAAGTGTGATGGACGTTATGAAGATTAAAGTTGAGACAAAATCGACTGTGAAGGCTGTTGATGAGTATCTACAATACACTGCTTCGATGCTGCCTCACGGTCATCGTCTTCCTACCACTCATCATAAGGTCCGATGTATACTGAAAGATCTTGGGCTTTCCTACATCAAGATCCATGCATGCAGATATGATTGTGTTCTCTTCTGGGGTAAAGATCCAGAAGGGAATGACCTTGGTGACCTTGACACATGTCCAGTATGTCAGAGTGACAGGTATAAGTTGACTCCTGCAGGCAATAGGAAACCTATGAAGGTACTTCGGTATTTCCCGTTGAGGGATAGGCTGGAACGGTTGTACATGTCATCACACACGGCCAAATCTATGAAATGGCACGCTGATAGGGAATTGCAAGGTGAAGATACCCTTATACACCCTGCTGACGGGGAGGCCTGGAAGCATATAGACAGGGAGTTTCCTCATTTTGCGTCTGAGGTCCGAAATGTGAGGCTCGGGCTCTCATCCGACGGGTTCAATCCTTTTGGCAACATGAGTCTTCAATACAGTGTATGGCCGGTGATTTTGGTACCATACAATCTTCCTCCATGGATGTGCATGAAGAAGGAATACAATATGTTGAGTTTGTTGATTCCGGGACCCGGTTATCCAGGGAAGTGTCTCGATGTGTATTTGAGACCCTTGATTGAAGAGCTTAAGTTTTTTTGGGACGTTGGTCATCCCACTTATGATAAGTTCATGCACGAGATGTTCCAGATGCATGCTATGGTTGTTGGTACCATTAGTGATTTTCCTGCTCGTGGGATGTTGTCGGGCAACGTTGTTAAGGGATACAAGGCTTGTCCAGAGTGCCTAAGTGATGAGGGGAGTAGTAGTCATTGCAACAAGATATGTAGATTGGGTCACCGTACTCTCCTTCCGTATGATCACGAATGACGGTTCGATGACAAGGCATTTGATGGGACTGTAGAACTTGGTGTGCCTCCTAGAAGATGGACAGGGGAAGAAATATTAGCAGTGCTTAATGAGTATGATTTTGGGCAGCTCAGTAATCATCCCAATATAGTGGCGGCAATACCTGACAGACCCGACAGGTATAAATTTTGGACACATAAGAGCATATTCTGGGAACTCCCATACTGGAGTAAGTTGTTGATCAGGCACTACCTAGATGTGATGCACATAGAAAAGAATGTGTGTGACAGTGTGGTGGGAACCGTGCTGAACTTGGAGGGAAAGACGAAAGACGGTCCGAAGGCACGCATTGATCTTAAAAAAATGGAGATACGAAGACATTTGTGGTTGAAAGAAGGAAAGAAAAAAATGCCTCAAGCTCCGTACACCGTGAAGCCTGAACAGAAGAACGTAATTTTCAGGTGGTTGAGTTCTGTGAAGTATCCTTCAGGCTACGCAGGAAATATAGCCCGGTGTGTAAACATTCGGGACAATAAAATGTACGGGTTAAAGAGTCATGACTGTCATATTCTGCTACAACGTCTCTTCCCTATTTTCATTCGACCTTTCCTTCCCCGTCAGGTGGTGGAGCCGTTAGTAGCGTTGTCAAGATTCTTCCAGAAGTTATGCACAAGGGAAGTGACAAAATCTGATCTCCGGGAAATGCAACAGGACATTATTTATATCATGTGTAAATTTGAGAGAATATTTCCTCCAAATTTTTTTGACATCATGCCGCACCTAATGATCCATCTTCCCGAGCAATTGTTGCTTACCGGTCCAGTACACTATACTTGGATGTATCCTATGGAAAGGTATGTTTTTTACACCTAATGTTTTTGTTGATTACATGTTCATTGTATAATCGTAACATATGACAACAAATTTATTTATTTACAGACAACTTGGAGACTACAAAGCTTATGTGGCTAACAAATCCGCGCCTGAAGGATGTATAGCAAAAGCATATATTGCGCACGAGTGAGTCACCTACATGAAGTTGTATCTAGGAGCATTGAAGGAAACTCCACAAACCATACCGGTTGATGAACCGAAGTTTAACCTTTCCATAGTCTCAAATGATGTTGAAGTTTATTGAATTTTACCATAGTCCTACAAGTTGCAACCCCATGAGCTCGTCATAGCCCATTGGTGGGTATTGATTAATTGTCAAGAAGTTGAAGACATCCATCTACACTGTCCAGACATTCAAGGTGATCTCGATTACCACAACAAGGAGTTCGCGAACTATTTTGGCGATTGGGTATGTAATTCTTTAACTCTGTTCATGGCTCATTGATTGCATAATTATTCATATTTACAATACATTGAATCTTTGGTTGCAGATGAACCATATTCAATTTGATGGTCACCCAAATTGGTCTCACGAACTAAGACTTCTAGCTATGAAGCCGATAATGTCAAGAGTTTACCCGATGTGCAAGGTCAATGGCGTGCAATTTATATGTGAAATGAGAGACAACAGACGAAGAACACAGAATTCTGGGGTTATGGCGCATGGTGGCCGGAATGGAGTTGATTATTATGGTGTTCTTGATTCAGTGGTGGAACTCGTTTGTGGGCAAGGCATGACCGTGCACCTGTTCAAGTGTAGATGGTTTGATACTAGAAGCTCGCATAGCATGAAGATTGATCAGTACGGGATTTTATCGGTGAACACTGGTACAAGCTGTTACGAAGATGACCCGTTTGTTTTTGCGACATCGGTGAAACAAGTGTTTTATCTTGATGACCTTGTTAAGGGTGACGCGTGGAAAGTAGTCAATCTTGTGCACCCTCGAAACATTTATCGGGCGGCTACACTTGGAGAGGCCGAAGACGAGGAAGAAAATGTTGCGTATCAAGAACACAGTGCAATAGGTATTCCTGACTCCTCTACAATTCACCTGTGGCCTCCGACTCAGCCGGAGGTGTTTGCACCACGTATGCCTGAGATACATAGGGCACCGGCACCGGGCCCTACTGCATCGGAGGGTGGGTCTTCCGGGGTACAGATGCCGCCGCCTCTTCTCTTCCTTCCGCGCTTCATACCGGCAATACCTGCAGTCGATGACTCAAGGGCGCCGATTTATCCACTACCCCCGCAGGTGACCCCATCAGCGGTGTATCTGTTCGTGCCGTTTGCTACAGAGTTAATTTCTGCGACGGTATCATCGTCGGCGACAGAGTCGGAGTCCGTCGCATCCGCCCCAACGCCCTCAGGTAATGATTATATAAGTAATTTGTTATGTTATAATGTTATAATAAAATTAATTTACTAATCATCAATTTATGATAGGCACCGTTGGAGCCAAGCCGACAAGGAAGAAGAGAGGTCCGGTCACGGGGAAAGCTCTCGAGAAGACAGTGAGTACCTCGGGAAGGATCGTCATTGATACTGACGAGGATGAGAACGTAGTATCGGGCGCCAAGACGAGGATGTACTCTGGCCGCGTGGGAGCGCTTATTAGGGATAGAGTCCCTATGTTGTGGTCAGACTGGGGCGAGGTCCCACAGGAGGTTAAGGACATGGTCCACAACGCCATGTCGGTAAGTATAACAAAATTCATATTTAACATTATTTATTACATTGTAGATTTTTATGAACGTCTAAACTAATAAATGTTTAAATGCAGGTGTGGTTTGACGTTTCCGAGTACCTGAGGAACACCTGGGCGGACGTTGTGCACGGGGGAAGGTACGTTGCAAAGTTAAGGACAAAAGAAAATTATGTATAATTAATAATATTTATATTTTTTGGCGTATTACAGGTACAAGGAGTGGAAGAACGAGTTACGGACCCACTGGACTACGCATGGGAACGAACGTTCTGGCACCCCCCTTGAGTTCCAGTTCAGGGAGTACGAGTGGCGTTGGCTTCTGATATCGGAATTCAACAACCCACATAAACAGGTAATTAAAAATAATTATTTATTATATTGAATTATATTTAATACGTTTTAAAATATTTTACTAATTTGATTCCTTTGTAGGCCGTTTCCCGGGTGAACGCTCAAAACCGGCAACGCAACATGAGGAACCATCATGCCGGTTCTAGACCATTCGCATCGTTGATGGAGGAGGCGGCCAGGGAACATCCAGAGGTCAACCCGTACGTCTATACGTACGAGAAGGCATATCCTGACGCCCAGGAGGATATTGTAAGTCGTTTTACGTTTTAAAATTTAGTAAATTATATGTATATATATATTTTTAAATGTTAATTAATTTTTTTCCCTATCAAATTAGGCGAGGGTGAGGTAGGCTAGTGACGAGGTGATGGCTGCTATAGTCAAGGAGACATGGCCTGACACGCAAGAGGAAGACATGTCCGAAGCCATGTCCCGGATCGACAGTTCGGATCTCAGCGTTGGGGCCAGGATCATGGGCACAGCCTTCCCATCGCGAGGAAATAACTTCTACTGTCGGGGTCTTTGAAAGAAGGGCGAGGGGGTACTGAGGACCACTCCTGGGTTTCAGAAAAAATGAGCCTCGACCAGCAGCAGAACGATTCAGCTTGAGGCGGAAGTTCAGATGTTACGGGAACAGCAAGCCGCCCAAGCAGCATATACAGCCGAGAGAGAGGCCGCCCAAGCAGCATATACTGCCGCGAGAGAGGCCGCCCAAGCAGCATATACTGCCGCTCTACAGGAGTACAATGTAGCAGTCTATGCCGCCCAGTAGGCACAGCAGCAACAGATGTTCCAGTACATGCAAGATTTTTCAGCTACACAGCTTCAGGGACTTCCGCCCATGCCCACGCCTATTCTCTTACCTCAGCCGCCGCAACCTCCCCAACAACCTCATCTTGGCGCAGATATTGATTTAGACGATATCGACTTCGTTTAGTTTTTTAAGTTTATGAACAATTATTTATTTAGTTTTTTAGGTTTATGAACATATATTAATTTACTTTTTAGGTTTATGAACAATTTATGAATTGAAAATTTAATGCAAAATGTTTATGTTACTTTTGATGGTGTGTTGTTGTTGGTTATGAAATTGTTTCTGTAATTTGCAGCTTGCTTGGATGGTAATGTATAAATTTTGTTTGGGTTTCTAGTATAAAAAGTACTATAGCCGACGAAATTTACCATATTTCGTCGGCTATACGTATCATAGCCGACGAAATATGGCAAATTTCGTCGGCTTTTCTCTATTTAATTTTTAATTTTTAAAATACTTTAGCCGACGAATAAACTATATTTCGTCGGCTTTTCTCTATTTCATTTTTAATTTTTAAAAAAACTTTAGCCGACGAAATATTAATATTTCGTCGGCCAAAGTCATACGTATAAACCGACGAAATATTGATATTTCGTCGGCTAAGTGTTGGATTATAGCCGACGACGGATTTTATTTCGTCGGCTATAAGTATACCCGACGAATTATAGCCGACAACTTCTTAGCCGACGACGTGTCGTCGGCTAAGGTTATAGCCGACGAATATGGTGAACAGGCCGACGAAAAAATTTCGTCGGCTAAAGTGTTTATCCCGGTAGTGAACTCAAATATAACAATATTGAGAGAATAAATTTTCTAACATATTATTTATCTCATCATTGAGATTTATATAAGAGTTTACAAGAAATATAAATGGTAAGTGATAATTATGGCATATCAGAAATTACTCTATAACATAACTACAATATATTTGCATTCCTATTCTGACTTACGCTAACAGCCGGAACGAAATGATATTTGAACGCCAATCACGCCCGGCAAAAAATCACCCATTGTTGTTACTAAGAAGAGAGAGAGTCTATTTGTCTATAGATCTTGTTCATGGATTGACGAAATTGAAAAGAAAAAAAGAACTCTTAATATTTTCAATATTGAGAATCGAAAATGTAAGTTGGTCTCACTAGCTAGACTCAATATTTTTTGAAGAACTCAATTAATGATTGAGGAATAAATAGTTCACATTCCTGCAAATGTTTATCAACAATTCACGACACATTCAATACATACAAAACTTATTTATCAATTTTGTTGAGATATAAATCTCACATCGGGAATAAGAGACATTGTCTATGGGTTTATAAGGGCTCGGACTACTTTCTCTATTGCCAATTGGTTTTGGAGTTCAACCTCATACCATTTTATCATGGTATCAGAACGAGTTACCTATGGCTGCGTGTGATGCCCAAATGTTTTAGCAATATATGGTCCTTAAGGAAAACAGACGCGCCTTCGTCAGCCTGCAAACGAATCTTGAGCTTCTCCAATCCGATCCTGACAGTCGCCAACTCGATACCGCCAACTTGAGTCCTGAAAACCTTCATACCATGCCTAACAACCAGGGCCGACCTTAAGCTAGGGAAAGGCTGACAATGCCCGTGCATGGGGCCCACAACCAAGGAGGTCCATTTTTTCACAAAACCTATATATAATTAATAGATAATTATATTATATATGATAAAAAATAATGAAAAACTATTAAGATACCATTTGTCTTCGGTTAATATTCTTTAATTATTGTTTATTAATTATCTTTATTTACATTATTTTTTAAGAATTTTTTTCTTTTCTTGAATAAGAGAACCTTTCTTTAAGTCATTTATTATCTTCTCTAATAAATTTATTTTTTCTAATTGAGATCTCCTCCTAATTTCAGTATCTTGTCATTCTTATATCCTTAATCAAATGTTTCTTAACTTTAATCTCTTTTTTTAGAAAAAAAAAAATCTTAATAAAATGACACATGCATGAGCATTTCTTCTCCCAAATTTATGTATTTGTCGCATCCGTTACAGAGAAAAATGTTGCAACAATAAAGAGGATAGTGATCGATCGATATCCTTCACAACCGAAAATATTTGCTTTGTTATCTATAAATTGCTCAAAATTCTTCGATATTTCTTGTTATCTCTTTGTTTCTCATTCCTCTCATAATATAATTTTTCATGGAATGTTGCTCTCTCATTTTATTTTTATTCTGCCATTTGGGATGTTGTAAAGGTTTTTCAATTTTTTTTTTTGAAACAATGCATCTCATATATATGAAATTAGTAAACAAAATTTAATATGAAAGTGGTATATGAAATTGTGCTGCCTAATTGTGCCTATGCATTTTTTAGAAAATCGAAGAAAAAGTAGTTTTTTGTTAAAAAGTAATATTATGTAGGTACCTTTTTTTTTGCACCGAGCCTTAAATCATTCAGAACCGGCCCTACTGACAGCCAATTGATTGGTACCTATCTTGACCGAACCCAACTTTTGGGATTCGGCGGCTAAACCACGCCAGGCTTATCAAGCCGCCAGTTATTTGCTTCAGATCAACGACCTGACCAAGCTCTGACTGGATTCCGCAGGCCACAACACCTTACTGATCAAACCCATCTATGTCTATATCTAGGGTAGCATGACCCAACTCGTGAATTTTCTAGCCCAGGTCTCCTATATCGACTCCAACAACGTGCCCAGCCATAACGACACCCTTTTTTTGTCACACTTATAAGCATCAACTACACTGTCAGGTACAAAAATCCAAGAACTGTTCACCTGCCAACAGTTGAAGCCAAACCAAATAGCCCAACATAAACGCCATCAAATTAAAGGAAGAAGCCAAAGCCCCTTATGTGTAGGGACGAAACCAAGAATTAAAACAGAGGTGGGCTATATTTTTCACCTGCAATAGGGTTCTTGGCATCATAAGTCTTCACCTACTTGATCATTTCAACAGTCTCACATGCATGCTTGTCCTCCTAGCCCTTAACAGAAGGGAAGGCCATTGTTGTACCCTCTTGAGCGAAGTACTGACTCACCAATCATCTAATCCCAGTCTCCTCTGTTCACCAGCGCCACTGTTACAACGATCATCATATTTTGAGTTTGAGAACTGAGGGATAAGGTCTAAAGATGTTTGATAATTAATGAGTGATATTTCCAGGCTCTGATAGTTAAGGAGGACATGTTCTTTTCCAGGCTGAGCCTCTTGCTTTGGAAGAGACATTTTCTTGTCATCAGAAGTCATTGTTGCAAAGACTAGAGTGTGATTTGACAAAGTAGCATGGGGTTTTGGTGGACACAACAAAATTATAACCTAACAAAATGAAAAAAAAATACTAGAATGATGCTTTTATGTGGTGTTCGTGATATACATACCAATATATACTAAACATTTTCTGATCAAAAATTTAGGGTGTGTTGTAGCAGACCCTAGCACACCCTTGGTTCTGTGTCTGCCTGTGTGCGAGAGAACGAACAAAGCCGCTTTTCCATGATGAATTTGATTCGATTTATCTAAAAATCAAAGCCGTATTTAGAGTTTGACCTAGGCCGCAGCTTGAGCGAGAAGAAAGACGAGAGCACTTTTAGGGTTTACATTGTATAATTCAAATAAGATGAAGTCCATAAGTAGGAAATTATATGTGATTCTATAACAGAGCGCATGTGCGTTTTTGTTTTCACATTTTCATCTTTATATTTAGATTTTCTTTATTGACGTTTTCCTATTTATATTTTGTAATTCTGATCATATGTTGTGATTTGCTCTTGAATATATTTTCACATTCTCAAATAATAAAAAACATTATCTAAACTGATCGAGCAAGTTAGTTGATTCCTAACGTTCTTCACAAGTTCACATAATCACATACACGGCTTCCAAGTTCATTCGTTGAGACCATATATAAGCTTCGAGTTACTCTAGCCTCCATTTACATCTCCACCATAAAACTAAACCCTAGCTAAACGATAGACAATACAACATTACATCTTATCACAGTACAACTTTTCATTTTCATTTCGATTTCCAATTCAATTGGTGAATTTCCTCTTTGGAATGCGAGATTCCAATGCTCAAAGCCTCAAAATCTTATCCTAGAGTCCATAAAATAGGGTTCCATTTCCATAGAAGCTAGCAAAGAAGCCATCATATTATTCTAGGGTTTTTCTTCTGCAATCTGCATGAGGTCGGATCATCACACACCTGCTATCACGCACAAACAGCCACGTGCATACATTTCCACTCCCACGTGTAAACGCGCAGTAACCCAAAAGACCAAAGGTGGTAATAACAAGGTGCAGTAATTCAACGCGGTCAGGCCTAGGAAACCCAATAACGTGTCCAACACAGAGTGGTCCAGATCACAAGAAAGCCCCAAAAATCACATCAGGACAAAACTAATTTGACTTTGCTCCTCAATTTAAACCCCCCGGTCATCGACCATTAATCTTGTCCTTTTTGGTAGACCAAAGCACATTCAAACACTTCACTAAACGACAACCCACAACGACCGACATTGCCCGCCCCCATAATCTCGACACGTGGACTATGAATAGCTGCAAAGCTTGAACCAAAGTCATGGCCAACCCAGCTTAAACCCACTTAATTAAACTCGCTTAAGCTAAACTAATCACTCTTTTCTCTCTTGCTGCCTTTCAGCCCCAGACTTGGGACTTCGTCTCTCACAAGTCACAGTGTCAGACAGAAGCTTTTTATTCACAGAATCTCTCTAGCTTATAAAAACTGTCTTTTTCTTATCTCTGTTCTGTGTAGCTGAAAGCTCAATTGGGTTGTGTGTTCATGGTTCTTAGTTAGAAAAGCAGCTTCTTTCATTTGTGGCTTCATTTTTTCTGATTGTGGTCATTTTAGGAATTGGATCAGTTTTTACTGTTGGGGGGAGTTTTGAATTTTGGGGTTTCCTTTGGTTTTTTACAGTCTTGGGTTTAATCATTGCGTTTCTGGGGGTGATGGATATTTTCGTCAGAGATTTTCAGCTAGTAGGTGGGAAATAGCAACAAAAAAAAAATAAGAGGAGACCTTGACTGGTGGATGAGATAGAGATGAGCTTCTTCTTTGTAGTTTTCAGATAAAACACAAGTGTTTAGATTTTTGTTTTTTTGCTGTTGCTCTTCTTGTCCAGTAGATTGAATTCGAAAACCAAACCAAGTATCTTAGTTCTCCGATGCCGACGGACTTAGATAACTCCTCCACAGCTTCAGGGGAGGCTAGTGTTTCTTCCTCCGGTAACCAAACTGCTCCACCTCCAAAACTCACCACCAAGAAAAAGCGAAACTTGCCCGGAATGCCGGGTAATCCAAACCCCCAAATCAATTCTGTACAATATTGGTACTACTTTTTTGAGTTGTTTGGTTAATTGGGTTGTTTTGACTTTGCTGCAGATCCGGATGCAGAGGTGATTGCTCTGTCCCCGAAGACCCTTATGGCAACGAACCGATTTGTATGCGAAATTTGCAACAAAGGGTTTCAGAGAGATCAGAATCTTCAGCTCCATCGGCGTGGTCATAATCTGCCGTGGAAGTTGAGGCAGAGATCGAGCAAAGAGGTCAAGAAGAGAGTCTATGTCTGCCCTGAAGCTTCTTGTGTCCACCATGATCCTTCTAGGGCTTTGGGTGATCTGACTGGGATTAAGAAGCACTTTTGTAGAAAGCACGGTGAGAAGAAATGGAAATGCGACAAGTGCTCGAAGAAATATGCGGTTCAGTCGGATTGGAAAGCTCATTCTAAGATTTGTGGCACCAGGGAGTATAAGTGTGATTGTGGGACTTTATTTTCAAGGTAAAGTTTGAAGCTTTTATGTGGTTCAAGTTTTATGAGTTCAAGCTTGTCTTGTTGTGTTTTGGTTTTGCTGAAGATTTTGGTTTTGGTTTTTAAAGGAGGGATAGCTTCGTAACACACAGGGCTTTCTGTGATGCTTTGGCTGAGGAAAGTGCTAGAGGTCCTCCTCAGACTCAAAATGTGAAGTTGAATTCAGAATCAGACCCAAAGGTTCAAAGAGTGAATTCACCACCTCCACCACCAGCACTGGCTGCAGTTCCATCCCAACCCCCAAGTTCTACAGCTCCATCTCAGCCACCAATTCTGCCTATTCAGAGTTCAGGTAAATGCAGCCAAATTTGGAAAATTCTTCATCTTTTCAGTTTGGTCTTGTCTTGATGTGTTTTTAAGTCTAAACAACACTACACAATCCAAATCCTTGTTATCTTTATTCTGTCAGTGTGTCTCTTTTACTTATAGATCTTGGAGTCTAGTAGATTTTGTCTGTTATGAAATTTCTTGTTTACTGCACATTTTATCATACAGCATGGTAATTGATCAGAAACATACTAATAAAAATAAGAGGTTCCATTGAACTTTAGGCTTTCATACTGTTTAATCTCAATAAAGATACAAATGATCAAAAGCTAAAAAGGGAGAGAAAGTGGGTATGAGAAAAGAAACCATTATTGATCCTCCCTTTGCTTGGAAAAGTTTTTCGAAGAGAAAGGCTCAACGTAATATGGTGTATGTTTAACAGTCAAGTCACTCTTCTTTGGGTTGATCTTGTCTTCTTTAGTTGCAGTGCCAGAGTTGCCTGATAATCCCCCAGAAGACGCCCCTGCTGTGACTCAGGAGAAAGGACACTGCAGCAGCAGTAACAGCTCCAGCAGCAATGGTAGTACAAGCAGCAGTGTATTTGCAAGTTTGTTTGCTTCGTCGACAACATCTGGTGCAAGCTTGCAACCTCCTCAGCTTTCTCCATTTACTGACTTAATCCGAGCCGTAGGGCAACAGGACCAACCAACTGACCTAGTACCATCTGCTTCAATCGAGCCTATCTCTCTTGGCCTCTCTACAAGTCATGCATCTGCAATTTTCGACACTGCAGGACAGGAGCATAGGCACTATGCGCCTGCACCACAACCAGCTATGTCTGCCACTGCACTACTTCAGAAAGCTGCTCAAATGAGTGCAACGTCTAATACATCGTTGCTCTGCGGGTTTGGCATTGTGTCCTCATCTTCTCCCGCAGAACAAGAGAGCATGCAATGGAATCAACGGCGAACAGAATCAGATAATACCTCAATAGCTTCAGGGCTTGGACTTGGTCTTCCTTGTGATGGTTCTGGATGGAAGGATTTCATGATGGGAAATCCTTCGATGTTTGGTCCTAAGCAAACCACACTTGATCTTTTGGGATTGGGAATGGCCGCCGGTAATAACCCCAACGCTGGCCTGTCAGCCCTAATTACATCCATCAGCGGTGGTCTAGATGTGGCTGCTGCAGCTGCATCATTTGGAAGCGGAGAATATAGTGGCCAAGATTTGGCAAGAAACTCATGATGTGGAAAATGAAACAAGTCCTTTTCTCCATCTGACTTGAGGAATCGATGTATAATGAAGAAATATAAAATTGCTCTAATGGGTGGTAAGCATCAACAAATGCAGTTGAGTTTAATATTATTCTGCCATGGTGACCAAGGGTGAAGACGACAGTGTCTTGCTGGTGTGGACTTTGGGAAAGCTAAAATTAGATTTAACCTGGGAATTTCAGCATACTGGATGTGTAAGCTAGCAGAAATGGAAGGGCAAACATGTGTCTTTAAGGTTATTCGGTGAAGGAATGTGTACCTACTGCATTATATTCTTTAATTTTGTCAAATTTCTGAAGCCAAGCCTAGTAGCAGTAAAGGATGAGTGTGAATTTTTACCACCATGGACTTGTAAGAGCAAGTTTTACCACCATGGACTCGTAGAACAAGGCTGAGGTAGAACCTCTTAGTAGTTTGGGGATGATGTTGTAAAGTACTGTTTTAGTAGGCTAGTTTAGGACTCCTGGACTCAGCAAATTCCATCTCTTGTATGAATTTAAATATTTTCT
Source organism: Comarum palustre (assembly GCA_951800085.1). NCBI lineage: Eukaryota > Viridiplantae > Streptophyta > Magnoliopsida > Rosales > Rosaceae > Comarum > Comarum palustre. The sequence continues at coordinate 5,979,863 of OX637575.1, forward strand.
ACACTTTTTTACTAATTTATGTTCTGGACAATGGTTGGCATGCTGGTTTCTGCTTCCAGAAACAGTATGATATACTGCATGTTTGAATGCAACCGATCAGAGCCATGGTGCTGCTCTCCATAATTGACATGGTCCCTAATGGCAAAATTGGGGGAAAATTGATTGATTCTTTAATATAGTGAAAGGGTCCTCTGCAGTCTGCAGTCTATAATTGGGGATCAGATATTTTTATATCAACGAGCTCCTTAGTATTTTGTGTTGATACCATTGCTTATAATATCAGTTACTTTGTCAACCACATCCTTTGCGTGTATGGATTTGTTTTACCAAAAAAAAATATGGATTTGAAAAATCATGTGTTGTCAACCATATAAGCTTATTGGTTTCCGTCAAAAAATTAAAAAAATAATTTTTTTTAAATAGTCTTAATCAAGACCATTTTATCATTTTGTAAAGAAATGAGTGACTTTTTTTTATCATTTGAAACAATTGATGATTTTTTATCATTTTGACAAACAAAATGTACTTTTTTGTTATTTACCCTAAAATAAATCCTCTCAAGATTACCTGTGATCATTATAGATTTGTAATCTCATTGCTTCATCATGAGGTATATTCGAGTTGGAATTTATCTTTCTGCATGAAGGCTAACATCATACCTAGATCACTTCTGGCCTAGCCGAGTAGCCGTCGTGATAGCTTATTACCCAAAAAAGTCCACCACCTGGCCGTGGGGTTATTCGATCTGTGGATGTTGTGGGATCTAGCAACGGCCACAAAAAAATATGGACGTCTTATAGAATACTTTTAAATATATTTTTTTTTGTAGGTGAAGGTTAAATATTCTGTATAAATATAGGTGATATTATATTTTTATTAAATCTATTATTGTATCTGTATATATACCTCCATTGGAGAATAATAATATTGTTTGAAAACCATTATCAAACCATTCTTTTCTACTTGGTATCATAGCAGGTTCAATCCTGCATCTGAAAACCACAAATCCGCTGCATTGTTACTGAATCAAATACCATACCAAATCTTTGAATCTCAAATCAACAAATCCCAAACCCCGAATTCTAAAACTCAAATTTTGTATTTGTATTCTGCTGCGTACCACCATAATCACCACCAAAACCAAATCACCACCTGAATTTCTCAAATACCGAATCCCAAATTCCAAACACAAATCCAAATTTCGTATTCAAATTCCGCTGCGTACCATAATCATACCAAAATCCCAAATCCCAAATTTCAACTCTCCAATTTCAAATCCCAAATTTCAAATTTCAAATCCAACAAATTGAATTTATTTTTCATGGCATATCAAATCAAGAATCACACTATCATTCCACCATATCACAAACCAAATTCATATGCAAACTTAAGCACCAACTTCTCAGATTAAAGTTCTTTTTCAGCTTCCAAACAACAATGTCGATTGTAATGCTGACGGGTTTCAAGTTCCATCCAAAGGAATACGAGTTGGTAAACTATTACCTGTATATCAAGGTGAACAGGGATGAGTCTGTATCACCATACCTAAAGTTTCCGGAGGTTGACATCTATGGCGAAGAGCCATGGGAAATTTGGGAGAGAATCAAGGCAAGACGAAGAATCCTTGTATTTCTTTGTGATCCCCAAGAAGTTGAACCCCAAAGGTAAGCAAATTGATCGTAGGACAAACTCCAGATTGGGGACATGGAGTGAGGGTGAAAGATCTAGATAAGTTGATGATGAGAATGGGAACCCAATTGGAACAAAGAGGAAGTTCCGGTATGAGAGTGACCATTCTTCGCACCACGCTGCTTGGCAATTGGAAGAGTATAGCAATAGTTTTTTCTCCCTATTGGGTTATTTGTCATCTTAGAAAGAACAAACACTCACCTGAATCAAAGAAGGATGATCTACCAAGACTGAAGATAAGAAAGAATATGAGATACAAGCCTCAGCTTCTTCAGAAGAAGAGGAAGGCAAACTGACTTCTTCTCCAACTGAGACAGAAGATAAGAAAGAAGATGAGAACAAATTGACATCTTCACCAACCGAGACAGAAGATAAGAAAGAAGATGAGATCATCGAAATTCAATCACCCACCTCGTTAAACTCAACAAAGCCTCTTTTTCTACAACAAAGGAGCAGGGGAAGCAGAAACCGCCTTCTTCAACTACAGAGGACCCATCAACCTCAAACAAGGTGACTAAACACAGCTGGTTATCCCCAAAGAATATCCTTCCACCAAAAAGACAAGAAGTTGTAGCATCAAAAGGACACGACGAGAAACTGCCCACTTCTGTACTAGAGGAGAAACTGCCTGGTTTATCACCATAAACACGCAAGTTCTTGGTAATCCGGATCAGTGTGCCTGGTGCAGTCGTTAACATTGCATATGCCAGAGCTAACTTCTCACTGTGTTCAGAAAGAACATCTCCTTTCTCCTCATCATCAACGTCAAGAAGTGCAAAGCTTATCTCAGGGACATACCCCATGCCCTTGATCCGCTGTATCAAATCTCCAAGGATCTGATATTTTGCTTTATTGTGGATTAGTCCTATCACCCACAAAGAAGGTTGTTGTGCCTTTCTTTCCTTGCACCCAACTGCAACCCGGCCTCTTCTGGATTCCTGCATGTTTCATTAACAATCTAATCCTGGAAACATATTTACAACGCTTGGCATTCGCGTATATGTTTGAGAGCAATGTATACGAACCATCATTCTCCGAGACTAACGTTGCTAACCGATCTGCAGCATATTCCCAAGCTCAACATTGCCATGGATCCTGCATGCACTGAGCAAGGCCACCCATACAATTGGGGTCGGTTCCATAGGCATGTTTTTGATCAGGTTCATAGCATCATCAAAGCGACCAGCACGCCCCAAGAGGTTAGCCATGCAAGCATAATGCTCTGGCCCATGAACAACCCCAGAGTTCTTGTTCATGCCACTGAATTATCTCATTCCCTCAACCATTCCAGAAAAGCTGCAAGCATAGAGAACAACAAGAAATGTTACAGCATCAGGCACCAGACTCAATCTCTGCATCTCATCAAAAATTTGTAGAGCTTCTTCACCACGACCATGCATCCCATATCCTGTCATTAGTTAAGTCCACGAAACTTCATTCCAATTCTCCAGGTTATCAAACACAACTCTAGCATTATCAACGTCTGTTATTGAGATTGTTCATAATCTTGTTCAACATGATCGAACGAATCATGTGGAAGTAGACCATCATTTCATTAAAGAGAACTTGGACAGGAGAATCATTCGTTTCCCTTTTGTGTATACTGAAGACCAATTAGCAGATGTTCTTACGAAATGAGTGTCAAGGAAAGTATTTGACAATTAGGTAGGCAAGTTGGGCATGATCGATATCTATGCACCAACTTGAGGGGGAGTGTAGAATATTCTCAAATATATACTTTGATTATAGATAGAGATTAAATATTCTGTATAGATATAGGAGATATTGTTTTCCTATTAAATTCATGATTATATCTGTATATATACCTCCATTGTAGAATAATAATATTGTTTGAAAACTATTATCAAACCGTTCTTTTCTACTCGTCTTCGTGAACACTGATACAATCTGCCGGTTTTGAGTTCATTCAAGAAATCAAGGATTACAAACTGGTGAGCATTCAAACAGGTCGTGACGTTCTTAAATCCCAAGTCTTCTCAGGAAGTTCACTTTCCATTACGTGGAGTTGACGATCATAACGCAATTCGTTCTCTGAGGTGGTGTATTCTCAGGTGTGGACAAGAAATGGTTCATCTTCAAGAGAAGAAGAGAACGAAGGAAAGGTTTAAGAATCTTTCAAAATATCCAAGAATTACAGAGACATCTTGTCTTGCAGTGTTTATAGTTACCGAAGTACATCACTGGCATCTTGAATTCAGATATTTGAATATGAAGGATTAGTGACTGATGATCGATGTAACTGTCATCAAAATTTCAACAGGCACTTTCAAAGAACTAGATTCTGAAAGCCCAAAAATACAAGAACCAATACAAAACGAAAGCCCAATTCACAATTCATGCGGGTTGGCGGAGTCGGGTTGGGCCATGGCGGTTGGAGTGGCGTACGTTAGCGGGTCAGGGGACCCACTATTTAAAAAAAGTGAAAAAGAAGTAATAATTCCTCCAGCCTGAGATAGGGCTTGGCGGTCCAGGTGGCCGGGTCTTTGTGGGCAGTAGGGTCCACCGTTTTTAAAGAAAAAAAATCTAAAAACTGGTTTAGTTCGACCGTTCTTCTTCTGAATTGTTGATCGAATTTAGAGTGTGTGGGGATGTGGCACAAATGAAAGCGATGAGTTTTGTTAATTCTGTAAGGCCGTATAATCATTCGAGAGAGTACCTCTTTCCATAATTGCCATGTTGATTAAAGAGACAAACCACTCTAAATCAGAAACGGGAGAATACTCATTTATTTGCATTATATAGTTTTACAAAAATAACTGAAAATAAAGCAGCCCACACTTTGCACTACTCTAGTGCATGGTACACGATTACGGAAAAATCGGCTCTACATATCGACATGTCATGGTGATCACTCTCCTAATCACTCACTCTCCTCTCTGCTGGTCCCCACGTCCTTATTCTATTATCAGAAATCAATCGCATGCTATACATATTTGCAGGGACGGAGCCAGCAATTAAAAGTGACGGGGACCAACAAATAAATAATAAAATGTAAAATCAAATTCAATGAAGCAATTTATGTAATTAAATAAAGAGTATAAACTACTTATACATCAAAATGGGGCTACTCGCTTTTGCATATCGCCAAAGTACATAATCAAACTTTTCGACGATTTCTTTTTCTAAGTACATAATCAAAGAGTCTATAAGAAAATCATCCTCCATTCTATTGCAAGGCCTAGTTTTTACTATTTTCATAACTGAGAATGCTCTTTGTAGTTGCAGTTGAGACTGGAAGTGTAAGCAAAAGAACAACCAGCCTATATACTAGTTGGTACGTCATTGATCGTTTAGTCTTCACCAACCATTGAGCCATCTCAGAAATAGTTAAAAAAGCTTTGAATTCCGAAAGTAGAATCACATCATTGTAAAAATGTTGAAGTTGTATTTTCATACGTATCTTCTCATGATCTTTAAAGTCTTGTGGATAGAATTCATGTAATAATTCATGAAGATCATCAATTTTAAAAGACTTGCAAATTTCATGGGGATCTAAAGATGAACAGAGGACAAGCAACTTCACCACATTCTCATTGAATCGGCTATTTAGCTCTTGCAACTGAGAGTCAATTGTAGCATAAAAAATATCAACCTGTAATGCGCAAAGTTCAAATTAATAATTAAGAAGATCGACATGAGATAAATAAACAATTCTCTATATCAAAATAAATAAATAAAATCAACCATTACCTGGTAATGTTGCTTAATAGTAAAACTATCTTGTTGATCACGAGCTCGACCTTGTCTTCCAACATAACGAGCATTCATATTAGGTACTTTTATGTTGCGTGCCTCACAAAAAGAACTCATCTTAGTAAGTAAATGATCACATCCATTGTCTTTTAATTTTTGTGTAAGTGCTTTAGTAGAACCAATAAGACTCATGGTATGCAAAATATCTTGAGATTTGCATTGTAAAACCTGACATAAATCATCAATGATCCCCATGATTTCTCCCATGAGATGCAGAATGAAAACAAATTCAAACGAAGTCATTCCCTCGTAAGCCGCATCTGCATCTCCTATCTGTACATAAGTATCTCCATCATCCATAATGTTCAGCAATACTTGGCATGTTGCACTAAACTTGTCTATCAAGCTTGAAACAGACCTGAAATGCGAACCCCAACGGGTATCTCAATCTCGTTGTAAACTGCCAATCTGGTTAAGTCCTCTTCCAGTCTCCGACTCATCAATAGAAACCAAATATTCAATTTCCTCAGCTTGAGCTTTTCTAAATTCATCATTATGCTTACTTGAAGCACAAATAATATTAACAACAGTTGTTAGCTTATTGAAAAAGTGGTAAACATAAACAACTTCTCTTGATGATGTAACTAAAGCTAATTGTAACCAATGGGCTAAGCAATGAATATAGTAAGCATATGGATAATCTTACAAAACCAGAGTTTCTAATCCATTCCATCGACCTCTCATATTGCTTGCACCATCATATCCTTGCCCTCTAATATTCTGAATATCAAGGTCATGATGTGACAATGTAGAATATATACCCTTCTGTAAGGTTAATGCAGTTGTGTCAGACACATGAACAAGACCAAAAAAGCGCTCTTGAATAAGACCATCTTCGTCAACAAATCGTAACACTATAGCCATTTGCTCTCTTTTTGACTCATCGCGAGATTCATCAACAATTATACAAATTTTTCTATCCCCAATTTCATCGTGAATTGTCTTCTTTGTTCTATTTGAAGAAACTTGTAGAATTTGCTTCTGAACTTGTGGAGATGTGTATGAGGCATTTTTGGGGGCTTTGCCCAATATAACCTCAGCAACTTTTTCATTGCATAAACCTAATAATTTCAGCAAAGCCTTAAAATTTCCAGGACTAATGGAGGTCGGACTTTCATCATTACCTCTAAATGCCAATCCTTGAAATGCTAGCCATCTAACTGCTTCAATTGAGGTTTTAACTCGCAACCTATTTTCTACAATTTGTGAGCACTGTAAGTTTCTATTACCCTTTGGATATGCTGAGATTGATTAATCAAATCCAAGCAAGATATCTCTGTAACTTTTTGTTTAGAATTAGGGTTAATCCCCTCATGATTAAGAAAAGCACAACCTTTTCCATCTCTAACTTTCTTCCAGTTACGAAATCCAACAACAGTGAAAGCTGTGTCCTTGATGCCTAGATGGCTTATAAAAAAGAAAACAAGGTAAACAAAAAGCTGTATCTTTCTCCTCATAATATTATAACTATGAAGGAAATAGAGTGTACCAGGTTGGTTGAATGCTACGGAGATGACTTTCTGATCCTGATTGAGGATATTTTTTAAGCCAAGATTGATTTGATCCAAGCTTGATGTACAATCGGCGAACTGCATCTTGCTTATTAATCAGGTACTCCCATATTTTTCGACACCGTCCTGGATCAAGTTCTAAAGTTACAATGTTAATTTCATCATCATTAGAATTTATTCACGCTGACTTGGGATGAGGATTTTCGAGAACCTCTGTTTGAGTAACGATGAAGGCATCGATGTATGACCTTCAGCTTCAGATTGTTCAGTACTTTTTCTTTTGAAAAATCCATGGATTGAGGACTGCTTGCTCATATTGTCTGCGCAACAGGTGAAAACCCTAAGGTATAGGCAATAGTATGAACAGTCATAATTTTTTTGACTATTCCTATTAGCTATTAATCTTGTCAGTTACTTCCTTAAAAAAATTAATATTCTTTTCTCAAAAAAGCCTTTTAGATTAGTAAATATAAATATATATTATATTAGTGAGCCACTATCTATAATATTAATATGGGTGCCACTAGCATTTAGATAACTAGGTATAACTCAATTATTGATTTAGAAGAACTGAATTATCATCCTTTTATTGATAGATTGAAGTCCATTTATATAGGAAAATATATGGGTCACTTGGGCTATTACATGGGTCAATGGGCTTATTACATGGATATGTGTAAAACCCTATTACAACATAGATTACTACATAAAGTCCGTATACAAGGCATGGACCAAGACACACATATATATCAAATATCTTATAACACTCCCCCTTGTGTCGCGTATCTTCATATTGGTATGGTGCTTACGGTGTTGTCACATCAAAAACTTTGTCAAGTAACAAAAACCCTGTGGGAAAACTAAACCTTGGTCGAAGGAAAAAGAGTATAACGCACCAACTATTCCATTGAGAACTTGTCATGTGATGCTCCCCTTGATGTGTGCTTCAATCGAATTTTCCTGATGAATTGTGCATTCCAACATGTATCTCAAGAGTAGATGTGAACCAAGACTTGAACAAGTCTGTCATGATCAACCACAAATGGGGATCAATGGTCTTAGCGGTGCATGCAATGTTACCTCATTAAAAACCTTGTCAAGCAAAAACCTAATGGGAAAAAAAACTTAAACTAAGGGAAAGAGAGTGCAGCATGGTCGACACAAGCAACCACACCCTTCACATTTGATGACATGTATAGGCTAGACTTTCTTTCAAATCTGTATCTCTCCTTGATCTTAAGATCACTCATAGGGCGTTTCCGGATCCTTAGTGACCACGGAGCTTGTTTTGACAACCTGACATATGTATGATCTTTTACATGTCTCAAATGTGGCATTACTCAGCGCTCATCAGCTGTATGCACAGCGCACAGCAGCTAGGTGCACAGGTGCACGTATAGTGTCTAGCAGCAGTGCACAGACAGCGCTCAGGCAGCGTGTAATATGTTCGGCAACTCGGTCACTAACTGACCAGTGCCTAGATCATGATTCCGCTTTCGATGCATCTTGATTCATGCATGGCTAGCAATGACATAGACAACCACCTTTCTCTCATGCCATAGAGATTGAATATGCTAGATACTCTTAGAGTATTTGAGTGATGTCTTTTGCCATATCATTAGCATTGCGTGGCGCAAAGCTACTTAGCTTTATAATGAATGAAGGAGAGGTCAAGTCTTTCTTTTGATTAAACGGATCACTCTCTCTTGGAGTAAAGACTTTGACTAATCATTGGAGTATATGAAGGTTCCACTCTTCTTCAGAGGACCTAAGCCGATTGATGGAAATATATCATCAATACACAATCATCGACTCACTACGATACTGTGCCTTTCCCAAGATCTTTTTAATTCTAACATCGGATGTTCAATACATGATGTTGGCATCCTTTTACCATGAAGAGTCCATGTATATCCGGAATCACGCAAGGGCATTTTTCATCATATCCCTTCTAAATCAAGAAGTTACTATCCATTCCAAATTTAGGGGTTACTCAGTATGTGTTCCAACCTCTCTTGCAAACACACGCTCCTGTGGTGGAGAGTCACTTAGTTTGGACAGATGAAGTCTCTTGAGGACCTTCATGCATATCTCTGATCTTATAGAGATGTTTCTATGACCACATTCATAAGCTGCATGTTCAGTTATTCGGAAACTACTAAACAGACAAAGTAGTGGAGTGCTATGACACCCATTAAAAGAGCATATCTCATCGTACACGATTCCAGTGCGTGTTAGTGGAAAACCTTGAGCCATAAGGTGTGTCAAAGCTCTCTTTCTCACTACGCTATCCAACAAAGACATATATGATAGGGTTTACACTTGCGGTGTTGGCATCACCTACCCAAGGACATATCTCTTTGTTCTAGATCGTATCTTTCCATTAGGCCAATCAACTCTGTATCATCAACAAAGTGTGGTTCGACAAACTCATCATTTCACGTCCTCATTTACACTAGTGTAATGTCTGTAAAGCTCTATATGAATTGGATTGAGACGTCCCCCAACTATAATCACAATTCAGACTCCAAGAGACGGATTTGAGTGTCATTGATCAATTGATCAAGTTGTGCCAAGCTCGTTTTCTCTCTAGTGTGACTGATTATCAAACCTAAGGGCCTCCTCCTAACCCTTGAGGAGCCGCAAGGCTTGTGACACCATATTGCCACATTATGACATCACCAAATCACCACCCCATAGTGCTCGGAAGCTGATACTCGACAGCGTCAGCAAGTACTCAGAATTATCCCCAACACTTGGCATGATGATGGCGTCAAGACCATCTCAATCTAGTCGCGTCATGTCCTCTTAATAGAAGATCATTCCTTACAGACGTATAGGCAGCGTTGATCTCGTCACTTTACTTTAATCGATAGGGATCAAGACTTAATGGTGACAAACCACGACAATTCACGTCGTTCCACCTAAACATTGGTGTTCATATCTCCCCCCTAACGATGGGAATAAAGTCTCAAAGTGACAATCCGTAATATAGCGGTTAAAGAAATCGTCTATCAAGGAGTAAACATAACTGGACTTTAGGTGAAGACTCATATCCAACCTAAGAACTTATTCATTCCACATGACTCATCATTAAGTACTGTAGCAATGCAATTTGGCACATTGCGGAGCTCAAAACTTGGATATCCGTTTCAATCCTGCCGAGTTCAAGGATTACAACTCTATGTTAATCCTTGCACAAGTTGTTGTGCAATAACTCAATAATGATAAGTTGTAGACGAATTAGTAATGTTGCATGCATTATAACCTTAGTGGAGTATTGGTGCACATCAACCGATCTCAAGACTTTACTATAGTCGAGTTTCGGGAGGCCAAATAGGTTATAAAAACTTTTCAATGCTACGTCCTCAACTTTATGAGGAGACCTTTTTTTTGTAATGAGTATTGAGCCCAAAGAAGTATAAGCAGTATTTGATAGACAATAGTGTAACACGTGACAGTGTGTTTAACACTTCAACCAACATCATAAAAGTATAAACGGTGTCCGTACGTTAGTTGTATCTGTCTACACAATCCCTCTTTGGATTTATTGTAAGAGTGTCTTTTGTGCTATAGTGTACAAGTTTTACAAAACGAAACAGTTATTGTCGGCCGAAGCCAATGACGCATTAGAGGAGGACCGGTGCATCTCACCCGTGTTAAGGGAGGACCGGTGGAACCGCACAAAGAGACCTCAAATGTCACCCGGGTTGCCATTTACATCCAATTTTTTCGTTTTTAAGAGGAAGAATGGATGTCCAACATTCTGACTCATCACTTCCGTAATGACCTAAATGTCATAGCTTGTCTGAGTCAATGTTCTAAAATCCATCTATTGGCAACATAGAATTTGGACAGTGCATCATAGTGACATATAGTCCACTAGATTGACTCATGTTTCTCTCCATGATGCTCTTTCATTAGCACTTATGAGACGTATACACAAAAGTTCATTCTCACAATGATAATAACTGTTGGCGGTCTTTTATCTCATAAGTAATCATTCTATCTGCAAGACACTCAATCTCCATACCTATTAAATAAGGTAGAGACAGAAGCAAAAGTCACACAGGGACTATGCTTCAAGGATGCAAATCATACAATGCAATCTTGAGTAAAAACAATCTTATCGGACAGTTTGACCTCTGCTCACTAAAATTTGCATAACTCTCTCGTCAGAAAGACTATGAACAAACCGTGAAAACCGTTGGAAAATAGACTCAGAGAGATTTCCAGTGATATAAATTTTGTGTTCTAGTTCATCCGAAGCTGATCACAGTGCTTAGACGAAGTTACGGCCCAGTAGGTGAAGATTTACTCGAGATATTGTTTTTGCAGAATTTGTACATGAGAGGGTTTTAAAACCTCAAGTGATGCCATAGGGGGATCCTAGGCCACTATGCCCACGGAATAATCCCTTTTTTAGAGACATAGAGCGGCATTATCATGTCATTATGCTAAGGATTCTGAGAATACACTTATAGCAGATAATGGAAGAATACCTTCAATCCAACATGAAAAATTCCTCAACATTGCACCAATGATTTTATCGAAATCTCAATTTATAAATGCTAAAGACATTGATACGACATCTATTTACATATGTTTTGGAAAGAAAATCAAATGTAGTTTCACAATGACATCAATGTCAGAGACATCCAAAGTTAGATCCGAAAACTGTGAAGTCACGATCATAAGGATGTCATGTTTGTTTTTAATTTAATTTTCTCATACATTCTTTGTATGCTCTCACGACTTAATAAGCTCCATAATTTTCTTTTTCTTTTTCGGTGATCTAAAGATCCACAACCGTTTTATTATTATTTTTAAAGCTGGCGTGATTTGTTTTGACAAGTTTGGTGTCTATGGCTTTAGGCTTGAAAGCACCGCCACTATGGTTGGCTATGCCTCCCTCTCTTTTCTAGACAATGCCACAAAGTATCATTGACAACGTAGTCAAACCTAGTGGTAATCAAGCCACGAGACTAATAACGCATCAGAATTTTATACCCGCTTGCGCGTGTCAATGGAGCTTTAAACCTCAATTGGGAACGCACGAGATGTGAAACATTGGCATCAAGTGTGTCAAAACTTGAATGAGCAGAATGTTACCTTGCTCTTGCATACAAAACCAAGCTGTTATGAGACTCGATAAAAGTCATAAAATAATGCTTTATTGGTTTGTCTTTGAACGTTGTCCAACAACGCGGGTGCTCTAAGCTACCACTTTAATCGAAAAATGTAGAACGTTGTCCAACAACACGGGTGCTCTAAACTACAACTTTAATCGAAAAATGTAGAACGTTGTCCAACAACGCGGGTGCTCTATGTTACCACTTTAATCTAATCATCTCAACGTCGGATACCAAACGACATGGACCCATAATATAATTGGTATTTAACCTGCACACACCAAATTCCAAACATGGAAAGGGATGGGGGAAAGGAAGTATGAACCTCCCCGAGTTTAGTAACTTTGAAAAAACATAAAACTTAAAGCTTACTTGCTAGTCTGTCAAATAGACTGCATTTATATAAGTTGCTTCATACTTGCATGCTCAAATCCATGCGTTTTCGACAATTGTTTGCGTAATTCCATTGTGAATTGTCACGCGGTGAGACCTTGAAACACATGAAAAACATATAGTTAGTTAAACTTGTCATAAAATAGTAGCAAATCATTGGAAAACATCAACCATATGAAGGGTTCAAAGAGAAACTAGGAATACAACCCGTTTTTCTCAAGGAAAAGTGATTCATATGCGTGTTGCAGTCATTAGGAGGACCAGTTCACCCACTTTCATGAAGGATTTCCCATCATGAAATTTTGGCAAAAAGAGCTCGTATGAATGGAAATGTGTAGTCTTTTGTGTTATTATTCCTACATATTTATGTTTTTTCTTTCTTTCTTGGATTAGAGTTGAAGTTGACTCTCATTTTGATCTGATATTGTTTTTTCTTTATTTTTTTGGATTTGAGCTGAAGTTTTTTCTCATTTTGAATAAATTACTACATTATTGAACTGTTGGTTTATTGTTCACACTTGTGTTGAAATGACTTTGTTGATGTTGGATTACATAAGTACGTATTACTCTCATATGCACAAGGCTTCAAGTATTCAGGTTGTAATCAAACTTAAAATTGAAACAATGTTAAGGGCTAGGAACAATGACAAGATAGTTATAAATCGTTAAGGCCGTTGTAAAATAGCCGTTAGAAACTAGCTGGTATTCAAATTTGTTTTAAATAGAATATTTAAATTATATAATAATTAATATGTGTAATAATTTATTGTTAAAATAAATGCAGATTTCTCTAAAATGGGAAAGCTGCTGGAGTAAATGCATTTTTATTTTGGAGAATTTGACTTTTGCTTTCCCATTTTAGAGAAAATTTGGGAAAGCTGGAGATGCTCACCAAACATTATAGTACTGTAAGCATCTCAAGCAGCTTTTCCAAAATTTCTTTAAAATGGGAAAGCAAAAACCAAATTCTCCAAAAATATTATGCTCCAATTCCAACAGCTTCTCTATTTTGAAGATTTGACATTTATTAAAACAACAAAATATGGTATATCATAATTAATTATGACCAAAAGAGATTATATATTTTATTGTAACAATAAAATAATTAATAAAATATTTTATTGTTGCAAAAATTTTGTTGGAACCCGTGAAGAATTAAATTTTAGAGAATGAAAGCTTTGTTGTAAATTTAGAGAAACAATACTCATTTTTCTTCTTCATCCCCATATTAAAGAATGAGATGAAAAAACTGTTGAACCTAAAAAATACTTACCTGACCACTCGTAGTCTCACCTGTCCCTTCGTACAATTGTTGCTCACCCACCTACCACCTGTCAACACGTCACCCACCTATCGGTCTGTGGCGCTTGTTCCATCAAACCCCAAACATCCACAATTTTCCATGTTAATATTAACCGTTAAAAATAGAAAGAAGGAAAAAAAATCAGTATATTTTGTTTTATACCACGACACTTTGAAATGAACGCAGACCAGGACTGAGGATTCTATCCAAGTGTGTTCCTATACGACGCTTTTGGGCACCAATACTCCTACTTATCCCAAACCCCTCTCATTTCTGCAAAAACAGTGCTTTTTGTGAGCTTTCAAAAAAAGCATTTTTCGTTTTCGATTTTAGCTGAAGCAGTCCTAACTTCTCACCACGTGTGTCTATCTTTGCTCTCTTCTGGCCCAACTGTAAACAGCATATTCCCAAAAGCAGCGAAAGAAGCTTCGAAGATAGATTGAATAGGCCAACCATATATCTTCGGAGCTTCCATTTATAGCAAACCCTTATCCAGTTTGGTCTGTTTCCAGGGATCTGGGTTTCACTGACCACCCTCAAATCACGGTACCCTCTTCTTTTCTAGCTTTTTACGTTTCATGGCTTTTGCTGCTTTGTTGGGTCAAATTCATATCTTTCGGTTTTGATATGGGGTGGTTCTGTTTTGGCTGAGAAGCTGATACAGTTGTATATTTTTAGATAGGATTGGGTTGTGGATAAGAAAGTTTGAATCTTTATTTGTTTTGTAATGGAATGTTTTGATCTTTGTGATGGAATTGAGATCAGTGTTCCTTTTTTCAGGTTACAGAGCTGTAGGAGCAGTTAGATTTTGTGTTATAGTGGTAAATTTGTTGTGCTCAGAGTGATGAAATTTTATCTGGGAGATAGAATTTCAGGGTGGGTTTTGATTTTGAGGCTTGTTGGATTAAGGGTGTTTTGTATAAGGAGTTAAGATGCCAGCTTCTATATTCCCCAAAGTGAACAGTACTATACAGTCTGGTTTGCGGAGAGTTATAAGCCAGAGTGGGATACGAAATTCGAAAACTTTAGTGCCTTGTGAGGAGAAATTGTTTTCTCGAAACTCAGGGTTGGCGCGTTCTCTACAGTGTTCAACCCTTTTGGTACCGGGTAGTGGTAGGTATAGTTTTGGTTCTTTGCACCAGGGAAAATCTATGGCTGCTTCGAGTTCGAAACCTGTGTTTGGAGGTGATCTTTATGTTGATGACTTAATTGGGAATACTGGGAATGGATTAGACTTCACAAAACCGACTGGGGTCTTTTTTAATGATAGAAGTCGTAGCAGCTTCCTGAAAGCTAGCTTGAGCTTGAGAAGAAAAAAATCGTTCAACAGTCGTTTAGTATCTGTGCATGTTGGACCTTGGTCAAGAAATTTTCATGCCTCAGCTTCCAATTGCTATGCTACTGGTGCTGCTCAGAACGTGTCACTTGATGGCAACTCCAATGAAGAACAGCTTGCGAATTCTACTGTTTTGTCTGATCAGTATGTTCCTCTCATCTGCTCTTTTCTTTTGGTTCTTCCATCCTTTGTCATTTATGTCCTCGTTGTTTGGTTATATTAGGGTTTTCATTTGTTTAGCATTCATAGGTTTAGTCATTGGGACTGCAATTGACGGATATGCAGTGCATGCCCTGACATAATAGCTCATTTGCATGTCATTTATGGGCTTAGTAAGATCCCCTAGAGCTTAGAGCAACGAAATTGACTACTGTTTACTTCATTTGAACTGCACTGGCAGCGCTTTCTGTATTTCCAGAGCCAAGCGGTATTCTTAGTACTTATATATCATCTCTTGGTTTCATTTTCAGACTTGTTTTGGGAGAGAGAACTCTGAAGCTACTTTCAGGATCATGTTACTTACCACATCCTGAGAAGGAAGAGACAGGAGGAGAGGATGCCCACTTCATATGTGAAGATGCACAGGCAATTGGTGTAGCAGATGGTGTGGGTGGATGGGCTGATGTTGGTGTTAATGCCGGACTATTTGCTCGTGAACTTATGGCTCATTCTCTTAAGGCAATTCAAGAGGAGCCTAAGGTTAGCTTTGAACCCTCCAGGGTGTTAGTGAAAGCTCACTCATGCACCAAAGCGAAGGGTTCTTCAACAGCTTGCATCATTGGCCTTACTGAGAAGGTTTGTTGTTTTTCATTCCAACTAACTATCATTGCCTGCGTGATTTACTGCTGGGATACTTGATACTTGTTCCTTTAATTGTGTCAGAAGAGATATGATCTGGTTTATAGGGATTGTATGTGATCAATTATTTTCTTTCACTTCTCCCCGGCATCTGAATTTGTGTGGCTGCATTTTGCAGCTGAAATAAACTTGACAAAATGATTTTAGTGTATATTTATCTTCCTAGCCGCTCGTACATACTTATATACTATTAGAAATATGTGGAGGACTATTATACTGGCATTCTCGCAATATGCCCTGGGCTTGTGAAGCTCATGAGTTTCTGTCCTGAATTATTGAACAGTAGTCTTACAAAGAAATTGCTTAAAAGAGTTGCAAGCCTCTCTTTTATATTGTATTGAACAAATGATCGTGAAAAGAGTCCAGAGTGGAGATCAAACAGGCCGTAGATGCCCGGTCCTGAAGTACTGTTTTTGGAGTAGAAGTGGTAGTTTTGATAGTGACTATGAATATGTTGCCAATGGTTTTCTTTATTTGGCAGGGCTTACACGCTATCAATCTTGGGGACAGTGGATTCATAGTGGTTAGAGATGGAAGCACCATCTTCCGATCCCCTGTTCAGCAGCATGGTTTCAATTTTACGTATCAGCTGGAAAGTGGCAGTGGGGCTGATCTACCAAGCTCGGGGGAGGTTAGTTCCCTACCTAACTCATCTCTAAAGTATTGAGCTATATACATTGATACTAGTTGTCACTTGCATAGCATCCAAGTAATCTATTTTGGGGTTGGCCATTAAAGAACTTAAAGTACAGTTGGGTATGAGAACGTGTAAGATGTTGGCTGTGTTTGACTACCAATGTGATAATGCTCAACCCGAGCAAAAGAAGTGAGGAGAAAGTTTTGTGTCTGCAAGATGAATAAATTTTGTTTAACTTTATGTCTCTGGAATATACTTCTGCTGGGAGTTTAGTGCAATCTAATGCACTGAGTGATACGGGTGTATCATGTTCTCCAGGAGCTTAGCTAGATTCCTTTTCCCTAACTAAAATGGAAAAGGAATCTAGCTTGGAAACTGTTTCCCCATCTAAGTTAGAAAACTGTTTCTCTATCTTAGTGGAAAAGGAATCTAGCTAAGCTCCTGGAGTTGACGATACACCCGTATCATGAGTGCGGGAATTGGCCTTGAAATTTCTTATATATATATACATGTATTGTCTAGATAAAAATTTGCCGAATCTTTGATTACTAAATATTTCATGTTCACATCATTTTGACTCGGCTGTTGTCCAATCAAATATGTTCCTTGAAATTTGGAGAATATGTGTCACTACTTTCAATGTCATGTGTTTACCTGAAGGAAAAAACAGTAACTATGAAATACTCCCACCAATTTGGCATCTAAATTGGAACATGATGTGCACCAGGTGTTTTTGATTCCTGTCGCCGCTGGGGATGTTGTCATTGCCGGGACGGATGGGTTGTTTGACAACTTATATAATAGTGAGATTAATGCGGTTGTTGTTCATGCTGTGAGAACCTGCTTGGAACCACAAGCAACTGCTAAGAAAATAGCAGCTTTAGCACGCCAGCGAGCACTAGATAAGAACAGGCAGACACCATTTTCCACTGCTGCTCAAGACGCAGGGTTCCGTTATTATGGAGGCAAGCTTGATGATGTCACCGTTGTTGTGTCCTACATAACTAGCTCCGTCAAGGTGTAACACAGTGAGTGAACTAGTTTAGAGAACCATTTCATTTGTATATGTTCTATTTGCGTGCTTTTTTAAGTCTGCGGATTGGCTTAGAAAACTACCACTATTTTTTGCAATGAAACCAGAGTTATGCTTATCTTTCTCTTTTCTATTCCCAGTTTATTGCAATGTGCCTACCTTCATCTCTTGATGGTCTAATTCTTGACTCGGACCTTCATTACAATACCTGAACCACTAAAAGTCTAGTATAAACCTTTTCAGACTTTTTCATCATAAGACGAATCCAACGAACTTTCAATACATGTGTACCACTTTTCTCGTATACCTCTTTTCTCCAACTGTTATTTGGAATAATTGGCTTCTTGAAGTCAATAATTCTAGTGCATACAAGTAATAACCTGGGGAGATGCATAAATCTAATCATGCACATCTCAGTTGCAAACTAAGAACTCAACTACTACAACTCTGTCATTTAGACTGTTTATTGTGATCTCAACCAAGTTTGTTAAATTTGTTTTGGACAGGCATCGAAGTTTATTACATGAAACAAAAGACTGAGGGAAAGTCTGACCACAGAGAACATAAAAGGCAGCATAAGACAGTCTCTTGTTCACATAGCCTAATCATTTCCACACATTCAAATCTCTTGTTCCTCCCGGGCTTGTGCTGCTTCTTCTTCTTGCTCCTTTTGTGCTGCTGCTTCTTCTTGTCTCCTTCCTCACTTGTTCTTCTCTCCTCTTCCTCTCATTTTTGTCTTCCTGTTGCCTCTCGGCCCTCTCCCTCTCTTGTTCTTCCTCTTCTTCTCTCTTTCTCCTCTCCTCTTCCTCCTCTTCTTCGCTCCTCCTCTGTCTCTGCTGCTCTCTTTTTCTCGCTTCCTCTTCTTTCTGTCTCTGCTCCTCTTTCTTCCTCTGTTCCTCTCTCTTCCTCTTCCAGCATTATTTTCTCTTCTTCAGCGCAACAAGTACAACCGAGTATGATTGATTCTGGCTGTGCAGCCAAAAGCTGATCGACTGTGCTGTTGGTAACATTCAAAGACAGCCAATATCTGTCTGTTCAAAGTTTGGAGAACTGAGTATTTACCCGCCAAAAATTGAGGATAATTTCTCCTGGTTGTGGTGCTGAACCCCATAAACACCAATGAGTCGTTATATGACATCTGCACCATTGGATGGAACATAGGAACAGCAAACACATCTCCTTCCTTAACCCTAAACCTCAGATTTCTACACTGGTCTCTTTGCTCAGTTTGCTGTGCTAGAACAAACCACCCTGACCATTCCTTCCCCATGTAACACCACTGAGATCTCACTTGCCCTTGGATTCCAATACTTGAACTGGGACAAACGTGACCCGTGGATCACTATTGTACAGATACTATCCCAACCTATTTACCTTTAAGGTGTTAGATTTTAATCACAAAAGGTCTTGATACAAAATTGGATACAATTCATCCACTTATATGTTATATTTTATTTGTCCATTTTCTAATGTGAGATCTCTCCAACACTACCCCTCACGTGCAACCTAACTTTTAGGTATGCACGTGTAATTTGATTTGGTCAAATTCTCACATCGGAAATCGGCAATTTGATTCGGAATATGATTTGGTCCAATTTCTATTTCAGAAATTGGGATATGAGGTTCAAGACCCACTGCTGACACTTGGTATGATATGAAGCCAAAGACTTTTCAATGAACCCAATTTGAGCTCATTATGCTGGAAGACTTTCTCTCGTTATGCTGGAAGAAGTAATTGAAGAGAGACCCGCTCTGATACTAACTTGAACCGGGACAAGCGTGACCCTTGGATCACTATTGTACCGATATTGTCTCAACTTAACCACCTTTAAGGTGTTGGGTTTTAATCACAAAAAGTCTCGGTACAATTAGATTCAATTTATCTACTTATATGTTATATTTTATTTATCAATTTTCTAATACTAATTTTTTTTTTCCAACACGAATGAGGCCCCATCATTGAACCCTACAACAAAAACACATTCAAAATCTTTCAAAATTGTTAGAAGTTCACCATGAATAGACCAATGTTTGATCCAGTCAATAAAGGTAAGTTTCATTATATATTTTTGATTTGTCTTTCTTCTTGTCCTTGTTTGAAAAGATTGCATTGAGTTTGTGACGCTCTGTAAATCACTGTACAAAGAAGACAGACCCAGGGCGCAGTCTATGAATATGACCTTTCTTTATAGGAACGTTGTTGATTTGATCATCCTCTCCATGAGCCCAATTCAAGGTTCCACTCCCTAAACCCAACTAAACAGAAAAACTATTAAAACTGTTCCATGGTGATCGAAAAAACATAATACATGCGACAATTGATGTGTTAATTCCTGTAGAAAATCAATGTTCGTTCACATCAGCTCACTTCATCTGTTCATCAAGTAGCATGGTAAATCGATCTAGGCATGCATATCTACTATTTTACACCGTAAACAAACTAACCTAATCATCTCACTGTGCAGATACAACATATCAAATAAATGACAAATGAAAAAAAAAAACAAAGAGAGGTTTGATCGATCTATCTATCAAACAAACACGTTGCATATCTACTAGCTAGCTAGTTGATCCGACTTACCTATTTATTTTTTTTTCTCAATTTATTTCATGTCTTCCCACAAATATTCAATGCATTAATCATATTATTCGATTGATTAAGAGTTTGAGATCACTTTTATTTTTAAATATCTAAATAAATCGAAATAACTAAAATATGATATAAATATGATATTAAGTCGTAATCTATCTATCTAAGACCTGAGTGGTTTACGGGGCGGCCTAGCCTCTAGACGGGCTTGGCGACTGTCCAACACACCAAACTTAAAAGAGCATCAGAATTTTAAATGTATAATTAAAATTAATTAATTAATAACTTATTTATATTTATCATTTAATAGATAATCTAAAAAAACAAAATTTAGCTATATTTTAAGTTCTTAGCGTACATAATTCACGTCTTTTCTTCTTCCACCAACACAAAATGCAATTACTACCTGTTTCCGGGTGGCTCGTGGCCCCTTTAGCGGGTTGCACGGCTCCAGAAATAGCGGACTTCCCTGTACTCCGAGTTTTCCTGTGTAAAGAACAAACACGTCAAAGAGGCGTCCCCGGGTTTATCGAGGGAAGCCACTCCGATGCTTAAGTTAGATACTGTCAATTAAGCATAAAACTCGGGAATAGTCAAGAAGTTTCATCGTCCCTTTATGGGGAGGCATGTGCCGGTATTTATAGTAGCATTGAAGGCAGCATTCCTGTCCCTTTCCAATGTGGGAGTAGTTTCCCTTGCTTTACTTAGCTTTATGGCGAATTGGGCCCAGACAAAGGGCCCAGAGTGGCTTCACATTTAATTGTAACCCGGTAAAGGTGAAATATTAGGTTCCACCTATAAACAAGTCCCCCAAGTCCTCAGTCAAGGGGTACGCTTGGGTGGGGACTTAAAATCGTTTCTTTACCGGGTTACAAAGGTAGCAACCAAACCCGGGGTACCCAGTCCCCCAAGTCCGTACGCAAGCGTAACCCGCAGACACTCTTACGTTGAGAAATCAAAACGGCGTCTCCGGGTTGTAGTGGGGGGAAACTGAAAAGTCTTTCGGTTTTGTGAAGCGGCATGCGTGACACGTGTCGTTTCCCTCGAGAAACTGAAACGTCCCTTCAGTGCACGCCTCTAACTGTATAAATAGGGGTTGAGGGTGACAGTTTTGTCTTACCTCCAAACCGATAACTTTTTCGTGCTTTTTGCTTTCGCTCTCTTTTGTCGCTGTTTCTTTTGATTCTCAATCTCAAATCGATCTCAAAAACCCCTTCAAACCCTCAAAAGTAAGGTACTGTTTCTTATTCCCTCATTTTTGATCGTTTTGGGACGATTTGCGTACTGTTTCTGGGTTCCCAGGAAGGTTTTCTGGGTTTCTGCGTTTCTGTGTCAATTTAGCTTTGTGGCGCCGGGTTTCTGGGTTTTGTTGACGCCCCCGTGTTTTCTTGTTTTGCAGATGGCCAACGAAACAATGGACACTCACGTCCCCGAGTTTGCCTCCGTAACCTTCACTGATGGGACCGCTCTTGACCCTCCCGGGTACTCATTGACAGCGGAGGAGATCGTGGAGCTAAGGAGCAACTGGAAGATCCCCGAGTCTGTAGAAATACGGCCTTTAGAACCCGAGGACCAGTTCTTCGCTCCCGGGGATGGGTGGACGCTGTGCCACGAGTATCAGCTACGCTGCGGCCTGTCACTCCCGCTGAAGGTAGAGGTGCAGTACCTCTTGGCTACGAGCAACTTCGCAATCGGGCAAGTTGGACCGAACATGTGGAGGCAGCTACTCGGGTTGTGCGTTATGTACAAAGTGCTGAAGCAGCAGATGCCAACCTATCACGAGTTACACGCCATGTACCGGGCCGAGTACTCCCGGAAGGCGGGTTTCAGCGGGACCATCCAACTGAAGTCCAAAGCGGTTTTCAAGAAGATCGTCGAGGACCTGCCAACCTCCGTGAGCCGGACCTGGAGGGAGAAAAGTTTCTTGATAAGAAACTTTCAAGACCCGGGATACGCGTTTCAAGTACCGGGTGACTTCCAGCCACTGATGAGTGAGTCCTTCTCTCTCCGGATTCTTCTTTCTTTTCTCTATCCCGGGTTATAATTATGTTGTTTTTGTTGCAGATGTCCCCGACATTCCTCTGGAGCCGGTGATGGAGAAGAGGATCCGGAGGATGCTGTGGGCTTTTCGGGGGCAAGACGACCGGAGTTCATACCGGCCTTGTAGGCTGTATGTGTACAGCAGGTGCCGGTTGATGGAGCTCCCAGGTTTGTCTCGTGTTCCTTCAACTTTTGTTGTTAAATGCTTCTTGTGTAACGGGCTATATGTGTTTCTGCAGCTCTTCTTCCATTGGAGTTTACGAAGCGGAAGAACCCGGGAATATACGACGGGTTTGAAGATAAGGCTGTTTGGGCCGGGATTCGGACACAAGCAACGGATGGTCAATTATACGACATTAACTTGACCACGAAAGCGGCTTTCCTGCGCCCAGAAGCAGAGCAAGGGGATACTGAGAAATTCCTCGTGGACACCTTGCACTTCAACGAGATCCCCGGGTACCTTGCTGAGGTACTTGGCACAGAGATGTACCAGGAGTTAGATGAAGAGATTGTGGGGAGCCCCGCGGAGGTGGCGGAAGACCCGGTGATTGAAGAACCGGTGACTCAATTTACCTTCGCCGATGAAGAGATTGAAGAACCGGTGATGAGCGCGGTTCCCTCGTCTGTGCTCCCGGGTGAGGAGGAGTTTACCGAAGAGGATGACGACGGGTGTGAAGAAGTTGTCGGTTTCGAAGGGGTGGCGAGTGAGAACCCTGAGGGGAGTAACGGGAGCGACAAAGTGCATGAAGTGGAACCCGTCCCCTCCCACAAACGCACCCGGGAGGCATCCAGCTCGGCAAGGTCCGAGAGGAAGAAGAGGAGGAAGGAGAGGAAAGAGAGGAGGGAGAGAAAGCAGCACCGGGATACTGACGAGATAATGGAGGAGTTGGCGAGCGGGGGAATGGCGGACGTGGCCATCCAAAGGATGGTAGCGGATTTGAAGAATTGTGCCGCCGACTCCTATGTCCTGGAGCATCAGGACCCGTTGATCGTAGCCCGGAGGACGCAGGAGAAACTGATGCGAGTTAGTGTTTCCTTCGTGACTTGTGTTGGGGGTTTCTTTTTTCTTTGATACTAACCCGCTGAATTGTTTTTTGTAGGCGGTCAGGATGTCATACTTGGCAACCGATCGGCTAATCAACGAAGGCATCCCCGAGAGAGAGAGAGAGTGCTCAGGGACGACCTCCGGGCGGCCCGGGATCAAGTGACGGCGAGCGAGGAATGCCTGGCTCGGGTCCGGGAAGAGGCAAGCTCATCAGCCATTGCGTCGTGTGCGGAGTTGGCCAAGGCAGAAGAAAAAATAGCAGACTTGGTGGCCAAGAACTCGGAGTACGAGAGAGTCATCGAGGGTCACCGGGAGGACCGGTGTGCTCAAGATGCTGCTATTGCTCAGCTTACTCAACAGAATCAAGCGCTGCAGCAGCAAGTGACTTCTCTGGAGCAGCAGAAAGGAGCGTTGGTGCAGGCTGTTTCCCGAGCCAGGAACTCTGCTGTCTCCGAGTTTCTAGCGAGTCCAGAGTTTGAGCTGAAGCTGCGGTCGGCGAGGGCTGAGGCTCGTGCCGAAATTGTTAGCGCCGGGATTCGCCAAGGGTGGCTCGACAAAGCCGGGTATGATG
This sequence comes from Comarum palustre, assembly GCA_951800085.1. NCBI lineage: Eukaryota > Viridiplantae > Streptophyta > Magnoliopsida > Rosales > Rosaceae > Comarum > Comarum palustre. Next base: position 6,003,775 of record OX637575.1, read on the forward strand.
GTCACCAAGGTCACGTTAGACCCGACGAGGCTGCAGGCACCTCCCGGTCGACTCCTGCCATGACCGCAAACCCTAGGGCTCCTGCAAACCCGGCTCGGAGTCCCCCAGTTCATTCTTCAGCAGCCCGGAGAGGTACTTCCCGTGGTGGGATTGTCGGTGGTCCTCAAAACCGGCCACCGCTCCGTAGGGGACAGTTTATCATACGGCCCTGGGGAGGACGTGGCGGCTCGAGCACTGGCGGTGGTAGCGGGTCTGCAGCGCCCTGAGCTGGAGCCTAAGTATTTGTCTTTGCTTTTGTAGTGTAGTCTGTTTTGTAGCGGTTCGCTACTTTTTGTGATTGACCTCCTTGAAGTAATCAAGCTTTTCCTTCGCATAATTCCTCCTGTGAAATAACACGGTAACTTGATGCATATAAAAATTTACACATCATGCCGGTTTGACATGTAAATAAAGATAGTGCCGCTAGGGTATACGGGTCCGTTAGGACTTTCATGGGCCGCTAAAGCCTTGCGGGAGAATGTCCTTTTATAACACGGGTTTTTCCCTATAAAATAACACGTTAATCTTGATGCATATCTCGCAAGTGTAGACAAAATTTACACATAGTGCCGGTCTGGCATGTTATCGTCATAAAATAACAATAGGCCCGGTAGGGCTTTACCGGTCCGTTTGGGCTTCCTGTCAAATAACACGGTAATGTGATGCATAATATACAAGTGCTGACCAAATGTACGCATATTATGCCGGTTTGGCATGTTAATAAAAATATGGCCGTTAAGGCTTCACGGGTCCATTAGGACTTCCAACCTGGTGCATAACCTGCAAATGTTGACAAATTTCACATATAATGCCGGTTTGGCATATAAATAAAAATAGTGCCGCTAGGGCTTTACGGGCCCATAAGGACTTTGAAAGGCCGCTAGGGCTTTAAGGGTCCGTTAGGACTTCCAACCCGATGCTTAACCTGCAAGTGTTGACAAAATTTGCATATAGTGCCGGGTTGACATGTTAATGTTATAAAATGAAAATAGGGCCGCTAGGGCTGTACGGGTCCGTTAGGACTTCCAACCCGTTGCATAACCTGCAAGAGTTGACAAAATTCACATAGTGCTGGTTTGACATGTGAATAAAAAATAGGGCCGCTAAGGCTTTACGGGTCCATAAGGACTTTCAAGGGCTTCCTGCCAAATAACACGGTAATCTGATGCAAAATATGCAAGTGTTGACAAAATACACATATAATGCCGGTTTGGCATGTAAATAAAAATAGTGCCGCTACGGCTGTATGGGTCCGTTAAGACTTTCAAAGACTGAAATAAGGCCGTGAAAGGCTTGCAATATTTCAAGTTATGGAGATTACCAGAGATTATCAGAGATTTATCGGAGCTTGCCGAGTTTTGACCATGAAATAAGGCCGTGAAAGGCTTGCAATATTTCATGTCAAATGGAGATTATCGGAGATTTATCGGAGCTTGACAAGTTTTGACCATGAAATAAGGCCGTGAAAGGCTTGCAATATTTCATGTCAAATGGAGATTATCGGAGATTATCGGAGATTTATCGGAGCTTAACAAGTTTTGACCATGAAATAAGGCCGTGAAAGGCTTGCAATATTTCATGTCAAATGGAGATTATCGGAGATTATCGGAGCTTGACAGTGAAATAAGGCCGTTAAGGCTTGCAATATTTCACGTCATGTAGACCGGAGATTATCGGAGATTATCGGAGCTTGTCGAGTTTTGACAGTGAAATATGGCCGTTAAGGCTTGCAATATTTCACGTCATATGGAGATCGCCTGCATTCACTCAACAAACTGATTGATAAACCTAACCCGGTAGGGTTTTATGTGGGCCTGAAAAGGCTCTATATATAACATCAAAATATAATAAATTTGAACATTTGCAGATAACTCGGTACCTACTTGGGATGTACGCACTGTCAAAATTACCTTAGCAAGGGTTTCCATAACCCGGAGGTTTCCCTACTGGGTTTATTACCTTAGCAAGTCTGGCTGGCGTCCATTTGGTAAGCGTGAGGTCTTGAGTTCGACTCTCAACGAGAGCACCAATTGTTTCCGGGTGGCTCGTGGCCCCTTTAGCGGGTTGCACGGCTCCAGAAATAGCGGACTTCCCTGTACTCCGAGTTTTCCTGTGTAAAGAACAAACACGTCAAAGAGGCGTCCCCGGGTTTACCGAGGGAAGCCACTCCGATGCTTAAGTTAGATACTGTCAATTAAGCATAAAACTCGGGAATAGTCAAGAAGTTTCATCGTCCCTTTATGGGGAGGCATGTGCCGGTATTTATAGTAGCATTGAAGGCAGCATTCCTGTCCCTTTCCAATGTGGGAGTAGTTTCCCTTGCTTTACTTAGCTTTATGGCGAATTGGGCCCAGACAAAGGGCCCAGAGTGGCTTCACATTTAATTGTAACCCGGTAAAGGTGAAATATTAGGTTCCACCTATAAACACCCAATGACGTTTTTTGCTCTCTCTAAAGAATTTATTCTTTAAATATGAGGTTCCAATTGTTGCTTATTCCCATCCCAATCATTCTTAATTTTTTAAGTCTCCTCTAATCTTCTATATGAGTTTGTTGTTTTCCGGTTAATCAGTGATTGAAAGATAGTCAGGTATATATGAGTATTCCTTAATTTTTATGTTTGTATTAGGTATTTGACAATTTTCATATTGGGATAAAGAATTTTGATGTCAAAATTCCTCAAAATTCTTGTAAAATTTTAATATTTGGTTTTATGTTTGATTTAACGTGTGTCTATTTTGAAGATATGGGTACCCAAAAAAATTCACCTTGGACACCATGAAGCCCAAGACCAGCCCTAGTGGTTTACAAAATGCCACCCCTCAAGTACAGTAGTTAGAGAGACACAAAATGTATAAACAGGGTCGGTCCTGTGCTTGTCGAGGCCCAGTCGTAAACTAAAAAGTAAAGTTTTTTTATGAAAATGTTTATGAATTTATAACTAAAAATTTATGAGCTAACATTCATAATGGAATGTTATTAAACATTTTTATGGTAAAAAGCTAATTTAAATAGTTAAAGTACAAACAAAATTAAAAGAATGAACAAAAAAATATCTAGACTTTTTTCTTTAAATATAAGGTTATAAAAAAATTAAGCCCCCTCATATTTTGAGGTCCTAGACCCCAGGTCAGTCTTGCCCCAGGCGGGGTCTATGTATAAAATGTGGAGGAATCAAAGGAAAAAAACTTGAATAATTGAGGTCATACAGAAAACTTAAATGAATCAAGGGGTATTCTTTTCCAAAGCAAAATCAACATATCCTATCGGGATCCCAATTAATTCCATATCGAAAGAAAAGTCCAGGAGAGAGTGTGAGGTAGAATGCTTCTTTTGCTTCCTTCTTTACATTCTCTTTTCTTTCTATGATAGAAGATCCTTTTAGGCCACCATGATGCCCCTAAATCACATCTACCACTAGTGACAGAGCAGATTGAGAGTGCTCATGATCTCTAAGCTCACCATCAAACTTTTCTTTGTCTTTTGGAGTTTGCGGGGTGAATGGATTATCTTTATATGAATGATATAAATCAGAATCTCAACACCTCTCCCATCACCTTCCTTTCTTCTCTTTTGTGTGCTTCAAGCCTTCGTCTCCCACCGCGTGTGTCCCGTGTACTAGTAGCTCCTAAGTACATATGTCTATCATATCGATCGATCATGCATGCGTGTGACTACCAAGTATTATTCTCATCCAATCCTCCATCCTAATTTAACACGTACGTCCAGATATTATACAGTTTTACGGTGTACCTAGACAGCGGATAAGCATTCCTTACATGGCATAGTACTATGCAAATCCCAATAGAACGAGCGAGGGTAATTCATTGAAAAAAATAGAACTATATCATAGCAGGACTCTACGATAGTACAACATAGTACTGTGCCAAACACTCCCAATATCGTTCACAGCCTAATTCTCTCTATCAGAAGGTACGTGGGAAGTTTAATCCCATGCAGATATCATGGTAATCAGTAGAAAATTATGTAGATATATTGTACCGTATTCTGTGACTTTTCTAATTGAGAGTTCTAATGTAAACATAATCATTTTGGTAGTTTGGAACAGGTTTTACTATGCTGAAGTATAGTGTTTTAGGATGGATATACTCAATCTTTCATAGTTAAGTACAGAATAGTGTAATTTTTTATATCGGTGGAGCTTGAGATGAGCTAACTAGGCTGTAGCCTGTATTTGAGGACAAGTAAAACTAGTAATTACATGTGTTACAATTTTGATGGTTTGATCCAAGATGATGTTAATCGTCTTTTGTTAAACTAAAAGATATATATCATAGTGCGCTCCGAGCTAATAAAGAAAATAAACTTTGCCCCTTGTTAAATAGGTTCCTAATTACCATCGTTAACGTTAAGACCAAGTTCAATATCAACTAAAGTTGGCATTAAAACCCATGGGTATGGGTATCTATGAGTAAAATATGTATTGGGTTTTAAATTTTGGGTAAAATATGTACCCATTTTCAGTAATAAATGAGTATGAGTTTTTTTTTAAAAAAACCCGATGAATTTAATGAACTGGACACGGGTAATACTCATGGGTACTCATATAATACCCACACCCAAAAAACATATTTTCAGTTTGTAAGATAATGACAGGAAGCTTAGTACCATAAACTCCAAGATGTTAACGTGCCCCCAAACCATACCACCCATGTAATACTACCCCTTCGATAGATAGAAACTGACCTTATCATCATACTATACTATAATTTCATATCAAGAAACAAATGATTCTGACAAGTAAATGGTTATAATGACATCCAATGGCTATAGAAAATTGGGATAAAATATAAGATGATAACATCATAGATTAATCAAAAAATTCCATTTTAAGATTATTTATATTATTTCATAAATATGATACAAAACTAGCCCATTTAAAATGTGGGTATGTGTATAATGGATAATTGATATGTGTAATGGGTAATAGATAATGAGTAATAGGTATGTGTATGAGTTTTATCCATTTAAAATGGATGAGTAATTATCCAAACCCAACTTTTTACATATGGATATTACCCGCAAATTTCTTTTGAATGTGTATAAACCCATGGATTTTACCTATTAGAGTTGAATGCCAACTTTAATATCAGCACAGAAATGATAAGAAAAGTTTTTGCATAACTTTTAAAACTACAGTTCTGGCATTTTCTTCTTTGATACTTCGTTACTGGGCCAACCAGACGTGCTGGTGTACCTAAACTAGGGTTATCGATGTATGATATTTTAACTAACGAGCGAATATTGACTCTAAGATCGATGTTACCTCGAGCAATATCTGATAGCTCTTTCAAATGCTAACCACAATGGAATCACTTGCTGATGTTTTCATTGAATTATTAGGAAATATGCTTTATCAGATCTCCTAGTTTGAACAATGAGCATTTTAACTTATGCCTAATATTTATCCAAGTTAAAAGCCGCCGCTTCTCTCTCTAGGTCTTGCGACCTAGGGTTCAGAGGTCCAGCAAGCAACAAGGGCAACGACAAAGCAAATCTTGATGTCAACTCTTGCAGTCTCTCTTCGGTGGGAGGTAGGGATCTTGCATGTGGACGGTGATCACGGTGGGATCGAAGAGCATTTAAGGTTTAGGGACGCGAGATCGACGGTGAAGAGGGACGCGAGCACCCATCGACGTGACCAAGGGGACGACTTGCGGTTGGTGTAGATTACAAGGAGGTAACAAATCTTAAAGGAGAGGCAGCAAGGTACGACATTCATGACCCTCATAGCCGAGGATCCACCGGACTGATCAGGCGGTGATGACCCCGGCGACCATGGCGGGAGGTCGAGCTCTTGCAACTAGGGAAAAAATGGTTAACTTGTGAGAGTGGGCTTGGCTTAGGCCCATTCTCTCCATTATGCTTTGCTCTTACTTCTGGGTTTGGCTTGTTTATTAGACTTGCTATGAGCTGAAGACAAAATCTCTACCAAATTCTATCATAATCTTTTCCTCAGCTTTAAGACGAAAGATACACCAACGGATCCGAGACCTCTAGTCGTTGATAAACTGGTTATGTTTGAAGTGAGGTAGGTTATTTTGCTTTATAGTTTATCAAGTCTATTTGTTTGGACATAGTTTTGGGGCTTGCGTTCTAGGAAAAATAAAGCACTCTTGTGGACATCAGTTTTTCGGTTAGTATTGATTTGTAGGTTTTGTAAAATCTAGATTTGGAGTTTATTCTCCCGCTTGACCAGACATATGAGAGTGTATTGGAGGTTATTCTCCTGCATAAACGATGATCGTTGTATGCTTTTGCCATTATAAGCGTTTGCCTAAAGGAATTTATCTATTTCCCTAAGAAAAAGATCTCCTAGTTTGAAGATAAGTTATATATGTTTTTGTAATCTTCACTGATACCGCCAAATTGATTTGTTTGTTTGATATTCTAAGAGGAGAGTTAGCTAATTAAGATGCCTAGATATGGCATAAAATCACCCAGCTCAAATCAATCTGTGCCAACTCTGCTCTTGTCAATTAATTTGGTTTTGTTTGTGATGAACCAATGAATTGTTCTGTATGTTATAAGCTTCAGCGAGGACAACAATACATTGAAGATCAAAAATAAAAATAAAAATAAAAACAAGAAATGAAAACATTATATGTGAAATATATATAGTAATGTGAACAAACAATCCATACTGATCGAACATCCAGAATCAAATCCTTCATTGAAATTTAACAATGCGCGCAAATACTTTTGTCTAAGGTCTGCATATCCATATATGCAGAGACCAAGATACAGCTAAAGAGGTTTCTGAATGTAAATTATATATGTAATGCCTTGGATCCCTTGCAAAGAGTGTTCACATCAAAAACCATTATAAAAATGACAAAAGAGGAGCATAAAAAACTCAAAGAATTTGGAATTAAACATACTTAATCCCCCTATTTATCTAGAAAAAGCTATAACCTCTCTTTTTGACTGCAATAAACTTATGAATATCAGCTTGATTAGGACTTAAGTGGTTCAATTCTCCACTTTATCATCGTTAAACACACATTTAGTTTCTTATAGGGTAGCAAAAAAGGAGCCTAACCCATGCACCTTTCTGTGGTGGGCGAAACTTTTCTCCTCAAAAATAAAGTCGCATTAGCAAAAAAAATGAAAACGAATAGTCGAAGACATCGTGTTTATTTTGCCCTCTCTGGTTTTCTGTGGTACGTAAAAATGGACGGAATGAAAACTATTGCTCCCATCACCATTCATGAAATCGAACATATTCCCCTTCTTCTCTTTCTCTTTCTCTTTCTCTCTCTCTGGTCGCCGCCATTCGCCAATGGCAGAGTTACCGTTCGTGGGGCGTGGTTCCACGCGCCGCAGGACATTGCTATGCCCATGCAGTCCATGCATGTCCGACAAAAAGCAAGGCAAGTGGTTTTCACAGGAGGGCACCTAAGGCCAATCAGGTAAGGCTACAGTATCTCTCGTGAGGTAGTTTCTGGCCTTTGGAGGGCTCTCTGTTACGTCATCGAGATTTCTACTGAGCTTTAGGGTTTAGTATCTCTTTTGATATAGTGTGAACTTTGCTGTATTCTTCTGCAATACGTCTACAATCGATCTTCTTCTAGCAGAAACGTTAGTTAATAATTAGTTACTGCAAACCCTAGTTAAAGGATGTTTTTATTTACCAACGAGCACTCTAATCGTTGTTTAACAAAAACCTATCCTCTATTTTCTGGCAATAGAAATTAAAACAAGCTGGTATAAGAGAATATAATTTGATGAACATCACAGAACTTCTGCAGTAATCCATGATCGTCTGTAACTCTGTATATGTGAACTTTTCACGGTGAAATCTATTTCTACTATGGATTAATGTTGACAATCCATAGTATATCACCCTCCGGAGTAATATCTATAAATGAGATTACTGGTTTTTCTTATTCTTCTTCTTTCTTGTTGTTGTTGTGACTTGTACGTTTGTTTCTTGCAGCTTCTATATGCAGGATCTACGTTCTTGGTTGATAATTCATAGAACATTCAACACCTACAACTTTTTTCTCTTTTTTTCTTTGTTTGAATTCAGAAATAAATGCTTGTCATTTTCACCCCATATTTTCTCCAAATACAAACACAGAAGTCACACTCAACCTTATATAATTAAGCACGATCGACATGATCAAACAGGATGCGTTTTTTACTCAAACAACGTTTTCTCAATTTCATTTCAGAAAAAAACGACGCCTTTTAAGTTTCATGACTAGATTCAATCAATTATTTTTGTGAATGGTATAGAAGTGTGGTTAGTCGAGGGAGACTTATACTAACGAAGCTTTAACTTTGTAAGGCAGTTAAGTTTATCAAAATAGATATATACGTTTGCCAGAGTTCCACATTCACAGTCATTATCCCAGGCCTCAAAGTTGTTAATCATGGCTCTTTTTGGAAGCATTTTTTCAAAGTGGGATAAGAGTAAAGGTGGGTGGTGGTTTTCATGAGAGCTAGCTTTTGTGGGTAATTCTATTAAGAGTTGGGGAGACACAAATTTGGAACTTTAACGCAAACATCTTGACTTATTTGTCGTTGTTCAGTTGAGATTAACCGGCTCCTCCCTCTTAATGTCTTTGAAATGAAGCCCTAACCTTGACTTTTGTTAGTTAAGCTAAGAAATGAATCCCTAGCTAGCATTGAGTTAGTTAATTAAGCCAAGTGATGATGGTTATGGAGTGATTATAATTTGGGTTAGAGGTAACATGTATATAGACTATGGAGAAGTAAGGCTCTGAATGCATAATTACAATTCGGATGCATTTATGATGAATATAACATGGTTTCCTCAAAGGTTTTCATGGTTCATAGACTAATTTGTGTCAAGATATCAAATTAGAGCACTTCTCCCTCTCTTGCTACCGAGAATAGCAGTATGATAGAACTCCATTCAGCAACAGCCATATTAAAACTTATGTACGAGATTTCCATATCTAAGATCTTATACCAACTCAACCGGCTGTGGTATGTATGGTGTGTGCTTGTTAAGTGTACAAAGCTAAGCTAGTCGACTAACTGTCTAATTTCTTTGTTTGATACTTCTTAATCTACCTACAATAAAAAATGAGATTAGATCGACCATCAACAATATTATAATTCAGATGATATAACGGTAACCTAAGTCAAAATCTTGAGAAAACATTCCTTATTAATGTTATCAGTGATGAGGACATGAGGTAATGATCAAATAAGATCATACCCTTCTAAACATGTAAGAATTTGTAATAAGTTACTTGATTATTTGTCCTTGTCTAAAGATAACCCTAAAAATGTTTAAAACCATGCCAGCTGAAAAGAAGCTTTAATCTCATCCACTTACAATACAACTCCTTAATTCATATATTGGATCTTTAAAGTTTGACTGTTGGATCCTTCTTCTAAATCGATCGACATGGTTCAAGTGCTTTTTGCATGGGCACTGAGCTAGCAAAAGCTAATAAGGCACAGCGAATCCAAGAATGACAGAACTCAAAGGCATGGTGGTCATGTGTGACTTGAACAAGAAGCTTCAGAGATCAAAAGGGCCCTCTCTGACCGTCGTCATATATACTTGTCTGTCATGTATGCACATTACCCTTAATTTAATGCCATACACTCCCCTCCTTTCACCACCACCACTATGCACACACTCACACGCAAAGATAAAAAGCCAGCAATCATCACCACCAAAAGCCCCCTTACCATTTCCCAAGAACCAAAGCCTACACACCTTTGAGTTTGAGGAGTTTTGAGTTTCTTGCTGCTGCTAGCTCTCAATCTTTCACTGCTCCTCTAACCGAGCCATGAGAGTACCTGTCACAACACCTCAAACCAACAACATCAACAACAACCAATCTCCAAACCCTAAACCCGAAACCAACCTGGGATTCCACACTCCTTCCCGCATCAATCCAAACCTCTGCTACGAGCCAACCTCGGTTCTCGACCTCCGCCACAGCCCCAGCCCCGTGGCGGCCGATAAGCCTTCCAAAATTTCACCCATCTCCGACGTCCTGACTCACCATGATCAGCCTCTGGAGTGGGACGAGCAGGTCGACTGGGACTCTATCATGAGAGACTTGGGCTTGCACAACGACTCCGTGCCAAACCTGAAAACTACTACTACTACCAACACACACCTGAACCACCACCCCAACAGCAAGCCTCAGATTCATAATCTCCCGGAATACCCTCACCCTCAGCCGTTCGATCCCACCCAACTGGTCCACTCCGACTTCAGCCTCTCCGAGGTCTACTCCTCCCACAACTTCAGCCACCACAATCTCACGTCATATGATCAGACAGACACTCATCATCCATCCCTCAACAACAACGTAGGGTTTGATTTCATAGAGGAGCTAATCCGAGCCGCTGACTGTTTCGACTCGGACGAGCTCAACCTAGCTCAGGTCATCCTGGACCGGCTGAACCAACGCCAGAGATTGTCCTCTCCCAAATCAAAACCTGTCGGAAAGCCTCTCCAGCGCGCCGTGGTTTATTTCAAAGACGCTCTCCAGTCCCTCCTGAACACCTCCACCGGTTCAAGCCCGGTCCGCAACCTGTCCTCCTGGTCTGAGATTGTCCAGACCATCAGAGCCTACAAGAGCTTCTCCGGAATTTCGCCAATCCCGATGTTCTCCCACTTCACAACTAACCAGGCTCTTCTGGAAGCGCTCAACGGCTCCAGCTTCATCCACGTCATCGACTTCGACATCGGCCTCGGCGGCCAGTACGCTTCTCTGATGAAAGAGCTCGCAGAGAAAGCTGACTTGTCAAGGACAAACCCGCCCGTGCTGCGCATCACAGCCGTCGTGCCGGAGCAGTACGCCGTCGAGAGCAGGCTGGTGAGAGAGAACTTATCACAGTTTGCTCAGGAGCTCAGGATCAGATTTCAAATTGATTTCCTCCTCGTCCGAACCTTCGAGATTCTGTCATTCAAGGCCATCAAGTTCATGGTCGGAGAGAAGACGGCCGTTCTGCTGTCGCCGTACATCATGCGCCGCCTCGGCGCCGCCGATAACATCGGCGAGTTTCTCGGCGACATGCGGCGCGTGTCGCCGAGTGTGGTGGTGTTCGTCGACGGGGAGGGAATGGCCGAGTCCGGAGCGACGTCGTTCAGGAGGAACTTCGTCTCCGGGCTCGAGTTCTTCTCGATTATGATGGAGTCCCTGGACGCGGCGGTGCCGGGCGGCGAGATGGTGAGAAAGATCGAGGCGTTTCTGCTGAGGCCGAAGATCGAGGCGGCGGTGGAGGCGGCGGGGAGGAGGGTCCCACCGTGGCGGGAAGTGTTTCACGGCGCGGGAATGAGGGCGGTGGAGCTGAGTCAGTTTGCGGACTTTCAGGCCCAATGTTTGTTGGGGAAGGTCCGGGTCAGGGGGTTCCACGTGGCGAAGCAGCAGGCAGAGCTGGTGCTGTGCTGGCACGATAGGGCCCTGGTAACCACGTCGGCTTGGAGGTGTTAGGGGGGATAGCTTTTGTTAAATAAGTAGCTCTTAATTAAGGAAATTATGGGTTATATACACTGTTTAGTGTTAACTATTGGGGTTTGGGGGGAGATTGGAATGTAAGTAAGGGGCTTTGTAACTACAGATCCTGACCAGTTTGTTATGAAGTGTTTGGGATCAGGTTTCTGTTGGTGCAATCTATCATGATTTGTTTTCACTATCTAACTTTTTTGCTTGTTTTATGAACAAAGATAACGGGGAAAGCTAAGCAATATTGGCCACCTCTCATCGCCATGTATCTGAGGCATGGAATTTCTCTGATATAGTTAGCTTCTGATGTTTAATTGGAAAGACGATGATGTGATCTCTGTACAGATTATATAGATCGTAAAAGTTTGATTGCATATCACTACAACTCTAAGTCTCTAACCACAAGAATCAAAAAAGGGACAAGTACTTGAAAGCAAATGAATATGTATCAACTTAGCTGCAGGCTTGCAGCCACTGACATAATATAGCTAAGCTTAGAAAACCAGAATTTAGAGGAATCTCATTATCAGTGAAATTGCATCCACTTCATCTGCTCCACACCAACATAAAGAAGTCCCTGTTTTCTGTCACGCTTACTCATGCAATTGAACAATCAAAGAAGGAATACAGTTAATTATCTGCTGAACAACTCTTAAAACTGAAGAATATATAAGGCAAACAAAAACTGTTTGCAATGCATCAATATCACAACCAAAGGTAAAACAATCTTGAGATGTAGCCACCTCTCACGTCTTATAGAAAGCAAGGATAAACCAAGCCCTCGGATCAATACCTTAAGATTAACAGCAGAACAACACTATTCTTTTTTGGTTGAAGATTCTTATAATTTGATGAATCCAGTTTCTTTTTTAAACCTGTAATCTTTACTGCCATTTATTGCTTTGAAATCTCAGGCTGTTACAAATCAGGAAAGAAAAAGTAATCTCACAATATACAAATCCTCTTGGTCTTTATAATACAGCACAGTTCACACATACCTTATGTCGTGGACTTGCAGCCACTTGAAGTGACTGAATCAAACGTAAAAGACTAGCAAACGTTTATTGGCACAAATTATAATGAGCGACTCAAACTAGTCAATAATATGTACTGACAACCGGTAGGTGATGTGCACAGCAAAACAAGAAAATCAGATGACTAGTATTCAAAGATCACTCTATTGAGTATCTTGACAGGCATTCTAATACTTTATAAGACATTAGGAAGAACAATAATCAAGAAAACAAAAGGCAAAGAAAAATTCAACTAAGCAACCCCTTCGGTATCACAACCAGAGGTAAAACTACCTAAACTTTCAATTGTAAACATACCGGACTGCGAGCGTCGTGCGGGACGAAATGACAACAGCCGTTCGATGTTTAATGAATCAATCTAACGGACATGATTAAATGAACTTAAACGGACAGATCAATTCATTAAAGATCGGACAACTGTCGTCGTTTCGTCCCGCACGACGCTGTCACGCCTGAGCAATAGGCCGTAAACATATTTCCAATATCCTTAAGAACAGGAGCACATATCCTATGATTGTGTTTCCACAGGTATGCCGACGGCATAGCATATTTGTTTTTACGATACAGCTAGGGTTTTTCTCTCAGACTCATCTTTATTTTCAGAAGCATTTAATTTCCTGTATTTGATGGGAAATGTGTGGTAAAGCTTAGTCTCAATCTAGTATTATTACTTTTGTTCGTATGTTCAGTTGTCATGTAAGCTTTTGTTATCATATCGATCACTATATCTAGATATTTAGACGTATGAGTGCTAATTGGTGTCTTATCATCTGGACTTATGATTGCATTCTAAACATTGCTTATTACATTCTTATAGCATTTCATATCCAACTTCAGTTATGTGCCTCATACATGAGAACAACTTGTTTTGTAATTAACTGCTCGCGTTCTTCTATTAAGAATATCTAACTGCCTGCTTTCCATCCAGGGGCAAAGCAGTTATACATGAACCACCTACGCCCATTCTTTTTGAAGAATCAAACGAAAATTGATTGAATTTGTGTTCGGTGTGAAAATGGATTTTCTCGAATAACCAAGCTTGAAGCGTGTCAGTACCTACGGGTCAGGTACAACCTTGATCTTCGACGCTTGTTCGCCTTATGACTTCTCTTCAAACGACTGTTGTACAGGCATTGGTTAGACCTGCATTTAGGTTCTCTTAGACCTAGCTGAAGAGCAACTAGAATTTTTTCTCCTCCTCTCGCGAATCGGACGTATCTTACTCGGACCTGTGTGGTTGAGCAGAGCTATAATCAAGGATTGCAGGGCGTTCGCCAAAGGATTCTCTGACAAACTTGGGATATTTGCTAAGGTTATTCACCTTAACAATGGTTTTACGGGTATTCGCTGACAGGTCGGTCTATATGAAGTGGTGGTGGACTGTTCGCTCACGGATGAGGCTTGGTGAGTAGAAGCAGGTAATGCTCACGGATGAGGCTTTGATGAGGTAGCAGCGGGTAATGCCTACGGATAGGACTTTGGTGAACAAAAAGACTCAAGGAATCCTTTTGGTAGAGGTGCTCCGAGGGAAGTTTGTTTTGCAGTGTGCAAAAGTTGTGTTTGATTGATTGGAGATTGGAGATGTCTTCTTCTTGTACCTTGACCCCTTTATATAGTGAACACTAGAATTTGTTCTTACTTACGGATCAAGACATATCAAATCTTTTGAAGGCAATTCAATTATCACGTCCACATCCTTCCATAATGCAAGATTCTTTAATATTGCTCAAACATGATCACCAAGCAAGCCACAATTATTTCCAAATCCTCAATACTACGATAATTTCCCGGATATGAACCAAAATGCCTTGGCCTTCAAGATAGCCTTATATCGTCCCGATCATAGATATCTCCCGAGATCCTCGATCAAATCCTCGACGAACCACTAAATTAGTTTGAAACACGACTCGTACGGAAAAATATATTTTACACCCAAACATAGCCCCCAGGTCTTGAAGCAGAAGCCATGTGTCTTGACTGAAAAGACCTATAGTCCTCATGCGTCATTTATACTGATGAAAGCCACTCACTAGCCCAACTGACAAACATCAAACTCATATGTAGGTCTTGGCTCTTGAAGCTTCAATGACAATGAGCAGTAGCTAGGCAACCCATATAGCAGCACAATTAATCTCCAACGTGATAATCATATAATGAACTTGAATTCTTGCTTTTGAAGATGATGAAACACGTTCTGACGAAAACATGTCTTAAGCTCACGTTGACCAACTGGATGAAGATAAGAAGCCCCCATGCTCCATTAAACATGGTAACGAGACCACAAGCATTGGTCTTGATGATAATTGATAACAATGAACCAAGAAAACTTAGCTTCAAAGTAGACATAATTGCACTTCATGAAGCCAACTTTTGATGAATAAAGAGAACTCGAACTAACCACCAACTAGTTGTTTTATAACTGGACGTTGTTCTTCGATATTATAGTCTCCAAGTTGAACCAACTCTCTCAAAAAGAACTTCCAAGAAGACTAAGAAATCAGCCCCAATATAAACTTCATCAAAAAACTGATGACACTTTGCTGGTCAATGTACCAACTTTAGATACGATTTACACCATGCTCGAATGATGTTTCTGATCGGTTTTTGGCTTGAGGATGTAGTACCATATATATACTTGAAGGATTGATAAAGAGAACGGCCAAAGAAACCCAGGAAGATGGCACAAATAGTCTCCTAAAACAGCCCCAAGAAACACATTTTCTAGAAATTCATTTTTTCTCTTATTATTTGGTCGACTTGAAGAGTTTGTACCTTTGTCTCCCTGTGGTCTTTTTAGATGATCCTTGATTCTAAAATGCTCTACAACATCCCAACTTGATGTATAAACAAAAACCCCAGTGATATGTACATGTTAAGATGAAAAAACAAGGCTACCAAAACTCATTGCAGTTTAGTTTTCTGGAATGACTGCTTCAAGATACCAACTTGTAGACCTCATAACTCACTCCTCAAAGCAGCGAATGACATGATTCTTTATCCTATTTGAAGTTCAATATACTGGCTTCAAAGTGGTGTATGGCGAACAAGACTTCAACTCTTGAAAGGATATGCGAATGAGCCATGAAAATGGAAAAAAATAAGCCAAATCTGAAATTTCCAGATTTTCCTATTGTAGGGGCTGATTTGGTTGGTGATTTCCATAGGCTTCTCTTGTAACTTCTAGGTAATGGAGCAGCCAAACATGTTCCTTAACATCAGTAGTACATGTCCAAAGTTTTGGATACTTGATGTGAACCTCTCAAAAGCTTGGAACTGTCTTAACAGAGTACCTTGAAATACCAAGTTTTCTTGAGTTTTTGACAACTTTTTGTTGCTGCTAATATTTTCAAAATAATAGGCCTCAGGTGTTGGCCTTGAATTATAATAATCAACCTCAATAATAGATTGACTAAATAAAGTGCAAAACCACAAATTGGTTTAGATAAAACGTAAGGATTGGTTTTGGAAAACTATAGGAATTGGTTCAAAAATAAAATGAATACTCAAAAAGTTTCAAAAATTTGTCATAGGAATTGACAGAATATGTATAGTGTAGGCCCCCGGTTTAATTGGGTGTAATAAATGTAGTGAAAGTATGCCTATTAAACTGATCTTGCATGCTTCTGGAATAGGCTTTTCTTGTAAAACATGTTGTAGAGAATTGAGCTACATATGTAGAGTTGACTTTACTTCCCAGTATGTTTGCGCTAATTTGGCTCCATGAATGAGAATTACAAGCCTCTTTATGGTGATCAGACACAAATAAACTTGTGTTGTTGCTATGAACGTTCTGCCAAAAACGTAGTATTCTTATACTTGTCAACTCTATCTTCATTCCTTCAAAAGATATTAGAGCGTCCTCTAAACTCCTTCTGATGAATATCAAATTTTGCATTTGTGTCAACTCAAACTCCTCGAGCTCTCTAGTAACAACTCAAAAGGTTGTTATTTAAAGGTATGAATAAATTAAGAATGATTATAGCTCACGGTTCGCAGCCCCTATTATAAACAATGATGTTGTCTTTGTACAATGACTTTTGGAACGTCTCCTCTACTTACATATGAAACTTGAAGCCCTCCAGTATAAGAACAATCCAACCTTAACAAAAGCCTTCGTCTTATTTTGTTGCTAGTTTCTTTATATCTGATATGCATGAGGCTCCATAAATACTTAGAAAACTTGAGTAGATGTCTATCATGCCTTTAATTTCAACTTTGGACCGTTGAAATTAAACTTGAGTGAATAGAGGAAAGCAAAACTTGAAGCAAACCCCCATGTATGTAAGCATTAATAGAGAAAATTCTAGTGTGCATTCGCCAAGCTATTAGTGCCTGCAAATCCGTTCGCCGTAGTCTCAAACACAAAATGCAGATTCACGTGTCTTCTGACCTACCAGGAATCAAGCTGCCATAACTCTCTATTAGAATGTTGGAATCTCGATCCGTAAATTTTTCTAGATAGTATACAGCTAGATCTCTCTGTGCATATGGCTTGCTTGTTAGTTCATTCTGAATCTTTCCCATAAACTCCACGAAGTTTCTATACATAAGTTGTAACTGTAACTTGCTTATTCGCAAACCCTCCAATTTTGATATCAATAGCTAGGCGAATGGGGGTAGAGAAACTTCAAGCTAAGCTCCCCAAGCATGTAAAGACATATATATACTACACAGGTGTGCATTCGCTGGATTAAAGGGGCTCGTAACATCCATTCGCACATCCACCATTGCATAATGCAGATTTTAATGCCTCTGTGCCTACTGGGACTCCAACAGCCATAACTCCTTCTTGGACCGTTGAAATTGTAAGCCGTAAATTGCGTTGGAATATAGACATCCAGGGTTTTTTGTGCATATGAAGCTTGCCTTCTAATTCTTCCTGAATCTTTCCAGTTTATTCCGTGAAGTTGCAACACAGAAGTTGTTGCTGCAAATTTGTTGAACTGCACTCTTGCTTCAAATCTTCTGTACTCTGCTGGCAAAATGGTTGTAACGATGAAACACGTATATTGTTTCTTGCATCTAAGACCTCAGAAATAGATCTCTAATATTATAAAACATAATTCAAACCTCTTTCAGGTAAGAACATTGTCTTGCATTTCAACAAAACACAAAATCTCTTTTTGTATTTTTATTTTTTTAATGCAAGAATTGAAATGAAACTAAAAAGGTAAAGAATTAAAGTGAAGAAGGAAACTCAACATGATTAGTTAACCTTCGTATAGCCACGAGAGAGGTCACAAATGCTTCACTCCAAGCCTTGACATCTTGATATTTTCAGCACGGTGTTCTTTTTGGCGAGAAAGTCCAAGTATTGAACAAAGATGTTTGGTGTCATCTACTTGAAAACTCTGAAGTGACTGCTCATAGGGTCTACTGCATAGCCCCCCATGCATCTTTGTTGTAGCTTGATATAGCATGATCATCGATTGCACCTTTGCGGATGGCTTGGTGTGGAAATCCGCCTTTTTGCCGACTACCATGTCGTAGTGTATAGTGTAAACTGATGCAGCCACATATTGGTCTTCATTAAAAACCACTTGCTGGTTCATATTCTCAACAAGGGACTCCGAGTAATTGAACTCCTCTGCTTTAGACTTGCTGATTTTGGAGGCAAGAGCCAACCTGTAGTCATCATCGTATTCATCATAGGTTGTCTCTGTTTTAATATCAAAATAATAATCACCACATAAGCATATTCCTGCTATAAACATCATTGGTGACTTAACTTCTGCCTCAGACATAAGCATATTCCTGTTATAAACATCATTGAGAACCATCTGTAAGGCTTGACCCGTGTCATCACAAATAAACTTCTTTTCCACATATTTTGGAGCGCAGCAACTACAAGTCAACAGATCACCTTCTTCGTTGTTGGAGCAGCGTAGTTGGATATAGTCTTCATCATTGTGCTCCACATGAGATTCACCACAAATTGGCAAATCGACTTTCTCTGACATGACTAGAGAAAAGATTTCGCCACTAGATTGATTAAAAACCGATTCAACCTCTTTGGTGAGAGTATCTTCATCAGCTTTAGGTTCTACTTCTTGAGATTGTAAAACCTCTTGGTTAGTATTGCAAACAACATGGTTTTCTTCATCTTGCAGCGTTATTGTCTTCTCATTGGCTGCTTTAATTTCTTGGTTATGTTAATCCATAGAAGCATTTATCTGATCCAAGATTGCATTGATTTTATCAATTTGCTCAATGATAGCCTTCAATTTCTGCTTCAACTTGTCGTCCATGATCACCTCACTACAGCCAGTTGACTGGTAATCATCCAAAACGTGAAATCGTTTCTTCTACAATCCGGACACGTTATGTCCCACTGGACGTGCCAAATGTTCGGTGTGAAAATAGATTTTCTCGAACATCCAAGCTTGAGGCGTGTCAGTACCTATGGGTCAGGTACAACCTTGATCTTCGACGCTTGTTCGCCTTCTGACTTCTCTTCAAAAGACTGTTATACAGGCTTTGGTCAGGCCTGCATTTAAGTTCTTCTTCGACCTAGCTGAAGAACAACTAGAATTTTTTTCTCCTCCTCTCGCAAAGCGGGCGTATCTTACTCGGACCGGTGTGATTGAGCAGAGCTATAATCAAGGATTACAGAGCGTTCGCCAAAGGATTCTCTGACAAACTTAGGATATTTGTTAAGGTTATTCACCCTAGCAATGGTTTTACGGGTATTCACCGACAAGTCGGTCTTTATGAAGCGGTGGTGGACTGTTCGCTCACGGATGAGGCTTGGTGAGTAGAAGCGGGTAATGCTCACGGATGAGGCTTCGGTGAGATAGCAGCGGGTAATGCCTACGGATAGGACTTTGGTGAACAAAAAGACTCAAGGAATCCTTTTGGTAGAGGTGCTCCGAGAGAGGCTTGTTTTGTAATGTCAAAAGTTGTGTTTGATTGATTGGGGATTGGAGATGTCTTCTTCTTGTACCTTGACCCCTTTATATAGTGAACACTAAAATTTGTTCTTACTTGTGGATCAAGGCATATCAAATCTCTTGAAGACAATTCAATTATCACGTCCACATCATTCTATAATGCAAGATTCTTCAATATTGCTCAAACTTGATCAACAAGCAAGCCACATTTATTCTCAAATCCTCAATACTACGAGTACACCTACTAGGACCTTGCCCATATCTCCAAGCAATGAAATGCTTTGGAATTATTGGAAACAAAAAGTAAAATTGAACAAAGCCAACATAACTGAAAAATAAAACAAACATATCCTAAATCGGGCCCAACTTGAAGACCCAAGCCTAATATCCATACAAGAATGTGGGCGAGCCCCACCCGGCCCAATTGCATCCATGACCTGTCACCAGCGTCACAAAACCACCCACATGACGCCTCTTCCCTCGTCGAGCTCTCACTGCAGTCACAGCACAGCCGTCGCAATTACCATATACCTCGCCACAATATATTAAGATGACAACCACCAAGTACCAGGTACCTCATCTGATCGGAGATTGTCTTCACCGGTCGGCTCATATGAGAACAATCTACCTCCTGTCATAGATACAAAGTAGATCGATCTTGGATCCTCGCTTACCTGCGTTGCGTGGCCAAGTCCTCCTTCGAATATTAGCGCTGCCGCTCGGCGAAAATCGCTCGCTTCTCCCTTCCATTCTCGTCCCCCGCCATCATCCATGGATCCTGCTTTGGCCATCCGAACCTCCATTCCCCATCCTTGACATGAGTATCAGACCCAACGCCTCAATAAACACCAGCACATGTGCCTAGAGAGGCACTACCATTTGTCTCGTCCGACGACGACATCGCTATGACGTGTCGCCGGACGGAGAAGAGAACTCGGGAAAAGGCTAAGAGGCGGCTAGGGTTTTTTCGAGCTTACTTTGTCAGCCATATTATTAGAATTGTTGCAACTCGTCAGTAATGCTTCATCTCTATCTCTGGTAAACTGAGTGGGATGATTTGGTGGTAGTCTAAAGTCATTGAGGCAAATTGGGAAACTGATTGATAAGGAAACCCAAGGATGAATCAAACAGTGATACAAAGAACCGAACCTGCAAGATGCATAGATAACGCTGATCAACAGATCCTATAACTAGAATCACAGACGGAGTGATCAGGTGTTTTCAAATTCTAATTCTCAGTGAAAATTTTTACTATTTGGTTTCATCATTCCATTGCATGTGTGAAAGCTTTAACAAAGAGCAGGGCGAATAACCAAGAAGCAACGTCAAATATTATATAACACCGAATGGAACAAGTCGAGATGGAAGTTATCTATTATATACTCTTTTCCAATGATACAACAATCACCATGGTTGCTCCATATCAAGGACCCAACTCAGTTAACAGTTCATAAATAAACGTTACAGTTACAGAGTAGGGTTAAGCGTATAAATTAGTATAAGAAAAACAAATGTTCTACACTCAAACTAAAGGGAGGGTCATCGTTCCGGAGCTCAATAAAATTCTGTTGCTACAAAGAGAGACCAGTCCCATCTCAACTGTTACCTCCACCACCAAGTTCAATCTTCGCTACTACATCTGGTCCACACAATCGTGTCAACTCTTCCTGTTTAGCAACAAAAATCGTAGTCACAGACTGGACTTCATTTCAAGAACATATCAGTCAAACAATTCAGGGAACACGAAATTTCTGAGGTATCAAGCTAGCCCCACTTGCAAGAAGCAATGATTTTTAACATTTGTTAAACGAGTATAGAGATAACAAATTGCAATGATCATTGGAAAAACCTTTATAGAAGTATTTTCAGATGCGAGCTTCTCGCATTCCTGTGAGAGTCTTTGAAGCTCATCTTTAAGGCCATGATTCTCATTGGTCAGTCCCTGTACACTTTTTTGTAGCTCTTCACACTCCGCCTAAAGTAAAAGTAACATCATATCAGTATGCATTAGTTTAGGTCTCAGCATATAGTTCTTTAGTGATGTAACATTTTATTAGCTTCCCTTGGCACTAGTTCTATTTTCTCCCCCCCCCGCATCCCTGCTCTGGCTGGTGCAACCAAATTAGATGATGATCCTTGTTGTGCTCACACTTGCAAGGATTATATCTGACTTATCCCTAAGTACTAGTCTAGTTCCAACCTCCCTCACTAGGTGGGATGGGAACGATTGTCAACTTATTTTCTACAACAGGTGTGAAGAAGTGTAGAAGTAAAACTGCATCGTACCTGCTTTCGCAATCTTGACCTCCTAGCAGACTCCCTATTTGACTGCTTCCTTTTCTGTCTTTTCAGTTCCCGTTCATCCTGTCATATATGAAGGGCAAATTTAAAGCCTTATCTGGGGATACTAGTACGAAAAGGACAATGCAAATTTTCAAGGAAAAGGATCATGGAAGCTCTTCAAGACTAGACAGTTCAGCATGAAATTAAGAAGAGACAAAATAAGGAAAATATAATATGAACACGAATAGCAATATGTAAACTAAATTCACTATGATCTGTGTCATTAACCTACAAATAAATTGTTCTAATTTTACATACGAATACATACAAATGGATATTACTACTATTTTAAATATACAGACACTGACAATAGGATTAAAGTACAGAATAACAAGAGAAATATATGTACTACAAATATGGCAATTTAAAACACAAGAAAGATATTTTGCCAAAATGAAAATATCAGAAAGATCAGTACTTGAATCCAATGGTCACCACTGACAGCAGATGGGGCTCCAGGTTGTCCTCTCGTTTTTGCAGTTCCGGTACCAGAAGGGGATGCATTCCACAAGTCCATTCCCATATTCAGACTAGTTGCAGGCATAGAAACTACAGGCTTACCAGGCACTGAACCAGTGTTATTTTGTGCATTTGCTCCTGAAAAATATGAGAAAAACCATCTTAATGTACCATTTACCACGGTCTACATATACAATAAAAGCCTGAAAAGGACTTGTATTTTAAACATGATTATTATATCGGGAAATTCTAGTATGTGTTAATGCATGTGAATGATGTGATACATCAACTATGTAAAATGAGTCATCAAAATAGTAATATTAGTCCTTAAAGTTGTAATATGAGTCCTTAAAGTTGTAAATTTTCTAGTTACAATATTAGTCATCATGTGTTGTTAAAGTGGTAAAATGTGTGCTTAAAGTGGTAATTGAGTCCTTAAAGTGATAATTTTGAGGACTCAATTACCACTTTAAGGACAAAATGATGAAAAATGTTGTAACTAATTTTTTTACAACTTCAAGGGTCCATATTACAACTTTAATGACTAATATTATTACTTTAACGACTCATTTTACAAAGTTGATGCATCACATCGTTCATACGCATTAATTCACCCTAGCCTTACCCCATTATATCAGACCAAAATAAATATATTAAAGCACTCGATTATCATACCATCTGCAAGCATCTTGTCAAAGCTTCCTTTCTTGTTCGCACCATACTCCTACAATATTATAACCATGTTTTCATTAGAAGAATTTCATACCAAAAGTTATTACACATGCCAGGTTAAAGTCGAAAATCAAAAGAACAAACTATACTGTACCAGCTGGTATTTGCCGAAGTTGCAAAAGCTACCACAATTTTACTAGCCATTTAAGAAAGGAAATACATGTCGGAGTATCAACTGCAGGGAATACACATACCTGGTGGTCACCGTTCTCCTCACTTCCATCTGATGAACCCTCACTACCACTTTCGGCACTGTTAGTGAGAAATTTACAGTCAGACCGGGTACATCATCCAGAAAAAATATTTAACAAACGTACGCTAGCAAGGACTGAAGAGAAATCTAAAGTTTATGACAAAGCAGAATACAATGCAAATACCACTGACCTTTGCGACGCACCATCGTTTCCAGAACCAGAAGTTGCTTTTCCACCCTCACCAGCCTTCCCACTAACCAATCCTGCAGCTCCCTTCTGTTTTTTCGCTGAAGCTCGCTCTTTGCCATCTGTGCTCTTCCCTTCCGACTCTGGATTTGTTGGCGGTACCGAGGCAGGAGTCTAACAAAAGTGGAAGAAACCAATTAGTGATCAAGTTGAAACCTTCCTAATATGATACAAGCCCCCTTTCATTGATGATGCTAGGCTAAATAATCATCAGAGGAAGAACACCATACCGTGACCATACCCGGATGAGCATATGCTCCAGCTGGAGGATAAATGGCAGGGTACGGAACAGGGGTTCCATAAGGTGGCATCATCGGATGCTGCAAAGTAGCAAGAAACAAAAGTGAACAATTAATGATTTATAAAACAGTGAGTAAGTAACTGCAACCTTCTATAGTACAAGTACACAAACTCACCTGAGCTCCCCACATATAGGGATGCGGTGCAGGCGAAGCAACAGAGGACGCGAAAAAGGGCGGAGGAGCAGCTCCTGCTCCATAATAAGCCTAAACAACAACAAAAAGGAGCTGTGAGCAATTAAACTAATCCACCACAGCATCAAATTCATCTACCTCTTCACTTGGCAAAAAAATTACATATCAATCCAGAATGTGTTTTCATCATGAACCTTCATAGAGCTGGACCAATCAGAATACGAAGGCTGTGCTGGTATTTCCTGCACAATTCAAGCAACCACATGATTAAAACCCCCGAAAACGAGATCTCGAAACATGTGTGAGAAGGGAAAGCCTTACCTGAGTAGTTGAAGCTTGTTTGGAAGGCTCTTCCCCTGTCCCCATTTCAACTGTCTCAGCAAACACTCCAAATCAACCAGATCACGCTTTCCCCAAAAATCAAATTTGGATGCTCCTTTTGAGTGAGGTGGAAGTCCAGGTGGAACCACTTTAAACTTACACACCACGAATCAACGGCTAAGAATTTTAGGGTTTTAATTTCCCAAATTACAAAAAAAGAGAGAGAAGCGTCTTCCCGAGGTGGCCGTGTCTGTTTCTTCTGAGCTTCTCTGTCGTCTTTGAGATGTGACTGGGTCTTCTTCTCTCTCTCTCGCTGAGTGGATATGGTGGGGCTGGGATCGTGTGCGGCGGAGGTGCACCGGAGGGAGGTTAGGATTTTTTTAAAACAAAATTTTTAATGTTAAATGTGACAATGTGCTATATTTTATTTCAATACATATCAATTTTTTATAACTAAAATATAAATTAATGTTTTTTATATATTTTTGAAAATGACATTAAAGAATATTTATTTATAGGATATAAGGTATATCGAGTGTAAGGTTTGTAATTTTTAAAAAATACTTTAAAAAAAAAAATTAAAGTGACTTTAACAAAATAATTAGGTGTAATAAATTTACATGTTTAAATATAATTGAAATATAACGTTGGACATTGTTACGGTAGCAATGACAAGAGCGAGGAAGAGTGTCCAGCTGTCCATATGTATCACTGGATAGGAGCATGACAAAGCGGAAATCAACGATGACTCACCCTGACAGCTGCTCCTCTCGCTATTTAATATTTGATCTTCTCTACTTGTCTCCGGCGACTTTTTCCTGCTGGTTCTACTGGCTGCCAGCTGTTTATCGCCACGTTAGGGTGGGATGAGAAAGTATTTATATGAAACAGACCCCACATCCTGCCATTTTGCATTTTTACACTTCAGACCTACATCACTAAATCTTAGAGACTAATAATCAACGAAGTTTGACTCAGTTGGTAAGGACGGGCTTGTGATGAAGATCTTATCTGAATTCGATCTCCGCTATCAACAGACCTCGTTTGGTTCGCGATCTGTAAATTCCTATGGAAATCCATACCTGAAAGCTGGTGTGACAGACACGTGTCCACTGTCAGTCCTTCAAGGTTGAGGTTGCAGGTATGCCCTAACGATGGTGGTGTAGCGTAACCAAGCTCTCACCTAAATTTTTTGAAAATGAGAGACTAATTACATAATTAATGAGTATGATTTTTAACGTGTGTTTTTAGAAGTATTTTATTTTAGGTTGTGAAGATCATACATTTTAAATTGAAATCCACACATTTTTACTATATATATGCTGACCTTTAGTTATTATTGTTTTCTTAGATTTACTAGAAGAAAAATACTAGTTGTCTTCTGCGAGGATTAGAGGGAGGAACCATGAAAGAAGAAAGTTATAACCTCTTTTTACCAATAAATAAGTGGGAATACCAATTGAAAAGTAATTAAAATTTAAGTAGCAATTAGTTACTTAGCTAGTACCCTAACTATAAATTTGGGGATTTATGATTTAGAGAATCAAACAACGTTTTATGGTTTAGTTGCAAATACAAGTTACTTTGTTGTGTTCATGTTTGCTGGAATGTCAGGTATGCATGCTTCTTTTTTTTCTTCTTCTTCTGAGTACTCTGAATTGAAATGTCAATAGATGCAAGAGACGACAACTAGCAATTCAATATTATGTTCCCTTCATTTTGGTACGTGAAACTGAGTAGCTATTGATACGGAATGATGTGTGCTGTTTATGGTATAATGAAAAAAAAGTGATCATTTTTCCTTCATTTTGTTGTGTGAAACTGAGTAGCCGACATAGTTTATGTTGCTTTTGCAGACTTCTATAATGTATTTTGCTTGTTGTACTAAAATATGGGTTTTGTTTTGGTTTTTGCAGACTAGATCTGACCGCAGTAGTGTAGGAGTCATAAGCATTGCAATTAAGGCTCGTTGCACCTTCTATTTTGAATCAGGGCTGCTTTGTTTTTTTAG
The DNA here is from genome assembly GCA_951800085.1 of Comarum palustre. Taxonomy (NCBI): domain Eukaryota; kingdom Viridiplantae; phylum Streptophyta; class Magnoliopsida; order Rosales; family Rosaceae; genus Comarum; species Comarum palustre. The sequence goes on from OX637575.1 coordinate 6,029,946, forward strand.
GACCCTTTGATACTTTGCAAAGAGAATCAGAGCTACTTAGTTTGTACTTTGAAGGAAGTCAAATTTTGTTGAAGTGTTCTTGTTTCCTCTTGATTTAAGTAAGTTGTTGAAGTGTTGCAGCGAGTTTATATATATATATATATATATAGTTTATATATATATATATATATATAAGTTGTTGAAGTGTTGCAGCGAGTTTATATATATATATATATATATATATATATATATATATTTTGAGAGCGGATGCTTGGAGTTATTAACATAGAAATGTTGCATGTTTTGATATTGGAAAAAACAAGACTCCTAAGAGAAAATCATATCGACTGATCAACAAGAGTAACAAACTAAAACTGATTTCTTATCTACAGGAAATAAGGTGTGAGGAAAATAACTGGGTCACAAAATTTCTGAAAAAAAAAGATAAAAAATGATACAAACAGACCTTTTAGAGAAGCAAGGCTTTGATGTCTCACATTTCTAAAACTTCAGAACAGTATTCCACGTTCTCATCTTGACTGAAGAAAGGTATTTAGAACCGTTAGTTCAGTTAAAAAACTAACGGCACACATTTTGAAAGGTATTTTCGTCTATTTCTATTTTTTCCATTCACTTTTCATTTTTATCTTCTCCTCCAACTGTGTATATCTCTTTTTCTATTTCTTCGGCGGCGGCTTTTCTTCCTTCTCTTTTTCTCCTATGGAGACGAAGATGAAAATCTTTTTTCTTTTCTTTCTATTTACTAAGTTATATTCATTCTTATTTTATCTAATTAATTATTGTTCTCAATTTTAAAGACATGGAGTTTTAGAGATGAAAATGAATAAACAAGGATTTTTTGCCTTTGTATTATTATTTGAAGATAAAAAGAAGAACAATTGTCCTTAAAAAACAAATAGTAAATCAATATTTTTACGTCAAAAAAGTCTGTCGTTGATTTTTTAACGGAATTAACGGTTCTAGATACTTTTCTTCAGTCAAGGTAACGTGGGATACCGTTATGAAGTTTTTGAAACGTGAGACACCAAAGCTTTCCTTCTCTAAAACATCAGACACTGTTTGAATTAATTTTACAAAAAAAGAAGGCAACGAGAGACTGAGAAAGAGGAAGAGTCCAAGAGAGAACAGTAAAAGAAAAGTAAATTTAACTGAAGGGCATTTCAAGAACTAACACTGAAAGTAGAAAATGTATTATTAAAAAAATGAGGGGGCGTGTGGATTTCAGTTCTTTGGATTATTAGGGGAAGGGAGTCAAATAACATAAAAGAGATTTTGCCAAAAAAACATAAAGGAGATCAACTGGGTCTCTATGCAGCAAACCAGCAACCTATTTCTTTCATTCTGAAAGAAATCTGTACAAAAGATATGCCAGTTCAGCTATAAACCCATGGCTTCAATCTTTGTCCAGATAAAAAAGTTTTAAGAAACTGTGTATGAATGTTCTCTTGCACATATTTAGCATGCCATGTTGTCATACTGTCAATCTCCAGCTCCACAAGAATTCACTTCCATTCAGTTGAATGGTTTTGATTAACGAGCAGACACCATAACATGTTAAACCATTTAGCAAGAGAACATTTTCCTAAATCTATGCTCTGTGTATACAACAACAAAAACTAAGACAACAGTCGCCATTATCGTATATGAATTCCTAGCCTGGGCTTAAAGCTCCTCAGCCAAACAAACTCACCATGTCATTTGGTCAATGAGCAAAGCAAGAGAAACAGAACCAACTAGATGGCCAACTCTTCTTGCGCCTTTTAACCCTTTTCTCTTCATGTTTCTCATTCACATGTGGTTTGGAGGTACTGAGTGATTCTTCTTCCTTAATGCTCTTCTCATTATGTTCCTTAATGTTCCTGTCATTACCTTCAGTCTCAATAACCTTAGGACGAGGTTCGGTCTCCTTTAAGCAATGTTCCTGGTAGAATTTGGAGAGAACGTCTGTGACTTCCATAAATTCTGGTCGGTCCTTGGGGTCCTCTGCCCAGCAGGACTTCATCAGAGGGATAATCTCCTTGGGGATGTCGTCCAGGCTAGGTCGTACATTCTGCAATGCAAGAGCTACAATGATTCTAGTATATTAACGAAGTCTAGCAAATAATAAGTATCTGTTTTATTTTAATTTTTATTTTGATTTTGATTTTTATACCAGTAGTGACTTATGGAGATCACACAAGTTTTCTTAGTAAGTAGAGAACTTCAAAATGATTAGCACCAGTGCACTAGAGTCTATTGAAAATCGGAATAATAGTTTCATTTTTCAAAGGCACTCACAGAACTTACATTAGCTGTAGCATATGCCACCATTATGTTATTTCTACCCTTGAATGGAGTTTTGTTCGTGAGCAACTCCCACAGAACTATTGAGAAGCTGTACACGTCAGCCTTGTGATCATAATCTTTCAGAACTATTGCGCCTTTCGGAGCTGGTTCTATGCTGAATAACTAATTCAGAAGAAACAAAAATCTTGATTATGCAACTTTCTTGCTGAACAATTGTTTCAATAATAAAGGCAACAAACGAAAATGTTTCACCTCAGGAGCCATCCACCGGTATGTTCCAGCCTCACTAGTCATTGCACCTTCTATCTGCTCCCTAGCAAGCCCAAAGTCAGCCAGCTTCACTTGCTTCTTGTTTTCTGAAAGAAGTAGATTGCCTGGGGAAAAAATAGGAGACTATCTGTTAGGAATATGTTTGTGTTATAAATCTCAGGTAAGCATGCAAAACGAAAGGAAAAGGAAATGAATTACTTTTCGCAATCTGGAAATTTTGGACACTAGATATGAGACTAATTATTTAGGATCTAATACTAAAGTTGGCTACAATTGGATAGAGGATATGGCACCAATCCAAAATAAAATCATGACCAGTGTCCAATGCCCATAAACCAAACTGCTACAATGAAAAAGAAAAGAGATGTGAGAAAGAAAACTTACTTGGTTTCAAGTCACGGTGTATGATGCCATTTGCGTGCAAGTATTCCATAGCTCGACATATATCCAATGCAAAACTTATTGAAAGCTGTAAGTCCGGAACTACAGGGCGGGAGCCCCACAAGTACTTCTGAATTGTACCACCTCTCATAAGCTCAGTAGCTATCATCATAGTTGGTTCCACAGACGCACCGATAAACTGTTACAGGACAAGGACTTATCTAGTCATACGTTGTATGGAACTATGGACTTAAATTATAGCAAACTAAAAAAAATATTATAACCTGAGATATTCAGGTTTATCAAGTGTTTTCACTATATATTACGAAGATGAAAGAATGCAGTGCTGAATGATTTGGAAGCCAAGAATGACTGAGATTTATTTCTTAAATGTAGCTTCTGAATTACTGCCCCCAGTGCTGTATCAGTTCAAAAAGTACTAGATCTAAAAGAAAGTCATTCTTCTTCTATGTAACCGGGGCTTTGTTCAGTTGCTCCAAAAAACTACTTCATTCGCAATGCTATTACAATAACCAAAGGTTCCATAACTAATTTTATCAAAATTAGTAAATTAATAAATTAAAAGTGAGAAACAATTAGTCCAAGGCAAGATTATTCCAAAACCCCACAAATTTAGTTACTCAGACATCCAATTTGCAGAGGCTAACAGAAACAGGGAAGGAAATAACCTATTCAGGTATAAACATACAGGTGACTGAGGAGGAAATCTCACATTCTTCTCTTGCCTAAATTTTAACAGAAGAAAGACATTTCTTGAAACAGACAGCATTTGCATAAGGTTAACTTCCAATCCCTGAAACTAAGAAATTGGAATCGTATGCCAGAATCTAACAGGATTTCAAAGAAACAAGGATGAACATGAAAATTTGCCCACAAGTATAACATAAAGATGATGAACATACAATATATCCAAATCTTGATGGACTTTGATAGATAACTTCCAAAATAGAAACAAATATGAGGAAATGTATTTTACCTTCAGAATGTTGTCATGTTTCACCCTTGCCAGTAAAGTCACCTCCCTCTGAAACTTTTCCTTGCGTTCAGGACTGATTAAACCTGTTTCGTCTGGCAGTATGATTTTCACGGCGACAGGCATGGACTTGTACCTGGATACACAACTGGAAAGCTTCAATTCAACAATCCAGGACATATAATGCCTCAGTTGCATTACAGGAAAAGAGACTTATGAATAATACACCAAATATTTATTTAGACGAAACAAACAAAATGCTGTCTCATGATAGTCGGTATTATTTAGCACATGAAGCAGGACCCTCAATCATTATGTTTTCCCTATTACACAGTTGGGAGTCCTAAACAGCCACTCAAAACTATATCCCCTTCTCCCCATCCGGCCAGGCCACTGAAATATCAAAAGAACACACATAATAGTGGACAAAGCATCCCAATCATAAAAGGATTTTCATCTACAAGATATAACCATTGGTTTCCTATTTAGACTTAACATTATTACATAACGTTCCTTCCTCAAGTTTTTCGCAAGGCCATTAATACGATGGCCAGAATAGGTAAACCATATCGGGTCATGTGCACTATATAACTCATGACAACAGATACATACATTACGTACTGCTAATAGTCGTGTATGATTGCATTGCATGATCACATTCTTGCAAACATCTATTGCCTGGGAGAATAGGATGTACAAGCCACAGTAACACCTGATTTTCAGATGCAGATTTACAGAAACTACTATAATGGGAGGTGGGGGAACTAAAAGAACAAAACTCACATAAGATTTGCAGAAAAGACTTGGCTTTAGCTACTCTAATAAAATTTTGGTCCCTCCTATGGTAAGAGAGATTTTTATGCAGACAATGCCTGCCCATTATTGGACAGACACTGACAATTAAACGATGTATTAAAAACGAAAATTTTGATTTTTCCAGGGCTACATTATGATTTGCAGAAAACCCTTGCCCACTATTGGAGAGCCAAGATTTTTGACTGATTCTGTAATAAATGGATGAAGACCAAAATCCAGAATGTTCTCTTAATATTGAGCTTTCACCTAATTCTCTATGATGTAGTTAGAAAAAATCATCTTCAAAATGCTGTATCTCCTAGAATAATCTGTAAGCCAAACACGCTAACAACTGATATAACACCACTTCCAAAAACACACATCCACAAACTCATCCAAAGTTACACTAGGACACTTCTAGTTCATACTTGATCAAGATTTATAGGAGACCAATTTGATGAGTAGCACAATACCAAAACAGAATTCCAGTACTGCTTTACTCCACTAATCAAATAATTCACAAATGTCCGACCGCTCTGTTCACTTTCTTGGCATAAAACAATGGAAATTAAAACAGCAGAAAGCAAAGAACTTTGTTCTGAGAAATACTCAGCTCAAAAAAGTTCATCAAACAGTAAAAGTAAATCCCAGAACACCACTGAAGTTTTCACCTTTTTCACAACCAAAGGAAACAAGAACCCAGAAATCATCAAAACCCTTGAAAGGGTTTATCTTTACCAACCCCAAAAACCCAGAATTCCCAACTCAAACACCAAAAACACAAAAACCAAACCAAGCTAAGAACTAAAGCAATCAAACAAACCCAAAAAGAAGCAAAATTCAAGAACATGCAGACAATGTGATCAACCTAATCAAGAAAGCCACAACCAAGAATTAAGAACAAAGAAGCAAAGAGAAGAAGGGACCCACAATCCTTCATAGACAACCGCCTGCGGTCCTTCTCCGAGCACCTGACCAATCACAACACAGCTTGCGTCGATGAGCAGACTCTGGTCCAAATTGATCACAAAGTTGCTGCCTTTAGCTGAAAGAACACAACCCTCATCGTCTTTTCCGGCGCTGTTCTCGGGGAAGTAGTCGAAGAGGTCGTTATCGGTGACAGTGAAGACGCCTGAACCCGCCATTGCTGGAGCTTGCAATGCACACACAGACGGGTCTCCACAAAAGTGGGTTTGAGAGAGGTGAAGATTTTGGACTCTTGGGACTAATATTTATAGCGCAATATAAAAGTACACATCAGGGGATTTTCTTTTGGGGTGTGCAAATTTGGTGCGTGGGTTTATAAAGAAAGATTGAGGGTCCTGACTCCCTGTGCGAGAAACGCGAGGGAAACTTATGAGTGCATTTTTGGGAAGACTTAATATTAGCGCATCAATCATTAATGCCTTCGGGGTGTGAAAGAGAGATAGGCTGCGGTGGGAGCTGTACATGGAATTTGAGCTTGAGGAGGTTTGAGGTTTTACAGAGTGGAGCTTGAGGATGTTGAGGTGGGATAAGTTTTTGGTGGATAAACTTTGAGGGGAGATAAAACTTGTTATGGAAATCTTGGAAGGTTTTGGGTTGGACAATTAATTATGGACAGCACAATTATTTTCATAGATTTAATGTTTATGTTATACTTAATACAATGTATCTATTTATATATTGTTTTATCTACGTGATAGATACGTCTTTTAATTCATTTAGACACGCATGCAAACATTACGATATTGTCATTTAAAGCTGAGTTCCACATAAATGACATGCAAGAGTGTGCAAAATCTTCTTTGCATGCGATAATGTAGCGCATTTTTCAGAGTTTATATTCTCGTCATGAATTTATTTTCTTGTGATTTTGTGGTTTTCCAGAGTGGAGCTTGAGGATGTTGAGGTGGGATAAGTTTTTGGTGGATAAACTTTGAGGGGGAGATAAAACTTGTTATGGAAATCTTGGAAGGATAATGGAAGGATTTGGGTTGGACAATTAATTATGGACAACACAATTATTCTCATAGATTTAATGTTTCTGTTATACTTAATACAATGTATCTATTTATATATTTTTTATCTTCGTGATAGATACGTCTTTTAATTCATTTAGACACGCATGCAAACATTACGATATTATCATTTAAAGCTAAGTTCCACATAAGTGACAAGCAAGAGTGCAAAATCTTCTTTGCATGCGATAACGTAGCGCATTTTTCAGAGTTTATATTCTCGTTATGAATTTATTTTCTTGTGATTTTGTATTTTTTGTTTCTTTTGTTCACTTAATAAATTACGATTTTTGACATATAATGTTGAGTTTCACCTAAATGACATGCAATAGAGCTCCGATCTCTTTATGTTTGAACATGTAGCACTATTAATTCACTGTTTACATTCTCGTTTTAGATTAGTTTCTTCATAAGTATTGTGCTTTTGTTTCCTCGTTTACATTTTTTACTTAATTCACTGTTTACATTTTGTTTTAGATTAATCATGTTTATTAATTGTTTACAATTTTATGACTTTTTTCATATGATCTAAAAGGCGCTAGGCAGATGGCAATCCAAAGCCTAATGTTTGGACAGCCTAAGCGAGGATTAAGCGATTTACTTTTATCATATTTAATTAACAGACTTAATAATAAAATATGAATAAATATAAAAAATGAGGAGAAATAAAAAAAACCAACAACACAGTAGTTACTAGTTTTTTTATCCAATGATGTTAATAGTATTTTATTGATCACAACTTGAGAGTAAGTATAACAACATGAACCTGATCTGCCCGCGGGGGCAATCCTGTGGAACTACCTAGTAAACATACCTAGTAGACACCAAGCTATCTTTATGCTGAAGACCATGGGATGAAGTACTATGATCAATCTCTCATGATAACTGTAACACCCCGTACCTAAAAGTTACCTTTTTATAAGAGCTTGTGACTTACCGAGAGCTTTTTACTGCGATCGGTAATTTGATAAGTAATCGTTCGAGTTTATTTTCGAGTTTTTCTAAAGTCTTCAAATTCCTCATTTAATGACTCGATGTTGTTGTACGTGTCGACACAAGTCTCCCGGTATTTTCAGAATATTTTTCGGAGCTTCCGTCTATTTTCTGTGAATTTCTGAAGTTTATGGTAATTTCCAATTACCTCTCCGGTAAATGGTTTTTACCATTTAACTAATTACTTTTTACCTTATTTTAATTTGGACCGTCAGATCAATTAGGAGTTTGATCTGGGTCGTTGATTCGAGTATAAATAGTTGGGGAGAGGGTTGACTCGGGTCAGACCCCCCTGCGTCTCTCTCTCCCACGTTTGCCTTCTCCGGTGAGCCGTCGTCTGGCCACCACTCGCCGGCGAACAACCACCAATATCTTCCTCTTCTCCTCTTCAAAACCTCCTTACCAATTCATTCCAGTATCCATTTTGAGAGAAGATTGGCCGACGAAGAACTCGACTGTGCTCATCGGAGTTAGGCCAATTCAGGCGACCTCTTGGCTCGACAAGGGTAGGTTTTCGTTCCCCTCCTCTTTTCCTTCATTCTTTTGTCTTGGGTGTCTGATTTGGAGCCCTAATCAGATGAGCTCTAATCCTGTGCATTTCTGGGTTCATCTGCGTTGTCAGCGAGTCCTTTCCCGTCATGGCAAGGGGGAGATGGCGGGAGCAGCAGCTTGGTTCAGCAGCAGCAGGGTGAGCCTAGGGACGGTGATCCCTGTTGTGACAGAGGGAGGAGGGATGAAGGTGAAGTTTCTGTGTTCTTCTAAGAGGCAGGGCAGCATGGTGGAGTTCGATGGTGAGGCTAGAAGCAGTGGTTTTGGACTGCTGGAATCTTGTTTTGGGGCAGAGGCAGAGAGTAGGTTTTCTCCATCTGAACTGTGTAATTCTTGCTGCTGTGTTGTTGTGTGGTTGTTGATCTGATCTGATATTGTTGTTGTTGTGTTTTGTTACATGTTGTCGTAACTTGGGAACTAGGTAAACGAGGAGGTTATGACAAAATTCCGGCAAGTTACCGATATCCGGTGACGGTTTCCGGTGTTGCAGTGAAACCGGCAGAATGCTGAAGAGGTAGAAATCGAATCCCCGTTAAGCTTTGAGTCGAAAAGTGTCAGTTGAATCGTAATTGGGATATTTGCGGAAAAATTGGACGTAAGTAGGAAGTTTCCATTTTGAGAAACTTCTCATTTTAAAGAACATTTACCATTTTAGGAGACTTTTCATTTTGGAAAACTTTCCCTTTTTGGAAGGTTTCCATTAATGGAAAGTTAACCGATAAAAGGAAAAAGGGAAGGGTCAATCTTAGTTAACCGGTTAATTAAGACAACCGGATATTTAAGTGAGATTCTAAGCAACTCAGGAATTTTAGTGAGAAAACGAGTTCGGCGCTGTAAATAATTCGGATAATTTCATACCGGATATATCGACTCATAACCCGTAAATTAGTGAAGTGGTTGTTTGGGTGTCCATAGTAATCTCACAAATTACTATGTGTTACCTACCGTCAAATGATTTAGTAAAGAAAAATACATGTGCTAAGATGGCGTGAACGGAAATCAAACTTCGAGTCGGTAATCAGATTTAAGCGTAATAATTGAAAAGTTGTTAAAAGAAAGGATTTTGATCAACTCTTGGTCAAATAGGATTTCCTAGACAAACTAGGAAAAGATCAAGCCAACGATTTAAAGACTAATATATTGGTTTAATTTCACACCCAATGGTCGAACGTGGGATTGAACTCGATCATGTGGATATTTCGAGTTGGCGTTCGAGGAGTGTTCCGAGCATTGAGGAGGCTGCATTAAGTACTGTGAGTGGACTTTTATTTTAAATTTAATGCATGCAATAGACTTTATTGAGTTTCTCATTTATTTATGAATTTCCTCCATTTTAAGTTTTATGGTGATTTTGGGAAAATGAGAATTTAATACTTTTAAAGATAAGTGAGCCGAGGAAGAGGTTCCTACATTTCCCGTGATTTTAAAGGATTTTTCCGGAATATGGTTTTTTAATTGTTATCACCATTTTAGGTTATGGAGGGGGATTATTTTTAAAAAGTGGAAACTTGGCTCTTGGATTTAACGATTTTAAAGTAAAGTCAGAGAACCGATTTCGGGTTCCTGAAAATGTTTTAAATCCAATGTATTTGGGGTAAAGTCATGGGAGTTTTGACTTGGTTTTCGATTTATTTTACCACGAGGTTTTTAAAGGATTTTCAAGGATATGGTTATATGTATTGCATGCTAGCATGGACCCTCTCCAAATGGAGATGATACCATCTCTGGATAGCAGCTAGTCTGACCCTCTTCGGTGGTAGCTGGTCAGTAGGACCCTCTCGGATAGAGCAGGTCAGGACCCTCTTCGATGGTAGCTGGTCGGTTGGACCCTCCCGAGTAGAGCGGGTCATAGGACCCTCTCCGATGAGCTGGTCAATAGACCCTCTCGTGGTAGAGCGGGTCGGTTGTTTTCTCGTGGTTGAGGTTAATACCCCACATTTAATTATGGATTTGAGCCAAGGGATTTGCTTTACGATTTATCTATTCATTTACTATGAATTGCGTGCATGTGGATTTTGGAAAACTAACGGAAGAGCAGTAAAAGATATTTATCTTTTATTCTTTTATTTTTGTCCACCCACGCTAATGTTGTTTTTAAATGTTTCTTCCCTGGGCTCTTCGTTTTCAAATGCCCAGTGTTGCAGGGTTCTCGCGCGTACAAGAGTCATGGCATAGTCGATTAATTCGTTGCTGCTTGCAATTTGTTTTAGGTAAAACTTTCATGTAGACTGCTCTGACTAACCCAGCGTAGCTAGTTGAATAGGTTAGTGAAACGTAGATGTGATTTGGGGAGCAGGATGACTTCATGAGTTAGGGGTTGTTCTTAAATACTCATGGAAGTGCTAAGTTGGTTTCTAGGAAGGGTTGTCCATTTCAAGGGGGTTTCGGTAAGAAGTTCCCTTGAGGTGGTCCCCGCAGGATTTACTTCGGGTTAAAAGGGTTTAACTCGGGGTGGGTCCTAACAGTAACAAACATGAAAAGTAACAAGCCACCGAGACATCAAGAGGAATGGACAAGTCCTTAACCTAATATTATTGACCACTTCCGGGACCATCCTACTCAGAGGGGCTACCCTAGAGCATCAAAAAATCTAATTACAGACCAAATTCTATAACTAAGAAAATGCTCTAGATCCGCAAGCAGTCCTAGACTAGAACAGTAAATAAAATAAAATAACAAAAATCAAGCAAAGACCCAAAATGAACTGTAACCCAACTTTTGCCAAACAAGAGCCCAAGCCCAAAGAAATTGAACTGATGGGCTGAGCCCAACTCCCCGACCCAAAGCTCTACCTCACTCTTGTACCACCGCCACCCTCTGAAGCCAGTCTAGCAGCATATCGTCGGCGTCCACTAATCATCGCCAGTCCATCAATGACACACACCAGTCGGCGTCCACTAATCATCGCCTCTCGTATAGGCTACAAGAATCTGAACAGAGATCAATCACATTCTTCAAACCTACAAACATGGCCAATCAAAAGAACCGAAACTACCCATCGACCATGCGCAGCTCTAACCGAACCTCTAAACTGCACCCACACCCCAGCTCGACAAAACTTCCACCGAAAGAGGAAAGAAAGTCATCTGATCATCATCTCCAAACCTAAGACTCTTCCTATAACTCGTCCGGTCAAGCTTGGCATACGCCAACGAGGCCTAGTCGGACATGAGGATTTGCCTCTGCGGTGGCTCTCTCGAGAGGGTTTGGAGAGCGGCACCTCGACTCTTTTTACTTCTTTGTTAACAATCCACAGTAGTTACTAGTTAGTATTGAAAAAAAGGCAACAACACAATAGTTTCTCTCATCCACTTGTTCTATTATCAACAAAGCATAGGTTTGATTGAAGATAAAAAAATAGTAAATTATAATTTAGTTATCAACCAAAATTCAGTTTACAAATAAATCATTCACACAATATCTTACACTTTTAAGGACATAAATTAACAAATTAAGATAGGTTGATGTCCACATATCATGTGTCACTATATTTTACCAAATTATCCTTAATGACATTTTAGGACAAGTTGATGTTCATATATCATGTGTCATTATATATTTTACCAAATTATCTTGGTTTTTATTGTCACTGATTTACCCATTTACCGTGTTACGAAATTCCTTGTTACCCCTTTCAGATTTCAATATTTACAAAATGTCATTTTAATGTTTTACAGTTTTACCGGAGTTACTTTTTACAGTTACAGTTTACCAAGTTACTTTAACTGTTTACAATTTAACCTTTTTTCCTTTACTGTTTTACTTTAATTGTTTTACAGTTTTATTGTTACTTTTACCGTTGCAGTTTCACATATTTTTACTATTTAGAGATCTGTCATTCAAACTGATCTTACCATTATACCCTTGGTAGTTTAACAATTTACCAAAATACCTTTTTAGATAAAATGACCATTTACCTCAACGTGTATTGTTGACTAGAAGACGCCAAGATGAAAAGCAGCGTGCTACTATTGACAAGAAGACAAGAAATGTCCTACTATCGATGAGAAGACGAGCAACGTGTACTGTCGATAGGAAGTGAAGACGAGAAGCATGCTATTGTCGACGAGAAGACGAAAAACGTGTTATTGTCGACGAGAAGATGAGAAACGTGCTACTGTTGACGAGAAGACGAGAAACGTGCTACTATCGAAGAGAAGACGAGCATCGTGCTACTATTGACGACGACGAGAAGCGTGTTACTATTAACGAGAAGACGAGCAACGTGTACTTTCGATAAGAAGACGAGAAGCGTGCTACTGTCGACGAGAAAAGTGTTACTGTCAACGAGAATACGAGAAAAGTGCTATTGACGACATGAAGCATGCTACAGTCGTCGACGACGAGAAGTGTGCTACTATTGATGACGGCGAGAAGCGTGCTACTATCGAAGATGAGAAGTCGAGCAGCGTGTGCTATTGTCGACGGAAATACGAGTAGTGTGCTACTAACAACGTGAAAAGACGAGCAGCAGGTTATTGTTGACGAGAAGCGTGCTACTATCGACAAGAAGACGAGAATCGTGCTGTTGTCGACGAGAATACGAGAAACGTGCTACTGCATGTTGATGAGAAGACGAGAAGCGTGCTACTATCAATGAGAATAGGAGAAAAGTGTTATTGACGACGACATGAAGCGTGCTAATGTCGACGATAACGAGAAGCGTGCTACTGCTGAAGATGAGAAGTCGAGTAGCGTATGCTATTGTCGACGCAAAGCCGAGCATCGTGCTACTAACAACATGAAAAAACGAGCAGCGTGCTACTGTTGACGAGAAGACGAGAATAGTGCTACTATCGACAAGAAGACGAGAATCGTGCTACTGTCGACGTCAAGACGAGAAGCATGCTATTGACGACGACATGAAATGTGCTACTGTCGATGACGACGATGAGAGCATTGCGATTTGGAAAAAAAAAGATGGAGAAAAGATTTTTAGGAATCCAAAGGTATTATTGTCATTTAATATGTCAATTTTGGATCAAGCTTGATGCTATTAGTTAGTTTTGGGCTTAGGCTCATGTCCAAAATTGTATAAAAATTATGGAAAGTATTTTTTTGTGTTTTGAAATTTGGTTAGTTCCTTATACGTAATTCTCGCAAGAGTTAAAACTAAAGAGATGATGCCATGAGTTCCATAACAAAACAAGAGAGAGGGTGTGGATTGGAGGTCGTTGAAGTGCAGAGAATGGCGAGGTCGGTGACTGGAAGAGAACAAGCCAACCCACTGGCTGGCAAAGAACGACGAGGTTGTTAAGTTTTGTAGAGAACGGCGAGGTTGCTAAGTTTTTCAGAGAACGAAGAACTCACTGTGTTAAGGAGAGGCAGAATGGCAAAGTATCGGTTTGAGAATTTGACTAGATTTTCATTTTTAACGCGTTTTAGATTTTAGATTTTTGTATTTCTCGCATCCTCTGCCTAGTCGACGCATTGTCTCAAACATGTCTGCTACGCTTCAGCAGTACCTTGACCGCCTAAGCGATCAACTCTCTTCCTAATTGAAACGATTTTGACAAAATACAAGCGGCGTAGCTCCACCTATAGCCTAAGAGGTGCCTTTTAGAACCCTGTATGAGACAAAATACGTGGAACGTATATGACATGCGAGATAGATATATTATCTTCATTCCACATATATGACATGTGAGATTCTTCATTAATATGATAATTCTTATGTAGTGATTTTAGTATTTATATTCTTCGTTGCAAAGGCATACACGCCAAATGGTTTGTTTTTTTCTACTGTACTTATTCACTTGAAGTGAGCAATTTCTTATACGGATGTAACACTAGACCAATTTGCTAATGTGAAATGCTGTAATTATTTAGTATAACTTAGTCCTAATCACTTTAACAGCTTCATGATTCGAAGTTAGATGGGTATGCACAAGAAACTAGAGCCAATAAGCCACAATAAAGGATCCTTACCGATTTGTATAATACAGGGTAGGCTGTAGGCAACTAGGGACTGCATGCCATTTGAGCTACGTTTACAGGCCGGATATAGAATCGAACTAGTTGATGGGTCAAAATACAGGCCCTATTTGGGACAGTCAAGAAGACCCCAACTCACACACTTGAACATGAGGCCCAAAAGTGTTCTAGATTTCAATATCCAAACCCTTGAGGTCAAAAGGTGCGAAACAACCGGTGTGGAATCGCAATGGTCTTATTCTGGCGTTTTGTACTGGAGATTTGGAGGCATGTGATTCTTGGCTCGTTAGTTGTAGATATAAACCAAATGAAGCGGTCGTTTTTTACTCAGGCCGGTGTGGTTGAGCAGAGATATAAACTAGGATTGAGATATGTTTGCCAAAGGATTCTCTGACAAACTGAGGGTATTTGCAAAGGTTATTCACCCTAACAATGGTTTTACGAGTATTCACCGACGGATCGGTCTTTTATGAAGTGGGGATGAACTGTTCGCTCACGGATAAGGCTTAGTGAGGTAGAAGAGGGGAATGCCTACAGATAGGGTTTTGGTGAGTAGCAGCGAGAAATGCCTACGGATAGAGTTTTGATGAACAAAAAGACCCAAGAAATCTTTTTTGGTAGAGGTGCCCCGAGGGAAGCTTGTTTTGCAGTGTGCAAAAATTGTTTGTTGATTGATTGGATGTGTTCTTTTCATTCGTCATGACCCCTTTATATAGTGAACACTATAATTTGTTCTTATTTGCAGATCAAGGCATATCAAATCTCTTAAAGATTAGATCCTTAAACAATTGCAAATCTTCGCCACGCATGATCTCAAAAAGAAAATATTTACAATTACTTAGACCGCAAGAATCGGTCCATGTATAATTAAGATAGATGAAGATATCCACCCAAATCTAACTCTTAGGTCAGTTAGATATTTCCGTCCGTTTAGGTATTATAATTATCTCTTCAATGCAATCTTGCCGTGTATCACCATATGCATTCCTATACCAAAAAGGAATGAAACCTTTAAGGTAATATAATTGAGTCCTTCGAGGACAGTCATATTGCATTCATCTATAATAGTTCAATCTCTTATAAACTCAAAAATCTTTGACGTGTCCGTCATCCAATTAAGGAAGGTATATCAATTGAAGCATCTCATTAAACCTTGAAAACTTGATATGCACGTTCTACATGTATCCACCAAGCAATTAAGATTATACTATCTTTTGTTCTTCATCCTCTTAAGCAAACTAGCACGTCACTAGTTATCAAAAATGGTAAATAATCAATGACCATCTAGATTCGCCTCAATATCGTTTGATCTTGATCACCAAGTCAGCCATTAATTCCCCAAATCTTTGATACTTTGATAATTGCCCGGATATGGACCAAAACGCCTTGGCCTCCAAGATAGCTTTATATGACCCCGATCACAGATATCTCTTGAGATCCCGACTGACACATCATCAGACCACTAAACTGATCAAGAACACAGCTTGTCTGAGAAAAGATATTTTACACCCAAACAGTTTGTGTCACTTTTTAAGCAAAATCGTTGTTATTAAAGAGTAACCGAATATTATTTAATTTTTTCGTTAATCAAATTTGACAATTTTAAATGAGATATTTGACTACGCCACTTAACCAAATAATTGAAAAACCTTCAAAAATTTCAAAAAAGCGGAACTTCACTAGAAGCCACTCAGGACTTTCATCATTGTCTTTTCGTTTCTTAAAAGAATGCAGCCCAAAAATTCTCTTATAAACATAGTCGGTGTAGTCTCTAGCAATCTGTGCAAATCTTGCTATTCTGAAATCCTTGTTGGTTTCCTCTTCTGTAACATGAACTAACTTTCCAAGTTCTTCTAGTTGATCATCGGGGTCTAGTTGCTTGAACCAAGAAATTAACTCACCAAATTGCCTTTCACGCTGGAATTTCTTCATAACTCTTGAAAGGGGAAAAGATTGTGCTCAGGGAACTGAAGTCCTCGTCACTTTCCCCAGGGATTCCCTCAATTATTACACATTGAGCTATTTTCTTTCGGATTTCTTCCGTCTTTTCAATTTGTTCACTGTCAG
Source organism: Comarum palustre (assembly GCA_951800085.1). Taxonomy (NCBI): domain Eukaryota; kingdom Viridiplantae; phylum Streptophyta; class Magnoliopsida; order Rosales; family Rosaceae; genus Comarum; species Comarum palustre. The sequence continues at coordinate 6,046,215 of OX637575.1, forward strand.
ATAGTTTGCAGAAACCAAAGACTGAAAGGTGATACAGTACATCAGCATCACTATCAATATCCGGAAATGCTGATTTTCGTTCCGGAAACTCCTCCTAAACAAGTACACGAGCAGCAGGTGTAAATCAAACCCAAGTAAGAAACTAACATATTTAATGAATTGGTCTATTCAGATTTGTATCCATGTGTTTTAAGCATCAAACCAAGAACAATTGATGTATTCATCGTGAATGTCTCTTGTTCATGCATCTCTTGTTCAAACCAAGAGGTTCTTATATTTTGTTAATCACTCTTAAGACATAAGCACCTTGGAAGACATCATAAATCATATAATTGAATAAGGATCCATTGAAAGTACTTATTTATACGCAAAATGTTCAAAAGAAGCTGAAAAGTTACCCAGTCTGAGTCTGTGGATGATGTTCCGTCCCTGAAGCATGTCGTCCCCATTGGTGTGTATATTAAAGTACTTCCTTTTTCTGGCTTCCCAGCAGAGAGTTGAAATCAAGGCACGCCACCAGCGGCAACCTTTCCACCTCTCTCTCGTGTCTCTCATCGTCTGAATTGACCAAATCTCCTCTCCTTCCGGTCAAATTGACATCGGGCGTCATGACTTGCTTGCTCGGACAGAGATTCAAATCTGAGAAGCTCCCACGCTCTGGTTGAGAGAGGCGACTTGGTCGGAGCCTCGGAGGTGAGAGTCGGGTCATAATTTATTATTACTAGGGGTGGGGCTGGACATCTTCAGTTCGGGTCAGTTTTATGGTAAAACCAAAACCGATCCGATTTATTTGGTTTAAGATTTTTTCTAACTAAATCCGGATATTTAAACCTTTGAACCAAATATTCGGCCCATTTGAATTTTCAAATTGTTTCTGTTCGGCTGTTTCGGTTTTTGTTTTGGCCCATTTAGTATTTCATTGTAAAATTGAACAAGTTCTTGACTAACATGCTTTATTATAAACTCAAAGTACAAGAAGTAATCCAATGCATTCTCAATCTTTTCTACACCAACGGATTTCTCCAAGAAATGAGTTCGAATGAGAAATTTTGTAAATGTTAGGATCTTTGTTTTTTATTTAAGTGTGGGAGAGTACACTGTAAATAGTGTTGGAATATACTAATAATAATAGCATTTTACGTACATAAATTAAATATTTATATATACATTATATACTTCGGGTCTGTTCGGTTATTTTTTGATTTTTTTTAAGAGCTTGAATCGAATTCAATCTGATTTAAACTGTTCAAAGGTTCACTATTTATTTTGACCAAAATGTGGAAAATAACGGCTTTGGAAATCAAACCTAGTTATTTTAGAAGTTAGAACATCTACTTACCACTGAAACAAGAACAACTAATAATACTTTTTTACATCAATTAAAATATATAAGGCCCCTTTTTTGAAAACCCTATCTTGCTCGTCCGAGCCTGCCTGTTTTAGAAAAGTCGGTCAAACCGACTTAAGTGAGGATATATAAGAGGGAGAGGAGAGCTTTGAACATGTCGTTTTCGTCTAGGCTATACCTGTGTACATATATATAATCATCCAGTAATGCTTCTAAGTCATACTTTGTTGGCATGAATCAGATAATTAGGCAGGTGTTTACTTTTTGAGATATGTTAACTTTGGAAATTAGCAAAGTATAGTAAATTAACTTCATCTGTCTTATCTTCTTCGTAATAAAGACAAATTAATTATAAGCACAGGTAAGCCATTCACAAGTGCAACGAGAACATTAGTTGTAGAACGTAATTTAGGAATTGAACAGAAGTGCCTAAATCAACTCTTAAAGTTGTTATGTTTTTTTGGTCGTTCTTAAAGTTGTTATGTTAATAATAATAATAATAATAATAATAAGTACATTAATCTTCAGATCATTCCTTGTCAAACACACTTAGTAGTACATAGAGGAAGAAAACGATTTACATTAGCTAAGCTTGTCACTATCTACAAAATTCTAAATTAATAACTAATTGAGTTCACATATACGGGTTCATCCATTCCATGGCATTGATGTAGTTGTTTTGGGGCATGTAGAAAACATCATCATACTCCGTCTCCACCCCAAACTCTCCGAAAAACGGCGGAGGACCGCTGAAATTCCCTTCCATCGACAGCGAGGAGCTCGGGCTGTTGCTCGAACCACCGGCTTCGACCCGCTCCGACAGCCGGCGGTTCTCCTTCTCCGCCTCGGAAAGTTTCTCCTTGAGCTTTTCCATCTGCATCATCAAAATGAAGTAAACTGTGTTTGAGAACATGCTCGCAAATGCTCATCTCACGTGGACCATATGTGATCACGTGATCTTAGCTAAGTGAGTCTGGGTTACTCCCAACATGGCCATCATCAACCACCTTAAACAACATCAACAGTGTAAGGAAACACATGCATTTTACTGTGTAATGAGGCGGCAAGCCGCTATTGTTTCTTTTGAAGTGTATTTTCTTCGAGCCCAGAGCCTCATGCACGTTCTTAAGTGCTTAACGGGTGGGTTGTATAGTCCTTTTTGTTCTTCTTTCTCAGAGGATAAGGCACATTCGAGGCGTAGAGCCCCTTAACATGAGGTAGGTTAAAGTCTCTGTGATATTCTCTTCGAAAGTTGCAGATAAACTTGACATAGTTAACTATATCAAATTCGATTATGAAGTTTAAAGGTTTTAAATTGTTAAAAACGGTGTAAAATAAAGGAATGCTCATCAGAAACTTGCAGAAAAAATCTACTTTTAAGTTTTAACCCTCTCTTGTTAGCATCATTCAATAAGAGTTAAGTTAAACCTGGAAAATTCCACTTTTCCTCGGTTCCCTTAAAAACTAAACCAAACCAAACCAAACCCAAAGTGAAAGGTGTGAAACTCACGTTAATAAGCAAATGAGTTATCTATAGTTTCAAACAGAAGGAGATAGAGAGGAGATTGAGATATGAACCTCGGATTCGAGCTTGCATTTTTCGAAGACGACGTTTTCGTGAGTCGTCTTCAACGTGGAGTACTCTTCCTCCAGCTTCTTGTTCTTCCATCGCGCCCTTCGGTTCTGAAACCAGACTGCAACTTGACGAGGGTCAAGGCCAAGCTGGGAGGCGAGCCGGTCCTTCTTCTCCGACTCGAGCTTATGCTCGTTACCGAAGTTGAGCTCAAGAAGACTCGCTTGTTCCTCAGTGAGTTTCCTCTTCTTGGCTCCTGTGCCATCAGCATCTCCGCTCTTGCTTTTCTTACGGCGGCGTCGAGGTCTAGTCGCTGCTGCTGAGAATAAGAGAAAGTGAGTTCATGTTAAGCATGGGGAATTTAGAACCGAAAAAGATTCTGTGCTTTTTTGTAACACAAACCTTGTGAGGGTACAATCTGGGTGTACACATCAGGGTACAACTGAGAGATGAGTAGCATATGATCTGGATCAACTTGGTTGTTAATGGTGGTTGTTGTGGTTGTCATGGTCGTCGGTCACTCTCTCTATCTCTCTCTGCCTCTTTTGCTTCCAAGTTCTAACTCTCTCTTTCTGTACCCCTCACTTTCTCTCAAATACAGATGAGACTCAATGGCTTTGGGGGACAACGCATGGTTCCATATTTATAGGGGAAAGTTTTAATTTTTTTATAACATAAAATGGTGGTTTGATGAGCTACATTCCGAATTAGATAGAGGTTAAGGTTAAAGCTTTTTTAATGAGATTCTTTATACATACAGATGATTGAATTAGTGGTCTCCTTACTATCAAGAATATTACTGCAATATTTGTCCAACATGATGAATCTAAACTCAACCACTTGACCAAATCCGCATTGGAAAAGGATAAAAGTTTTTCTACGCACTGTGATTTCCAATTAGATTTGAAGTCGAAATGATACTGATAAAGTAGTCTGAGGTTTAACTCAAAACCAATTGGCAATAGAGAGAGTAGCCCAAATCCTAATAAACCCACAGATAAGGTCTTATATTCCCAATGTGGGATATATATATATATATATATATATATATATATATATCTTAACACGCCCTCGCACGTGTGCCGAATCTTTAAGCCTAACACGTGGACAACAACTTAGGTGGTCGTGTAGTTCGTGTGGCATTTGGGCTTCACACGTGTACGTGGGTAACCCGCTCTGATACCATGATAAAGTAGCTAGTCTGAGGTTTAACTCCAAAACCAATTGGCAATAGAGAGAGTAGTTTAATCCCTTATAAACTCACATGTAAGGTCACATATTTTCAATGTGGGATATATATCTCAACAGATACAAAGGTGAAACTCAAAGTACATTCTCCTAAATGACAAATATCCTAATTAAGTGCCTTTTGTATTTCTAGGGTTTATAACTTTTGTATTAAAAAAATAACAATTTAGAAACTTCGATTCGGTCACAATATATGGATAAACACAAGCAGAAACTATGCTATGCTGATTAAATGTGCATGTACTATAATTAATCACATAGTAATGTCATGATGGTGAAGATTTTCTTATCCATAATGGATGCAATATATAAAGCAGGACAGAATGATAGATAGAACACGGAATTCATTTCGATGAATCCTAATTTGGTTTCAACCAATCTTTATAGGAGTATGGTTGGGTTAGACTTTCTTAATTCGGTTATTACCAAAACATAGATAGGGTGATTATGGTATGAGCTAAAAGATAGAAACCCCCTCCACCACGCACAACATTGTAAAATCCAGATGGGTTGAGATCCCAAACCTGACCACCTCGAAGTCAATAAAAAAAGTGTGGTTGTGGTTGGCCTCTGGATTTGGACAATGAAGCTCAACTTTTGTTGTCTAATTGGGTGATACTCTCCTCATTCTATTCCAATTAGCCAAGCCACACTCAATCAACTTCAAGCAATTAGCTTTGTTGGCTTTATACTATTAGGGCCATGCGTGGCTCGAGACGGGGTGAAAATACAAAGCATGTCGATCGATCAAAGGTGTTTTGAGTCTTAGCAAGTAACATAGAAAAAGTTTAGAGCTGCCCCTTTTTTCTCTACCGGAGTTTTAGACGGAGGAATCATTAAGTATTGTTGGTAACAGAGATGATTCTGTATATTGGTTCGTAACTAAGTGTATGTCGAAGATGCATCAAAGATGTTCCGGCATGCCCAGATCACTCGAGGCGTCCTGGAAAGGTTTGGAATCCATGGAGGAAGAGGAGCTCAAAGCAAAGGTGTGAGTACGTACGTAGTATCCTACCACCAAAAGGAATAGCTAGCTAGCCTTCGTGTCGTTGATTAATGTTGTTTCATGATGAGAAAAAAACGACCACTTCCACAGCCACTTTAGAAATTGGAGCAACAGTCCCCACTTCCGCGTGTCGAAGCCCTAATTAGGGACCACATATTCTATCCTGCCACGTGTCCCCTGAGAAAACCTAACACAAACCAATCAGGGATCACTAATCTTTTGATTATTATGACTTAATTATTAATTAAGGACACCCCTTTCCTCTGCACTGTCTTTGGAAGACTTATCTTCTTTTACCTCTTATGGTCTCAGGTTAATTCGACTTATCCGACCGCGTCCTCACGTCGTCATCTTTGCCCTAAACGTGAAAGGTTCACATCGTTTAGGTTCTTTGTTTCTATACGGGTCCAAAGTACTTACCCAGAAATTAAAGGTTCGAGTCCCTTGCACTAAGTTTGATTTGAGATGCGGGACACGTTTCGGGATTTGCCCGAGCTGATCGGCCCCCCTCCCTCCCTCCCTCCATGGGAACAGGTTTGTTGGTTCAGAAAGTCATGAGGTTCATCGATTGGGTTCGTTTTCTGTGCTGGTTTCACTGTTCATGCATGCAGAGGTTTTTTGTTGGTATCTGGTTTTTTAGGGTAAAGTTCTTTGTGTGTTTGCCAACAGAGACGTGACGTGTATGACTGGGTTTTTTTGAACACCACATGTATGACTGGGTTTAAATTCCATCTGCTGAGTTAAATTCCAACATGTATGACTGGGTTTGCCAACAGAGAAAGGAGGGTAGGCAATGGGAAACGATAAGCATGCGATCGAGCTTCCTTTAAGACAAGGGTTAATGACAATTTGGATTAAAGTACACAAGAGAGGTGAGTAAGGATAAGGATGAAAAGCAAGTGATCGATGAAGAGAGAGATTCTTGTAGCTGGCATGCCCGTGGTTTGGTTGGAAGGATTCCCTTGTATATATTCTAAGCTTTAGTTGTTTAAACATGGGTTTAATTAATTGAATGATTAGTACAAGTAATCAGGTTTTTTATTTAGTACAAGTAATGGGTGTCATGTTTATTCCGACAAAAACCACTGTTGTTTCCCATCTTCAAACTTTGAGTTAGATGCTAAACAGCTAATCAATGGCCGCACCGTAGTGATCGACTAAGATTTAATTATCAGGTTTTTAATTATGAATTAGGCCAATCTGATTAAATATAATAACAAGACCACTTACATCTGTCTACAAACAACTTTCAAGTTTCTTAATCTCTGAAGGAAAGAATATGCAGTAGAGATTTGCTACAGATCTTATTGGTATGTGTTTCATTTTTAAATAAAATCACCAGATGTAACTATACTAATGCATGTACTGAAGCCTCGTGAACGACCTATCTTGTTCCTACATTTTCTATTCATTTGTAAGGACAAGCATGCACATCGGCGTTCATATACTGGGGTTAATTTCCAGCAGTTTCTTCTGGATTTGATGAACATTATGAAATCATTAACAGGATTTGATGATGGATTTTGAACTGTCCACTAGGATTTCCAGCAGTTTTCTCAGTTAATGCTACTGCGTAGGAAAATAAACTAAAGTTACACTAGGATTTGACAGTATAGGATTTATTTCCCAGAATTTTTGTGATCCCAGAATTTTCAGATAAAAGATACACTCTAGAACTTTGTCCACTATGTAACTATTAATCATAGACCCTTGCCACTCCCACAGGCCCCCTCATATTTACCTACCTAAGCCGATCAATTTCCATGATCTCATCTTTTCTTGAAATACATATACAATATTGGGTTCCACACATTGTCACTAGTAGGATTCGAGACTTATGAGACAAAATAATATCGTCGCATAGGAGCACATATTCGTCACATAAGAACCTAAGCGATGAAAAAGGCTTCGCATAGGTGTCGTCGCATACTTAACGTCGCACTGGGACTTATGCTACGAAAATGAAGTATTCGTTGCAACATAACAACCCTATGCGACGAAAAAAGTTTCGTCGCTATATTCTTAAGAGACGAAAATTCTCAACTTAAATGACCAAATATTTCGTCGCTTTAGTATTTCAATATTTCAAAAATAAAAATCACCTGCCAAAATTTTTTGGCAAGAAATTTTTGAATTTTTTTTTCGTATGAAATTGCTACCACCCACCACCACTGCTCCATCACAACCACCATCACCACCACAACCACAACGACGACACTCTTTCAAACTGGAGGCGACCTCGACGACGGCTGCGGTGAAGAAAAAGAAGGTGGTGGTGGTGGTACGGTGGTGGTGTCGGAAGAGGTGGTGGTACGGTGGTGATGGCGGAGGAGGTGGTACGGTGGTGGTGTCGGAAGAAGTGGTGGTACGGTGGTGATGGCGAAGGAGGTGGTACAGTGGTTGTGGTGGCGGAGGAAGAAGAAGAAGAATAAAAAGAAAAAAAAAGAAGAGATGGGGTAGAGAGATGAAGATTAGGTATATATAGATTGAAATCGGATCTCGTCAAACTTTTGAAAAAAAATTTAAATTTTTCAAAAAAAATTTCAATTTTTTTCATTTATGCGACGAAAATATATTTTCGTCTCATAAGTGTGTATGTAAGAGGCAAACTTATTTTCATCGTTTAGGTTATGGATTCGTCGCATATAACAACTTAAGCGACGATAATTTGTTTCGTCACATAAGTTAAAATTTTAGCGACGAAGTTGTTTTCATTGCATAGGTTGAAACTTATGAGACAAAATTTTTAATATCAGTCTCGAATCCTACTAGTGTCTTGGCTATGTAATTAACTATGAAGATATCGTTTTAGCTTTTTTTTTCAAACAAAAATTTATTGAATAAAAATGATAGAATCTAATTGAAGGAAATAAAATCAAAGTCTTTAGAAAAAAAACAATAAAATTTGACAACCAAAACATAAAAAGGGATAAAACCAAATGGATATATATATATATATAAATATATAAAATAAAAAACCACCAGTCAATATTCATATATATATATATATGAATAATGACCGGTGGTTCTTCATTTTTCAAATCATCCTAACAAAACTTGGTTTGATGAGGATTAGATTCTACCAAATTAGAATCTTTTATTATTAGTGTCAACCAAAGTGATATTGTGTTATCCGACTCTAATTGAGCAAGAATCTCAAAGCTATTCCCAATAGGAATATCACTATTAACATTACTTCAAGTGCTCGGACTTGTTGACTATATGTCCATGGATACCACTTCATTATCAACACGTACTAACCTCGTCATCCTCCTGTGCCGCTACATCTGTATCGTTTTAGCTTTGCTTAATTGGATAGGATGTATATGTTTGGATCCTTCATCTTTGACGGCATTATTGACAACTTGTGTCTCCCTTGTGTGCCTTCTTGTTGTGCAAAGTTCCTTCAAGAACTTAGCATACTTTGGGATTTGTCGAATGCACTCCAACAAGGGAAGGTTCACATTCACCTTCCTAAAAACCTCCAACACTTCTTCGTCGGATTTATCCTTTTTGTTCTTTGTGAACCTAGAAGGAAAAGACAAACAAGAAGATTGATTAGTCGAAACTAATTCACTTGTGTTAGAATTTTTACCTTTGTGTGCCTCAGAATTCGGCACATTCTCCTTCTGTAATGCGGCTGGATCTTTCTCAAGATCCTTTTTCTTCATTGCTTCCAAGTCTCCCTTGCTTGGCTCAGCTTCTTTTCTTCTTCCATACTTCGCATGACCTTGGTTTATGCCTTCATCTTGCTCGGCATTGCTTGTTTTGGCAGGATGCTCGGCTGCATCATGCGCGGCAGCCTCTCTCTCGGCAGCATTCTTCTCGGCATCCAGTTGCTGCTCGGCATAGCTTGTCTCGGCAGCAAGGTGCTCGGCATCATAACCGTGCCTATGTTGTGTCCTAGGTGGTGGCAGCAATGTTCTCCCACTTCTTGTGACAACTGCTTGTGCTTGCTCGTTCTTAGGATTCTTGATAACACCTCCTGGCAATCTACCTTGTTCGTTAAATTTCCCCATGAAATCCACAACTTGTCCCATTTGATTCTTCAGCTCCACAATGTCTTTAGACATCAAGACAATGTCCCTAGTGTTGGTTTGAGTTGTGGCCAACAAAGATTGTGTCGAAGTGGCTATGTTCTTGAAAATTTCATCATAGTTGCTTCCTCCACTTACTTGGCCTCCTTGTTGGTTGTAAGGTTGGAATGACCTAGGCATGAATTGTCCTTGTGGCCGTGCTACATAGGGTTGTTGTCCTTGAGGTGCACTTGGTTGAGGATTGAGCACGTTATTGTTGTTATTCCAACGAAAGTTTGGATCGTTGGCTCTTGGATTGAAGTTCTGAAAACGTGTCTGACCTCCTTGACCTTGGAAGTTGCCGAGTTGGCCTCCATACCCTACGACATTGAGTTCTTCAAATTCGCTTCCAGCTTGATTGCATTGTTCAGAAGCATGTCCTTCCATGCTACAGACACCACATACTTGCATTCCTCTATTCTTAGACAAATTCGACACCATGAGTGTCAACTTGCTCAAATCTTCCTTAAGCTCACTTATGGCACTGGATTCTCCATGAGTGCTTGCCTCATTCACACGCCTTGTGGAAATCGAACCAAATTGTTGATTGTTGGTGGCACACATTTCCAACAAGTTGCTTGCTTCCTCTCTGCTCTTCTCCATCAATGATCCTCCAGCTGCTGAATCAAGGAATTGCCTCTCCATTGGGCGTAGTCCCTCATAGAAGTATTGAAGCAAGAGTCCCTCACGTATCCCATGATTTGGACACGAAGCAACCAATGACTTATACCTTTCATAATACACATCAAAGGCTTCATCCACATCCTGCTTGATGGAAGTTATCTCCTTTCTGATTTGTGTCACCCTTGACGATGGAAAGTACTTGAGGAGAAACTCATTGATCATTGTCGCCCATGATGTAATTCTACCAGCTGGCACTGCAAAGAACCATCCCCTAGCTCTGTCTTCAAGTGAAAATGGAAATGCTTTCATTTTGACCAGTTGCAAATCAGCTCCTCTAGGGCACATGGTGTTACAACAAAATTCAAACTGTTGCAAGTGTCGGTTAGGATCTTCTCCACTAAGTCCATGGAACTTGGGCAGTTGGTGGAAGAATCCACCTCTCATCTCAAAATCTGCTGTTTTCCCATCCACAGGATCCGGATAGGTAATGTTAATTAGTCTGATGACCCCATTAGCTCCATTAACTTGTCCGTTCTCTTCTCTTAATGATGGCATCCTGACGTTTGGCACTTGAGGAATGTTACAAAAGTCGGCAAATCCTCTTGGCGAAGTCTCACACGGTGATGTGATGATGGAGGGCGATGTAGGTGTTGACTCAGGTGAATGTGGTTCTGACTCTGTGTGAATGACTAAGGCTGAAGATGTTGGTTCTACACGCCTCAATCTGTTTTGGTTATCTCTTCTCCACGCTTCAGATCCGGACATTCATGGATTCCTACAAAAACCAATTAGCACATTTGACCAAAGATCAAGTTAGCATCGTCATAAATAAAAACGAAAAACAAAACGAAACTAACTAAGACATATGAATAGGTTTCGGCAACTAAGATGAAATTGACCTAACTTAGCTAACACACACACAAACATAGCATATCAGAAACACACATGACATATAAACTAACCATGACATCACACAAATTTGTAAAGAACAACGAGCTCGGCACACACACACACGACATTCATAGTTACATATAGACAAAAATCATGACAAAAACATAATGTGATGACGTCTCACCCTAAAATGTTTCTACTTGATTTTATTAAACTTTAACTTTCAAGGTACGTGGAGCAGGGAAGACCACTGTGCAATGGACTGATACAACCCAAGGTAGTGTTATGCTTCGTCCGATATATCTCAAACATTAAAGTCAAATTAATTTGAAGTTCATGGCGTCATACATGTCTAAGTAAATTCTAGCGTTTAAAGTGTGGTGATGCTTCGGCCCAAGCATTTGGCTAGTTCGAGCGGGTTCCGTGGTTTCAGAAGGCAAGTGTCAATGTCACGGGGGGCGAACCCCCTACAAGAACCAGGCAGGACTCGTTTGTGATCAAGGAGGCGGACCCCTATCGACCCCTTCACCGAGAAGAGTGGTCAGTCATGATCTTGAGATCCAATTGAACAAACCTGAATTCCATATCTATGACATAACGGCCCCTTACTCAGCTAGGAACAAACTCGGGTCACTAGACCACTCGACAAGTGTTAATCAAAGCCGCCCTCAACCTCATGAAATCCGCAAATAACATGAAGGGTTTAGGCTAAGATTAACAAATGCGGCTTCTCCCTACATGTTACACTTTAAAAACCACAATAAACTCCAAACACATATGAAACAATAAACCTCCTAAATATTTACTAAGTTACAATAGTTACAACATATGGCATGAAAATATACAAATATAATACATACAAATTCGGCACATACACAAATATACAATGTACAAATTGACAATACACAATATACATTTGAAACATATGTGTTTTGGCACACACACATGCTTCGGCACCTACAAAAGAAAACAAAGTTAATTCACAAACATATACATATACAAAACAAAAATCCTTTTTAGCATCCCCGGTAATGGCGTCAAAAACTGACGAGGCCGTTTGTTAACAACCTGCAATTTAAACCCTATCATTGTAGTAACTGTAAGTAGGGATCGTTCAAGCCGGGGACACTAGGGAAGGATTATATCTGCATTTAAACAAGTTAGTAACATTCACAAATATAATATAAACATACAAGTACAATTCTGTCACAACTATACAAGTATAACACACATGATCATATACAATCCATAAAACATAGACATGACATCGAAACTTATGAACAAAAAGAATTAAATTATTTACAAACTATTCACATATTTACCGAATTATGATGGGGATTTTATGGTGATTTCTAAAGTCCTAATTCTAAATCTAAATCTAATATTTACATTGGTCGATCAATTTTGTTAAACACAAAACATAACTAACACCAAATAGAACACACATAAGTTTTACAAAAGAACAAGATGCAATGAAATATGTTTTCTTGAATTCTAATTAATTCCAACTATTTAGACTTCTCATGTAAACTTAGTGCCTACAATCGCCTGACACTAAGTTTGTATATGTGTCATCCTGTTTAGTGCCTACAATTGCCTGACACTAATACAAAATACACTGATCGAACGAGAGTCATTGGAAACATGGTCCTAGGTATAGCGTCACTCATCCTATTCATCATGCAAATCACTTAACCCTAAAAACCCTTGGTAGTGACTAAGAATCAAGACCTACAATCGCCTGATCTTAACCCTTAGAACACTACGGTATATGAAACTCCCCCCTTAGGAACATCCGTGCACAGACTACCCTTAGGTTCGATTACATGTTCAGGTATGTGATTAATCAATTGGAAAAAAACAATAACATAAACATATACAACCTATTCTAAATCCAAAACCTAGCATGCATTCTAAATGTTATGCTAACAAACAAGTTTATTAGTAGATCACAAAGAAAGACAAATAACCATGTTCATAACACAAAACCATAAACCAAAATACCAATACATATCAATCTTTGAATAAAATACAGTAGAATTACACAAAGACATGGAGGAATCCATACCAAATCCTACCTAAAGGGTCGGATAGGGCAAGGGTGGTTGGCGGTTGCAAAGGGTGATCGGCGGCAAGCTTTGTGCTTCGGCTGTTTTGAGGGGTTTTTGGTAGAGTTGGCTAGCTAAGGTTTTCACAAAATTGAGGACCCTTTTTTCAATTGTATTACATGTGTATTTATAGAGGAAAACTTCTAAAGAAACCTTAAGAAATTCGGCACCCTACTCCTTGTCCATGTCGGATTGGGCTTCTTGCTTTTCCTTGTTGCACACAACTTTGACTCTTGAATTTGCTGACTTGGATAATAATTCATAGACTTCTTTTCTGAATTCTTGGACTCCCCTACATGTTAAGGGATCAATGAAGGACTCCCTTACACGTTTTGGACTCCATAGGACAGCCGAATCCCCTCCATAGTCTCGGTAGAACAAGTTATCCTGTTTTGACAGGGATAACTTTCCTAGATGTTGTTTTCGGCTTCTCCTTGGTGATTTCTTCGATTCTTCTTCTTCTAAACAAATTCCCATATCATCATTAAGTTCTTCATCAATCATTTGGCATGCTTGAGAAGGATTTTGGTGAAGAAACACACTCACGAACTCGGTAGACAACTTCAGCAAAATCTGTCCTGTTTCCAGCAGACTGACCTCCGGCCATTGTTTCCGGCATAACTCCTTACTCAAAACTTGGATTTCTGCGATTCCAAATGATTTAGAAACTAGACATCCGCAGCTTTCCATCCATATATGGCAAGTTCCCTGGTTCCTCCTGGATCGTCCTAGGGAAATCTTTGAAGTTGAGTTATGGTTTCTGGAAATCCTCTGTTTTTGTTCCGAATTCATGCTTTTGGCCTCTTGTCTTTCCATGCTTTCTGCAAACGAGTCAATCCCCTGCGAGGAAACTTCCTACTCGCCACAGCTCATAGTGACTGACGCTCGCGCGAGTGACCTTCCTCCCGCGAGTGAAATCTCTCCCGCGAGTGAAATTCTTATGTTTCGGAGTTTCTTCTTTTCCATGGCCTCTCTTGTTGTCTTCCATGAGTTCAATCTTCATGATTCTTGTTCTCATATGCTCATTTACATGTCATCTACACATTAAACCAAATTTATCAAAATTGACAATGTAAAGTTATAACGAATCATAAGAGAAAATAACCCAAGTCTCTGTTTCAAATCGAATTTTCAACACTTAAGCACAATTTTCTGTATAAATACACGTTTTAGCCATTGCTCTACAGAAAAACCTTTTTGACTCAAAATAAGTAAAAACAACATTACTAAGGAATAAACAAGGTATAAATGAGGGTAAAAACACATTAAAAACATAGCGTAAAACGCACTTATCACATTTTAACATTTTCCAAAATTATTGTGGGGGCCGTAGCCCCCTCCGGCCCCCAAAGAGCTTCCCCCTACTCCCGGCCAAACATTGTCGGCTCTGCTGGTGCGTTTTGGTTTGGGAGAGGTTGTAGTTGCTTTTTGCTTCAATTATCCCCAGTTTTGGCGCACCTCATTGCCCTTCTAACGTCGTTGTTCGTCTGCCCGACAGCCTAGTCCGTCTCTCCCGACAGCGGCGTCGTCGTTTGGTTTGCGATGGAGTCCGTCTACTGCTTTCCTTGTTTCGTTTTCCCTCTTCCTTATCCGGATCTAGTCTCAGGCTTGGTGTAACTCACCGAATCCCAACTTCCAAGATTTCTTGACATCATTCACCTCTACACACAGATCACTTATCGTCGGCAGCGCAATATTCTCTCGTCAGTTTTGCCGTCTTCTTTCTAGCGTTTGTTGGTCTGCCGTGGTTGTGCTGCTGCCTTGTGTTCTTTGTTTTGTTGGTTTATGTGTTTTACAGGTTTAGCTATCTCAGATTAGGATCGACTTTTGGCCTTCAGCACAAGTTTTTCTCTGGCAAAGGACACGGCTCTCGTGGCGGCAGCCATAGCCTCTTTGTTGTGTTGTCTATTTGCTAGGGTTTGTTCTGTTTTTGGGCCTATCTGTTGGGCTTTCTTTTTCTTGTTTGCTATATCTTGTATAGTTTTCTTCTCTTTTCAACTCTGATATTGTTGCTCAGAGGTGTGACAGCCTGGGCTTAATTGATGAGTTTAGATTTTTTTTTTAGTTTTTGTAAGCGGTACAACAGCGGGGTAAATCACTTTTTAGTTTAGTCGTGACCCTGCTTCCCCCATTGTGTATATTGTATACATGTGAGGTTCTTAGTTGTTAGAGAAGAGCTACTTCCAGTTTATAGTTAGTTCTTTATAATTGGTTACTATCTTGTACCTGAATCTGCTTTAATAAAATTTCGTATCTTCTCAAAAATAAAAATAATGGCTCTTAACCCATGGGCAATGGCAGATTGTTACCTAACCCACATCTTACCCATTAGTGAAAAAGCCATTAGTCAAATACTTGGGGAAATTAAAGAAAATTCTATAGACATAAAGAGAAAGAAACCTTTAATCCCCTATTTGCTATTGGAAGCAAGGAAACGGATTAGGTCCACTAAGGTTAAAAATCACCGACACAAAAATAATAATATGTTAGTACAGGCATGCAATGTCAGCCACAAATGTTTAGCCATCTGTACAGGTGCTAACTTTAATGCTAGCGGTCAACATGCATGATGGTTAAGTAAGACCAAAATAAAAATGGAAATGTTCTGAGAACGGTAAAAACGTAAGAGGCTATATGCTCAAATGGAAGTAAAGTAAGGGCAACTCAAAAATTTACCTATTTTTTCTATTCAAAATAGTAGGGTAAAGTAGTATGTTCAAATAGAATCGAAGGATGCTAAATACCTGGAATTAAATACCAATAAAGTGGATTAATTTAGGAAAAATGTTCATTTACTATAAAATTTGACACATTATTTTCAATTTCAACATTCTTTAAAGCATTGACCATTTAAACTTTCAAAAGATAATTTATGCCTATAAGGTCTAAACTCTTAAGACACTCTTAAGAACCTATATTAATTTAATACCATTATACCCACTATACATATATTATTTCACTTAAATATACTTAGTGGAAGAAAATGCAAGAGATATAAGGGTTGACCAAAACTTCATCGACTTTGGTCACCTGTCGTCGGACTCCGGTCACTGGTCGTCGAAATTTGATCATCGGATGCCGGACTCCGATGACCGTAATCCTGTAGTCGGAATTACTGACCTTAGTAAACATTCAATTCCAAGATTACTACCCCTAGTAAACTTACTTCAGTTTCCAAAAAAACAGACTCAAAAACCAAAATCAAGTTTACTACTCATAGTAAACTTACTTATGTTCCTAAAAACCAGACTCAAAACACCAAAACCAAGTTTACTAGGAGTAGCAAACTTACTTCTGTTCCTAAAAACTAGACTCAAAACATCAAAATCAAGTTTACTAGGGTTAGTAAATATCAAAACCAAGTTGGGGACCTAACAAAGTTCCGAGACTCAATTCTCCGAAGGAGGTTGACCAAGTTCTGATCAAGTTAGGGTTTAGCAAACTAGGAGCAGCAAACTAGGACCAAGTTCCGAGACTCAAAACACCAAAACCAAATTTACTAGGAGTAGCAAACTTACTTCTGTTCCTAAAAACTAGACTCAAAACATCAAAATCAAGTTTACTAGGGTTAGTAAATATCAAAACCAAGTTGGGGACCTAACAAAGTTCCGAGACTCAATTCTCCGAAGGAGGTTGACCAAGTTCTGATCAAGTTGTGACTCAAAACACCAACATAGAAGAGAGCTTTGATCTCTTCAGACAAAAAAAATTGAATCTCTTGACAGCAACCCCAGCTTTAGCCACCACCACCACCTTTGAATCCTTAAGCTCCTCTTTCCCAACAAAATCTAATATAAAATCCAAATCTGGCTGTGTTGTCGAGGTGTGCGCTGTCAGTGTTGGTGTAGAGGACGATCTCTGATCTGGAACAAATACAGAATCCAGTCTCCGTCATTGTCGAGGAGTGATGTCATTGAGGACCAGCAAAGGTGTGTAGCATCTCCGTGAGTGGTCGAAGACGCCGCCGTTGAGATTCGAAGAGATGAGAATCATGAGATGAAATTGTGAGAGAGAAGGAGAAAATCATATTAGAAAAAGATGGTGGCAGCATTTAGCGGCAGAGATGGTGATGAACTCAGAGTTGTTGAGCCTGACGGGTTGGTGTTTCTGAGTCGACGAGGAAGGTGTGAGAGAGAGAGAGGTGATCAATCAGATCATAAATAGAAAGAAATCAGAGAGGGAGAGACACAGATCAGAGAGTAGATATTTAGGGAAGGACAAATTCATCGTTTTCTTTATATTAGTTGGAATGGGTATATGAAAACTTTTTTAGACCTAATATGCACTTTTTTAATGTTTTTGTAGTGAATGATCAATACCCCATTTAAGGGTGGAAGTTTGATACCGAAATCCCTATACCGATTCCGACCGTCCCGTATTGAACCTGATCGGGTCATGACACAAAGTGAAAAAAGTGTTGTCCTGAACCGTACCGAATTCTAAATTTAGTAATCGGTTCAGGATCGGTATGAGCCAAATAGATACCGAATGTCCTGAACCGTCCTGAATCCTCCAAAATTTATAATTTTACTAGTTTTAAAGAAAAAAGTATATATCTATAATGAATACTTAATTATCTTAAAGTGATAAAGTCGTCTAATTATGTTAGTTGTTGATTTATGTTAAGAAAAAGTGTTAAATATTGCATAAATATAGTACAAAAGTGATTGTTTAATTTATAGATATAAAATCCTAACTTAAAACCTTATGTCCCGATTGGTCCCGAACTTGTCCCGAATTTTTCGGTATCGTTACAAGCTTAAAATTACACATCCCATCCCGTACCGATACCGAAAAAAAATCAGGATCGATATAAGGATAAGTCAAATCTCGTACCGTACCATACCGATGCCACCCGTAACCCCATTAATTTACCTTTCTTTCTTGATTTTTCTCTTTAGAATTTTTGTAAATGTAAGTTACATTTACAATACTTAAATCATTTATTTTTCCGTATGTCTTAACAATCTGGGATCCTAGGCTTTTGTTATAGACTTTACTTTAACGACCTTTTTTGGATAATAAAATAGTTTCCCCACAACATACTACCAAGACTAATACGGCCTTACAGCTTTATCACGATCGATGAGTCTACGGCTCTAACCAAAACAGTCATTTTTTTCAATAAAAAATTCTTAAATAAATAAAAATCACGCGGCCTAGTTGTACCGATAGACAAGTAGGTATCTTAATATTTGGAAAAGTATACTACAATGAGTACAATACAAATAGGGAAAATTGTAAACCATAGTGAATTTTCATACATCTCATCTAATGGTTGGTTTGGTGACCCTATGTCACGATCTACCCTTCTCGTTGTTGTTTTTGGTCTTATTCGCGTCTCTGAGACCTTCTATTCGATGGGAGTTGGTGGACCAACTTCTGATCTGGACGACCTGGGATGGTGGCTAGACAGTCGCTCGTTGACTTCTGCGACAACTTGTTAGGGTAAGAATCATGGTTTGGAAGTTTTTGATTCTAATTTGTCTTGGCGAGGCAGGGATCCATATATGGCTACCGACGAGGTTTCTGGAGTCCTTTTTATCTCGATTCTTAGTTGGTTGTGGTGGACCTCTGTCCTCTGGTGAGGGGTGTGATTTATTTTGAAGGCAGTGAAGGCAACAAAGATGAAGATTGCAGTCATTGGTGGAGTTTATGGAATCGATGGCGGTCATAGATGACAAATTGGAAGAGGATGAAATCGATCTGGAAAATCATCAGATCTAGGTTGGGTTGGCATGGTCGAGACCCTAATCGGGTTGCCAATGGTACTAGAGGAGATTACTCCTTGCTCGGAGCTCCATTGGCTGAGTTTAGAACGACGGTGCTAGATGATGCTAGCAGTGGCAACGATGAAATTCATAGGTGGGGTTGGTCGCTAGAAGGCAAAGATCACGGTATGGTGGTTGTGCTATCTTCTGCTAGAAGATTGAGGGTGGATTCTGACCATAGCATCGGGATTGGGATTGAGATTTTTTTGTTGGGCCTTTTTTTGGCGTTGACATCAAAGGAAAGGGAGAGACGGTTGGCTACAGCTTCTTGGCAGCGACAACAATGCTTCTCAGTTGGAGATGCAGGACCCAAGTGGGCCTCAGTGGTTTGGGCCTACTAAGGTTTCTCACTGTGGTTTGAGTTTCTAATTTTGTTGGGTCGTAACTGTGGTGTGGACCTGGTTGGATTGAGTCTTTATGACCCAGAACGAGATTTTTATTATCTGAAGTGGAGTCATGCACTCCTCTTGGTTGGTACATTTTCTCTTTCTTCGAAGGGGTAGGGGCTCAACAATTACGATTTATATGAGGTGAATGTTCATAGAGAGTGATTTCTATGTCGTGTCGAAAGATGGTTATTTCTTGTATTGTTTGTTATATTATAAAATCAGGCTGACTTCTGATTCTACAAAGTCTATCTAATAGTGATATATTAAAACAAATTAGTATAAAACTGTACATGAATTTTTACTTACGTATTATTTTTATATATTATTTTAAACATATACGTATCATATTTTTAAATTAGCTGAATCTGTATTTTATGTTCGAATTTTTGAAAGTTTTTTTCACTAAATTATTTCATTAGTTTAAAAGCTCGACTAATTAGGACAACAGTAACACGTATACAAAACAGAAAGCAGGATTATTCCCCATAATCTAAAGCAATAAATCTCCCAAGTCCCAACAGCTAAGTCGGTTTCTTTGAGAGGGGGTTTAATTTATAGACACAGAAGAATCAAAAACTTAATTAACACCTTAATTAAACACCACAGAGTTAAACAATGCAGAAACATCTAGAAACTGTACGAACGAGACTGAGTTGATGGATCATTCCTTCCTCCTTTCCTTTAGCATTTTCTTTCGGTACTCTTTTTCAGCTGGCTTTTCCTATCTGCTGCCATAGGAAAAAACTAGTGAACTACCACTGCCTTTTGCACATGGCGTCCCACTCCCACTGGTGTTTGTGTTCCCTTGCTAGGGCCTTCATTGGTCCTTTTGCCCTAGATAATCTGAGGGGATGAGGCACGTGTCGAGATGTCGAAATCGCTTTGTGTACTGTTAGTAGGGATACTCTCCGAGCATCAAGTCGAAGTTTTTCTAGATCACAACTGCTCGATACACGATCTATCAGGCATCGCTATGCAATCATATCACTGATATCACATCTCAACTTGGTAGGTATCTATATTTTTAGGTTTTAGGGCGTCCCAAGATATCTTTTCGCCTAACCCTATATAATTACCCTAGAATATTTTTAAATATTTTTTTTGTATAGATAAAGATTAAATATTCTGTATAGATATATGAGATGTTATTTTTTTATTAGATCTGTATATATACCTTCATTGAAGAATAATAATATTTTTTAAAAAAACCATTATCAAACCATTCTTTTCTACTTGGTATCAGAGCAGGTTCAATCCTGCATCTGAAAACCACAAATCGGCTGCATTGTTACTGAATCAAATACCATACAAAATCTTTGAATCTCAAATCAACAAATCCCAAACCCTGAATTCCAAAACTCAAATTTTGTATTCGTATTCCGCTGTTTATCGTACCAAAATCTCAAATCACCACCAAAAACCTAAATCCCAAAATCTAAACAAATCCCACATCACCACCAAAACCTCAAATTATCATAATTCCCAAACATCGAATCCCAAATTCCAAAACTCAGTACCAAACACAAAGAAATCAGGTTCCGAAAAGCTCTTTCAAAATTCTAAAATCCTGAATTTATCATACCAACACAAAAGGAGTCACAAATCGTACATTTTACTCAAACAAACAACAAAACTTTTTGTTATCCACTTGCTGACCCCACATCACATCGCCATAACAGACATTGTCTGCCACAAAGTTTCTTGTCGTCTTCGTTTGTTGTCAAAAGCTTTTGAATTTTGATTTTTATGGCTTCCAATCCAAATCCTAACATTGATTTTCCAATCAGTCAAAACTAGAAACCCCATTACTTCTCGTACTTTCAAAATTGACTTGATTACATACATCATCATCCAAAACTCATCATTCTATTGAGATAGAGAGAGAAGGATTAGAGCTTGACCCCTCTCACAATTTCAATATGTTCCCAGTTTTGGAAATTTCAAAGTTTCAATCTTTAGAGGTTTTGATTGACACGAATTAGAGACCTCCTCCAGGTGGGGAGCCTGCAATGGATGCAGGAGATTACAGGAGCCAGTTGCAGGCGGATTCATGGCAGAGAATCGTTAATAAGATAATGGATACGTTGAAGATGCATCTTCCGTTCTCCGGCCATGAGGGAACTCTATGGGTCAGGGGGTAGCATCAAATATATTTGTTAATTCCCAAAGACCAATGCCAGGAAGACAACAGGTAGTTCCCCAACAGCAGACGCCTCAATAGTCTTCTGTTGTCCATCAGCAGCAAACACCAATCCCACAACAACCACTATTGCCCCCACAGACACTATTCCCACAGCAACCACTATTGCCCTCACAGCAACAACAACAACAACTACATCAATTAATTGCTCAGCAAAACAACCTTTCAAATATGCATCAGCAACAGTTTGGCTCTCAGAGTAATGTTACTGGATTACAGCAACAACACCTTGGTAGTCAGTCTGGTAACTCAAGCATGTAGACTAATCAGCTTCCTGCACACTTGCTGCAATCCAAGGTTCAGCAACATCAGAATTCATCGTTATCGACTCAAGGACATCTGTCCCAACCTCAGGCATCACAACAACAATTTTTTTCTACTATTACAACCTGTCTTTGGTCAATGGATACAAAATACCACACTTTATCACTCGGGGCAACGACCCTTGGTGCAACTTGGGGTGGTGGTGATTTAGTGACCGTGGGCAGAAAAGTTGAATACAAGGGGTGGGGCATTGAGTTTAAACTTCAAATTATAAAGACCTGAAATAATATCATAAACTTCTATAGTACTCATGTACTCAAACATACACCAACTAGCAAATAATACTACTCTAATGACAACTTTATTTGCTTTGAAATTACAGTAACATTCTGGAAAGAATAGTAGATATGAAATACGTTTACACATCCTAATATCCAATTCTAAATCATCTTCCCAACTATGTTGCTGCCAAAGTCTAAATCCGACGATACTCAGCTTCACTCTGTCACTAGGCGGTAACGATTATTTGACAAAGAAAGGAACTCGTTAGATACCTAGACCAGACAAGGCACTTTGAGTGCACACACAAGACTGTAGCCCGACTTTCCCTACACAACTAATATAAGGACTTATTGATCACATAAAGCATACACAAACTAAATAACTCAAATAAGTAAAAACTGTAAAAAAAAGACAATTTGGGCAAGGCTCAACAAGTGAGTCCAAACCCAAACACACACACCAAGACAACATGGATCTCACAAAAATAAAGTAGGGCCCAACCCAATATTGATCGAAGCCCTCCATTTGATCGTTGTCGTCCACCTCGAGTTACCACCGTCAGAAACAGGCTGGATCTGCCTACTTTGGATTGTCGCCGGCATCAGAGGACAGCCTGGGTCGAGCCCTTGCCTGCGTCGGTACGTCTTCTGCAACGTCTCGCAACCACCTGCATCAGATCTCCCCCACAAGCTCTGAACCGCCACAACATCTAGTCATCGTCGCCAGCGCGCCTCCACCCCAGTTGAACCAAGACAATGATTTGGTAGTCATCCTACACAGATCGTGACTCATTTTGTATTGGCACGGTGTTTTTTTTTCTAGGTGCACATTTTGTATGGGCTATCTAGTGTCCTTGGATCCCAAGACAATGGTATATTATGGAAGGGCTGCGGTGTATATAGCGCACTATAGCAGTGCAAAATATACGATTTTTGAATAAGAGGTCATCAAACAACATGAACAAAGCAATATGTTCGACAAAATGGCATAGATCGAAGCATTTGTCTTTCGAGTTATATATATATATATATATATATATATGTATATATATACAGACCTTCTTAGTTAAGGACGTCCTTACCAAGAGTTTGGTGCAGATTTTCTTAATTTGACCCACTTTTCGATCAATTTTTCTCATCTTAACCATTCATAATCTAGCTATACATGTATAGATCATCTCTATAAAATTTCAGCTGATTTGGTAATCGTTAAGGTCTCGAAAACGTATAAATACAATGAACAAAATGAATTTGTTCAACCGAAACCGTTCGTGTTCTTCTCTGTAAATCACAATTTCGAATGCCTTAACGATAACCAAATTAGTTGAAAGTTTACTGAGATGATCTACTCAGATATATCCAAAAATTGAACAGTTAAGATGAGAAAATATGATCTAAAGGTTGGCTAATTCAAGAAATCCTTACCAAAGCTTAGGTAAGAACGTCCTTAGCTTTGAATCTCTGTTTATATATATATATATATATATATATATATAACTTGGTCTCGGTTGTTCTCCGCATTGTTTCACGACGACGACTTTTTTTTCTTCCCGGACGACAGCAAAGCCTCCTGGCACCACTTTCCTTATTTCAGAACTCGTCGGTGATGAGTTTTTCGGCCGGAATGAAGCTTTGAAACAGTTTTGTGTGTGTGTGTGTGTGTGTGTGTGTATATATATATATATATATATATATATCCCTATCAAGAACAGAGTCTCGTTCTGAAATTAAGTGAGACTCCTTATTTGGCTCACTTTCGGGCTAGATTTCCACATCTCCACACTATAGTGTCTAGATTGTAGCGTGTAAATCATTTTTTTGTCAACATAGTGTGTAAGACATTTCTACAAAGTTTCATGTAATTTGGAGATCATTTGGGTATCAAATTAGATGAAACATGTCAATAGAATAAAATATGTTCAAGTAGAACCGTTCATATAAATTATGATTACGGAAGCTCAAATGACGTTCAAATTGGATGAAACTTTGTAGAGATACACCTCGATCAGGCGTCCAAGGCACCTCTGTTGTTGCAGGATGAAACTTTGGACATGCTAGACTGCAAGTCAATCAAGGTGAATGGTTCAGGTGATCGGAGTTGCATCTCTATGGCGAGCTCGCCGAAAACCTCAAGCACCATTAACGCCATCTTCAAACTCATCAACCACGAGTCCAGCAACAAGCAGATGCTCCACATGGATGTCTGGTTCAATTCCGGCAACAACAGCGCCGCCATGGATGCTTGATCGAGGCGTGAGGATGAACGTCCACACTTTTACACCTTTGCAGACATCCGTTTCTGATCCGGATGTGTATATATATATATATATATAGAGGGATAAGAGAGAGGAGAGGAGTTATAGACTCAATTAGGTAAATCCTTTTGATATGGCTTGTACTAGAGTTGCATTTGTAAACCCATAACCAAAACGTACACTAGAATCGAATCGATTGTGTATTACGTACTCGGTAGGGATTTGAACAAATTAATACAGTATAAGCGGGCACGAAGTGTATTAGGTGGTAGGGCTGAAGCCTAACCAAGCTTTTGGAAGTTGAAAAAAAATTGTAACTATATCATATATTTTTATTGTTTGATATATGTATTTTAGGTCAGTCAAGTCCTCCAAATCATGCTGTATTGGTATTGATTGTTGTTCTTCTATTACCTACGACTTTTCTTTTCATTTTTTCTGCATTTTTATTTTCTCTATCTAAACTATCTAGATTCTTAAAAATAAGAAATGATCATGAATAGTTCTATCATTCGGTCGGTTCGAATTGGTAATGGGTGTTGCCAACTTCAAAACCAAAACTTTCGGTAATGAAATATGACTACCAAAAATCAATCAAATTTTTCGGTATGAGATAAATTTTACCAAATACGGTATTTTCTGATTTCGGTATAACCAAACTTTTTAACAAATATATTTTCATAATATAATGAAACAATAGAATTTTTTTTGAAAATCTAGTTATTGAAACCACCACGTGCCTACTAATGTTGTATAACTATATGCAAGCATACATCTTTGTAAACCAACAGTAGAGAGAAAACAAGTTTTTGAAAATATTGTGAAATAGGTGATCAGTATGGTGAAATACAACTATGATAAAGTATGTTATGTCCAAGTGTAGATCTTTATGAACCAATTATATAGAGGAAACAATTTTTTGAAAATTATGTGAAATAAGATACAATCAGAATAATAAAATACAGCTAAGGAATAAAAGTTACATATTTTCGGTAATGTGTGCTCAGATTGAAGCGGTCAACCTTATTTACAAAAATGAGTGTTTAAATAGCAAACATTTCGATAAATTCGGTATTTACCAAAAATCAAACGAACTTTTTGGGTATTTCTCATTTTCGGTTATTCGATTACCAAGTTTCGGTTTATTTAATCAAAAATATTAAGTTGATTTTCAATCGATTTGGTATTTACCAAACCAAATGGCAGCCCTATTCATGAACTATAACAAGTTATGCTCTTATGTGATATTCTAACTCTTTGAGAGCTTCAATCATTTGCAGGATAATAATGTGTTACTCTTGTTTCCTATTGCAGAGCTATTTTTATACTTGATTACGTCTTTCTTCTCCAGTTCCTCAGTTCATCTTCCGTTCTTCTTTCTAGTTTTCTAGTCTTCTCCTCCTTACAGCTAAAAATAATCAAATTACTCTACTTTCATTAACGCCAACTAATATCTACTTCGGCTCCTAAGTTTTGCATGATTTAAGTGAATTTTTCTTTTTTGGCCTTCGACCTAATATGAAGCTCACCCCATATCGGGATCTTAGATCCGCCACTGAGTATAAGATAGGTAAACATTTCACATTTGTGTTAGAAAGTGTGTTGGATCGAAGTGTGCGAGGGCCTTTGGAAATGATCAAGTGCTATACATATACTTGTAGTGTTGTGGCCGATACGCACTCGGTTCTAAAAAAAGGCGTCCAAGGCCGCCTAGGCGCTGGGAGGCAGGACACCGTTCCGATTTTTTCCTGAATCGGCCAAGCTGGGCGTTGACGCGAAAATCAGTCGTCTAGACGGCCCGATTAGTTTATTTTTTAATTATGAAATAAATAAAAGCCTATCTAATAATGAGTAAAATCAAACACAAACACACACAATACTATACTCTAAAGTAGTCTAAACAAATGATACACTATTGTATTTTTATTATTTCTAAGAACATTGTTGTTTTATTATGTATATTTTTGAAGTATTTTTGCTATTTTATAACATAAAAGTGTTTTTTATATATTTTTTTATATAATTATATTTATTAAATAAATAATAATATGTAAAATATAAAACCGCCTCGGCGGCGCTCAGCGATCTGAGCACTAGACACTGACTGTCCACTCTGGCAGCTCCTAGCATTTTTTAGAACCTTAGATACGCATCAATATGCTTGGAAAGATTTATTAGATTAACAACTGGTCAGGTTAGTAGTAGTACTACTAATATATATGAATTCTACTTGTCCTGTTCGTCGACATAGGTTGTAATCAAAGCGTTGACTGTTTACACAAGATAGATGTGAATGACTGGCCGATGTATAGTATCTCTTACTGTTTGCTTTGAAATTATGAAAATAAGTCTAACAATATAGCCAATTACTTTGCAATTCAAAACGTTGCATCGATTTAATTGCCTATTTTCTATGTTAAAAGTTAAAACCAATAAAACTCTAGAGCCACATGCCGATCCAAAAAATCGTTAGACTAACTCGAATCCATTCGTTACAAACTTTAAACTTTAAAAAGGATCCTTTGTTGCAAGAGAGCAGAAGTGATGTGTATTATTCATGTTGTCATGGATTGCAATCTGGTCCAAAAAGCTCCCGTGGGGTTTTCAAGCGAGCTCACAATTGTTTTTGGACTGGGCTTATATTTGGGCTTTTACCAACTTAAACTTGAAGCCCGAACGGCCGAACCGCCCTAGCCCACCTTAAGTCAGATTTGTTTTGATTTGGCGACGCAGCCGCAAAGGTAATGATTCATATTCCGAAACACTGCTTTGTATCGTTGCTTTGGTGATAGGAATCAGTTGCTATTTGGTGATTTTAGGTTCTAGTGTTTAACGATAGCTTCTGTGCATTACCAGCTTTAATCTTTATAGGGTTTTAGGCCGTTGTGGTCTATTCGGAGAGAAACTTTTTGTTTTTTTAAATGTTTTCACGAATTATTGGTTAATATGATTGATAAGAGTGGCTATATTATACGTTGTGGGATGATGTATATTATGGTATGTTGTTATGTAATGTTCTTGTAGGTTTTTAGCCGTGTCATGAATCATTTCTAATCAATCATCAAGTGTTAGGTAGATCGTTAATGATTGATAGGTGGCTAAGGCATAATGTTAAAACTTAAGAGTCCAATCCTTCTCATACCAACCACTCATGCTCCCAAACGCGTCAAACTCACTACCTCTCACCTTAGATCACGTAACAACTCGAGACCTAAAATTCAAGAATCGAACTTAAAACCTAAAAGAACCGGCAGGCTACTTGTCATGTTAGATTTGATTAGAAGAAAAAATGTTTACGTGACACGGCTAAAATTCTGAAGCTGCCACGTGTTCTGTGGAGAAATATAAAAGTGGGAAAAGAGTCTTCAGACTGCGCCTGACTGTAAAAGACGAGACTCAGTAAAGCTCAGAATTTGGAGCAGACCTTATCCTCATTATTCTCTGAAGATGGGGAAGGGTGGGGGCTGCGTCCCAAGCAAGAAGAAGGTCCCGTCCGCCGTAGTCGCCACGCGCGCCTCACGTGACGCCCCGATCGCCTCAGCTGACGCTTCCGCCGCCAATTCCAATCCCATTCCGGACTCCATCCAAAACGACGCCGTTTCGGAGGCTTCGCATCCGATCGCGGCGGCGAAATTGAGGATATTCATCGTGTTCTATTCAATGTACGGACACGTGGAGGAGCTGGCGCGGAGGATCAAGAAGGGGGTGGACGGCGTGGAGGGGGTGGAGGGGGTGCTGTACAGGGTGCCGGAGACGCTTTCGCAGGAGGTGCTGGAGGCGATGAAGGCGCCGCCGAAGGATGATGGAATTCCTGAGATTTCGGCGGCGGAGTTGGCGGCGGCTGATGGGGTGTTGTTTGGGTTTCCGACGAGGTATGGTTGCATGGCGGCGCAGATGAAGGCGTTTTTCGACTCGACTGGAGGGTTGTGGAAGGAGCAGAGTCTCGCCGGAAAGCCGGCCGGGTTTTTTGTCAGTACGGGGACTCAGGGCGGTGGCCAAGAAACTACAGCGTAAGCTTTCATTTGCTAATTGTGACTGTGTGGATTATATTTTCTTAACCTCGATCGTAATGTATGCTTATTGCAATGA
This sequence comes from Comarum palustre, assembly GCA_951800085.1. Classification (NCBI taxonomy): domain Eukaryota; kingdom Viridiplantae; phylum Streptophyta; class Magnoliopsida; order Rosales; family Rosaceae; genus Comarum; species Comarum palustre. Next base: position 6,074,338 of record OX637575.1, read on the forward strand.
GGTTTGATATCTTGCTGTTTAGGCATTTATAAGCATTCATTGTTTGAGAATTGAGAATGAAGCTTTGGAGCAGAATTGAAATGATTTCGGCCTTTCGATTGATAGGTTGCATTTGAAAATATGTAATTCTGGTGCTTGTTCTATATGATCTTGATTGCTGCAAAGAACTTGGTCAAATGATCCACAAAGCTCGAATCTTTAGGTTCACATTCTTTCCAATGTGCTTTTGAAGAGATGATTTGTCCTTAGCTTTAGGGCAAATACTATTAAATCTGTTGGGTTTAAATTGCAAATATATGTTAGGTTACATTTTAAGCATGGGTGAATGCGCTGGTATCACTAAAAAAATTGAATATAGTGCAATGCAAGATGTATGTCATGTACTATAATACTGATAGTTTGTTTGTGAATGCTCCCTTACTATCGTCGTTTGAGACAATTGTCTGAAGTATTTTGTAAATGTGATTGGACTTATATTTAGTAAAACTTAGTCCCATATATAATTGTGATAAGCAAGTTGAGTATTCTGTGCTGTTGTATATTGCAGTTGGACAGCAATCACGCAGTTAGCACACCATGGAATGCTATTTGTTCCCATTGGGTATACTTTTGGAGCTGGAATGTTTACGATGGACTCAGTAAGAGGGGGTTCTCCATATGGTGCTGGTGTTTTTGCTGGCGATGGCTCAAGACAGCCAAGTGAAACAGAGTTGGGGCTTGCAGAGCATCAAGGGAAGCATATGGCGGCAGTAGTCAAAAAGCTTACCTAAGCTTGACAACGAATTCCTGGTTTTAGCATCTTTGTGCCATTGTTTGTTTGTTATCTTTTTTTCCCATTCTTAATATATTCCTCATGTGATTGATCTGGGCACTTTCTCATTCCTCTCATCGCTGAAAGATGCTACAGTATTCCAATGTTACAGTTCTTTTTGAGTGTTAGTTGTTTACATCTTTTCTTCATATCTGTTCAGAAAGCTGTAAATGGTTAAAAGTGGTTCTGCCTGATTGTGGCGAAAATAATTTGGAAATCTGTTGGTTGTGTCATTTTGTATACTTTATATCTTAAACATGTAATCCATACCAATTAAGACTTGATATATGAGAAACTTCCTTGTCTTTTCAGTGTTGCTCAAGCCTCTAGCCTGTGTTTCATCTTTTCTGACCGTATGTGATGATCAATACCGGTTCAGATTCTGTGATATTGAGTACTAATTTGATTTGCATTATCCATTTATCAGGAAAATTTGAACTTAATTATGGTTAGAAGCAGATATATTTCATGTTAAGCAACTGTTGGTGCTCTTGATGTAGACGTAGCCAACAAATTATTTGGTCTATCTGACTCCACGTAATCTTAGTCTCCTCTTTTTCACCAAAAGCATCAGTCTGTCTTCAATATTTCTTTTCTGGTTTTTCCTATTTGGAGCAAGTGCACCACCTCAATATAGGCAAAACAAAGGCAAAAGGAAAGGATTTGCATCTCATTTGTGCACCTTTGCTCTGCCTCAGTTTTTCAAGCACCCCAAATAGGCAAAGTCAATGTCTCTCAAGCCCACTATTTAATCATAATGTAAATGCAATCCTTAACCTAGTTTTTTACTCAAATATAACGATACTGAGATAATAAACTTTCAGTCATCTTATTCATCTCTTCATGGAGGTTTATATAGGAGTTTACAAGGAATACAAATGGTAACTATTAACTATAGAATAACGGAAATTAATTTGCGACATAACTACAATATATTTACATTCATATTTTGACTCACGCTAACACTCCCCTTAAGTTGGCACATATACATCAACCATGTCCAACTTGCCTAGTGAGTCATAGAGCGCTTTCTTAGAAACCCCTTTAGTGAGTATATCTGCAAGCTGCTCTTCAGTCGGAACAAAGGGAAAACTAATAATTTTGGCGTCTAACTTTTCCTTTATGAAGTGCCGATCAACCTCCACGTGTTTAGTACGATCATGTTGAACTGGATTTTGTGATATATCAATTGCAGCTTTGTTGTCACAATACAACTGCATAGCCTTTTTAGGATGAATATCATCACGTAACAAATTTCTTAGCCACAACAATTAACACACTCCATGAGCCATACCTCTATACTCAACTTCAGCACTGCATCGTGCCACAACATTCTGTTTCTTACTCTTCCATGCAACCAAATTACCCCCACAAATGTGAAGTAACCTGATGTCGACCTTCTGTCTGTAATGTTTCTAGCCTAATCTGCATCTGTGAAGCCACAAACATCAAGAATATTGTTGTGTTTGAAAAACATTACTCATCTTCCTGGAGCTGACTTCAAGTACCTTAAAATTCTCACAACAGCATCCATGTGACTCTCGCTCGGGTTATGTATGAACTGACTCACAACGCTCATTGCATATGCAATATCTGGTCTAGTATGAGTTAAGTAAATCAAGCGTCCAACTAACCTCTGATAGCGAGCTCGATTAGTAGGTACTTGATCTGGATATTCAGCTAGACGATGGTTCTGCTCAATAGATGTGTCAATAGGTGTGCAATCCAACATACTAGTCTCCGTCAATAGATCCAGGATATACTTCCTCTGACACAAGTAGATCTATTCTCTCCCCCTTGCTACCTCAATGCCTAAGAAGTACTTAAGATCACGTAAGTCCTTCATCTCAAACTCCGAGGCCAACTGCTTCTGCAACCTCTCCATTTCAATTGTATCATTTCCAGTGATTACCATATCATCGACATAAATAATCAAGGATGTTAACTTCCCACCTTGATGTTTGAGAAACAAGGTATGATCTGAATTACTTTGTTTGTAACCAATCTTACGCATCAATTGTGAAAAACGCCCAAACCACGCACGAGGTGACTGTTTGAGACCGTACAAATATTTTCTCAATTTGCACACAAATTCACCTGGAGAACCAGCTACATACCCAGGTGGAAGACTCATGTACAACTCTTCGGCTAACTCTCCATGTAGAAAAACGTTCTTGACATCAAATTGTCGGAGCGGCCAGTTTAAGCTAGCAGCAAAGGAAAGTAGAACCCGAATAGTATTCATTTTGGCAACTGGAGAAAATGTCTCATCATAGTCTATTCCATATGTCTGAGTGAATCCTTTTGCAACAAGACGCGCTTTATATCGATTTACTGACCCATCCGCATTGTGTTTGACAGTGAACACCCAACGACAGCCTACAACTTTCTTGCCTTGTGGTGAATGCACAAGTTGCCACTTATCATTCTTCTGCAACGCCTCCATCTCTTCCTCCATTGTCTTCCTCTATTTTGGATCTCCCAGCGCATCCTGCACTTTGTTAGGTACTGATACAGCGGATATATGATTCACAAACGACTCATATGACTTAGATAATCTACTTGTCGACATGTAATTGGCTACTGAGTACTTTGATTTAGCATGAACAGTAGGTTCATACCTTTTTGCTGGTTGACCCCTAGTAGACCTTTTTGGTAACACATATTGTTTAACACTAGACTCACCATTGCTTGTACCAATAGGTTGTGAACATACCTCAGGTGAGAGATCTTCTGTATCAGAGAGTTGTGGATCGGGGGTAGAAGTAATAGTAGAAGGGATAGTTGTGTCTTCAACTCCATCTTCAGGCATTGGAATTGGTGATTCAGGTTCTGGGTGAGCCTCTACATCTGGATTATGGGAAACAACGATCTTCATTGGAGCTACAGAAGTGTCTAAAATTTCTCCTTGTTTTTTCAATTCCTCCCCCTCACCATGATACATCTCTTAGAAATAGGAACTCTCCCCCTGAAGAGATGTATCGGAGGAGGAAAAATAGCTCATATCCTCAAAGAAGGTAACATCCATGGTGACATAGTACTTTTTGGTAGGTGAATGATAACACTTGTACCCTTTCTGATATCCCCCATATCCAACAAACACACTTAAATGCTCGAGCATCAAGTTTGGACCTTTGTTGTTTAGGGACATGAACAAAAGCAACACAACCAAAGACACAGGCAGGAAGATTATGGAATGAAGGAATAGAGACATGAGATGCAAGAACCTCAAAAAGAATTTTTCCTTGAAGAACACTAGATGGAAGACGATGAGCAGAAGCATGTGCAACATCTCTCCAAAGATACTTAGGCATATGAGCACTAAAAAGAATGGCATGAGCCATATCAAGTAGGTGACTATTTTTCCGTTCGGAAACTCCATTTTGTTCTAGTGTATATGGACATGTATTTTGATGAACTATCCCATGTGCCTAGAAAAAATCTTGGAAAACATGATTACACATATTCCCCCCATTGTCGGAACGAAGGACTTTGATGGTGCTATTGTGTTTGAACAAGAGTAGGAAAAGCTTGAAAGGTTGGGAAGACTTCATCTTTGGTCCGTAAAAGAACAACCCATGACAATCGAGTACAATCATCAATAAACAGCACAAAATATCGCATACCAGACACATTGAGTTCTCTAGAAAGTCCCCAAACATCAGAGTGAATTAACTCAAAAGAAAAAAAATACTTTTATTAGAAACACTGGGAAAATAAGTAACACGATGGCTCTTGGCCACGACACAAGTTTCACAACGTAAAGTAGACTCATCCACACCAATGAACAAAGTAGGCATGGTTTTCTCATAAGACTAAATGATGGATGCTCTAAGCGGCGGTGCTACAACCAAATTTCACTCAGTCTATCAGAATTTAAAGTCAAAGCGACGCGGGACTATGCTCATGGTTTCTCCCCGCATATGTCTGATCCAGACGGAACAACCTACCCTTTAGATACCCCCGACCGACTAGCTCTCTGGTGAGAAGATCCTGAAAAACAACATATACAGGATAAAAAGTTACAGAACATTTAGACATAGTGTTTAACTGTGGGACAGATATTAAGTGATGTGACAAGGCAGAGACATATAACACATTATCGAGCTCTAAGTTGGGAGTAACCCAAATAGATCATGTTCCTAATACTGGAAATGCTTCACCGTTAGCATTAGTAACATGTGTGACTAGTGGGGAAGACAACTTAGTAAAATAAGACTTACCGTAAGTCATATGATCACTAGCACTGGAATCAATAATCTAAGTATCAGAACTAACAAAGTTAGAGACCTTTAGAGCCATACCAATCTTACCACGACCGGCTATAGAGGCTGTGGGAGTAGTTCCACGAGTGAAATGATGATCTTGTCCAGTCACTCTATAGAAATCTGGTTCTTGAATCAATCGAACTGCAGCTGCTTTAGCTTTAGGGCGAGAACTAAGAGATTTAGATTTGAGGCGTGGGTGTAGCTTCCAACAATATTCTCGTATATGTCTACCACCACAATAAGAATAGTGATGAGGGCGATAAACGAAACCAGGTAGATGTCCTTGTTGATGAAGTGGAATTGGACTCTATTGCTGAAGGGGAGGATTTAGTGGTTTTGTTTGAACAACCAGGCTAGACACTTCAACTTGTGCTTGGTTGAGGCAATCCTACTGAGACTCATCCTTCTGAATGTATATAAAAGCCGCAGTCAATCTGGAAGGATCTGACATTCGTAGCAACTCTCCTTTAGCACTGTTATGTTTCGCATCAAGTCCTCTCAAGAACACATGAACCCTATCGAGTTCCTTCTCCTTTTGGTACCAAGTAATATCCTCAGGGTTTTTGATCTTGCACGGACGTTTTTGATCTATTTCAGGCCATACATTCTTTAGCTTGGTGAAATACATCGATACTGGTTGTCCATTCTGTTGCATTCCAGCCACTTTGCACATTAACTCATGAACCTGAATAAAGTCAGATTCATTTGTATAAAGATCTGCTAAGGTCTTCCATATCGCCGTAGCAGTTTCACACTCCTCCACTAACTGTACTACATCATCATTCATGGCCTTGAACAAGGTTCTCATCACAGCTCCATCATCATCCTCCCATTTGGCAAATGCATCTTCACTCAGATCTTTGGTAGTCCTGGTTACATGTCCCATCTTGTGCATGCCACGAAGATGAAACGACATCAGTTTTTTTTTCAAGTCTGATAATTGGTACCATTGAGTTTAGTATCTCCAAATGAACCACCATTTGAGCTTCGAACAGAGACTTCAACTTTCTGAACTTCGTTGATCTTGGTAACAAGCTCATTTTGATCATCACCCGTCATTGAAACGATTGAAAAGTACAGTGGAAGAAACAATAAATCTGTTTTAGGTGTACCTACACTTCGATGGACTTCCACTGAAGTGAAAAATACACCTAGGTGAAGATACACTGAATTGAGTGTAGTGGACCAGGCCTGTGGTGGCAGGGCCGGATCTAGTTTTGGACACGGGCCCAAACTAGATAAAATAAACACAAAAAAGAAAGAAAAACTGTAATCAGGCCGGGTCAGGTCAGACTGATCCGGGTCGGGCTGGACTAGATCTGGGTCAGACTGATCCGGATGGGTTCGGGTCGGGTCAAGGGAATGAATCCGGGTCGGGTCAAAACCGTCGGATCTGGGTGTGAGGAACACCGGAAAAGCACCGAAACAGAACGCTGGAAACGCAGATCTCGTCGTCAGTGGTCTGGGCTCGATATCGAGGCTCACTGTTGGGTTTGTAGATGCCCAGAGAAGAATGATGCCGGCAAGGTCGAAAAACTCTGTTTGGGCTTCGGATTCTGTCTGGGCACTAAGAGGACGCCGGACGTCGTCTGGGGACTCATCGAAAACAGAGATGGAAGCGGAAGAGGCCGACGACGGTTGAAAAGAGGTGGACACCAGACCCATGTCTCTTAGTTCTTGGATCTAGTTGAACTCGGGTCCAACTGGATTCGAACGAAAAAAAAAGACGACGGGCTTGAACGTCGACAGAGGAGGAACGCCGGTGTGGACCTCATGGAAAGATTCAGTCTGGGCTTTGAAGGGCGCCGCTGGACTCAAAAAACAGAGGGTCACCGGGGTTCTAAAACCGTACTTGAACCAGATCTGAAAAAGATGGAAAACGGTCTCTCTCTCTAAAGGAGTAGAGATCAATCAAAGCAATAACAACGGAAGCAAAATAAACCTTAACAAAGGGGTTAAATTATATCAATCTTCAAATAAAAATGAAGAATGAAAGAAGACAAAAGACAAAGAGACAAAGTCCTTTCAGATCTTTGCTCTGATACCAATTCAAATATAACGATATTGAAATAATAAACTTTCAGTCATCTTATTCATCTCTCCATGGAGGTTTATATAAGAGTTTACAAGGGATACAAATGGTAACTATTAACTATAGAATAACGGAAATTAATCTGTGACATAACTACAATATATTTACATTTCTATTCTGACTCACGCTAACATTTTTTTGGTTCTAAGGAGGGGCAAGACCATCTTTGTCTTCTTGAAACCTGCCCAATACAAGGAGGGATTCTCAAAACAATGGTGTCAAAGAGTGCCCATAATAATGAGTTAAGTCATCTGTCGACATATTGCATTCCCCGTAAATATGAATAATAGAGCAATTCTAGTTTCTCAACCAAAGAGTTTTGCACATTGTAAGAGCAGAAATAGACTTAACCGAAATATGGGTTGCATTCTGTCCTGCTGCAATTTTTTTAATCTAGTTTTTATTATGCATAACAAGAAATTATGATTCAAATAATAAGTCATCTAATAATTTTAGGATGACTTAATAGTAAGTATTAAAGGGACCAACTTAAAACACTGAAGTAACCGTTAATTCAAATGTCTTTAAGGTGCTAGATTTTTTTTGAAGAATATCGATAACGATATATTGATGCTCAGCCAAAAAAATGCTGTTACATATCCTCCATCTACCATGAAAAGGTGGATAAATAGTTTGTGATACAATACCAGAACGATACATAGAAGATATGACTAATCATTTAACCTTAAGGTGCTAAGAAAACAAGTCTACTAGTGCATAACAGACACCGTAGTAAACCACAATAAAACAATTAAAAACCAAGTGAGTGTGCCAAAACACCCTCCTTTCGTTCAACCCATAACTTGAGCCCAACAACCCATGCTTCCATCTTCACATGTCCAGGCCCAGGCCCGGCAGCCAAAATTCAGGCCCTAAACCTATTTAGCCCATAATTCGGCCCAACACTCAACCCCTCTTCCATGGTCAAACCATCTTGTGCGGTCAACCCTAGTTTGAAACTAGGGTTTCATGCTGAAAAAAATCGGATGACTTCAGAGAGGCGTCGTCGTTGTTCCACCTCCTGCCCAGACCTCCTTCGGTAAAGCAACTTCGTCACGTAGAACCAGGTCGTCATCCCTCGTCGGCAAGACTAGCCTGCCAGCTTGCTCCGAGTGCTCCACCTCTGTTTGCGATCCAGACTCAAAAGCGCCATCTTCTATGCCACTAGGTAGCTTTCCAGCGACCTCCAGCAAGTCAGCCTTCACCGAACCAGGATCCAACCAACATGGAGGTTCCTCTGCGAATTTGACTACTAGAAATCGGAAGTCATCCCCCATCCCCAACCAACGTAGCAGGTCGACCAGAACTTGAACCGATTGCAGACTCAGTCGTTGTTCCAATAGTCGCACCTGTCACAGATAAGCAATTCTTCCAGATCGACATCTCTAGAGACGAGCCGTTCCGATCTGCCAAACACCAATTGCGGTCGAAGCCTTCCCCTCCCGCCGCAGAGAACCGTCGCCTAGATAAGAGCCTGCCACCATCACATGATCAACGTCAGGAAAATCCCACGCAGTCGCCCACTTCAACAAATCAACAATCCTCCCTAAAAAAGATTGCAACCACCAGATCGAAACCCTAGATTTCGCTCGAAGCGCGCTCCAAGAAGAACGAAGACGCTCCCTCATGTAGGAATTCCTTAAGGTGCTAGATAGCCACACCTTCACCTGACAAACGAATCTTTATATCTAATTGCTTTCATTTTAGATTTTTAGGTGTCATTTTATAAGCATAAGACCCCTTCAGACCAGAAAAAGCCATAAGAAAAATGAAAAAGCACAAGTCTATATTCGGAAACTCACCTTTAATGTCAACGGATCATATATATACATATTGCTCGCTGAGTATTATTCTCTCTCAATTCTCAAACGAAACCAATATTCTCTTACTTTCGGTATAGAAGCGAGAGAGTCTGACTGTTAATATTCTCTTACTTTTTGACCTGTTGTAATCATAAGTATTTCAGTTACTGATATGATTCAGTGTTCGCACTGCTTTTCTAATTTTGTAAATGCGTATCCTGTAAAGGATTCCTAAAGAGCAACTTTATTCGTCTGTTGTACAAATTCTTCTAGGCCAATTATGCAGATTTTGATGATTTGTTTCAGGCAGAATCTTCCTGAAGGTTCGGCCATTGGTGTGTGTCGATAGACAGTGCACAGAAATGGGAGCGTGCTTTTGTCAAGAAACAACAGAAGTTAGTTCAAACTTCTACAAATTTGGTGGATGAAGTTTGGAAAAGTCAGCCCCCTCTGGAAATTAATCCTGTAGTTATTCATCCTTTGGAATATGCTGGTCGTTCTGTAGAACATAAGTTATGGGATGTGAGAAAAAAAACTTGTCCAAATGATAGCTCATAGTATAATCATCTCTGCACTTGATGAGGTAAGTTGGTTTGTTCTATTTCTTTACATCTTTGCTCAATCTTGATGCTGTGCATTAATAACCTCCTTGAACATCAGAGATAGGATTTTAATTTTGTCATGACTCTACAGGTTTGCTGGTTGTATGATATCCGTGGCACTGATGTTGCTTACAGTCCAGTTGTTCATGCCTTTGCCATAGTTACTCTGAACTCAGCTTTCTTCTATGTGGACAAAAGGAAGGTTACATCCGAGGTCAGTTAACTCATATATATATATATATATATATATATATTCATCATGTCAAGAAATAATTTTGCACCACAACATTATTGTACCGAAATTTAGCATACACATTTTGTCATGTTTTAGTTTTTCTAATGGGTGGTATTGTTTGCCTGGTTGAAGTATCTGGATGGAACAACTGACATAACACGGACAGTTCATTTTGGGAAACCTTCAGCTCATGAGAAAGCATGCTCTACGGCAGTAAGTGCTTTTTGTTTCTCTTTTAGGACATTTTGTTATTTGGTAATCTTAGCCTCATTTCAGTATCATTGTCCCTAGATCAGTATGCTTTCACATTTTCACTTGCCAAAATCTTGTATTAGTTTATTCATGCATTACTACACATGATATGTTGTCATCCTCTACAGTTCAGCACCAGTCAGGGTTGCATTCTCTAAAAATGGAATTTCATCCTTTTCTTTCTCGTCTTTTATTTTTACTAAATATTAAAGATGACATCAGATTCAAAATGGTCCGGTCTTTTGCTTCTAGCTGATCACTTCTATCCCGAGATTTTTAATTCAGATTCACAATTATCCCCAAAAGCCAATCCCTGGGTATTGTAAAGTTGCTTTATTTGCTCAATCCTGTGCAGGTCCTCAAAGGTCACATTGCTCTTGGGAATGCTTGTTTTCCTAATGGAACCAATGGTATTCATTTTCTTAATGCTTCTTTTTATTTGTTTCCATTAAATGAGATTTTTTTTCTAGTGTTAACTTATCTTATCTCACATTGATCGTCTGCATGTTTTTTTACAGGTCATGCCCTGGACATTCTGGCTCGAGTTCCTTTGTGGAAGTATAGTCTTGATTATCGACATGGTACTGGACATGGGATTGGATCTTATCTAAATGTTCACGAAGGTAATTAATGAAATGCAGTGCTCATTCTTTGCTCTTGAATATATATAGTTTGATTTGAGAAAACTAACAGTGTTCTGTTTCCATTCATTTGAGAAGGACCCCATTTAATTAGTTTCAGACCTCGTAATGTTCCACTGGAAGACTATGACTGTAACGGATGGTTAGTGGCACAGTGTACATTTGTTTTCCGAATGATCATTATACATTTCTTCTTTTTAACGCGCCAATGCTGCCCTATATAATCATGTTGCATAACCATTATACTATTGTGATGCGCTGAAACTGCACTCCACAGAACCTGGATACTATGAGGATGGGAATTTCGGTATAAGATTGGAGAACGTGCTTATAATCAAGAAAGCTGATACGAGATTCAATTTTGGTGACAAGGGCTACTTGCAATTTGAGCACATAACATGGGTAAGTTGTTGATGATCTGTGTGACTTGTTACCCTTACATGGTTGGATGTCAGTTTTGTATGAAGCTCTAGATCATATCAGTAGTGCATACATTTTCATGAACTTACATTGTGCATGAGTTGGCTTAGTCACATATCAAATTGAACTTCCCGGCTTAATATCTATGCCTTTTGTCAATGGCTTAATATCTGTCTTTTGTGAATTGCGACGACTGCACTGTATGGTTCGAATGCTAGGCTGAAGGGTTGTATCAAAACTAATTGAGAATCAACCCACAGTTTGTTTGTCTACAACTGAGCTGATTCTCTGATATTGCTGTTGCGGGGGTCAAGCCGTACGGCTTTTCTATATTTGATGCGTTTTTCCTCTCCAGGCACCCTATCAGAGGAAGTTAATTGATGCGAGTCTTTTAACACCCGAAGAGTTGGAATGGCTGAACAATTACCATTCCAAATGTAGATCTATTCTGGGCTCATACTTGGGTGAATCTGAGCAGGCATGGCTGAAGAAAGCCACTGAACCCATCAGTGTGTGAGCTGCATTCTCATTCTGTCATAACAAAATTGTAAGCTTGTTATACCTTCATATTGAATTAAGGAAAGTGCAAATGGTATAGTTGATATGTTATGTATCAAAAATTAAATGGAAAACTTGCTTCATCTCTTTGTGATCATTATTTAGACATGTTATCAATAATATATTCCTGTATCATGTTACAAGGAGTTGGACTGAATGCCCTGATCGCTGGTTTTACATACCCTTTAGGATAGTCTGCCTCAAATAAGGCTCATGTAGTATGTACTACCTAGTTTTTATATTTAATAAATGCTTAGGTACATGAACAGCAGCCTAAACGAGAATTTGAGCCAGTACCGACGTTCTTGCATTGCTGTTCAGTATTGATCTTGGATAGCCTTGACAATTCAGACAGCATGTTGAAGGAGGAGCCACCCACACCTAGAGCTTTTTCCCCACTTGTTTTCAGTTCTTTAGTTCTTCTCATTGCATCTCCTTCTGTCTGTTCCATAATCTTCCTCACCAACATCTCAATCTCATCTCTCCCTGCTACTTGTTTTGATGGCAAGACTTTAGGTCGAATCGCCACCTTTAGCTCCTCCACCAGCATTGTAGCAACCATTTTCTGCTCTGCATATAGCGGCCATGCGATCATTGGCAAGCCATTCATTATACTCTCCAGCGCTGAGTTCCAACCGCAGTGCGATAGGAACCCTCCGACGGATGAATGAGCCAAGATTTCCGACTGAGGAGCCCAAGTCGTGACTACCACACCCTTGTCATGAGTCCTAGCCATGAACCCTCAGGCCAATACTCTGACATGTCATTCCCTTTAGCACCACCACCTTTGCTGCACCACCCACATAAACCTCTACTTACTAAACTCTAAACCCCAAGCCATCTCTATGATCTGTTCAGCTCCCAAACGATATGTAAAGCACAGACTCACTTGGTCGCTTATCCAGCCAATCCAACAACTTGCTCCTTGAACCACCACTGGACTTCGCAGCCAGTCTAACCATCGGACCGATACTCTTCCATTCTGGGTGCTCCCTCATAGCTTTAAGACATGTCGGTTCCAGATCTTCCCAAGTATTGATCAGAATCCCATCACTCATCGAAGGAACCCCCAGCCAATTCTTATAAAGGACTCATATTCTTGATCCTTCCTATTCATCATCGGCTTCACCACATCTTCAGGTCGAACCGGCTTGCAACCCGGGATTTTCTGATCCAAATACTCTCCTTCTATCTGTTTATCTAAAATTGGAGCATACAAAAGCAAGCCAAGTATCCATGCAGAGGCTACTGTTACATACTTGAGCATATGGAACTCTTCTGCCACAGTAAATGCTGCGGTGGCGAAAAGATCGACGATCATGGCGCTAGGCTTGTTCTCCATGGACGATACTGCTGATCGGAGATCACGTATGGTGGCCGGAAGGTGTGTGAACACTGAGCCGGCGGCGTTGGTGTCGTGGCCGGAGGGTGCTGGGAGCTCAATGATGTCGAGAAGGTTCTGGGCCTTGGCGGATTGGATGACTTGTGTTAGTGCAGGAGAGGGGTTGGATGAGACGACGAGGACCGTGGCGTGGAAGTTGTGATGTGTGGCGACCTCCAACAAGGAGATGAGGTGCCCCATGCCGGGGCTCGGAACTAGCAGCGCATGTGGTTTTGAGGTCATCTCCGACATGAAGTTTGTTCTGTAAATTGAGCATATATGCTTTTGCCTCTAAGAAACAATCGGTGAAGCATTAACGAGGATGGATACGTTTTTTTCGTGTGGAGTGATAGAGAATTTTGGGTCCTGCGAGTAAGGTTTGGGCAGCGCACATGACCCATAATGGGGTGGCCGTCTGAAATTCACAAGTCATCTTTGACCTTGGTTCCTCTTGTTCGAGAAAATAGACTTGTGAAAAGGGTAGAAATGGCCATAGCTATTCCAGTCCATCAAATTCACAATGGCAGAGGCTAGGTGCATGGTGACAAGTGGGGTCAAATGACTCTTCTCATCATCTTTTCATCTATGTTGTGTTTTAGATTTTTACTTGTATATAACAGTAATGTAAGTTATTTGGCTTATTCTGTCTTTTTTAAGTCCTGTAAATAAGGTTTGGGCAACACACATGACCCATAATGGGGTGGCCATGTGAAATTCACAAGTCATCTTTGACCTTGGTTCCTCTTGTTCGAGAAGATAGACTTGTGAAAAGGGGTAGAAATGGCCATAGCTATTTCGGTCCATCAAATTCACAATGGCAGTAAGCAGGGCGTAGCTACATGGTGACTAGAGGGGTCAAATGACCATTCTCATCATCTTTTCATGTATGTTGTGCTTCAGATTTTTACTTGTATATAACAGTAATGTAAGCTATTTGGCTTATTCTGTCTCTTGACAAAGTAAAATTTTCTCCCTACATAATTAGCTTGTCTAAATTGAACCATCTTCGTATACTTTCTGGCTACGCCACTGACAGTAAGAGCCTCTAAAATCAAATTCACTCCTTAAGCTACTTTGATGACTAAGATTTGGTGGCACTAAAGTAATGATGAATCATTGTTTATCATATGATATGCTATGTATTAGGAAGAATTAAGTTCTTGCATTGTATAGTTTAACAAGAATTAGAGGATTTGATACGGGTATTAAGTTAATTAATCTCAAACCAACAATTCAACGAGTCTCTGAATGGCAAGTGAGAGTGTGATCGAGACCAAAAGGATAACTGGATAAGCAGTAAGAAAGAGGAATAGGAGAAAAAAAATTACAAGACGACGACGACTTAGCTAGGAAAAAGAGTGTAAAACTCTTGTTTGTATCCAAGGCAAGTTGAAATTGTAGCCAATTTCAAGACAATTTGTACAAAAATTAATATTTGTAATCACCTCTGAAGAAGAACTGCTCTGATAATTGAAAATAAAGGATGTGAGAAGCTCAACTTGTTTCTTGCTGTAAACTTCATAAAGATCTCCAAGACTGATGGCTACAATTTTAAACTGGTATCATGATAAAGTTTCATGAAACAAAGGGAAGAAGTCAGTTTCAGTTGAAAACTGAAAATTTCGAATGATATTACATTGCTGCCCTTCGGTTAGTGTCAGTGAAAACTGATTTTACTAAATGTGAAAGTTACTTAAAAACCTTTCCGTGTGGTCAGTTTTTGCCCACATTATGAACTAAAATGGTGAAAAAGAAAGTCAAGAAATGCTATATTTCTATAAGCCAGAGGCCCAAGTGAGGATGAGGGAGGGACACATGAAAGTGATGAAACCTAATCAAATGCAGTGTGCCTTTTGCAAAACAGTATATGTGTGCAAACAGGTAGTTCTATAAATTCTATCTTCGAATTTGGAAGCCATCTGAAAGACACCATTTCTTTAACCTTCAATAATGAAATCAATAGTCATATGCGAAGTATGGGACAACTTATATAGTTGATGTACTGTTTTGATCTGCCTCGTTCTCCTGGTGAGTGATCATGAGAACACTACTCCCTTACCTATAACATTAGCAGAGTTACTCGTACAGCTAAGTTCTTACCAAGTGTTTCAGAATCTAAGTTCGCCATTAGAGGACCTCCCTTCCCAACTAACCCTTTCTCTTAGCTACATGCCAGTAACAGAAACTCATAGAGATCATTGAACTGCAAAGACTGGATGGGGGGTGGGGGTCAAAAGCAGAGCTACCAATAATTGGTGGGAGCAAAATTGGTTGGTGCACTGAGACATCAAGCATTGCATAATTCACATGCAATTCTCAGAATGCTACATATCACATGGCCAAAGGGACCCTCTCCACTTCTAGGAGACGATGAGCTCTCTTTCAAGATGCTTTCTTCATCCCCCCCACAACTCTCCCTGTCACAAGAAGGCAATAATCTACAGGGGCGCCTAATCCCTCAGTATGATATTTATCAATCTGTTATCAGTATATATAAACAAGACCATTTCTAGCAGGATTGATAATATTGACCCTGCTGAAGGAAAATCACATTCAAAAACTTATTGCAATTCATAGCCGCCATCCCTGTCTACTGCCTTCCCCCTCCATATCAAATCTCAATAAGAACACCAAGATGAATGATTGATGTCATGGATTTGCTAATACAGTACAATATAGTAACAGAATGAGACTATTTCTGACAAAAAGGATCTAATAATAACAGCTACCTTCAAGAAATCTGAGCATATATTCTCCAATAGAGTAGCCTACAATAAAAACCGCAATCTTTGTTTGAAGCTCGTGATATTATCCCACTAGGGACGACAACTTAATTGGGGGCCTTCCATTCTTAAGACAGACAATACACCATTTTAGCTTGCAATGTTCTTCTCCAGCACATGAAATTTTTGAGTAATGCAGGCTTTCTCAGAGTGTGCCATTCAATGAGATCAGATTCCTATAATGGGTCCGGGAGAGACTGAGAGAGCAAACTGTGCATTTAAGGAAATACACCATGAACGGAAATGATTTTGAAGTGAACCAAATTTGTAACAGAAGCGAAAGTAGACACCAAGCAATGCTTAATCAGCAGCCAAAGTATTTGAAATGCCCAGTGACATCCACATAAGGTCTTCCCTCTCATTCGTAAGGACACAGTCCAGTGGATGATGCTTAACTATGCATCTTCCCATTCCCAAGTGTAAGCTCCAGATCTTCCACTCCAACCTCGTGTATTCTCTCACCCTCCCAAGCTTTCAGCCTGCCACTCTCAAACTCAAACTCCGAGCCACGTGCCCTCTCCACAGGGTTCCCCCAACCAATTCCCCCATGTCCAACAGTCTGCTGAAGGACATTCTGCTCAGCCACCGGTTTCATAAGATTAAATGTGGGCGAAGGTGGAGCTACTGAAGGTACCCTAGTCTGGAAACTCACCCAACGACCAGGGTCCACTGTGGAAGCATCAGACTCGTCACATTCTGGAATTGTGGCTGGTACAAGATGGTGGCGCCGAGTAGGACTAGAAGGGGCAGATGCTGCAAAAAGGGGATGGCGCAAGGAATTTATGCAGCCATTAGTAACGGATTCCCATTCAGGTTTCCGCTTCGATCCTCTAGAAGTTGGAGAAGAATGTGGTGGTGTAACAGGAGCACTGTTGGAAATTCTAAGAGGAGGAAGATTTGTAGGAATGGAAGCCAAGTTATGCAGGAATGGAAGAAGGTAAGAGGAAGGGTTTTGATGGTAAGAGGAAGGGTTTCCGTCGAAACGAGTTGGGCTGGGGAAGGAGGAGGATGATGGACTGGCGTGGTAGGATGGTACAGGACTCGGGAAAGATGAGGACTGTGGGCTTGGTTGCATTGATGAACACCCACTCATATTTGTGGGAGTGCCTACAATTTCAATTGGTGGCTTGCATCCCTGTAAGCAAAGATAATCAATCAATAAGATTATATGAATAAAGAGAATGCTCATTTGAAAGCAAAATCATCAAAAGTGCTCTATCATTCGAATTTCAACACATTGATTTGCTTTGAGACAATAGAGAGATTCATACAGATCTCATCACCAATGAGAAAACAAATAATGCATCAACAATTCACTGCCTTTTCATCAACAACTAATCAAATCATGAAAATTGCACATATCCAAATAAATACAGAGTTCAGATCCTGAGCAGAACCAGAACAGAGAGAAGGGTTCTTTTTTATTCTCAATAATATAAAGGAGACTAATTTATCAATTTGCTCAATATGTTTCTACAAGATGATCTTCCAAAAGGCCAAGTGCTAATCAGAATGAACAAATAGATTCAGAACAACCCAAACTCAACACCAACCAATCCCCCAAGTTCAGTTGACATAGATTCCCAGACAGATCTATAAAAAACCAAACCAATTAAACTCAAACAAAATACCTTGCGATAAGTAGTGCCATCTTCTTCAACGACCCAACCAGCTTCAGCACAAAGAGCTTTCAGAACCTCGTTGTTGTCACAGTGTTTGGGAAGCTTGTAGCTGCCCTGAGCTCTGAGGCCAGAGTATATCTTAGCAGCAATGGCTCTTCTCCTCCGCTCCCTCCTCTTGTTGTTCTCTCTCTCCTTCCACGTCGGTAACCTCCCCGATGAACCACCGCCGGTCATTTTAGCACCACCCCGACCCCTTCTGAGCTTTCTCTCTCTGAAGTCAGTTGAGAAGAGAGAGGAGAGGAGAGGAGAGGAGATGAGAGAGCACTGTTGTATTGTGTGCCTCTCTCTCACGAGGAAAGTGTCTTTCAAGGAGAATTGTGTGAATGGAGAATTTGGCAGGGGTTCTATTCACCGCATTTTTATTGACCATGAATTTTTTTATTTCATCTTATTATTGATGACATATTCATATTTAAATCGTATAGTTCGTAGATATATATATATGAGTATATCATCTTTATAAATTTTCAAAGCATTTATAAATGTAATTCACCGATTATAAACTTGAACGGTTCTTGTTAGACATATTTGAATCATCTATTGATTTGATCTATTTCGATATTTTAACGATCACCAATTTTACAGCAAATTTATAAAAGTGATAACTTATATAGACCTATAAACTGAATGGTTGAGATGAAAAAATGTGATTGAAAAGTGGGTGAAATCATTTAGGAGAAAGTCCTCAACTAGTCTTTAATGGATCCCCTCTCTGGAGAACTGGATTTTTTCAACGACTTAAAAATTGAAATTTTCGACAAAATTTCGTTAAAATTTTCGTTTTCGTGACCTTCCGATATATCTTTCACATTCTAAAAATTTCTTGTCTAAATTTTTTGAAATTTGCTGAAATTTCAGGATATTTTTAAAAATTTCCAAACTTTCTCCCAAAGTTTTAGTTTTTTAGTTAAATTTGTTTGAATAATTGGTTTTGTAATTTAATTTATTTTAAAAAAAAAATATATATATATATATATATACAGACACATGTATATTTTTATTTTATTTTGATATCCTATATCCTCGGGTTTTATACATACATTGATCCCATACTTCTACATTTTAGTGAGTTTTAGACTTTTAGTTAATTTTGTTTGAATAATTCATTTTTTAATTTAATTTATTGTTTTAATATATATACACACACATGTATATTTTTATTTTATTTTGATACTCTATATCGTCCTCTGGATACATTCTCATTTAAGTTATAGTCTCATACATACATTGATCCTCATAGAGTCATAGGTCTTCAACGTGGTTTTAAACTACTCATTTAATTTCATGTAAAATGTATCATATATAAAAGACGTGATGCCCTAGTCTCTATTTGGGTTTTCAGTCATAAAAAATGTTTATTGAAAACGTTTTAGCATTATTAATGGTTCAACACTTATTTTTTTTCACTTTAAATTACTAAAACTTTCTATAGATTAATATTTATTTAAGGTTTTCTTTTCAAATATAGTACATAATATAGAAGACAAACATCTCTTAAAAATTCATTTAAAATTTTCTAGTTTTTTTTTCAAATTTTTATCAATTTCCTCAGATTTTTACTGTTATCGATATTTCATTGAAATATCCATTTTTCGGAGCTTTGATATTTTCATAATTATTGAAATTTAAGTCTTTGATTCTTTCATTGAAATATCCATTTTTCGGAGCTTTGATATTTTCATAATTATTGAAATTTAAGTCTTTGATTCTTTCTCTCTTTGTTTCTTTTCCTTTTCTTTTTTATTTGCTCTATCCATTATCTGTTCACACTTCACACTTCACATTCCATGCTCTTTCGATTTTTTCTTCTCCACGAGATTTGCAAAGATCGGATTGGTGAGTAGGTATTGTATGTTAATCCTTTATGATAGTGTAATTACGGTTCTAAGGTCATATGACTAGATATGGATAGGGAAAAAATTATAATAACTTAAACACCAAAATTATATTAATCATGTTCATATCAAGAAACTTGGATATGATGCAAAATATTTAATGGTGAGAACAATTATTTTTAAGTAGAATATTGTTTTATTTTCAAATCCAATGGTGATTGAGCAAAGTTTAGTGACCATGTGACATGTGAACTCTAATGTACATTATATTCATTTCAAGCTTAAGATGTAACTTAACTGGTTGAATTTGATGTAAAAACGATGGACAGGGCATACAAATGTTTTGAAATTTTGAGTTTTCTTATCATATAAAACCAAAAATTAAAAGATTTCAAGAGTCTCATTGTCACACGGACAACTCAATATGCAATCATCCCCCCACTCCGTTCTCTCTCTTTCATTTTCCACGTTTGGGAACAAACGTACCAACTTTTTATTGAAAAAATGGACAACTCAAATTCACCACACTTATCATATAAATTACACATAAAAGTGTGAGTTTAATCCCATTACCAACAGAAAAATTAGGAAATCGTGGTAAGGATCCACGGAACATGGTCACACTAACCCAAATGACCACTCAAAATATATATATATATATATATATATATATATGTATATATATATATATGTATATGTATATGTATATATATATATATATATATGTATATACTAGCCTTCCAGCACGTGCTTGTCCGCGTGCAGAAGTGCGTTGTATGAGTTTACGATTAACTACTGATTTTGATGCAGTTACGCAATTAATAGCGTTTATAAATTTCAAATAACAATATAAATAACATAATAAAATTTCAGATGATATATATATATATATATAAAGAGGTTTGGAACCCAACTTAACTGGGAGGCTCATCCCCACGCCCGTCATATAAATATTCTTAAAGCATATTCTTAAATATTTTTAAATTACATATTAAAATTTATTCTTTCAGCCGTCTGCAACATTGTCTTGACTGTGAGATTTTCCTGTATAGAAGAAAGGAAAAGTAAGTGTTTGCATTTCAAAACTTACGGTTACCCACTAAAAGACTATTATAAGTATCGAAGCTGCTCATGCGCGGGATACCCGTGCTGGACAAAACAGGACGAAACGACGACAGCCGTCAGATCTTTAATGAATTGATCATGTCCGTTTGAGTCCTTTTAATCCTGTCTGTTTCATCCTGTTTCGGCCCGTACGCGTATCCCGTGCATGAGCAGCTCTTTTATAAGTATTATAAGTACCTTATGGGACTATATTAATTTGGATGAAGCAAGATCTCTTTGTAGACAACATTTGCGGTGAACACCCCTTCATGTTCTTCTATCCAGCCTTTGTTGACCAAGACTTTTTGTAGTTTTTGAAATTCCTCGTGATAAAGCTACGTATAATTGTCCGTGACTGAATACATGATCTGGGAGGTAAATACCAACATTTGGTATTGTTTGCCCTTGTGATTTGTTTATTGTAAGTGCAAAGCTCAACATTACAGGAAATTGTTTTCTTGTCATCTCAAAAGAAAGGCCAGAATTCTTGATACTTTTTAAGGATATTCTTGGTAAAAAGACTCTAGTTTTGGCAAACTGACCACTCAAAATTTATGCGTCAATAAGGTTCATATATAATCCACGACATATTAATCTTGTACCATTACACAATCCTTTTAGGGTCAATATTCCTCTTAAGCATAATAATAGCAAACTCCTTGATACTTAACTGATGTGAAGGCATACCAAAAAGTGAAATGGAATTCAAAAATTCTTGTTGGTACATATTTCTGATATCACCCTCAACAAAGTCGAAAGAGTACAGAATGTGTTCGGGCTTTTGATTCGTCTTATAATCATCTCGTTTAGCATATCAACATCATTATTTTCATTATTTTTTGGAGTGATTATTGCTTTGTCAATCATGTATGTTGAGTCATTTATATGAGATTCAAAATTGGGAAAAATCTCATCAATTAATTGGTTAATTGATTGTTCCCCCTTCCATGGTATTACCATACACGATGGTAACTGTATCATGTCTTCAGCCACATATGGTTGTTTTCCGTTTCCAACATTAAGTAAAAAGTTTGAGAATTGTGGATCGTTGATGGATCTCATATTTTGTCGTAAACGAAGTATTTTCACATCTTTCCAAAATGAAGCATTAATCATACTGGCTTTGACTGTTTCTAACCTTGTACCTTTAGGGACAACTGGTGAAATTTGTCAAAAATATCCGCCAAAGATTCTAACTTTACCTCCAAATGGTAAGGGAACATCTGTTATATCTTTCAAAGTTTGGTTTAGAGCCTCGAACGCATTTTTATGCATCATTGGTGCCTCATCACAGATAATAGCTGATGATCTTCGTATTAATTCTGCTAAATCTGATTGCTTACCAATAGAGCATGTGGAAGATTTCTCAGGATCTAGTGGAATCTGAAATTTAGAATGAGCAGTTCTTCCACAAGGAATTATGGTTGCCTCTATTCCAGAAGTTGTTGTTGCTAGTACAATATGGTTTTTGCTTCTCAATGTTGCCAACAACGCACGATATAAATATGTTTTTCCAGTACCTCCTGGACCATCAATGAAAAACATGACATTGTCATTTCGCTCAATAGCAGACATTATAGTATTGTATGAAAAGGCCTGATCTTGGTTTAAATTATCAACAGCAAGGTAGTCTCCTTGAGGAGTAATAATCGAAATTTCATCTTGTATTATCCTTGGCATTGTTAAGTCCTGATTATAAGCTTCTGTCATTTGTGGCAAATCATAATCTGAGATAGATTTACGATGTTGGCCTAATAACTCGTTCAAGTCTCGCAAAAATCTGTTTGTGGTGTGCACATTGTCTGCAATACTTGAAGAAGTATAATCTTCTATCATAAAGTTGTAAAACTGATCTCACAAATTTCGCACGTTCTGAAGCTCACAAAAAACTAAGATGGTGGCAAACAATCTTCTTAAAGATGATGGCATACGTATGTTTGTGGCTTCGTGTAAATAGTCTCGAACGCTATTATCATCTTCTAACAAACCACGTTGTTCAGCAGCTTTTTTAAAAGTTGGATGCAATATACCATTCACTGTTCTCAGATGTTCATATGATTTAGGTCCTCTAAAATGATTCAAAAGAACACGCAAGTAAAATTTTTCTCCTTTTGATGGAGATACTGTGTATATTCTACCAATTGCTTTTTTATTATTTCGTCTTTCCTTCCATGATTTATTTTCATTGTCCCATCTAAATTTTCAGGAAATTCTCGATATAAGTATTGTCGGGCACTTTTGCATTTTTTGTTCTTAGTAAAAAATTCTGTAAGCATTGTCTTCGAGTTCATGTTATTAGCGAGGATATTTGTTACCCTTTGATGAGCATGAAAATAAACATTATGTCTATCAGGTAAATGAATTTGCAATCTTTCCACTGATGGATACATTCGGTTCATCAAAAATTTGAAAATTCTCCAAAAAGCCTCTGGTGCACAAACCCATCTTGCATCAACAAAATTTTTGATTTCGTCT
This sequence comes from Comarum palustre, assembly GCA_951800085.1. Classification (NCBI taxonomy): domain Eukaryota; kingdom Viridiplantae; phylum Streptophyta; class Magnoliopsida; order Rosales; family Rosaceae; genus Comarum; species Comarum palustre. The sequence goes on from OX637575.1 coordinate 6,097,279, forward strand.
TCATTATTTTCAGGTTGCATTGCAAATGTGACTCTATCTGGACCTTTATAGACATACTTGTACAAATACTTCACGCTTTTAATGCTACAATAGATTTCAACGTTGATATGACAGTCATATCTTGCAAGTAACCATGGGTTGTATGGAACGACCCAACTGTTATTAATTTTTGTATGTGTGTGGATGTTGCGTCTACGGTAGCTAGGATAACAATCATTCCCTTGAAATGTATTGATTGAAAACGGTTTGGGATAACCTCTTTTGCAACTTCCACGTTTCATACATGGGGAATTTGGCTTATAGACTCCACATGAGCCATCTATCATATGTCTTAGTACAACATTGTATAATTAAGGCTCTTCATCTTGATTTGGTATCTCAGCTCGAACGATTTTGTCATAATCATCAAGATCATTCAACTTATCATCATCATGTAATATTAACAACATATGAGCATGTGGGAATCCACGTTTTTGAGATTCGATAACATAAACATAAACAATGATTTTGTAACACCCCGTCCCGAAATTAACATTTTTTTACCGGGATTAGGCGAGTTACAGGGAATGGTAACCGCACTGTTAATTTTCCCTGAATTATTATCGAGATATTCTTAGTTTTGGGGAAAAATAGAATTAATGTCCCGAGGGATAGATTATGTTATTACGAGATCCCCGGTATGTCCGGAAGATTTTCCGGAGCTATGAGTTGTTAGTTACGAATTTATCGAATTTACGGAAGTAATAAATGTTAATTACTTTACCGTAAAAAGATGACTTTGCGATAAGTCGGGAATTTGAGGAAACTTCCTTTGGAAAAGTTGTAGAGGACGTTAATACGAACCCGTGGGTATGTCCTATGACTTAATCGGAGTTCGTATGCGAAAGTTATTTGAGAAAATGTATAGATACTGTACGGTAAATAGTAAATGGTAAATTACCTAATTACTATTCAAGGTAACTCTTTCATAGAGGATCTGGGCCGTTGATTTTTGTGGAGATCTGATCTAGGCCATTGATCTGTTTGGATCAATCTGGGCCGCTGTTTTTTTTCGTATATATATTGAGAGTGAGATCGATCGGGATTATTCTTTCCCCCTCTCGATCTGGTTCTGGTCTCCCCTCTCCCTTGAAATCTCTCTCTCTGATCTCTCTACTGCTCGACTGGGCAGAGCAACAACTTGGAGGTACCACCCCAGTCGAGCCACCACCAACAACTTCACATCTCCGTAGCTCCGCCCTGTCAACCGTCGAACCTAGCAAACCTGCCGAACCTCTGTTGGGTTTCTCTTGCACTCACCAGCTACAGAAACATCAGAGAGGAGACAGGCAACGCTTGAGGGAGAGACGACGTCAAGGAGGTGGAGAAAATGCTGGAGAATCGTTGTGAGTGCCACCGTCGAGCTTCGGGCTCGCCTGAGTAACTCCTGTTTCCCTTCTCCTTCTGTTTTTGATCATCTAGGGTGTTTTTGTGGGGTAGATCCTTGAGTTGCAGGTAGAGGAACAGGGTTTGGCCGAGAAAACTCAGAATTTCGGCCAAACCAGTCGACCGGAATAGGCTAGGGTAAAAAAAGGGTAAAACCCTGGGTTTTTACTGCGGTAGATCTGGTATTTTACCAATTACCGTGTGTGTGAAAAGTCAGGACTGCCCCTGACTGTTTAGTATATTTACAAGGATGCCATTGAGGTTGAAATCTCATAAATACCCCTGGTAGTTTGAATTTATTACATGACTGCCATTGCTATTTAAATTCCAGAAATTGCCCTTGGCAGATTTGTGAAATTACAACAGTGCCACTGAGGCCAAAAAGATAATACTGCCCCTGGCAGTTTAACATATTTACCAACTGTCATTGGTGTGAATTTGACTACGATGCCCTTGACAGTTTAAGATAATTACAAAGGTACCCTCACAGTTGACATTACAGTTATGCCCTGGAGGATTTGTTATTACGTGGTTACATTTACGTTATATTTTATGTGTGATTGTTGTATATTTGTATGGTGGAATGTTAGGAATAGTCCTGATAAATAGTGGTCGGTAATTACCTCAACGGAGAGGTTAAATTCCGGATATGCATTAGGTTTTTGCTACCCTTTATGTTAGATCGACTGATAATTAGAAAAACAGGATTCGTCCGGTTAGGACGTTAGTAATACAAGAGCTACGTGTGGCTTGATCCCTGGAAAGACAGGGTACGTAGGCAGCCTGACCAGGATTCAGGTGCAGTCACAAATATTATTAGAACCCCTAGGTTCTTTAATTGGCACATTTGAGATTCAAATGTGGGAAACAGGATAATCTCCGGTTTGAGGTTTATTCTGGCACCGTTTGGACGGTTTGATTTGGGTTATGAAGAAAAGGGTTATCCTGGCTCAAGGGGGATTTCGAGTAAATCTCTCTGGTGTTGGGTCCCGCACGTCTTAACTCAGGGTTAGAGAGGTAATCTTGGGTTGGGGCGTGACAGATTTTGCCTAACACCCCTTTTTTGATAATATCTTCTTTTGGCCTTTCTAACTTAGCATGGAAAATCCGAGTACATAAATCTGAACGATCTTGTGACACTTGACCCGGTAATAATTATACTTGTATTTCATTCCAATTTGGATTGCATGTCATTGTTAGGAAAATATTTGGCTTTCCATACTTTAGGACCAATGCAATTGCGTCTTGATACCTTTGATGCATATCACGTGGACTACCAATAAACGTAGATGGCAAAAAAGTTCTTCGACCGCCAATGAGGGTTGGTTGAGTTGGATATGGGAGGACTTGAGGTGTAAACCCACACAAGTTCGATCCCCGCTACCAACAATCTCTCATTGGTAGGTAATCTGTAAAATGTCCCTGGATCCTTGGGCTGTAAAAAGCCCTTGGGCCGCTGGGTGAGGGTGTGGTCTCTTCGAGGAATGCCTCCGGGCTCTTGAAGAGGGTGCCACCTCTCAGTAAACGTGGGTGAAATTCCCCCCCAGTCAGTAAATCCGAAAGCCTCCGGGCCTAGGTCGCAGGGTTTGCCCTGGCCTTGATAAGTAGGGAAGCCCCCCTCTTATCCAAACTTTTTGTAACCAAAAAAAAAAAAAAAAAGTTCTTCGACCAATGTTACCATTATGATAAGAGGGTCAAAAATAACTCACCTGCAACACATATGCATAATAGGCACGACACGTCATCTCACGGCCATTACTATTTCTACTGCTTATATCCTATCCATACGTACAATATGACAACATCAATGGATACTGTAAAGGATCATAATAGCCTACGCAATCTGAAACATTTAGAAGGTGACCTGCCCTTGTTTGTATCATAATATCACGATTTCCTATATCTTCTGCATCATCTGCAACCCACTATTATTGCGGCAACTTGAGACTCAGAAGGTAGACTGTATTGAGGTTGATCTGCAGGATGCTCCTTGATGATGAGTCTACATGTTTCCAAATCTTAGCGTTGAGCCAAGTGATGAAGGGTATGAACAAATGGATTGCATCGATTTAAAATCTGTTGAACAGTCTCGACCAGATCTCTGTGTAATGCCTCATTCTCTAACACACGATTCTCCACTTCATGGTCTGTATCGTATATGTATAACTGCAGATATCGAGGCCTGCTATCACCATCCGGTAAGAGGCTTCCAATTTTATGATAAATTGACCCTTGAGCACGGAAAGTAAAAGTGGGACCACCTACTGCTAAACTTTCGTCGATATGTACACCCATTGATGTGAAAGAAAACACATGATTGTAAGCACGAATATGCTGTCTGAAATGAACACCTTTCGGAGTCTGAGATGAAAATAGCTCTACAGGGCTCTGCATTATAGAACGAACAGTTTTACCATTCAGGCAACACATTTGAACACCATGCCCAGCCGCTGTCGCAGACATGCCGCCACTACACCTCGCCGCTTAGACTAGGGAGGATGAAGCCAAAACCCAATCGTTGTCATGTGGATCCCAATCCTTGTCTCACCACCTCAGATCCGCGATTCAAAGTCGAAACTTCAACATAGGACGGGCTTCACTCTCTACCTAAAAAGAAAAAGAAGACCTGTCTGACGACGGTGTCAGGCTCGCCGCCAGACAAGCTAAGGGACTAGTTTTGTATTTTTTGCTCTCGCTCTCCTCCTCTTCTCGATAATGATTCAGATCGAAAGCTTAGTGGCAGTTGGAACCTTAACAACAATTTATCCTTAAGCGATATTCAATTACTTGAATTTGTTTCAATTACTTCTGTTTAAACGAAAATGTTTGGGAGAACTCATTGAGGCTGGCACCTGACCCTTTTGGAGCAGCCTCAGAGAACGAAATTCCTAGAGTTTCGTTGACAGCGGCGGCGACCTTTCTCTCCGTAGGGCGTCTGATCGTGATTAGGAGACGACGAAGACGGACGTGCGCACAGCTTCAATGGTGCTACAGTTTTGGATTCGTGGCTCTTTGGAGTCGACGAATGTTTTGGCATATCCGAGACTTGTGTTGATTTGAGGTCTAAGATTGCTTTAGCAGATCAGAGGCTTGGAGTTGTTGTGGTGATTCGGGTGACGAGCACGATTTCGTGTGGCAGCAGCTGGATAGAATTGAAGACGGCTGAGCAGATTCAAGTTGAGATCAGATTTGGTGTTCTTGTGATTTTTTGTACATTTGGTTGATTTGGACTTGAAGGAAAGGAAGACGGCGGCTTGAGGCAGTTTAGGATTGTGGAGGAGCGAGGCCGGCCACCAGATTTGGGTGGTGTTGTTTTTTTGAGGAGTTGGAGGTGAAGGGAGGAGAGAAGGTGATGGGTATGGGTCTTGGGCCTTTTACCATCTAGGTCACTTTTGTGGGCTGGATGATTTTAAGCCCATCATTTTTTTTTCTCTTTTCTTTTTTTCAGCATAGCATAATTAGCTTATTTTCTAGTTTGGTAGAATAAAGTCCTCTTGTGGACATTATTTTTTAATTAGTCTTCTTTGTTAAGCTTAGTAATTTGGAATGGTTTGAGGCTGGTTCGGACTTTCTGTTAGAGTTTAAGTTAGAGTCGGCAGACTTTAATCTTATTGTTATGGTATAGTGATATTTTTATTTATGTTAGACTCATGTTAACATAAACGTAAGATTTCAATGTAATAATGCTTGATTATTCTCTTTTTACGATTCTTGTATGACATCATTCTTGTTTTTGTCTATAAATGAAATCGGGTTTCATTTCATTAAAAAAACTTGTTTAAACTTAAAGGGCTTAAGGCATAATGAATTAAGGGGGGTGTATTCAAAGTAGGATTTTAATGGATTGTTTTGTATTTCGAGAATCCATTGAAATCCGGTGGTATTCAATTAAGATTTTAAAAAGTCCTTTAAAATCTTGAGGTATTCAATACAGATTTTAAAAACTCCTTTTAAATCTGGTGGTATTCAAAATTCCACGGATTTTGAATGATTTGAGTAAGTGAGGGATTTTGTAGGATTCTAGGGTGCTTGGTATAAATACCAAACCATCCCAGAAATCAGGCCTCCACCCCACCCCTGAGAATTTGACGTATTTCATTTTCTGTTCTCTGTCTGAAAAAGACGTCAAAAAAGAGAAGATGAACTAATCGATCTGAGAAGACGAGTCGCTACTGGAGAAAGAAACAGCTTGACCTTGGTGCACAGACTCTGGGTAGCTACTTTCGTCGCCCCAAGCGGCCAAAACAGGAGGAGGAGGAGGATGCTGAAGATGAGGAATCTTCATGCACAGACTCTGGGTAGCTGCTTTTACATCCCTCGAAACTCACTGAAACGTTGCACCAAGGTCAAGCTCAGTTGCTCAAAAGGTCAACTCTCTTGCCAATTTCTCTTTTGGGTTCTTTTTCAGCTTCAATTCTGTTCGACTTGTATGTTTGATATTAGACCATTAGTTGTTTGAGCTTGATTTGGGGTTTAGGGTTTTTGGAGAAATTGGGGTTTTTTGCTTCAAGATTGTTATGATAGAATTAAGTTCAGAGTGACTGTTCTGCTGATTCCAGTTTGATATTGATTTGGGTTCCTTCTCAATTTGGATTTAATGTAAAATCTTGGTGAGTTTGTGCCTGCTCATGTCTTTAAGCTTGATTTAGGGTTTGATAGAAATTGGGAAATTTTAGCTTCAACATTGTTATGGTATTACTGTTTACTGAGTTTCTTCAATTTTTTGTTGGTAGTGTGGTTTGAAGAAAGAAATGAATTCCAATTTACCTCAGCACCAAATTGTGCAATCCCCAGCTAGGCTAGGCCTGGCAAATCCCACTTCACCATCTATTCAAATCCCTAATCCTCCAAAACCCACTTCACAGCAATCCAATGTCTCTTCCACTCTTATCTCACTCCTCCCACCCCTCCCTAGAGCACAGTCCCTTCTTGTCCAAATGGCCTCTCTAGCCTCCAGGCTCTTTGAAGTCTCGCCTAATCGGTCCCTCTGGCTCAATGCATTCCGTGGCTCGCTGCCAACCTTTCTGCCTGCCCAAAGCCAGTCAGTGCCTGTAACTGCGCTGGACTCCAATCCTTCCTCCACCAAAGAGATCCTGGCTCAGTTCACGGTGCTTCAAACACAACTCTTTGAGGCTGTTGCTGAGCTCCAGGAAATACTTGATCTTCAGGACTCGAAGTTGAAAATTGCACGTGAAATCCGGTCCAAGGATGCTGCACTTCTTGCATTTTCCAAGAAACTTAAGGATGCCGAGCAGATTCTTGATAACCTTGTTGATGACTACTCTGACTTTCGTCGCCCCAAGCGGCCAAAACAGGAGGAGGAGGAGGATGCTGAAGATGAGGAATCTTCATGCACTACTACTGTTACTTCTAAGTTGAAGTTATCGGATATTTTGTCATATGCCCACCGGATAAGCTACACAACTTTTGCCCCGCCTGATTTTGGTGCTGGACAAGCTCCTCTTCGTGGGGCACTCCCACCTGCCCCACAGGATGAGCAAATGCGTGCTTCTCAGCTGTACCATTTTGCAAACCTTGATGTGGGATTACCTAAGACAGTTGAGAGCGAGGAGAAAACATTGGATGCATTAATGGAGCCCCCACCTCCACAACCAACAGAATACAATCAACAAGCTGGCATAGTTCCATTTCAGGGTATACTTCCTCCAAATGTCAAAATTCCACCAGGTTGGAAGCCAGGAATGCCTGTGGAGTTGCCAACTGATATACCTGCGCCCCCACCTGGATGGAAGCCAGGGGATCCAGTGCCATTGGACGCTCTCTCCATACATGTGCCCCCACAAGTACGGGCTAATGCTTCTCAAGGAATACATAAACCACCAGCGACAATACAGGTTCAGCATGTTCAGCTTGATATTCTGGATCAAGATGATGATAGTAGTGATTATAGCAGCGATGAGGGAAGCTCCGAAGATGATGATTAATAGACGTTTTCTGCTGTAGCACTCGTGATAAAAGGTAACCAAATATATGATCTGGACAATCTCTGTCTTAATATACATATCCAGACTTTTTATTGTCTATTTAGTGTTCCCTTAGGTCCTTCACATTCCCTTTATCATCTCATTTGGTGCATATTTTGTTTCATTGCATTTTCGGTCTGTACAGTTTGAGTGACTTTCATTACAAGCTATCTTTGATGAGTCTAATGAATTTTCTTTACTGGTTTTCTTTGCTCAGGTGTAGAGAATGATTGGAAGTTGATGCAGAGAATGATCTTTATCAGCTTGGAATCATCACATAACACTTGATATTTGATCTATGTATTATTTTTAATTTCTAAAGTACAGTTGGTTCTTTAGTGTGTACTTAGAGTTGATATGGCATCTCAAATGCTGTTGTTGATCTTAAGGTCTCTCCAATATAGATAGAGACCTCAGTAGTTGATTAAGTTTGCAGTTCTAGCGTACCATGATGTAATAATACAATCCTCTTAACTCTAGAATTCCACATTGTTGACACTTTATTCTTATTCACAGCAATCTTTAACAGAATTTGTTCACAAATCGTGTGGGTTGATTTAAGTACACTAACAGGTTTCATTGTAACAAAATAGAATCAAGCTTATTGTTCCGGTTTTCATATTCACAGTCCTTGACAAAAATGACAGACTGTTCCCATCCTCTAGGAATGTACATGTTTGTATTCCAGGAGCAAACAAAGAATTTGCGTTTGCAAGGTTTTTGGTTTATAAACTGTCAATGAGATGGTGGTGTGATAGTTTTCAAGGGTTCATGGTTTTATGAAATCCAAACAAATCCAAACAAATCTTGTTAAAACAATACATCAAAATCTGTTTAAATCCATGACAATCTGTGGATTCTAATAAATCCATCAGAATCAATTAAAATCCATGGATTATAGTAAATCCATCAGAATCAATTAAAATCCTAATTGAATACACCCCCTAAGTGTGACTACTACACTGAAGATTCCATCCAAACAACAAACGTAACATCAGTGCTGACTACATATCGGTTAAAACTCAAAGTGACATGATAAAAGTCAAAATCAACGGCCAAGATCCAACCCATAAGTCAACAAATTGATCTCACCGTACACGGAGAGAAAATGAACACAAGATATCTATAACAGGGCAAGACACATCGAAGGCTCGCGCGTTTTGGAACGACCCAAAACAATGAAAATCATAAATCGAATCGTAAATATTTTAAAAAGAAAAAATTTAGGCAACTAGAAGACCAGTATGCAACCGTTTGATTCAAGTTCAAAGCTGTGTGTTTTCAGATCCGCCATAGATGCAGAAGGCCTGTGCTTTCCGAGTTCTGTGGAGGGCAGTCCGTTTCTTCTTTCATGGGTCTTAAACGGGCCTTTAGATACCCATCTTCCTCTTTTCGATCAACACCTGGTTTTTTTAAGCGCTTGGAAGCCATGAGGTCAGTTGATGAAGTTAACGTTCATTCCCATGTTGTTGTTCTTTCAGTTCGTGTCTCTATGTTAGCTTTTGATTGCTTTTTGTGGGATGTTGATGGCTGAAGCATCAGTTTTTAGCTTCCGATAAGTTTGGAATTGGTGAAGTCAAATGCTTTTTGAGTGTTCTAGGATGTCTAGCATTGCTTTCAGATCTGGCAAGCCAGTTCTCACCTTAATACTGTCGAGATATAATCCCACGTCGGAAAAATGAGATGTTGACTGTGGGCTAATAAGGGTCTGGTGTTCTCTCTGCACTCCCAATTGGTCTAGACTATATCAAATACATGGTCTCCATAGTGTTCCGACGTATTGAATCTCCTTCAAAGAATGCCGAATCTAATAACTTTTGATTCAGGAGTTTCAACACTCCGGAGCACTATTGAATTTTCGCCTTAATACATGATCTTTACAATGGAGTGGCCAATTAAGGGATGCTCTTTAGTGTTTGTTGTTTTGGAATGTATGATTTTGAGATGTATATGTCTAAGTTTTGATTTGGTCAGTGATTATAAGATGGAACTAGCTGGTGTTTATGGTGAAATGTTCCAATGCAATAAAACAGAAAGTTTCGTTGCATGATTTTACAAATTGCTCAGTTCTGTTTAAGAATGTGATTGTCAACATCATGGGGATTTGATTGTGTTGGATTCTGATTCATCTTGAAATTTTGTATTGAAGAATCCCTTTATTTTAGAAACAAGATTGCAAAATCCTTTGTGGTGAAGAACTTATTTTTTGTATAGTGTAGTGAAGGACTTATATGATGGAAGAGTTTCACAATTGATTGACAGTGTTTTCTCTATCCTGTCAATGTGTTGTTTTCACAGGATAAGAAAGTTTTTGGGGGTTTCTCTGTCTCTCATTCTCATCAACTTGGCTGCTATAATGGAGCGAGCCGATGAGAATCTCCTCCCATCTGTATACAAAGAAGTTAGTGAGGCTTTCAATGCCGGGCCATCTGATCTTGGATATCTCACATTCATCAGGAACTTTGTGCAGGGAATGGCATCTCCCCTTGCAGGTGTACTAGTCCTACTATATGACCGCCCCACCGTGCTTGCAATGGGGACTTTCTGCTGGGCAATATCAACTGCTGCAGTGGGTGCAAGCCACCATTTTGGTCAAGCTGCAATCTGGAGAGCAGTGAATGGCTTTGGTCTGGCAATTGTTATACCAGCACTTCAGTCTTTCATTGCTGATAGCTACAAGGATGGCGTGAGAGGGGCAGGGTTTGGGATGGTGAGCCTTGTTGGTTCTTTGGGTGGCATTGGAGGTGGTGTTGCGGCCACGCTTATGGCTGGTAACATGTATTGGGGCATATCTGGATGGCGTATTGCCTTCATTCTAATGGCAGCACTAAGTTCTTTAATAGGGTTCCTTGTGTTCATGTTTGTGGTTGACCCTAGAAAAATAGTTCCCATCGCTCATGGTGCTGATCAGAGTTTTGAGAGGTACCTTTATATTTGAATACCTGAACAGAGTGTGGACACTGTTATTGTGGGTGAAGAAAGAGTAATTTGGGTGCTTTTTGTTGTAGGGATGATTTGCTAATAAAGGGCACTACTACAACTGCAGCATCCGTTTGGATGGAGTCTTGGACAGCCATGAAGTCGGTTGTTAAAGTGCAAACATTTCAAATTATTGTCTTGCAGGGCATTGTTGGGTCGCTACCATGGACCGCCATGGTGTTTTTCACTATGTGGTTCGAACTTATAGGTAACTACTGCAAATTCAGTTCTGGTTTCATTATGTACAGTGTTTAACTCAGTCCATTTTCACAGGTTTTGATCACAACAGTACAGCAGCCCTCCTCAGTCTCTTTGCTATAGGATGTGCTTCTGGGTCTCTTCTTGGTGGAATAATAGCAGATCGAATGTCACAAATCTACCCACACACCGGCCGCATCATGTGCGCGCAGTTCAGTGCCTTCATGGGGATCCCATTTTCATGGTTTTTACTCAAAGTAATCCCACAATCAGTAAACAGCTATTACACATTTGCTGTCACTCTCATTCTGATGGGTTTAACTATCAGCTGGAATGCCACCGCTGCAAATGGTCCTATGTTTGCTGAGGTTGTTCCTACCAAACACAGAACTATGATATATGCATTTGATCGTGCTTTTGAAGGATCATTCTCTTCTTTTGCTGCTCCTTTGGTTGGCATTCTTTCGGAGAAGATGTTTGGCTATGATGCAAAATCTGTGGATCCGATTAACGGGTCTACGAGGGAGGCCTATGCATTATCGCAAGGACTTATTTCCATGATGGCAGTTCCATTTGGATTGTGTTGCTTGTTTTATACGCCTTTGTATGTGATCTTCAGAAAGGACCGTGAAAATGCTAGAATTGCCAGTGCAAAAGAGGAAGAGATGAGCCTGACAAAGTGAAATGAGGTATTTCTCAGGTTGAAGGAAAAGCAAATGTGTGAAATAGAATCTGACTTCTCATTTCTCATGCCTATGGCATTTTCTTTAGATTTAGTATTTAAAGGTTGCACACATTCACCTGGAATATACAGTGACAAGTTTGAGAAGATATACTTTGATCTCTTTTGAGGCTAAGAGAGTTGTGATAGGAAGTTAATTCCATTCCCAAACTATGATTCATTGGTGGTGAACTGGTATTGCCAAGCTGAGAAACGATCAAACCACTTCTAGGCTATGACATTGTGGTATATGTAATACGATTCAAGAGTGATATGTAAAACATTGTAACCTCTAGGAACGGTGTGTATTTTTGAAACCTCAGGGGTTTGTAGAAACCAAGGAAGAAGAACAAGGAGTGCTTCTGCAGTTGGTAAATTATATGGTATCATATGCTGATATGCTATAGTTTCCAAAACTTGACTATTTTTTTCTTGTCTAAAAACTCCACTACCCTGCTATTCTTTGTTAAAATATCAACAGCCACTGTTGTCCCTGTCAAGTATGAGCTCAGGTCACTGCAACATAACTGGTACTCATGGACAATGCATTTAGACAAGCATTCTATCCATAACTATAGTAGAGCAATGGCATCACCAGCATCACAAAAGTTGATCTGTTTTAAACATCACAATTCCATCCATACTTAAAAAAAGAACAAAGAAAGTGTGGCGGTTACTTCATAGACCACACTCATTGGTGACTAAGTTGTTGAAAGCCAGGTACTACCCTAATAGTGATTTCATGAAGGCAGAGCTAGGGAATGACCCCTCGTTCACTTGGAGAAGTTTGTTGAAAGGCAGAGAGGTTCTTGAGCTGGGAGCTCGGTTTCGTATCGGTGATGGGAGCAAAATCTCGATCTGGAATGATCCCTGGATCCCGAAGCCGCACACTTTCAAGCCTTTCTCGGTGCCAACAGAGGGGACTTCAGACTGGCCTGTATGTGATAAATTGATGGAGAAAATAAAGAGTGGAATAGATTGCTAATTGATGATATGTTTACAAATGAGGAGGCGGAGGTGATTTTGAGCATACCACTGAGCTTGAGACAATTGGATGACAAGTATATTTGGCATTTTGACAAAAGAGGGGCTTTCTCAGTCCGCAGTGGGTATCATCTACATTCCTCACTTACTCATCGTGCATCATCATCTAGTGGGGAGAGGAGTTCAACAGGAGTTTGGAAGAGAATGTGGCATGCAAACGTTCCCCCTAAGGTTAGGATCTTTATTTGGAGACTGCTGCGGGAGATCCTACCGACTAGATGTGCCCTCAAGCATAGGTTCGACTCTCAGATGTTTCTTGTGTATTTTGTGGGTGCGAGAGTGAAACATGTTTGCATGTTTTTCGAGATTGCCCGGTAACGAATGGCTTCTGGTCTCAGACTCCGCTGCAAAGAAAGAATGTACACCGTCCAGGCTTGTGTACGTATGATTGGTTTGAAGATGTGTTCCTAGTGTCTCTCTGGGCCATATGGAACGAGAGAAACAAAATGATGTGGGAGGGAGGTGATTGTAACCCTACACATATGGTTGTTTGGGCAATTCAGTTCCTAGAGGATTATCAGAAGCTTCATGGGAGGCAGAAGAAGAAAACTGGAGTGCGGCCACAGGCTAAATGGAGCTGCCCTCCTAGTGGGAGGCTCAAAATCAATGTGGACGGAGCATTCAGGAAGGAACAGGGAACTGGAGGTGTGGGTGTCATAGTGAGAGACGAAGTAGGACGATGTGTTGCTGCGTTATCTAAACATGTTCAGTATGCCCAGTCGGCGCTGCATGTGGAAGCGGAGGCACTTCGAGCCGGTATACTAGTAGCTATAAGCCAACATTGGGGAGATATAGAAGTGGAAAGTGATAGTGCTATTATGCTACAGTCTGACTAGAGAGGAAGAGGACATGTCCGACATAGACACAATAATGCACGACCGTAAGGCTTACTTATAGGCGTTTAATTTTGTCTCCGTTAGACATATCTTTCGTGAAGCTAATGGTGTTGCACATAAATTAACAAACCTAGCTAATGGATCTGGTCTGGATGAGTTTTGGATCAATGAAATACCTGATTTTATACAGAATGTGCTTGTTGAAGATGTGTGTACTGTTATACGAGATTTAGGCTATATGTCCCCTTCGTTGTATTCTCAATCTAGTATCAATAATATAGGTTGGAGTGTTCCAACCTAACGGAGACACGACTCGTTTTCAAAAAAAAAGAACAAAGAAACTGCAGTCCGCACAAGTATTACAATCCCACATCCATTTCAAGATAATATGTCAATTAGCACTTTGGTGTGAACAAACAAAAGCTATATGCATCTTGGGAATAAGGTCTGCCCCACATATCCACCAGTCATAGCCCTTCTTACATTAGACTGGAACATCTTAGGGTTGTCTCTCAACACTGCAGCTGCATCATGGTTTAAGGGATCTTGATTTGGTTCATGCAAACAAAGTTGAAGATAAAATAAGCAACATTTTGATTCAAGATGGCAACAAATCAAGGAGAACTGTTGAGATGTTTCTAATACCGTGAAAAGATGATACAATCCATAAACAATGATGTTTATGTTAAGGACAGGTTTCCAATCTTCTCCTAGGATGTTTAGGCAGACATTTCCTTCCAAGTCAATATTTGGATGGTAGACCTAAGAATCAGTTGTACTTAATAAAAACAGGAAGAGACAACCCACAACACCGTTGATTGTTCATATTACAAGATAAAATATGTCCAGCAATTGAAATTTATGTGCATATGCATATGTATAGACACTTTAGCCTGGGTATAGTTGTTCATCTATGTGATGTCTAAAATTAGTACCTGCAGTTTTGATAGAAGATTTTGTTTGGACAAACTTGCAGACAAGTAGAGCAATTCTTACGTGTAATATCCTTCATCTGGTTTAATTGAAACCTCGAAGTTCATAAGATCATCCTTGCCATTGGGAAATGATTTTGCACAAGACTTTGGTGGATTCAGCTCAGACATATCTGCATCAGATGCCAAACATGGTACTTTCTGTTAAACAGATGATAAATTCAGGAGAATAGTTACACGAATAAGTTGAAAGAGACAGTAAAGAATATGGAACAAGGTTCCTAATAGCAACAACATTTACCCATGCAATCAAGAATGTTAGAAATTTCAATTGCCCCATTACAATTGTAGTCAAGTCCAAAATTACCACAACTTTATCTATCAATTCAAATGTAAAGAGAAGCCACATTCAGCATTCCATTTGTTAGAAACAGTATATAGATGGTGGGGGCGTTGAGAAGAAGGTGGCAGAGAAGGAGTTGCGGATTCAGATCCATGTAGAATTTATATACAAGTCTTTTTTTTGTAACGATATACGTCTTGCTTTATTTCTGTGCTATTTCTTTTTGGGTTTTTTTTTCTCGAAGAAGTATTCTTTTTGGGTTGAAAGACGGATAAAATCCTTTGGCAAAAGAAGAACATGAGGATGCGATCATACCAGCAATAATGCATCGGATCTCATCAGAATTTTAAAGTTAAGCTTGCTTGGACGAGAATAGTACTAAGATAAGCGACCTCTTGAAAATGTCTCGTGTTACATCCTCTTTTTTTTGAAACAAAAGAAGAAGAAGAATATGGATAAGGTCCATACTCCATACCAAGAAAAAGACACAAAATGATTTAATTTCGTAAATTATATATTTTCTCTTTCTCGATTTAAGGTACATGCAACATCTTTGGAAGTGAAAATTTTCAGGAAACTGTTGGAAATTCACGTATGTATGTGTTGCTATTTTTTTAGAAAAACATTGGTCTTTATTGATAGAACGTAAATACAATTTACAACCATGAGGGATAACGGTGGTGGACATAAATTCCCCACTCTCCACTCTACATACCTGAAACAACAACGATTACAGTGGACAAGAACCGATATCAAAGGGTTCAACTATAACATAACCTAATCCAGAAATCACGATACATTCATACAGTTAACATCAAGAAGAAACAACCCTTTCAAACACTACATGTCAAACTTACCAGCATATTGCACAGGTAACCTCCCCATTACATTGACAACAAGAACTAATCGATATCAAAATAGTTCCTGAAAACGACACCATAACCATGGCTCACCACGACGCGACCGACAACACCAAACTACTAAAAACACCTAAACTCTCACTCAAAGAGGAGGGACAACAAACAAACAACCAACTAAACAAAACCCAACAACCTACTAGAAAAGCCAAGGCAGATCTGGAAAACTGGTCTGCTAAACCTTGCCGCCACAATCAACCATCATCCACACCACAACCACGCCGTGAATCGCCGCTCCTAACCGATAACGAAGGCTCGACGCTTCACCGCCTTGCAAACACAGACCACCATCTCCTCAAACTGCTTCCATGAAATCATCATTTTTTCAGTGCACCACCGTCGCCCTTCCCATCCTCCAAGCATGAGCAATGACCATCCAAAGCAAGCCCCAGCCAACCACACCCAACAGGCATCAACGTGGCTGGAGGTAGAAAGAAATTTTTTTGCGAAAACCTTTGTTCGGGATGAAAATGGATTTTCTTTGAACAACCAAGCTTGAGGGCGTGCCAGTACCTATGGGTCAGGTACAACCTTGGTCTTGATGCGCGTTCGTCTTCTGACTTCTCTTTAAAAGACTGTATACAGGCGCTGGTCAAGCCTGCATATAGGTTCTATAGACCTAGCTGAAGAGCAACTAGGATTTTTCTTCTCTCCTTGCGAAGCGGACGTATCTTACTCGGACCGAAGAGCTATAATTCAGGATTTTGCAGGTCGTTCGCCAAAGGGTTCCTTGACAAGCCGGAGATATTTGCTAAGGTTATTCACCCTAACAATGGTTTTACGGGTATTCGCCTACGGATAGATCTTTATGAAACGGTGGTGGACTGTTCGCTTACGGATGAGGCTTGGTGAGTAGAAGCGGGTAGTGTTCACGGATGAGGCTTTGGTGAGGTAGCAGCGGATAATGCCAACGGGTCGGGCTTTGGTGAGTAGCAGCGGGGAATGCCTACAGATAGGGCTTTGGTGGACAAAAAGACTCGAGGAATCTTCCTGGTAGAAATGCTCCGGAGAGGCTTGTTTTGTAGTGTGCAAAAGTTGTGTTGAATCGTTGAGATGTGTTTATTCTGTGCAACTTGACCCCTTTATATAGTGAATACTAGGGTTTGTTCTTGCTTGCGGACCAAGACATATCAAATCTTAATCAGATCATAGAAAGACTCCTTAAGCAACTGCAAATCCTTGCCAAACATAACTTCAAATGGAAAGAGAATCTGTAGAATTACTTAGACCGTAAGAATCGGTCCAATAGGCTCGAGAAGTCATCATTCGCCAAGAAATATTATTTTGACCCAAACATAGCCCCCCAGGTCTTGAAGTAGAAGCCATGCGTCTTGACTGAAAAGACCTATAGTCCCTATGTATCATTCACGTCATAAAAAACCACTTACTGGCTCAACTGACAAATAACAAACTCATATGTAGGTCTTGACTCTTGAAGCTTCAATGACAATGAACAGTAGCTAGGTAGCCCATATAGCAGCACAATTAATCACCAACACGATAATCATGTAATCAACTTGAATACCTGGACTGATCTGATAAGAAAATAGTTTTAAGCTCATGCTGAACACTTCGACGTAGAGAACCCCTATGCTTAATTAAACATGGTAACAAGACCACAAACATTGGTCTTTGATGATAATTGACGACAATAAACCAAGAAAACTTAACCCTAAGGTAGGCACAATTGCACTCCATGAAGCCAACTTTGAATGAATAAGAAGAGCTTGAACCAACCACCAACTGGTTGTTTTATAACTTGACGTTGTCCTTCAACATTATAGCCTCCAAGATGAACCAACTCTCTCAAAAATAACTTTTAAGAAGATTAAGAAACCAACCCCAAAATAAACTTCATCAAAAAACTGATAACATTTTGCTGCTCAAGGGACCAACTTTAGACACGATTTACGCCATGCTCAGATGATAATTCTGATCAGTTCTTGGCTTGAGAATGTAGTACAATATATGTACTTGAAGGATTGATAAAGCGAACGGTCAAAGAAACCCAAGAAGATGACACAAATGGTCTCCTAAAAAGCCCCAAGAAAACTATTTTCTGGAAATTCAGTTTTTCCTTATTATTTGTCCAACTTGAAGAGCTTGTACATTGAGCTTCCCATTGTATTTATTGATGATTCTTGATTCTAAAATACTTTAAAACATCCCAACTTGATGTATAAACAATAACCCCAGTGATAGGTACATGTTAAGATTGTAACACCCCGTCCCGAAATTAACATTTTTACCGGGATTAGGCGAGTTACAGAGAATGGTAACTGCATTGTTAATTTTCCCTGAATTAATATCGAGATATTCTTGGTTCTGGGGGAAAATGGAATTAACGTTCCGTGGAGTAGATTATGTTATTACGAGTTTCCCGGTATGTCCGGAAGATTTTCCGGAGTTACGAGTTGTTAGTTACGAATTTATTCAATTTACGGAAGTAACAAATCTTAAGTTACTTTGCCGTAGAAAAAGATAACTTTGCGATAAGTCGGGAATTCGTGGAACTTTTCTTCGGGAAAGATGTAGAGGACGTTAATACGAACTCGTGGGTATGTCCTATGAATTAATCGTAGTTCGTATGTGAAAGTTATGCGGAATAAAGTGTTGTTACCGTGCGGTAAGAGTAAATAGTAAAATGCCTATTTACTGTTCATAGTAACTAATCTTTGACAGATCTGGGCCGTCAGATTCTTGAGATTAAATCTGGGCCGTTGACTTTTCGTTTAAATAGGGGGTTGACCGAACAGTGGGGGGGCTCTCTCTCTCCTCCCTCTCGATTCCTCACTCTCTCTCTCTACTCGCTGTCTCTTCCTCACCGGAGCCACTGGCGCGCGTCGCGTCTCACCGCCCCCACAGGCGGACTCGCCCTGCTCCGGCGACCATGTTCTGACCCTCAGCCGTGCCAACGTTGCCGTGAGCCTCGTCTGGCAGATGAGGGAGTAAGCTCGAGGACTGTTCACTCAGTCTCGAAGCAAATCCAGGCGAGATGAGGGGGTAGGGTGGTCTGGGGAGCTTCCTGGAGCTGCCATGGGCATGGAGGAGGGAGGAGGCGACGAGTGAAGCGCCGCCGGAGAGGGGAACCGGAGCGCTGTGTTCTGCACCTTGGAGGTATAAGAAAACCTTCTCCCTTTCCTAAACTGGTAGCTTGTTATGCTGTTGACAATGGTGTGGAAACTGATTAGGCAGGCGCTAGAGGCTGGTTTGGCCGGAAAAGCTTCGTTTTCCGGCAAACCAGCCGATCGGTTAAATCAAGGGTAAAAACCCTGGTTTTACCGCGGTAGATCTGTATTTTTACCGTTTTACTGTGTTGGCAAAATGACTGAACTGCCCTTGGAAAGTTAGGGTAATTACAGGGGTGCCACCTGGGTTGAAATCCCGGAAATATCCCTGGTAGTTTTGTTTATTTACAAAGCAGCCACTGAGACCAAAATGACAGAAATAACCCTGACTGATGTGTATAATTACGAAACTGCCATTAAGGCTAGATTGTCCATATTGCCCTGACAGTTTTGGGCTAATTACAGGAATGCCATTGAGATGGTAATTCCATAAATACCCCTGGTAATGATAGTTATTTTCAGGGATGCCAAGTAGGAGGAAATATCTTAGATGCCCGTGGTTTGGTTTATTTACGTGGTTGCCACTATGTTTTACTATATATTTATGTGTGCATGTTGTTATATCTTTACGATTGCTGTGAAATCCTGTTGTATAATTGTATGGTGGATTGTTTGGGATAGTCCCGACAGATAGATGGTCGGTGGATAACTTAGCGGAGAGGTTAAACTCCGGATACGCGTTAGATGTTTGATATCCATACTAATAAATCGACCGATAATTAGAAAAGCGGGATTCTGCCCGGCTAGGGTGAATCTTACACAAGAGCTACGTGTGGCTTGATCCCTGAAAAGACAGTGTACGTAGGCAGCCTGACCGGGATTCAGGTGCAGTCACAACTATTATTAGAACCCCTAGGTTCTTTAATTGGCATATTTGAGATCCAAATGTAGACATCAGAATAACCTCCGATTTGAGGTTTATTCCGGTGCCGTTTGGACTGTTTGAATAGGGTTATCCTGGCTCAAGGGGGATTTCGAGTAAATCTCACTTGAGTTGGGTCCCGCACGTCTTAACCCAGGGTTAGGGAGGAAATCTTGGGTCGGGGCGTGACAAAGATAAAGAAACAAGGCCACCAAAACTCATTGCATTTCAGTTTTTTTGGAATGACTGCTTCAAGATGTCGACTTGGAGACCTCACTCCTCAATGCAGCGAATGTCATGATTCTTTTTCCTACTTGTAGTCCAATGTACTAGCTTCAAGGCAATATATGGCGAACAAAATTCTAACCCATGGAAGGAGGCGTGAATGGACCACGAAAATACCCAAAAATAAGCCAAATCTGAAATTTTCAGATTTTCTCTTATGAAGTGGCTGACTTGGTTGGTGATTTCCATAGGCTAGAGAAGTCATCATTCGCCAAGAAATATTATTTTGGCCCAAACAACCCTAAGAGAGAGATGATGATATGATACTCTTAAAAAGACGAAAAATCAAAGATGTCACAACTTTGAGGGACAAAAGAGGTGAAGTTAGGAAATGCTTTGGAGAGTTGAAATATGTTTGTGTTGCTATTGATATCACTATATATAATACAAATTTTGAGTTTTCAATCTATTGTCTTACTTAGTTGGGTTGTACGATAAAACTAAACTAAAGTTGGGTTGTACGATAAAACTAAACTAAAGTGACACCAATACAAAATCTATGATGATAAGTTTGAAAGCCAACCACAAAGTAACAAAAATTTGTGTGTCAACGATCTCGCAAAATAACTCAAAAGTTAAAATGTACTCTTTTCATTATAGCTAGCCAAAACAAAAGAAAAACATTTTCAAACATGAAATCTCATATAAACTTGTGAACTAGCTAGTCATCACTCATTATTTGGACACACCGATCCAACCTGATAGGACCCTAAATGGCAAAACTTACAGGTACTAAGCCCAAACTCCCGTGTTAACTATGTTTTAACGAAAATCTTATGTTAAGCTTGCAGTCAAGAAACAAACAAGTTTCTGATCTCATGATTTCCATTGTGTTAATCAAACCAGTTATATTTCCTAGTGTTGGTAATTTGGATTCATCTAGTTGAGTTCTCTGGCATTTGTGGTTCTTGTTATCAGGATTTGTTTCTGATTTTTGCATGTGATCATGTATCTGGATCTGTAACAAATGTTCGGCCTCAAATTTGTACGCATATCATATGTACGCAGCAGCATTGTTATAAATGCCGCATTGGACCGCTTAGGCGCTCCCCATTCTTATTTTATACAAATCGGCCAAGCTAGGCGTTGGTGTGAAAAAAGACTGCCTAGGCAGGTTGACTGGGCAATCCGATTAGATTTTTTTTAAAAAAATAAAAATAAAAACGTCCTAAGTGTAAAACTAAAGCACAAAAATGACAATCGATAAAACAATGAACAACCTAGAGATCGTGACCCGCCTCTCTTCTCTGCAAGATCGTGATCCTGCCACCACCACACAACACCATAGCCACCTCTCTCTCACTATTTTTATGGCAAGCTAGTTACGTTTATCGGTTTATGTTTTTGATTTTTCTGGCAACCCCTCATTTAGTTAGACTTCTACATTTCATATTTGTGCGGTGACACGTTCTCATCTTCTTTAATTTTTGTATACCTTATTATATACACTTTAATTTTAGTATTTGTACGATCTTCTTCCTACCTAGAAGCCATGCCAAAACATCTGATACATTGATGTACTGTTCCTACATACAGTAAGCTACTCTAATACAAAAGTACGTTGAGTAATATATAGTTTTTTTTTATACTTTTGAGTAATATATTGTTTGAGATTAATCGAAGTTAGTGTACAAATGCATGCGTTTACCTTTAAGTAATAATTGTTTTAAATATAAATATTTTGGAGATATTACAGTTGGAGCATCACGCACCCAATTGCAATTTAAAAAAGAAATGAGACATCACGATGGCAAACCAGCAGCCGACCATCCATTAATTTTGTTAACTTCTGGTAATCAGAGACTAATTCACTTCATGTGTCACTTCGTGCAGACATTCCCAATTTTCGATCAAAAAGTCCGAGTATGATGATCTTATCTTGGATTTCTTATAGCAACATGGGGCATATTAGAGTCAAATAGACAATTAAGAAACCTAAGAAGTATTGTCTAATCTCAATTGAGAAAAAATACATCATCAATTTGAATTTTATTTAACTGTTTAAGGTATCAAAATAAATACAGCTCCGTGTTTAAAGGGTGTGTCTATTGTAACCTCATAAATTATTTTGTTCACCACACATTTTCTTTTCACCTCATTTATATATATTTTAATTATAAGTCTACTTTATTCATTCATTTACAATACCAAAAATACAATTTTTCTAATTCTACTTTATTCACCTTACATTCTTTTCTCACCTTATATAGTTTTTCAATTTCTAATTTACTTTGTTCAAATAGAATTACTTGGAACAAGATTTAATGCTGATGAAAAAAACGAAAAGCAAATCGATCGAATATAAGTGAGCGAGAATACATAAAAATTTACATACAAACGACATAGTAAATAATGAGTAAATGGATAGACAAAACATTAACAAAGAAAAAAATACCAATAATTCACCTCATATTCAGATTGATCGATGCTAGCGTCTTCAAACTCTATAGAACGATCGATTATGATACATTTTAAATTAGAGTTTATAAAGTACGTGTTCATCTAAAATAAAACGGTAAAAAAATTCTGTAATTATACATCAGAATATTTTTATCTTTTAATAAATCAACAACTTACGGAGTGAAAAATAATTTGTGAGGTGACAATAGACATACTGGACTTGTAACAAAAAAATAGAAGCACCCTGCTCAAAATATGTTTTTGCGGCATGTTACTTTTGTATTACTCAAGCATGCAACATCTCTTTAATTAATGTACGAGATATTTTGAAAAATAACCAAGTTTGGATCATTAAGATGATTTTTGACATTCTTTTTTTATTTTGTTGAAAAATGACCATTTTATAAGGTAAAATCTCTTGTATACCATTATTAATAGTTTGACTGTTTTTTGTCTTTCTCAATTTTTGTTAACAAAATCATCAAAACGTTTGATATTCACAATGTTTTATGAACATTTTCTATATATTTGTTTGACCTGCGGAATACAATTTCTTTCGACGATACTGTGGGATACAATTCCTCCCCGGCTTTGCTTTGGAAGGGAGTGTACTTTGGTAAAGAAGAAAAACTAGAAACCAACAGTAACAATGTAGTTAAACCATCTTTATCCTTTATTTGATAAATCACAAATATGTTGTTCAACATAAAACAATAAAAACCAACAGTACATAGCAATGTATGAGGTTTCAGAAACTGAATGGCCTGTTAGTGTCATCAATTAACATAGTGAATATATCAAGATTGCAATCCATCAATCAAGTGGAATTATGAATTTCTACAAGTTTCACGGTTATAGCTTTTGTACACTTTTTTTAGTTGCATCGTCTCCTATAGATGAAATTCATATCGTCTTACGTCTTCCATCAGTGGCGTAGTCAGAAATTTTATATAATTAAGACATGATAAATAAATAACAATAATAATAAAACAGTAATAATATTTAAATGTAATTTCTCTCTATTACAATGGGTGACCGTGACCCGTTTTCATATTTTAAATTTGTCGCATAATTGTCTCATCATACTCAATAATCTCTTCTCTGAATTACTATCATTATGCTTTTGTTTTTGTTTTCCTGTGGGGTGATGACCCCTTTAAAGTATGTGTACTTGTCGGCTCTCCTCCTCAACAAAGAGCATTTGTTCTTATAAAGTTTTAGAAAAAAATGATTTATCTGCATAAATATTATTGACGGTAAAAAATAACGTATATAGAATATTTTGTTAAAATTTTTGTTATAAACTTGAAATATTACTAAAAGAAGTGAGAATTAAAATTTATGTAATGTGTCTTGAAATCCATTTGTAAAATGATCCTAAAGTCCATTGGTAACATCATTATAATAAATGAATTTGATTTGTAACCTCAACACACAAAAAGAAAGATTCCCTTCAAAAAAAGAAAAAAAGGAAGCATGAACCGTAACATACATAAAAAGAAGGCAGATGCTTGTCATCCCCACACCAATCATAACTGATTTGTGATCTAATACATGTATGTAGGAAGGATTTATATAGCATGAGTGAGACACGGTGTTAAGATAAATTGTGTCAAATGAAGAGTGAGGCACCAGCCCTAACGAGTCCTTTCGTTGCTCCGTCCTGTCTTTCATGTACCATGTACTTGTCTTATTGGTGGATTTACTTGATAAAAATGATGATCTTATCAGTGAAGTGCTGCTGCAAAGATGAAATTGCATGAGAACAAAGAAATTGAGGATAAAAAAGGAAGGAACAATATATAGATTTTGTTTTGGTAAAAAATAAAATTAAAACTGAAGCTTTTGTTTGCTAATTAATTTGTGGTGTTCTTACAGAACACAAATGGAGAATTGATTATTGTATACACATGAATGACATGACAGAAGATGACAAACTATGAATTTTGAAGTGGTGCGAGCATAAGTTAGAAGATCAAACTACAAATAAGCAATAGTGCGTCCATATATAACAATAAAATTCTCATTAAATCAAGTTACTAAGAATCAAAGAACTCCAAACATATAGGAACAAACCTAGAATATCATGATGGCGGAGGCATTTGAAGAGAATATAATGGAAAAATTCCATACAAAATTATAGTTCCATACAAGAATCTTTGTGTATGAGAAAGAGTGTGTCTGTGAAAAAAACAAGATCTTTGTTTTTGAAAAAATACAATCCTTTTGTTTTTTTGAAAGAGAATATTTCTTTGCTTTGAAAAAGGATCTTATCAAATCTAAAACAAACGAAACATAGAAACTAAACGGTCTGAAATTGTGAAACGCAGCACATGTGAATCCCTCTGGTAATCAGGCCATTGTTGCCACCCAATTTTATCAAATGATGTTACCATTCTGAAGGAAGAAGCCAAAAATGAAACATGCATAAGAAGAGCACATAAAGAGAAGATGTGCCAATTGTCCGCACTCATCTCTCACCCCCAAACCCACAATCCTATCTAATGCTCCTCCTCTTGACACCTCCCTCACTCTCACTCTAATGCTCCTCCTCTCTTTCTCTCTACACTTGCATTTCTGTTATGTAATCACTGTCCCTGACTCACCCTCTGTAATATCTCCCAAGTACTTAGCAAAGCTCCATTCTTTGTTACATACAAGCTCTGTTTCACTGCCTAAATTTTCGTTCTTGAAAAAGATGAGCTGTGTGAATCTGAGCTCATGGAGCCAAGCCTGTTCAATGTTGAACAGATCTAGATCCTCCCCATCTCTCCACCCGACCCGACCCTTTTCCTTGTCCTCCCCTAAACGCCGCCGCAGCTCCGTCGCAGCAATCCTGACGAAGCAGGACTCCGCCGTGAACGAAGAATCCACAAAACACGGTTTCAATTTCAAGACTTACATGGTGGAGATGGCCGAGTCCGTCAACCGGGCCTTAGACGCCTCCGTGTCGCTGAAAGACCCGGTCACGATCCACGAGGCGATGCGGTACTCTCTCCTCGCCGGAGGGAAGAGGGTCCGACCCGTTTTGTGTCTCGCGGCCTGCGAGCTCGTCGGAGGTGACGCGTCCGTGGCGATGCCGGCGGCCTGCGCCGTGGAGATGATCCACACCATGTCGTTGATCCACGACGACTTGCCGTGTATGGATAACGACGACCTCCGCCGTGGGAAACCCACCAACCACAAGGTTTTCGGCGAAGACGTCGCCGTTTTAGCCGGCGACGCGCTTCTCTCATTTGCTTTCGAGCACCTCGCGGTCTCCACCGTCGGCGTGGAGCCTTCTAGAATCGTCAGGGCGGTGGAGGAGCTCGCCAGGTCAATCGGGTCGGAGGGTTTGGTGGCGGGTCAGGTAGTGGATATCCATTCCGAGGGGCTATCCGATGTGGGGCTGGAGCATCTGGAGTACATACACCTCCACAAAACAGCTGCTCTACTTGAATGTGCTGTTGTTCTCGGGTCGATTTTAGGCGGCGGGTCGGACTCCGAAATCGAGAAGCTAAGGACTTTTGCTAGGTACATTGGATTGTTGTTTCAAGTTGTGGATGACATACTGGATGTGACGAAGTCTTCACAGGAATTGGGGAAGACTGCTGGGAAGGACTTGTTGGCGGATAAGGTGACTTATCCTAAGCTGATGGGGATTGAGAAATCGAGGGAGTTTGCCGAGAAACTTAACAGGGATGCACAACAACAGCTTGTCGGATTCGACCCCGAAAAGGCTGCTCCTTTGATTGCTTTGGCTACTTACATTGCTAACAGGCAAAACTGAGGAGTTGTGTTGTGATGTAGAATTGGTTGTTTACTAGAGTTTACCCATTTTAGAGTCTCTCTAAGTTACTAGATCCTGTTGTTGAAAAAAGGGAGGGAAGTAGCTGGGAGATATACAAATTGTTACTTGTTCAAATCTTTGTTCAATGTGGAATTAGTGTTCGTTATTTTCGTGCTTTGCCTATTGCATTCGACTATCAAAGGATGTTCTGAGAAAATTGTGGATAGGTATCACAATGCAGACGTAGAATCAGTGGTTTCTGGCCAAGTAGAAGTTGGATTGGTATGAGATGATGAGATGATGGGTGATTTCAGACGAATATATCGACTCTGTTGAGAGATAGAATGGAGTCATGGATGTGATTAAGGATTAGGACATGGGGCTTGATTCAGGGATGCATAATCAATGGAGGAAAAATCTGTACATGTGTATGTTTATATGAGATAGGAGTTGAATGTTTTATTACTGGTATTGTGATATTGTGCATCTGTGGGAATTGACTGCGCAGGTTCATTAGTTTGTTTTCGCACATTCTGAGAATCATGTTTATGGTTATGCTTTCTAGTCATAGTTATTTCATGAGTCGCGTTTTTTGGGTGTCTTCTTTTCGGTTCGAAACTCCTTCCTAGTTTCTCCCAAAATCTGGGTGCACTTCATTGATTGTGTAACTGCACTACCTATAATTAGCAGGATTCAAACCCCCATTTGTGTAACAAACAAGGTTAGAATGGAATGCATTGTAACAAGGTGGTCCTGTGTGATCAGAGGCCCAGTGGAGTTTTTCAAGTGTGATCCTACACCACAATATATCATTGCTTGTGAAGAAAAAAAGAAAGCGATATATGTGAGCTTTGTTGGATAATGTCTGGTTTTTCAAATACTACAAGTGAATGAAATATTGAACATGAATGTATAAACCAGTATCAGAACACAAATCGAATGATGTAACTTTTAGTTCTACACTAAAAAAACTCACATCTTCTCCTTCAAGACACAAAGCAAGCACTAAAGATGAACTGGGTATGGCATATGCCGAACTAAAATGTACATTGGCTCAAGGAATTGAGGGTGTGTTTACTAAACTTGAATGAGAGTGAGAGAGAATGAGAAAGAAAATGAATGAGAGTTACAAGGAGTCATTCCTATTGAGTTGTTTACTTATGTTTTGTAACGAGAAATAGAAACATGAATTAAGATAAGTCAATTACAAAATAACCCTTCTTAAGAATGTGATTTAGCTTAAGGAAGTACAATACCTTTGTATGGGTAATATTGGATTTTTTTGAAATTATAAGTGTCACTTTTAGAATTAAAACTTGATTCTATAGAATCAAAATCAATATCTTACCCCAATCTGTAACAAACAAATAATCAATACCTTACCCCAACCCACGACATGGAAAAAGTAGGGCTGGGCATCCGAAACCGGTCCCGAAAGCTCGTCCCGAAAATTCACGGGACGAGACGAGACTTCATTTTAAAAATTAAAGGCCCGACCCGGCCCGTCTAGTTTTAAAAAAACGGGATCGGGACGTGTTGAATAGAGCCCGTTAAGGCTCGACCCGTCCCGAATTAAAAAAACCCTAATTATGTGAACTAATATGCATCGTTGGATTGATCTAGGTGATCACTAAACCTAATTCATTCTTAGCCTTCCCTCCTCACTTATCTCCTTCCTCACTTCCTCAGCGCCTCCTTCCTCACTCGCCTCACTTCCTCAGCACCTACTTTCTCACTCGCCTCACTTCCTCAACGCCTCCTTCCTCGTCTGAGTCGTCTCCTTCCTCCTTTACTCGTCTAATTAAAGGTGTGGGTGTATGCTTCTTTTTCCTTATTTTAGTTTGCATGTTGATATATGGTTTGGTTGTCTTGCTCTTTGCAGGGTTATTTCTTTGAGTGGGTAGTGGTTGTGTTTTCCCAGTTCGTACATTTATAAGTTCATTGACTCCTAAATCTGTGGAGGCATTAGTCTGCATGCAAAATTGGTTGTTGGGAGATGAAATTGCTGAAGTGGAAGATGAGCTTCCTTCCACTGAGAACACAAAATTCTATGAGAAAGCTGAATTAGGTATATGTTCAGTTTGCTTCTTTCATTTTTTATCCAGTTATTACTTTTGATTTCTGATTTCTTACTTGTTTTGGTTTGGTTTGGTTTATTTATAGATCATGAGAGCACTGCGTCTAGTAGGAATACATGTCCAGTATTCTCCAAATCAAAAGGAAAGGGAAAGGCTGTGGTACACCTCAACTAGTTCTTTTTGTGAGCTTTATGATGTTGAATTGTTGATCTGCTTGTCTTTTCAACTCTGCTAGACCTTAAGTTTGTATCCATTTTATGTTTAAACTTATGTTTTCGAGTTGGCAACTTTATTTTATTATGTTATTATGTCGTTGGACTTGTAACTTATTTTTCAATTTGTGACTGATATTATTCATGTTTATTTACTTCATGTAGGTTTACTTTCTGCTTTATCTTTAATTTCAGATTTTACTCATGTTTAATTGTGTTGTGGCTGTTGTGCTATGATTTTAAAGCTGTGAACTTGTGATTGTGAAGTATGACTTTGTAAATTGTTATGATGTAGTTGATGATGAATTGAATCTAGAAATTGTGTTTAGTTTTAGGTTATGCTATATTGGCTTTGTGATTGTTATGCAGCACATGATGATGAGCTTTAGGTTCTTGCTATGTTTAGAACTTCATATTTTGCTAGGTTTTGCACCGTTGTAGTTTGCTCTTTGCTAGGTTTTCCATTATAATTATTTGTTCAAGGCCCGTTTTGGGCCCGGTCCCGTTCGGGACCGAGCCTTGTCGGGATCACATATAAGAAATTTCAAATCATGTATCGTCCCGTCTATTTTCAAAATTTCGGGTTCGGGTTCGGGATCACCCTAAACCCGGCTCGTCCCGACCCATGCCCACCCCTAGGAAAAAAGGGGAATGACTCCAAGTTTGGTCGTAGGACCCACACTATTTGATTCTCCAATAAGGTTAGGAAACACCATATGAACCTAGAAAGTGAATGAATCCCTATGGAATGATTTCATTGGATGTGGATCCTCTCCTCATATTTGTCTGCTAATATTTCCTCATAAGAAAATCTTGGCCATCCATTTTAATCAACGACCAAGATGTCTCTAAGTCTACCTCTTCACATGTTTTCTCACATGTATCTGTTCGGTGCGAAAATGATTTTCCTTTAGAGCGTGCCAGTACCTATGGATCAGATGCAATATTCTTTTTTGTGCTTGTTCACATTCTGATTTCTCTTCAAACGACTGACATACAGATGTTGATCAAGCTGGCACTCAAGTTCTTCACAGACCTAGTTGAGGAGCAACTAGGATTTTTCTCAACTTCACGTGAAGCAGACGTTTCTTACTCAGACCGGTGTGGTTGAGCAGAGCTATAAATCAGGACTACAGTGCGGTCGCCAAAGGGTTATCTGACAAATTAGGATATTTGCTAGAGTTATTCACTCTACCAATGGTTTTGCGAGTATTTGCCTACGGATAGGTCTTTGTGAAGTGAGGGTGGACTGTTTGCTCATGAGTGAGGCTTGGTGAGGTAGCTGCGGGAGTCACCGACAGATCAGACATTGATGAGGTAGAAGCGGGGAATGCCTACGGATAAGGCTTTGGTGGAATAAAAAGACCTAATGAATCTTTTCGTGTAGGTGCTTCGAGGGAAACTTACTTTGCAGGATGCAAAAAGTTTGTTTGTTGATAAGATCATCTTTCTCATTTGCCGTTGACCTTTATATAATAAACATTAAGGTTTGTTCTTATTTACGGATCAATAGGAATAGATTCGCATATACAGTGTCTCTTACTTCTTTTTTGGGAAGCCAAATGTACCACCTAGGTTATGACTATGAAGATGTCTTCGAACCTCATGCAATTAATCCAAGTTCGGATCTCTTGTTCTATGGCACTCCGAACTTGATTTTCTGCTACCACCCTAAAAGCACAAAGATCAAATTCGTGTGTGAAACAATACCGAAAGAGAAACTGGATACACCTGCTTGTTTCTTGACATTGCGTGCTTGCTTTATACCTTTCACACTAGGTTGCATAAGAGGAACGTCGACGTCTCCACTCCATTGTAAGTATACTATCTGCTAATTCTTTGCTATTACATGCTTTACTTTGTTGGATGTGCAGCTTATAATTTCATTGCAACTTCGATGCATTATCTCTGACTTTTTTCCTTTTTCTTCTGTCCCTATGAACATAGCAACGGGCTTTAAGGATGCAAAATTGTTGATCGTGGAAGCAGTACAACCTGGTGAACGTGAGCTGATATGGGAAAAATGTTGATCGTTGATGTATTGAACGTGAGCTTATATGACACCATGCAAAGAAAGCCTTTGCCCTTGCCGCCATTGGTTTATCCTAGTGAAATCACAGAAATGCATATAGAGCTCGGGCGTAAGAAATCTTCTTTGTGGGATCATGGCAATGCAACCTCCACATAACTCAAAACTAAAGATGACAGTACTTTTGATCTGAAATTAACACAGTTGACTTGAATATTCTCCTCCGAGTGTGTGAACTATTCTTAATTTCATGCATATGTGGGCTTGAGATTTTCGCAAGCCTAAAGTGTCATTTATGTTAGCATGTTCAAAGAGTAGTTCTATTTTTGTTTGTAAACTATAGGCAAAAACCATGTTTTCATGTCCCTTTTGAGTGGCTTCTCTTATATACAAAGTTTCAAAAATACAAAGATAACTGAAATTTTTACGATTTCATATTATTAATATTCGAGCAATATTCAGAGTGACACTTTTGTCTTATGATCTAAAATTTCAATATTAGTTTTCTTTCCAAATAAGATATTAAGGTATCTACTATTCTACTTGATGTTAAGATACTCATGACACTATTTAGATACACACTAATCATATAATACATGTCCAGTCGTATTACTCGTATAGATGCTTAATAATGACTTGTGCAACAACAGGTAAAGTCCTAAGGACACCCATTAGGACTAGATACCATTAGGACTAGATACAACAACAAAAATTACGACGAATTCTATTTTGAGTTTCATACATTAATACATTATTGAATGTAATATTCAAAGCTAAAATATAAAGTTGAATGAATTCTAGTATGTACAATTCCAAACATAAGCTTTGGATGAGCTACTTGCTTGGCAATGTAAGCAAATTCTCTTTTACTTATTTTATTCCACCTTCACTAATCGCTTTTGAGTTTCAGATATTGTTTTTTTTTTTCAGACAAGACATAGAATACCTTAACGTAGTTGAAACTTGTACATTATGTCAAACCTCACCATTCACCACTTTCATCCTAGTTTCCTTTTGCATTTTCATTTTGGGTCTCAGTTGCCTTATCCCTTTCATGTTAAACCCTTTCATTTCCAATGAAACCTCATCCCTTGCGACTCGGTATGTCTTTGAATTATTGACGACCATTGATTATGGGTTTTGCTTGGACTGAGGTGGGTGGTAGCTTCAGTTTATATCTGTACTTGAGCTGAATTCCAGGTACCAGGATCTTCCAACAAATTCACTTGAATTAGGATAAACATGGCACGTGGATCACCATTGTACCTATACTGTCCTAACTTAACTACCTTTAAGGTGTTGGGTTTTAACTACAAAAAGTCTCGATACAATTGGGTATGATTCATCCACTTATAAGTTGTTTTTTATTTATCCATTTTCTGATGTGAGATATTTCCTCTCCAACACCCCCTCACTTGCAACCTAATCTTTTTAGATCTGCACGTGTAATTCGTTCAGTCCAATTCTCACATCGAAAATCGGTACATTCATTCGGTCTAATTCCCATTTCAGAAATTAGGGTATGCGGTCCAAGACCCACTGTAGGCACTTGGTATGGTATGAGCCAATCAGAATTTTTTCAACGGTAATTCGATTCGATGAACCCAAATTTGGACTCATTATGATGAGAGACTTTCCCCCGTTACGTTGGGAGAATTAATTAAAGAGAGACCCACTCTGATACCAACTTGAACTAGGACAAGCGTGGCTCGTGGATCATCATTGTACCGATATTGTTCCAACTTAACCACCTTTAAGGTTTTGTATTTTAACTACAACAGGTTTCGGTACAATTGTGTATAATTCATCCACTTATAAGTTGTTTTTTATTTATCTATTTTCTGATGTGTGATCTTTCATCTCTAACAAACTCTTCAACTTTCACATTTTGATTTCTAGTCTTTGATCTGAGTTCTAGTTTACGATTGATATTTAGCTTTAGCTTTTGCGTGCTCAGGTTCTGATCTAAATTAAAGTTGTTGGTTCATTTCTAGCTCTTCATTGTACTCTTGGAGAAGATTTGACTCAAAGTTTGTAGCTTTACGATGATTTATGTGCATTTTGGTAGCTGGGGTCACAAGCCTTTGCTAAATTTAGAGTCTTTTGATTGAATTGAAGACTAGAAAGAGTAAAGAAGCTTTCTTTTTTACTTCACAAATCATAGTTTTGATTTCTGGGAGCTTTTGATTATTTGAAAGCCAATGATGGGAGGAAACTGCAGTAAAAAAGGTGTTGATGCTACAGCATTCCCACCACCACCGCCGCCACAACAACCCATGGAAAACAATACCAAATCGGAGTACACATCCCATTTGAGCTCTTATGAGGCAGCATGTAAGCTCGATTCGGGTTTACAATTGTTTGATGTATCTGTCTAACAGCGCACTAGCCGAGTTTTCAACTCACTTTCCACGGGAGTTGAAGTGAGGTCCCTATCATTGGACTCACTCAAAGAGGTCACTGATTGTTTGCTTGAGATGAACCACGAAGTGGTCAATGTCATTCTCGAATGTAAGAAGGATATATGGAACAATCAAGAGATGTTCTCAGTAGTGCAGGAGTACTTTGAGAACAGTCTGCAGACATTGGACTTCTGCACTGCCCTTGAGAGATGTCTCAAGCGTGCAGTGAACAATCAGGTGATAATTCAGGCTGCGGTGAGGCGGTTTGAGGAAGAAGTAGAAGCTGGTTTCGACGGGAAGGGGTGTGTGAGAACATTGCAGGAGTTGAGGGCATTTAAGGAAGCCGGAGATCCTTTCACGGAGGAGTTCTTTGTACTATTTCAAGCAGTGTATAACCAACAAGCATCAATGCTCCAGAAGTTGCAAGTCCGAAAGAGAAAGCTGGATAAGAAGTTGAAATCAGTGAAAGCTTTGGAGCCGCTATGAGTGGGCTCTCAAAGGAGAGAGAGATTAGAAGCTCAATGCAGGCAGTGACGTAACTAGACATCTCACTTAGAATAATCAAATTTGATTAACGAAAAAATTAAATGATTTTCGATTACTCTTTAGCAACAACACAATTTTGCATAAAAAACAATGTTCTTTATACCAATTCAAAATAAAAACGCGCTCTCGAACAAACCATTAATTTATTTCCAATAAACTTCAGATTTTCAGAATTTCAATATGTTATTTTTGAGACATAATGTACGTCAATGTATGGTAAATATCAATATGTTGTTTCCATTTAGCTTATTTATAAAAAAAATAAAAAAAATCGTAAATGGAATTTAAAGCATTAAATTACATATTAGTAGGGATCAATAAGGTAAGAAATCCTTGACATAGTTTGTATTAATTGGATTAGGTATTTAAAATAGTATAAATTTCATTTCATTATTATTGAAGAATATTAAAGACTAATCAAAGATTTCTTAAAGAAGAATGGTCAAGAAACAAGCAGATAGCAAAGAATGCTTTACTTTGTTGCTATTAAGTATACTGTATAGCTTGTTATTTTCTTTACCTACTAAAAAAGACGTATTTGGCTATTTGCTTGCTTCACAGCTCTATTTGAAGAATTGCGTTTGGCCAAACCTGCAAGAATAAAACATGTATATCTTAGAGAATATATGCCATCGGCGATGAGGAAAATTATTTCACATAATTGCTTTTCCCAATTGACAATGCAGCTACAATTATTAGCAAAGCAATAAGGCTGAGGTTCCTTCAATACGATATTGCTGTTGTCATACACAAGTTACATGGTTATGTGCAAATGACAGAAGGAATAAAGCATTGTGTACTCAAACGTCGGATTCTATACAAAAACTAGTAGTATTAGAGTTTCTGTTTGCCTCGAGTTCATTGAGCATTGTCAACCAGAAGAGTCTACTTCATGATCTTCTTGATTGAACTTCAGGAAAACAAGCTATGCAGATCGAGCATATATGAGATCTTCATATCAAGATATGATAAAGACATTTAGAATTTTTCTTTTTCTTATTTGTTATAGTCATGCACAAGAACTGGAAAGAGTGATAATACTTACAAAGCATAGGCTTCTAGCATGAAAAGAGGCTCTTATTCTTGTTGACCTAAGTTTAGGGGGCTCCTACTGTCCTAGGCCTCTAATTTTTTTGGTGGGTTTGTTTATAATTGTGTGGATCAAACATAATTGTCTCCCATCGAACAAATTAGCGGTGGGTTAGACAATATCGCCAAAATTTATATTATTCGGAGTCTTTTTAGCTTTAATTTGCGTTCATCATTTACAGAACCATTACTTCCCCTAATGGTTGGATAGATAGCTCGATCACATTGGCCACAGCTGAAAATTTGAAATTAGGAATTCTAATTTTGCACTAGACATGGACATAGAATAACTAAGCTCTACTGCTTACAATGTTTAACAAAACGATGTTCATCTTAACTAGCTAGCTAGCTGATCATCGTACCCTTCTAAAAGACCAAACCAAAACCAGAACCCACCATTTCTAAAGCTAAAATGCAACTAGATATATACTTGGGAAGCTAAGAAATTCCAAAGGATAACAAATTAACCCATAAAGCATCAAATCCTCCACAATTATATAAGGAAAACCATAAAAGAAATTGACATTTTCTTTTGTAGAGGTCGATATCAAACCTGTTATTATACTCTCCATCTAAACTCAATTATATAAACTTTGTTCGCTTCTATTATTGTACATGTTGTCTGTGTATATATTGAAGAATGATCTAGGTGGTTCATGAGTCGACGGTGACTCGATGACAGATTTCGAACAGAAAATACCAATAATTAAAAGAAAAACCTAGCTAGCTACATTTACGTAAACCCTAACAGGTGGTGGCTCTTGCTGTTTATATTCAATTAAGCTAAACCAATTGTTTAACTAGGTGTTTATATTCTTGCCCACGCAAAAATGCTAGTTGTGAAAAGCAGCTAGCTTTCGAAACTTGACCATGGAAATCGGAATTGTTTTTAACAATAAGCCATATGTTTATAGTGCGACGAATCGAGTTTGATAATATAGAGATGGAGTTCTAGGAGCTTGTGGTTCTTAGTGATTGGTTTACTCTAAATTTACTCGTATGGATTTACAAATGGATCAAGTTGTTAATTAGACCAAGTAGTAACCATGTCTTGTAAAACCCTCATTTTTCTGAGTCATGATCCATCCAACTCTTCTTCGGATCAACAAGGGTAGACCATTTTCCTAGTCTTTTGGCTCAATTTTGCTTAAATTTAGGTTTGAATGGATAAGATGAGATGTTTTTCATGCTTCGTTTTTCCACATTTGAGATTGTATCGTCGTGATCGACCAAGAAGTGTCGTCATTTTAGCTAATTATCTCAAATTCAAAAAAATATTACCGTACTTAAGACATGACGCTATTCTAATATAATACAAGTTTCACTCAACTTTTTATTGTTAAGACCTTACACCGATGAAAAGCTGAGTATATAATCGGTAGAAGAAAGATGGATTAGCCCTAATCATAGTAACAGAAATCGTAAATACGTGATACTTTCAAACATTACAAAAAAAAAATAATAATTCACACATTTTATGTCTATTGAGGTTTGAAACTGTGACATCACAGCTGACGTTTTCTTGTTAAGTGTAACCAAAATCCATCACTATTAATTTTCCATTTCAAGGTAGATTTGGATACTAAAATCTTTACAATAATATGAGGTGAGAAAAATTGAACAGGCTTGGTTTTGTGACTTTTATTGATAACAGATTAATGTGTGTATGTGGCGACACGTTTGCGTGATCGTTACAGCTTTAATAACATCCTCCCGTT
The DNA here is from genome assembly GCA_951800085.1 of Comarum palustre. Taxonomy (NCBI): domain Eukaryota; kingdom Viridiplantae; phylum Streptophyta; class Magnoliopsida; order Rosales; family Rosaceae; genus Comarum; species Comarum palustre. Next base: position 6,133,176 of record OX637575.1, read on the forward strand.
ATTCCTGAGCTGCCATCCCCATTCTTTTTTCCTCTGTAGCCAACCCTATTATTAACACACCAACTACACCTCTCTCCTCCCGCCACGTTTCACATTGCTAGTCCACCGTAGCTCCTAGTCAACATCAGCGCAGGTTACTATTGCTTTCTCACATGATCCGACAGTGACCCTCCTCCATCCCTCCACGTGTACGGCCGACACTCACCCACCTCAACGTCCTTATCTCGGCCTCGGGTCATCGCGTACGATATTTTCAAGTGAGCGAATATTCGCGTCCCGTAAATATCGCGATATATTGAAATTCTCGGAGTCGTCCTCGTTCTTGGGAGCTATATAACGCCCACACAGGCCTCCATTGATAATTGCAGTTTCAGTTTTTCTCTATCTCCAAAACCACAAGAAGAAGAAAGCCTCTATGGTAGTTATTATGGCGTTCAAGAAAACCCTAGCTCAGCGCCTCTTCAATATCTCAAAGATCTCTACACAGGCCCTGAGAAATTGCCGGATTTCCTCGTCGGCGGTGCATCTCCGGCCGTCGGCGAAGCCCCGGGAGTCGACCGAGCCGGGGGAAAATAATGCCGTTTTCCGGCGGTCCCTCCACGAGAGAGCCTCCGCCTCGGAGATCTGGTCGCTTCCGGTCGGCGAGAACCTGATGGAGAAGCTCAGGTCCGCCGGCATTTCCCGAGGCCGGATTCGTTTGGACGGTTTGGCTCCGCCGGCGACGGTGACGGAGGCGGAGAGGATGTCTGCGCCGGCGGTGATGGCCGGGTTGACGGCGGAGGAGACGAGGAAGCTGCTGAGGGCGGCGCAAATGGAGGCGGTGAAGGCGAAGCTAAGGGAGGCGGAGAAGACGTGGGTGACGCATTCGGAGTTTGTTAGGATTTGCACGGAGGTTTGTTCGGATCCGGATCAGGGTCTCGGGTTTGCGAAATCGCTGGATGAGAGTGGCGCCGTTATCGTATTGGGGAAAGCCGTTTGCGTCAAACCTGAACAGGTTAATTTCTTATACACTGTTAATTTTCTTTACCTTGGTTTAGTTCACTTGTGAAATTTTGTTTTACTATGGTTTGGTTTGGTTTTCTGGTTGTTTTTTTATTTCTCAGAGAAAAATAAGAACGTCTTGGTCTGTGTGGCCGAGAGTGGTAGAGTTTGATGATAAGAATTCTACGTTTTTAGTGTTTGTGATTTGGGGACTACCGAAAACTGATATAATTTTTATGATTTTATTTTGTTTTCTTCAACAGGCCAATTCTAAAACGTGAAAAGGGTTCCCACCTTTCAGTTCCTACCGTGGCAGATTTTAAATTTCACCTTTGGGGTGTTTGAGGAGAGCCTTCAGTGAATTAAAAAAAAACTAAAGAAGAAGAAGAAAATTACCCTCTTTTACTTTGGAAGGAAAAAAACTTCTCACCAAAAGAAAATTACACAAGGGAAACTGTTTATTTTTTCTGAGTTAAATGACTGTAGGTTTCAATTTAAGTGGGATGGTATATTACATGAAAATTAGTAATTGATTAGGGTAAATTTAATTTGGGTTTGGTTTAAAGTGGGAAGGTTTAGGTTTGCTTTGGACTCTTTTCGGGTGGTGGTGTGTTGCTAATATGGTTGAATTAGGATAATCATATATAACTAAGAAAATCCCATAGATTTTTTTCTTGGATTTGCTTGACTTGTTTAGTGTAACCTGCACCACTTCTATGGCATTTTTTGAGTGCATCCCATTTCTGTCTAGGGTAGGAGGCCTTGATTATAGAAAATAATAGTTATGAATTAACTTCAACCATTTTTGAGGCCAAGTTTTTGTTGTTGTTCCTTGTATATGTTATATGATGAGCATAAGAGTCCAAGATTGATGAAGATAGCTAGCTTGTTAGGTAGTGTATGCTTTGCCCAAATGTGTTTTCAACTGTTTGGTTACCGCAGGTAGCAAAAGCAATCCAGGAACTCATTCCCATCCCTGGAGCCACTCCAAGTGATGCAAAAATGAAGGAGCTACAAGACATGGAGAAACAGAAATCCGTAATAGACCAGAAAGCCGATGCCTTGGTGCGCAGGGAACTCTGGTTGGGGCTTGGCTATCTTGTTGTCCAAACAGCCGGGTTCATGAGGCTGACCTTTTGGGAACTCTCATGGGATGTGATGGAACCCATCTGCTTCTATGTGACTTCAATGTACTTCATGGCTTGCTATGCCTTCTTCCTCAGGACCTCCAAAGAGCCCTCTTTCGAAGGCTTCTTCCAGAGCCGTTTTGTTGCCAAGCAGAAGAAGTTGATGAAGGATCAGAATTTCGATTTGGGTAGGTATGAGGAGCTCAGAAAAGCTTGTTACCCGCTCTCATCTTCTTCATCAGAGCTGGGCAACCCATCAGCTGCTTTTGGTGGAGCTAAGAGGATGCCAATGCAGTTTGGTTCCAATGTTCTATAGAATGATTACTATACAGAGGCGACAAAGAATTTAAATAACAAACCCCAATTTTGCTCAACCAAAACCAGAGTTAACTCTAGAAATTTAATCGCCCCGGCTTGTAGATTTTCATGGTTTACCATATACATTGCTGCTGATCACTCTGATTGGCAACCATTTCATGAATGAAATTAGTGTTCCTCAATTTTATCCAAGTTTCTCTCCCAAAAGTTACAGTTCAATTATTTACTATAGTAAATGGATAAAGAAGTCAGTGGGAATATTCATTGTCACGGGAAAGGGGGAGATTACATAGCATCTCCAAGTCCCCCAAATCTGGAGTCTCACTATGCAGCAACAGTTGTAGCACCAATAAAGATAAATTAGACAACGAATTCAAGGCTTTAAACAATGTTAATTGGTTAGTGTTCTTGGAGAGGGAATCACTTGTCCATTTGTTCAAAATCGAAGCAATGCACTTCCTTTAGCCGTTCCTTTGGATTCAAGTGCAGATTTATCTATTTTTCGTTCTTTGACATATTTTTTCGACCATCTTAAATATAGAAAATGAAGAAAAATAAATAAGTTGAATGGATGACAGACATTGCGAAGGAATTGAATGACCTTTCATAGGAGAAAGAACTCGTCCAGCTGAAACGGAGTTGAGAGATGGTAATCCAGGATTCCAGGTAGATGGAGTCTATGGTTCATCAACACATCAATGGTCACAGATAAAAAACCAAGCAAATACTACCGACTCAATATATGATTCTTTTATTTCTTTGTACATTTCATCGAACACTTTTGATTATACTTTCTCGCATATTCCCAACTGTGAAAAAGAAACATACATATAGTAGGAGTAATTTAGTCTAGATATAAAAAAAGAAGTGACAGTATCTCATCACCTCGTCACAAACACTCCAATGTGATTAGTCTAGAAGCAACCAATATTCAAGAAACTTGTGCTAAACCAAACCGCATGCAAATGCCATGGAGAAACAAGAAGAGGAGTCTAATTCGCTAACGAATTAGAGGCGTATAACTAAAGCGATAGAATTGATTTCTGAGCCAAACGGCATGCATGTTCTTGACTTGGTAACTATGAATTCGTTAGTCGAGCACTCGAGCATATATAGCTAGCTAGGGGAGGTTCAAGTGGACGGGCTTATTGCCCCTCTGCATTTGCCTTAGGAAAGTGACATTGGGACCATGAGAGACCCATCTGTGTCAATATGAATACGAGTGTTCATAAGATAGCATTAACTTGCGAACCATTTGGTCCTCCATTCTCACTGTCCAAGTAAGACAGTGAGAGCTAGGGTTAGGGTTGAAAGATGAAACACAGCATGAAATTTCCAAGAAACTGGGGCTTCTGTCCTCATCACTGCGTGGCTTACTGTTTGGATGGTAGGCAACAGAATCTGGACATGCATGTTCACCTTCTTTCATTTGTTAAAGCCATAGCTAGTTAATCCCCGACCTAATTTAGCCGTTCTAGGAATCTCTACCCTGCCACCGACTTAATGTCGCTGCTAATCGCTCTCGCCTCTGAACTCCTCTGTATATAAACAAATAGTATTCTCTTCACGATCACAAAGGCGACGATTTATTTATTTATGACAAATTAAATTAAAAATTATGTGAGACTAGTTCTCCGCCACTTGAGCATGTTAACGTGGCAGAGAAATTAGTGTCGCATAAGGTACAAAACATGTTTTTAAGATTTATAATGAAACGGAAGGTTATCCTGACAATGCGATGTGCCTGGGATTGGATATACACATCGAGTAAGAGAAGGGTGTATTGTCTATCCAGAGCTGTCATCAAAGTTAGCGCATACCGGAAAATATTTGAGTCGGACGCACGTTTCTGGATTTTTTTATATTTGGATACGTTTTTTAATATAAATCGTAATCTCAACTATTTAAAATTTGATCTAACCAATAAAAATTACATTTGAGAAAAATCAATAAAAACAAAAATCATTTGCTCAATCAAATACATCAAACTAATGAACGGTTCTAGTGAGTAGTCTCATAATCAGCTGTTTATTTGTTCGATGCATTTTATTGAGCAATCAATTTTTGTTTACATTGATTTATCACAGAAATGATCTTTATTGATTAGTTCAATTTTTGAACGATTAAAATTTCGACTTATATTGAAAAACGTATGTAAATAAGACAAAATCCGGACGAGTGCGTCCAGACTGAGTCGGACACAAGTATTTTCAGCGCATATGTAAATATGAATATGGTTTTCGATCTTTTTCAATAATATTTGCGTCTGAACTTATCAAACTAGCTAGCTCGATCCCTACGCGTTTGGTTTTTGGTCATTCAAAATGTGGATACTATGAACTTCACATTCTAAACATTTAGATTATATTTCAATCAGCAAATTGAGGAATTTGTGAAAGGAAATGGTCTATGAATTGGTACTGCCCCATGCCAACCAGGCTTTCCTATAATGCAGCTAATGTTGTTGATGATGGTGATATAACGTAAGTCAAATTGCATGCATAGGCGACTCTACATGCTTTCCAACTCGACAAGAGTCTGTCAAAACTTCATGACGGATTTTATGATCATTTTTTCATCGAACAAGTTTTTATAAGAAAATTCTCTTGGTTTACGCTGAAAAATACCAAAAAAAACTGGAATGTATTGTTAGGCAATAGATCACTTGTAATGATGGGAAATGTTTGTATTTCGTCTTGTGCACTTGGACAAAATTCTCTCATTTTTAACAATATTGGACTTATAAATGACTAACACGAATGAAGCCAATGATGGATCAAGAGGTCCAAGAAGTTGTTCTTGTTAGTAAATAGCTTACACGATTCTACTCTCGATCTCCTTCAACTCCATCATTTTTGCGTACGTTGTAAATTTTATTTGCGTATTGAGGTGTTGATCATTTCATATAAATTGAAAAAAGTGACTACTCCAACTAAAACAGTTTTTCATTGCTCATTCCAACTTTTAACAAGAAATTACTTTTCTATTCTTATTCTTATTAACTACCCTATTCTCCTCTCTCATTCTTCTCATCTGAAAACTCTCCTCTCTCTCTCTCTCTCTCTCTGTCATCTCGAGGACGACACCGACCAACGCCGATTTGGCGACCTAGCCTCCTATCTTGTTCTGCTCGACTCCGAACTCGATATGCTCGCCTCCTATCTCGTTCGCGCCTCGACGATGACGCCGAAACTAGCTAGACGCCGAACGATGACTGCCTCTCCTTATACTCCTCATCCAGATCCAGCCTCCTATCACCTCCACTCTCTTCCTCCGCCACTCTCTCTCTGTCGTACGAAGATGACGACGCACCGACTCCCTTGGTTCATTCTTGCCGCATGAGTCTACCTCCGGCTCCGACGAGTACTCACCCACGCCAAATTCTCCTGCCCGACTTCTGCTCCTTCAACTTCACCCACTGATTCGAGGACGCTCTCACGCGCTTTCACCACAACACCACTCTCTCTCTATCTTTCAACTTTATTAGGGGTAGGAAAGTTGGCTGTGCAATATGAATGTGGTTTCGCTACCAGAAAAAAGACTTTAGCCGACGAAATGACCAAAACAGGCCGACGAATTTTTTTTTCGTCGGCTAAGTTAAATTTTCGTCGGCTAAAGTTGATTTTAGCCGATGAAAAAAAATTGTCGGGTAAAGTAATTTTTTCGTCGGCTATATTCAGTGAACTTTATCCGACGAAATTTGAAAAGTTTAGCCGACAGAATTAAGGTATTTCGTCGGCTAAAATACCTTTTAGTTACAAAAATGCACTAGGGATATTTCGGTGTCCGATTGACTATTATGATACCAACCTGGAAGCGGAACGGGCGTACGAGTCAAACTCACGACTAAAGACGTGACATATGGGTTTTTTTGGCCATCCGAGTTCGTTTAAGGCTTCAAAATGAAGTTTTTCTAAACACTTAACACATGAAAACACCTAAATCTACATATATATGAGGTATTTTGGTCAAACCTTCAACAAAAAAACTCTCACCATGATGAGATGTAACTGCCCATTTAAATTTTTTGACATATTTACTCTTCGATGATAGGGCTACCCATAGGGATAAATTGTCACGCCCCGGCCCAAGTTTACTTTCCTAAACCCGGGTTAGGACGTGCGGGACCCATCACAGGAGATTTACTTGTAAGTCCCCCTTAAGAAGGGATAACCCTTTTTCACAAACCATTTTCAACAGTCCAAACGATACTGGAATAGACCTCATAACCAGAGGTTATCCCGATTCTCGCATTTGGATCTCAAACCAACTACTTTAAAAGACCTAGGGTTTTAATATGAATTGTGACTGCACCCGTAACCCGGACAGGCTGCCTACGTACCCTCTATGGGATCAAGCCACACGTAACTCTTATTTTAATTAACGCCCTAACCGGGCAAATCCCGTTTTCTATTTATCGGTAGAAAACCTATTAAGGACTAAGGCCATTATGGAGTTTAACCTCTTCGCTGAGGTACACAAAAACTAGCTATCTAATAACCGTAACAATCAACCATACTGACAAACAACATCAAAACACATAAATATGATGTAAAAACAACCACGTAAATAAATAAATCTCCAAGGGCATATAAGTAAAACCACCCGATATGCACCCTAGTAGTTAACTTGAACTGTTAGGGTATTTAAAGGCCTAGTTTTAAAAGTTCGACTCAGGTCTAAACATCTCAGGTCCGGGTCTGGGTTTGGGCTACTCTCTATTGCCAATTGGTTTTGGAGTTAAACCTCATACTACTTTATCAATGAATACATGATTTTATAGCCCTCATTACAAGGATTACAAATTCATTCATGGATTACAAATTCATTCATGAAATAATCTAATTAAAAATACAACTCACTTTAATTATTTCATATAAATTTGGTTTAATTAATCATCTTTTAGACAAATTTTCCAACACACTTGACCGGATTCCCTAATCTGTATTAGCCCTGGGTCAAGCAGGCAAGCACATTCGATTAAGTTAATAAAGGATCGACCCGACTGAACTCGATCTTAAGGGGACATGACAAAAGGTCCTAGCTAAACTAAGTGGGCTGTGTTCGTGCATGTTCTTCATTTGTCAATAGTCTCTTAACGGACGCACAATGGCAATGGCAATGGGTGTATGATGCATCACCGCCCACTACATTACATTACATGAATTGAATTTGTTTTTGTAAGGATTACATGAATAATGAATTAAATTGATTGGAGCTAATCGATAATTAATTATTACGATGTTCCCCTTACCATCTTTAGGTATCCCGTCTTGCGACTCGATTATTTCTCAACCAAACGAAGGAGAATCGAACTTCACACAAGGCGCACATGTCTTTAGAATCCAATAATGATCATGACCAAACACTAAACGAATCCGACACTGATCACAACTCAATCTTCTCCTTATCACCCAAGGAATCCTTTCACTCTTACACAATGACGACACTATAAACGAACCGTCGGTTCCTGAAATTTGGACTCACTAAGTCCGTACGACAATAATAGAACGCACAGAGAAAGTGAGAGAAATAATAAACAAGTAGCGACTAGTGAGCCCGCCAGCGTGGAATTTGGATCTTAAACACAAATTCTTCTCCTTCTTCCTTGTTTCCTTCACTTGCCACCATCGCAGAGGCATTCTCGCTCTCTTCTATTTCAACTCGTCCCTCCTTCTCTCTTAGGCCACAATCCAATTTCCCAAGGTAAATTCTCCGATCTCCAATTTTACTTTTTTTTATTTAATTTAGTTTGTTGTCAGTTGTGGTTAATTTTCAGGGCTTTGTTAGCTTTAATTATTTTGCTCGGATCTTGCTGTTGATCTGCTTGATTGTGTTGCTTTGGGCGAGATTTGATCTTATTGATTTTGTTTAGTGGATTGAAATTGCAGTTTTCGGAACATATTAATTATTATGAATTTGGTAGTGTTAGGATTTTGTGGTTAATTCGATGAATAATGTGGAATTCGATTTTTTTGTTATTGGATTTCGATGTTGTGTTGAAGAAGGGGAGAGTTAATTGTGTTTTGTATGTATTACAGGTTTGCGAAAATTGACGTGTTGTGGGTGCAGGGATGGCAAGTGGTTTTGGGGAATCAACGAGCGTGCCGCCCCAAAGCCAGTCTTGCTTGGGGACCAATGCCAATGACCCAGGGGATTTCGAGTGCAACATTTGCTTCGACATAGCGCAGGATCCGATCATAACACTTTGTGGACATCTCTTCTGCTGGCCTTGTCTCTACAGATGGCTGCACCATCACTCGCATTGCCAAGAGTGCCCGGTGTGCAAGGCCCTTGTACAGGAGGACAAGTTGGTTCCTCTTACGGCAGGGGAAGGACACAGGCTGACCCGAGATCGAAATTGTATCCGGGGATTAATATTCCTGATCTCCCTGCTGGGCAGAGGCCTGAAACTGCTCCTCCACCGGAGACCAATCAGTTCCCCAATTACGGGTTTGGGTTTATGGGAGGATTTATGCCTATGGCAACTGCCAGGATTGGTAACTTCACGCTGGCCACTGCAATTGGTGGTCTGTTTCCCTCATTTCCATTTCTTAATATTCAGTATCAATCCTTTTCGGATGCTACTGTGTATGGAACAACTTCTGGTTTTCCTTATGGTTTCAGCAGTTCATTTCATGGGGGCCATGCTCGTGGTTTCCCTCAGCGGGTAACTCAAAGGCAGCAGGTTGATAATGTGTTGAAGAATCTGTTTTTGTTGATTGGTGTACTTGTGATTGCTGCGCTGATCTTTTGTTAGTCCAAGATTAACGTTTGAATCAGCATGGTTGTTTAGTGGTGCTGTTCTCATATTTGTAAATACATTAGCTGTATTCCTGCTTGAGAATGTGTAGCCTAGACTTTTTGTCAGTTCTGTTACCTTTCAAAAACATCTGCAACAGATAAATTTCATAATAAATGGCTTGCATTTGTGATTATGATTGTTCTCTAATTTACTGACTCCTTAGTTGCTTTTGGGATTTATGACTTGTAGATTGGAATGTGACGGTGGAAAATGAACTGTGATCATTTTTCATTCAAAAATGAAATGAAATTGATTTAGCATTTCCATTTGTTTTGTTTTGAAGAATTTAAAATTTGAGATTAGGAAATGGTGAAATACAATTAATTTATTAATGGTTTTCTATTAATAACCAATTAGTTTATTTAAATAGTACGTTTAAATAAAGAATCATTAATTTACTAGAATTTATAAGGTAATATAACTAAAATTTCAACTTCATTTAGTTAAGGAATTGAAATACTACATTCCTAAATGATATTTTAATTCCACCTTTATAATGAAATTGGACTCCGGTCAACTGGTATAGATTATTTTCCATTCTAGACTAATGATATAAAAGCATCTCCAACAGTTCTTATATGATTTCTCTATTATATGAGACAAAATCACAAAATCTCTATAAAGAAAATGGGTCAACTACAACAACTTTTCTATTTTACTCTACTAAATTAAATATTTTTCTGTATAATTTAATGATCCTATATAATTATTATATATTTATTTAAATAAAAATCACATGTTACATAATATTCTCAATCTTCCACTAGAGAGATATAATGATATTTTTTATTCTATTTTTAGAAAAGAGAGTGGACATAGCATTAATTTTAAAAGGTAAACAATAAATTTTATTTAGATATTTGTTCATGAAATATACAAATTTTGAGAATTCTATAGATATAGAGGATTTTTTTATCCCTCTTCCCAGTTTTTCTATTATAGAAGATGCTTTACATGAGCTGTTGGAGCCGAAAACTGATGTTTTTTTCCTCTAAAATAGAAATAATTATACTTTTACATGAGATGTTAAAGATGTTCTAACCAAACACCATAATCTAATAGAAATAAAGTTAATTCTCTTTCTTTTGGTCTGAATAAAAATTAATTCTCATTACATACTATGTTTTCCCACCAGCCAAATAAGGTATGAGAGTTAGCTATAGAGGAATATGTTTTCCCACTAACCAAATGGGGATGAGAGTTAGCTATAGAGGGAGAGTGAGGGCTTTTAGGTAGTGGAATTGGGAAACATCCAATACTGATTTCGTAGTTGCTTAGTTATTGGATGTTTCATAGGTCTGAGTTGGCTATGTTCATTTGACATTGCTGAAGCATGGTTGTTGGTGACCAAGTTAATGTGTCAGTGTGTCCTCAATAAGTTGTTTTGCTTGTGTAAAATTGATGGAAAAATGAAAAGAAGCTAGTTCTGATAGTAAATTCTTATGCTCTAGCTATTCTTTCTATTTACATTGTTGATGGTATTGAAATTGGTAGACTAAGAGTTTCTCCTTTCGCTCGTATCCAGTGTTTAGTCTCGTTCCTTGTTTATTTGGTTTTTTACCTCTTCAATACAGTCATGGATCATTACCAAAAAAATACTGTCATGGATACTGCTGGTACAAAGGCTGGTCCCTAATCGTTGGGGGAGAGTTCATAGACTGTTCTGAAGTGAAGTAATAAATGGTAGCTTCCTTGCTTAGTTTGATGCTTGCAGTGGCCGACGCAGGAAGTTACTTTAGTGAGGGTAAAAAATTGAAGGCTAAAAAACAAGTTAAGAAACAGCTCACTATTCATTTACTCTTCCTCTCTAATCTTCATTTTTGTAACGTTTTGTAGTTAATCTATATACTATTATGAAATATTGAAGTTTTTTTTCCACTAATCATATGAAATCTTAATCGGACATTATAAAATTACAGGCTTTTCACATCAGACATCTAATATCTATCATTAACACATTTAAAACTAACTTATTGTTCTTTTTATAGAGGATAAAGAGATTCTAAATTCACAGTTCATTAATATTTTATTGAAATCCGTCAGCATAGAAAACCTACATAAGAAAAAAAATACGAAAATTGATCACTCAATATTACTTAATTTTGGACTCAATCCTTATCTAAACACCTAAATTTTGGTTTTTGGTGTGATCAACTAATCCTATAATTATAATAATGCAGTTTTATAATATAAAATATATGTATATATAGTAGAGTGGAATAGGAATAAGAAAAATCAAATTTTTAAGAAAGTAAAAGAGTAGGTCTGGACATGTATTCGTCAAAGTTGAGTGGGGGCAATGGCCCCCGCTGGCTCTCCTCTCGGTTCGCCATTGGATGCTTGTGTAGTGATTTAGAATCACAACTGAAGTTTGGTTTGGTTTCATATTTGTATTTTTGTATGCAACCTGTACATGGCGTCGTAACTAATGTAACCCTGAGGAAACAAGGTGCATTGATACCTGTCTTCCGGCCCGAACCTGAAATTTTTAAACCTAAGTCGAATTTTTAAAAATGGACCCTTAAAATATAGTATTTATTCAAATTTATTTATTTTTTTTCAAAAAATTCATGAACTAAAGCTATAAACTCAAAATTTAACGACATAGAACATTAGAAATATTTTTTATACTTACTTACCCTTAAAGGTTTGGGGCCCTGAGTTTATCGACTCTATTCAGGTACGGGTCTGCCTGTCCTATCCTTGTAAGTAGGGACAGATCTAGAAATTGAAACAGCGTGGGACTTGAATTTATGGATTGAAAAGAAATATACACTTAGACAATACGTCGTAGTGAGTCTAAACCCTTAAAATGCATGCTTATACAAAATAAAATTCATAAAACTCATTATATGCAATACAAAAGCTAAATAAACATGTCAATGCAATATACAATATATAGATGTAATAAACGTATATCTTACTTAATACTTACAATTAAGATGAAAACTAATTTAGATGGTAAGAGAGATATTGAGATGGATTGACTAGGTGCAGTGGAGGAGAGACTGATATCTGATAAACATGAAGTAAAACTTGGACTCTTTATGGGAAGGACACAAACAGAGTTTATATGTCTCTCTATATATCAGTAGAATATCCATATTTTAACTATGTTTTTCATTGAGATTAAACAATCTCATTTTGTTAAGAAGTAGTATAGCATAGAAGATATTCTCTGCTTCTGTGTTTGTGTATTTGTAGGTTGTGTCGTTGTTTGTTACTATGTTGCTGCTAGTATCCAACCATCAATGCCTCAATGGTATCCCGATGGATGCTGGATTGCTGGTCCTTATTGTAATAACCTAGTGCAGCTAGGAAACTTTGCATGTTGTTGGTTTTATGATTCTATAGTATTGTGTTTGTGCTTGTTGTGAAACGATCTTGACTTAATTTGTTATGCATTTCAGTTTTCAGGCTTACCAATACTCAACAGAAGCGGGGGCTCAGGCGAAGAATGATATTCAGAACAGTCTTTCCCTTCAGCTTTGTGGTCAAAACCAATGGCTCGGCCACAAGTTGTGGAGGGATTCCGAAGCCTTTGTGGTACGTAGCAGCGATGAACACGTCATGGCGGTCGATGATGGTGGTTGCTAAACCCAAAAGACATGATACAAATTCAAGATCACTCTATTAGAACAACTAGCTAGAAGAAATCCCCAAGCAATATATTGTAGCAAGGATATGCTGATATACATGATACAAAGGTGAAGATTAACACTGATCGATCTAGACTCTAGCTCTGGATTTTTAGCCGGCACATATACTGCTCGGTTGCAGTGTTCAATCCATTAAGCGCCTACAGCTTTGTCTTGATCCTTGTAGTATATGTTGTCTTCCTCATCACCACTTGTAGCCCTCTGCCTCCAGTGTTTGTAATACATGTACTGCAGTATTATCTGTTGCAGTACGATTGTTAAGGTCAACTTGGTTATCGGAACTCACAAGTGCGAAAATGATTTATCACATTTACAGTCGATCTGCAGTGTTTATCACACCTCTAACAAATGCGGAGTTTGTGTTGCTTTTGTGTAAAGATGTGATAAACAATTAGAGTATGAGACCAGTGAATAGGGGTAAGCATTATAAGATGTAATGAAAAAAGGATTTTGAGTTTGCAATAGGACTAGCTAAAGGATACAAATAAGTCGAGCGCCACGCAAACTGCAGCATCGAGCAACCATGCCATATTGGCTTTAATGCTATCCCACTCGATTGTTCTTACAAGTATGCTGCAATATTCAAACAAATTAGTTAAGACGAATTTGAACTAAGAACATAGTAAAATGGATATGCCTTTATATACCTAGCCACATAAGTGACATTTGCAATCAGTGCGAAGACGAACATTAAAGGATTCAAGCCCTGCAGTTTATAAAAGTTACATTATTAGTGGTAAACTGAAGTGAATACCTATGAAACAATTAAGGATAAAAGCTTACCTCCACGCTCCCCCTTTTAATCTGTCCAACATGCACAATAGCAAAGTTAGAAACAAACCAAAGAGAAAAGTGGGGAAAGGGTTGAGTTTGATTTGACCGTGATAGACAGTTACTAAGAATATTGTGTTCTGTTTTGACTGAGCTAAGTTAATCAGGGATCTAGCTTTGAGATAGTGAAGTATATACGTACATTTAACCAAATCTGAGGTAGTCGACCACCCATGTATATCGCAGCCATCAGCCAGCCTAACCATTGCCCATAAACACTATGCTCCACCGAGTGTTCCTGCACAGACTGTAGTACTATAAGGCCGGTTGATGTTTTTGGAAGAAGATTTTTATACAAGACTGCAGAATGTTTGTATAGTATTTTTGTACTGTCAGTCACCGATATACCTGCAATAGCTTCCTCCCAGTAATTCCCATGTATAATACTTGTGTCATTCCCTTGCTTTTGAAGGGCAAATTAAATGATGTAGCTAAAAATGCCCCATAACCAACCTGTAAAACATTGTATACATACATATACATGCACCATCAAATCAAAGGTTCAAAAATCATATAGTAAATCAGGAAACATTTGGGGTAGTTATGTTGTGATCATTTCCAAAAATTAGAGCTGTTCATTATGATCTGGGTGGTGGTTGTAACTTATAAGGCTCACCGATCTTGGAATTGGCCTGGGTTGTGAGGTCCTATCATATTTATTAGATGTAACAGGAGCTGACTCGTCCTCGGAAGATGAGTCGCTGTCTACTGCCATTGTAGAAGGACCACTTTTGGCCACCCTCATATATGTTCGTAACGGCGGAGTGCCACTACCAGCCATCGATCTAGCTGACCTGTTGAAATTATTGGCCTCATTGTCATTAAGCTTTTGGGATTCAATAGTCGTAGCTAGAATAAGAAGCAATGCGTACGTATAGTAGAACTCCCTTCTAGGAGTGGCTCTGATTGAAGCACTTGGTATCGGGACGCCTGAAGCAACCGACTTAGGATTCAAAGGTTTTCTGTAATCATCTTCTTCATCCTGTAACAATATATATGATACAAACATATTAACTCAATAGCCTCACTTATTAACAACTCTTCAGAAGAAACAGAGAAAATGATGACTTACTTGTGCCGCTTGGTTGACTGAGACTTTGCCACATTTCCACCATGTATAGAAGTGATCATAGTATACGGTCTGCAACACCAACACTATAGTACTTGTCGTGTAAAGCTGTCCAAAAAAATAGTGTTCTGTAATATAATGTGGAATATAAGAAACAAACAGACCCTACAATAGATTTAGATTTCACGGCCCTAGCTAGAATGCCAAATAGTTCCGTACTTCCATTAGCCGAAAATTGCCCCGTAACCACAAACTTGAAAAGGATTACACAATCTCTTGAACTAGGAAAGTAACTGATCTCTCGAACTAAGATAAGAGAATAAGGCAAGTAATTGATCTCTTTAACTACAATCTTCTGTAACATTAAGTTACAAGGTTAAGGATCCTAAGTAATAATAGTGCAATAGACGAATAATTAACGTATTGGAAAATTCTCACGAACAACTGAAGTATATAGTTAGAAAAATGGTGAAAATAACTATTTTATGAAACTACTTTAAAATTGGATAATTTAAGTGGTTATAGGATGAATAAGAATAGTTACCTAAAGTTAAAAGCTTGAAACTGTTTTACACGTTTTACCTTCCATGATTACTTGAATTCTTAAGAATGTAACCTCATGCATTGTGAAAGAATGTGAAATGATTTAACCACACATTCTAGAATGTGAAAAGTTATAACCTCACATAATATAAAAGGTTTGTAACCTCACAAATGTCAAAGGTTATAACATATCAAAAAATTAGGGTTGGGCACTTCGTACCGTAATCTTAATCCCGTCCCGGTCCCGTACCAAAAATTGGCGGGACGAGACGAGAGAAAGTTTTAAATTGACAGTACCATAACGTCCTAGTAGTTTGAAAACGAGACGGGACGAGATGGGATCTAGACGAGACCGTCCCGAAAGTATAAGTGTACTTGTATCCGATCGTAACTGTCCGATTGTTAGGGTGTATACTCTTACAATAAACTCAAACACGCTCAATGAGATGCCTAAAATCTAAACCTAAATTCAAAGTACTAGTTTAACATGACAAGAGTTAGATAATTCATTCCCATCTGGTGATGATGATTATATGAAAGATATCGACCGTCACAACGAATCTAAGTAGCGATAGCTAGAGTTCCTTTGATTTTTCAAGCTTAAAAGTTTTATTGATATCTTAATTAATTAGTTGAAATAAATTACAAGCATTTAATTAATTGGTTGTTGACTCCTCTTTCATTTTTATAATTTTTGTTCGTTTTCTACTTACATAGAGTTAGAAGTTTAGAACTAGGGCAATTATACCATGAAAAAAAATAATATCATGGAATACATAAATAGAAATAGTATACATAATAAAATTCTTATCAATATTGGATGAGTACACATTGACTTTATAAAAAAATAAATATAAAATTTCTTCAAGAATTTAGGATCAATTTCTCTCTTCTAAGTTTTTTTATTTCGTTGCGAGATCCCGATCCCATCTCGGTACTAAACGAGATCATCCTGTGCGGGATAGATTTCTAAAACTACAATTTCGTCCCGTCCTGATAATATATTTTCAGGACTGAATGAGATTTGCCCAATCTCGTCTCATGCACAACCCTACAAAAATGTAGAGGGTTAACATGTAAAAGGTTGTAACTCATGAATATGGGTTCGTGACATTCAAGTGATGATGACATTCCTCCATATATAAATACTGATCACTTCTGTTGTTCTAAACAAACATTCGTTCAACACATTTTGGAAACAACTCGAAACACATTCGGAAACACCAACTCAAATAATCTCCTCCTCTCTTGAGTTTTCTCTTCTCTCCATCTTTAGTTTATAACATTCTGGTGATAGATAGAAGGTACTACAAATTTGTCGGGTGTTTTTGGCAGCAGTGCAGCTCCAAAACACTAGTAGTCGTTGTATCCTGGGAGACAAATGTCATCAAGTCTTTTGTAACGGTAAAGGAGTAATACTTTGTCTTCAAAAAGGTTATGGGAAATTTCCAATTAGATCAGGATTCTTCTTTCTTGTTATGGATAATGGTTAGCTTTGCCAGTTGTAACCGATGCCACAAAGGTTGAAAACGGAGATTCCTTGATGCCGTTCGCTTGACGTGAGGTCATTCCTTTCAACTAGCCTATACCCAGATGGATCAAATGGTGCCTAGCCTTTTGAAAGGAAGCCTGTCTGTCTGTATACACCTTATGACTCGAGTGTACCAAAAGAGATCAGATCCCAATTCAATACTTCCGAGATTTAGGGGTTGTTCTTCGCTGAGAGCTTCTTCACTCAATTACCAAGATTCAATCTACTTTCTTTTTCTGCTCGCTGCCCGATAGAAAAGCAAGTTCTTCTTACTTTCTCGTACGAGTAGTGAAGAACTATAGAGCGGTGTAGTTGGTTGTTGACCAACGGAAAGCATGAGACTTTTTTGGTTTCATACACAATTTCCATTTCATTTTTTTTTCACTTTGATGTATAACATCTCATCAAAAGAAAGAGTACGCAGCTGAAAAAGTATGTTCAATTTTTCGTGTGGATCGGCGCGGGTCAAAGAAAGGAAGAATGGAATTACAGAATGTCATCATATAGAAGGATTGATACATTACTACAAGGAATAAAGTAAACTAACTTCACGGGTAAGGATCGTTTGTGCTATGACTTTCTCTTACTCGATAGTGATCTAAGGAAATCCCTCAGGAAAAAAGTATGATCAATGATCTTCGGCTAATGATAGCCTCATTTTCATCTCTAATCTCATGAAAAAGTAACCTAACCGCATATATGGAATAACTGTCCCTATGGAATAACCGTCCTTATTACTATCCATAACGAAAAAAGTCTCATCCGATATTAAATTCTGAATGAATCCGTCGCCGACCAAAGAAAAGTATGTGAAACACACGACTCGACTTCAACACTTTTCTCATATCCTTCAATCAAGTTGGTAACATAAAATGATTTTTGTGTTCTTCGTACCAAATGTTGTAAGGCTCATGGTTCGGCTTCTACAAGTTTTATTTCTCATTCAATTAAGTGTGGTAACTAATATTGTTCATAATATATTTTTTATTTATTATTATTTTTATTTATAATTATTATCTAATTATATATTTATATATATAATTATTATTTAATTATATATTTTTATATATAATATGTATGTAATATCTAACCCTTTTTGTTACCTCAACAGCCTTCAACGTAAAGGCTTACAAGATGGTTGAACATAACCGCACCATTATTTTAAAGATATATAATTCCCAGAAAATTAAGCATATATAAACCAAAGTTTTCAGATAGTGGAATTACCAGAGCTGTGTAATACTGGGTGGGCAACTGCATCCAATTACAACAAAACAAGTAAAGCATGATCAGAATTTGTTTTTTTTTTTGAAAAAAAAATTGCTAAACACATGCAGACCGGAAAATTTTCTGACAAAAATACAAAAGATAATGGTATAGCACTATAACCAGAATCAACCAGAGTAAATATCCGGTGGTAATTTTCTGGACCACTTCAATACTAGCAAACAACAAAACTATGGGTTCAGCAAAAACTCACAGTTGCTGGTTCCAGAAGACAACCCACCAGATTAAACACATCCCTGCATCAACAAATAAGTTATAACAAAATCAATTCATTAAACCCTTTTTGGTGGTGATGATGAAGATATAGGCGATCAACTAAGTTACGTACCCTGCAACCCAAGTGAGAAGGAAAGCAAGAGAGACTCCATGGCTGGACTTGGTTTGAAAGTTGGTGATGATCTGAGGGATTTCTGCAACTCCCCAACAAACCAAGCTGACGAGTCCAAAACCGAAGGAGAACTCATCGCCGAGATTGCATAGGCAGTCCTTGAAGTACTTCTCAACCCAACGGACGCAGGGCTTTCTCTCTGCTACACAATAAGACAGTGGCATTATCTCTCTATCTGTCTCCAAACTAAGCTTTAGACCTCGAAAGTGTTAAACTGGTTGCCGAAGAGCATGAGATGTGTTTTCGTGAGGTGGTGAAGGTGGTTATAAAGAAGAGAACAGCTTTGGAGTGCAAAACAACACTGCATATGAATGTCGTCATTTGTTGGGTGAAGTGTAAATATACGTGAAATAGCCGAGGGTTGAACGAGTGGTATGCCTATGCTTTCGTCTGGGAGTATATGTGTCTCTTGCCAAGAGGGAATCGAAACCGTTGGGACTGAGGCATAGGGTATTTTGTGTGGTAAGCATATTCTTCCACATGAGAGCAACAGAATCATCTTTATCCTACAGGAAAAAAAACACACACAATTTGTTTGAAAAGAAAATTGAGATAACATTGACAGTTCTAAATACTCCGACTGAGTTAAGTTTTAATTTTGAACGTGTAAATAATCTAATCCAATAAGATATGTAAAATCATAACATGATAGAATATCTAAATTAAAATATTTTTCGATCTTAAGTTAGATGTAAATCGTAGTATGTTATAGAGATGTAAGAGAAGAATTTGACAAAAAAAATTAATTAACTTCTACAATTAAAGGAAACTTTTAAATTTTATTTGAAGCAACTATGATCAACTTTTCATATAACAATGGCTGCTAAAATCAAGCGATTAGAGTACATATATATACCATAAACGAGGACATAGCTGAGTTAGAGAAAGATAATGAGGTGATTAAACATCTTTTTAACATTTCTACATTATTTGAGATCAGCCAAACACGTATAACTTGCACAGAAATGAAAACAATATGAATAACAAATGAATTTAGAGAATGGCCTCCAATGCGAATATTTTCTTTTTTATGCTTCCTCTCATGCTTGCAAAGCTAGGTATCCATGGCCGACACGAGTTGATGGCGTTGATAACTTACTCATGAAATTGTAGTACTTGTCGAGTTAATACAGATAGCTACAAACATGTTGTGATTGATGTGAACACACACACACAGACTTCATTTTTGGTTGAACTGTAAGTTATTAATAAGCCAAATACTTCTATTAAAAATGGAAGCTCATTTGGCATATATGCATTCGTGATCGGGTTTCTTCTGCTTGAGGCTTTGTCTGGATGGCACCTTTTTCGTATCGAATTGGGATCCAAAGAGGATACTCGAGTGAACTGATCTGCTTCACTTTCTTGCTGCAAGTTGATATATATGAACTTTATTATCAGATGCTAATGAACGTTGATTAAGAGTTTAAGACTAAAATGAATGTTTATCAAACAAGTGTGAGGAAGAGAGCCACCAGAATCTAGTAACCTTTTTGGGGGCTTAAACCCCGATGAAATTAGGGTAATTTATTGAAATGAAAAAAAAATACACCAGAGGGACTTAACTCCACTCATATTGAAAACAAGTGACAAATTAATCTGTAACTCACAACAAAACAACAAAGGTTAACACAAACAAAAGGAGGAAGCCCTAACCAATCATTTTCTCGAATGATCATGGATATAGAAACATGTTTGAAGCCATGCTAGCTCCATAATGTGCCTAGGCACCATCAAATACATTTTCTCTTTTTTCTCCTAGCCTTTTCCATCGTGGAAAGGCTAAGAGGATATATAGTAGTGGAAGACACACACATAACAGAACAATAATATTAGAGGTTAACTAATGTGACGATAATATCTTATATATCATAAGTAGAGGTAGCTCAAATTAAAGTTTTGACACAAAACTGTGCAGATACATGTAAAACGCGTAAAAAGAAACATACGAGTTTGAGATTTGTGAGGTCCTTCAAGAGTAGCTCGATGACTCGATCATTCTTGAAGGCATAATTCACAAATATAGATATTACGAAAAATCTCATGCAATAAAGACATTGATATTGTATTTTGTTTTTTTGAAAGTGACATTGATATTGTATTGGTTTCTACGGGATTGTGATAGCATGTATACCTCGTTTGGATGGGGCACCAGTCCGCACCACTAACCTTAATTTCTTGCCAATGGATATCAACAGCCTCACTTATTACCGTAAGTGATAGTCATTATTCATTAGTACGTCATTAACCTCACAAGTCACAAACTCACAATTCATGATAATCACAAACACACACTTCTGTATCAGAGCAATAACAATTACAAACAATACGACTCTCACAATTGAGTATGTGGTTTGATTTGAAGACTCGATCATAACACTTCAGTACGTACCGATTAAAAAGAAAAACTCCCACAACTATATGAAGCATGACACTGGAAACTAGCTAGGCACTAAACTGCGAAGGTTCATTTCGGTATCTAGTCGTATGTTGGACATTATTTGAGTTCAAAACCATATTAGAGCTGTCATATACTCCAGAAAGACTCGTTTATACGGCAGGGAGCACATGCAGGCCGGCATTGGCATCATGAACACAACGGTGATAATAGGCACTGTGAACCAGACCCATTATAATAGCCAAATTCATAGCGCAAAACAGACAAAACCAACCAGCACAAAATCGATAAGCTGGGTACATACATTCCGAGTCATATCTCGAACCTGGTCTCCATACTGATCTAGGTTCGTCCCTCACATCACAACCAAACCCCAATTAACCTCTCATTTCATGAAACCCTCTAATGGTGGTAACATATTGTTCCTAGCTAAGCTAGGACAAAAGAGTGCCGCTATTACTTTGGCCTACCTCACCTTAAACTTTACGATGTAGAATTGCACATGACCTACGAGCTAGTGGCACCAATGTTAACCGGGAGAACTACAAGTTCGTACCCAACAACATTTAAAAACATAAAAACTCGCTTTAAATAATTTTTGAACAGATTAGGACATTAATCTAGACCCAAAACCAATGATACCAGATCTGATCCACACTTTCATTGTAAATAAAAAAATAATCACTGATAACTCCATCACCCATCGATCTGGTTGAAAAATAAACTAATTAACATGCTTCTGCATCTTTCAATCCGAGTCATTCAAATTCAATTATCTCTCTCTCTCTCTTCGGTGACGATCCTGATGCAGTTCTGATGAAGTCGTCAAGGCCGTGAATGGCGCATCTGAGGGAGTCGAAGCCTAAGCTGAGGTTGGGCGACAGTGTCAGGAGTAAAGTTGTTGACAGAGGTGATGAATGAAGGTTTGGGCTCGACGTTGAAGATGGTAGATTGGGAAGGGAGGGACAAGTTGCATTAGAAGATCGGTTTTGGGTTTTGAAATGTGATCTTCACATTTTCTGCTACTGTTGAGATGCAGTTACTGTAATTTTCTGTTACTGTTGAGACTCGTGATTGCTGCTACTACTGAGACTTGACGTTGCTGCTACTGTTGAGATGCAGATACGTACTACAATTTTATCTATTGTTGAGACTTTAAGGTTACTGCTACTGTTGAGATGCAACTACTATAATTTTCTGCTAATGTTGAAACTTGAGATTGCTACTACTGTTGAGACTTAAGATTGCTGCTACTGTTGAGATGAAGCTAGAACAATTTTCTGCTACTGTTGATTGAGACTTGAGATTGCTACTAATTTTGAGATGCAGTTACTGTAATTTTCTATTACTGTTGAGACTTTAAGGTTGCTGCTACTGTTAAGATACAACTATTGTTGGGCTGCTATGGACAACTAGCAGGTTGGTCAGATTTGGAAGTGTGGTGTTGATTTTCTTGCTATCTTTTAAATCTGTGTGATCTAATGGAACAGAGTTGGGATAGGGGGATGGTGGGAGCACTGTTGGTGGTTGTAATGGTAGGTTTAAGATTAGGATTGTGGCTGCGTTTGCATGATTATGCCTAAGAATTGACAGTAGCAGCTTTAGTAGCAGCACGGTGGTAGTAGCAGCTTTAGTAGCAGCACGGTGGTAGTAGCAGTGTGGTAGTAACATTATAGTCGACAGTAGTAATGTGGTGCATCAGAGTAGACATTAGTAACATGTAGCATCAGATTCAAAATAGCAGCACGCCATTACTAGAGAAAAATTACTGAAAAAATTTGCCACAACACAGGTAGTAGCGCCTTTCTTTCAATAAGGCAGTAGTAGGAAGATTTCGGTCGACAATGCAGTAGAAGGCAGTTTTCGGTGAACATAAATAGTAGTAAATCTCCTATCGACGAGGCAGTAGCAGTAGCAGTAGCAGTAGTAGAAGTAGATTAATTTATTGTCGGCATGGTAGTAGCAGAAAGTTTTCAGTTGGCAGGACAGTAGCAGGAAGTTTCCGGTCGACAGTAGTTGCAGGAAGTTTCTGATCTTCGTCACTAGCAAGAAGTTTACTAATGCAATGGTGTCGACCTAAAAGTGGTTGTAGCAGTAGTAGAAGTAGATTAATTTATTGTCGGCATGGTAGTAGCAGAAAGTTTTCAGTTGGCAGGACAGTAGCAGTAAGTTTCCGGTCTACAGTAGTTACAGGAAGTTTCTGATCAGCGACACTAGCAAGAAGTTTACTGATACAATGGTGTTGACCTAAGAGTGGCTGGTCTCACAAATGACGTGGTTGAGTGTCCCATACAAAAATTTCTCAATAGTTTGTTTTTATTTATAAAGTTCAGACCTTATTTATTTAAAATATTTTAAAATTAATCTAATTATCTTGTGATATTATATAGGACGTTAATTTTCACGAGGAGCCACCTTTTTTGTGTACAAACCTAAACGGTGTTCAAGTGTGCTACGTGTTATGTAGCCCCAATAGAGCCTTGTAAACAACAACAGCAGCAGAAACATCATTATGTACGACAATGAGAAACCAATTCGATCTGATCCTTTGTAGCTGGCAAAACGACGAAAGCACAGCAACGACGGTTCGCTGCAGCATGTTAACACGTGGCACACAATTACGTCCCCGATTTCGTGTCTATCCAACCATGGATCGTCCACTCCTGGAGATAACGATGAGGGCTTTTTATTTTCCTACCAGACCAACTTGGCTTCGATCTGGTTCTTTCTCTGTACGTGACAACTCGAATCGTATATTACGATGATGAATACGATATTTTCTCGTCGTTGTTGTTCTGTTGCCTATCGTTCATTTTGTCACTGTTTCTTTTGTGATGATAATGTATATTATTGTTGAAGAAACTAGTACGCGTTTACTACAAATTATTAACCTTGTTTCAAGATTACTTTCAAAAAACAAGGAGGTCAAAGATTAATTAGGATAACTGTTATTGTGCATAAGTAATTTCTAGGTGAAGGACTAGGAGGTTGAAGATTAGGCTAGGATAGTCGTTAATGTACGGTATGTACCCGAGTGGTTTGTTGCCGTAGTATACGTATCTGATGGAGGCTGGATGCGTACCCATTGTTCGATTAGCATATTCATACTGGTATTTCATACGGTACATTATTTTGTGACAGTTGATGATTTGATGGTTACCAACTCTTACTCTCGAGCGCGCTATAATCTGTGCCTAATTGACAACAATTATGAACCGTAAACTTTGTGGGAGTCTTTTTCTCATTTTTCTGTTTAGCTAGCTAGTGGAGCCTGATGAAGGCATGTTTTGTTTATGTTACCTATCGTCTCTTTTGTCTTTGTTTGGTAATATGATATGATCAGTATCTTAATCCATATTATACGCCAAGTTGACGAAAAATAGTGTTTTAAGCACTTGTTTGTTTTTCACTCTGTCAAAGTCAAGTAATTTTTTGTTATCGCTTTCTCATGCTATACTCTAAATAATCTGTAAGGTCAAGTTTGGGAACACAGATTAGATTGTGATAGGATATAGAATTGGATTTGATTGGCACGAGATTGGATTTTAAATGAAATCTTTTAACAAAAATTTGTAACAAGAGCAGCCGCTCTTGCTCCCAAATCCTAGCTAGGTCGTCTTCTTCTAGTCAGATTCACCCTTGTGGTGCTCTATTTAATTTATTCTTCTCCATTTATACCATGTCCACTGACCATGAGACCAAATTCTTTGCCAAATCTCTTGCACTCATGAGCAACAAGGTTTTGGATGCCTCCAAGATGTCAGGAGGTGCTCTCGTCTGCATTTATTGCACTTGCTGGCACGACCTCTAGCACCATCTTCAGATCTGCATGATCTCAAAAGAGATATTCACCGTATGTGGAATCTGAAGAAGGGATACAAAGTGTAACAACAGACCGAAGATAGCTTTCTGATCACCTTTGATCACAAACCAGATTAGAACAAAGTGCTTTGAGGCGGTCCTTGATGCTATGACAAGGCGCCGATCATCCTGCAATCATATGATGGCGTCGATCATCCTGCAATCATATGATGACGCCTCTCCTATTACTTAGATACCAATGGATAAGCTTCGTGTCGTTAACAAAAAAAATCTATATACGTCTCCAGTTTTTACACTTTCTCTTTCTGACTAGTTCATTTGCTCATCTTTTCTTCACATTCTCAATGAATTCGGGAATAAGATTAGTTAACCTCGAGAGACTTTGTTTTATGCAATAGTCCCAGATAACAAGATTTGGCATATTAGAGTAGTTAGTTTACTAGACTTGGTGCAAGAGATACCAAAAAGATCACATTTACTTGTTCCCAGCTGGATTGAAGAAGAGATATGGTTGAAAATTACTGTCAGTGTCGCATCTCAGGACTATTTTCGGCTCTGAAATACGGCAGTAACCGTCGTGATCCAGAACTAATGGATAACCGATACGTCATCTGACGTATTGACTACCCACTAGGTCGAAATCATGCCCACAAGACTAATTTAAATAAAATGACATAAATATGAGGAGCAAATGAATGAATAAATAAAGATATATACAAGTGCGGAAGGTAGCATACAAGACTTAGACAACAAGATACAGGAAGAAAGTCCAAGTTAGTGAATATACAACATGGACAAACGAGCAAAGTACAAGTGGATAAAAGCTCGATAGGTCAGAGTGCTCCAAATGCATCTAAATCAACAGTTACGAAGATCGAAAGGCTGCAGTACTACGAAGGATGAATAGCTCCTCCAGGGTGATCCCGAAACACAGATGCTGAACAGCACGCTTTGCCAAGCCCCTAGTCACCGATCCATCTCTTCTAAAGCAAGTCTACCGAGTACCTGCAAAGTAGGGGTGAGCACTCGTCCTCGCTAACCCAAAAGGAGCTGAACCCAACCAAGATAGGGTTTGAAAACAAAGGTGTAGGTCTCATAGATAGATACTACATATAGATTTCACCGGTGATTAAACAATTCGTAAAACATTCAACAACCAAAAACTGTATTTGGTTTTACATGCATATTTATAAAATTCTTTTTCTATGTGCTAATGCTAACATCAAAAAGACTGAGCGCTCAAAGTAAAACAACAGCCTGCAGGGCTTCACGGATCTGGGCGGCAGAATCCCGGGTTTGTCTTCACAGCAAACTGAGGCCAAGTACATATGCGCTTGAAGACGCGTAGTAGCGAGAATGTCCATTTACAGCTAATGCCCAACAGATCACTCATAACAACACACCACACTTACGACTCCCATAACTCTGTGCGAGATGAGCGTAAGAGGAAAAATAAAATAAACAGGGCATTGCCCATCCGGAAAAATATCGCGAGGCATCGACAATGCACAAACAAATATCATATAACTTTTATATCGTAGAGCACTAGATCAATTCAAAATGCTACTAACCCGGAAGTTAAGGCTCACCCTAGCGGGCGGCCCACCCTACCTGATATGACGAAACCGAAATCCTCGTGCTCCAAGTCTCAATCCTCAAGCTCTGAGTGCAAGCGAAATCCTGAATCCGTCGAAAGACAAGTCAACGACTAAACATGTCGAAAGTAGAAACGTAACGGTCATTCTATGATCAGCTACCCACTTTCCTAGTTTGACCAGGAAAGATTTAAGGTTGACCAAGTCATTCCTGGATTGACCAAGTACACTGAGTTGGTCAAAGTTAACCAAGATTAGGTAAACTCGATAAACTTCCGTTTATTTTCCCCCGACACTAGAGTCTAATTATTTGATGTCTCGATTCTCAAATCGGGCGAGAATCGAAAGTATTACTCATTTGGTACTTACGTCTTTCCGTCGTCTATTTAATTTATAAAACCTTTAAACCATTTAGTCATAGTGGTAAAAACGTAAAAATTAGTCTTCTACGGTAAAAGTCAAAAGTCAACCGTGAATAGTAAAAGTCAACCAGTCAACAGTGAAAGGCAAAAGTCAACGGTGAATAGTAATAGTCAACCGATCAAAACTATGAATAGTAAAAGTCAACCCGTCAAAACTAAAAATAGTAAAAGTCAACAGATAAATAGTAAAAAGTCAACAAGTCAAACTGTAAATAGTAAAAATCAATCGGTCAAACTATAAAATAGTAAAAGTCAATCGGCCAAACTGTAAATAGTAAAAGTCAACCGGTCAAATAGTGAATAGTAAAAGTCAACCGGTAAAATAGTACTCGGATAAAACTGTAAAACCGTAAAAGTTAAATAGTAAAACAGTAAAAATGACAGGTTGTAATATTGAAAACTGACAGGGGTATTTAGGTCAGATCACGTCACAGTAAAACTTTAAAAAAGTAAATCTATCGCAGTAAAAACTAAGGTTTTTACCCTTGATTTTCCTGATCGACTGGTTACATCTAGGTTAAATCCAAGTCTACTAACCCGAGTATACTTCAAACCAAGTCTAATAACACATTGTTTACATCAAAACCAAGTTTACTAACTCCAATATACTTCAAAACCAAGTTTACTAACCCTAGTATTTCATCAAATCCAAGTCTTCTAACCCTAATATCGACGTTTCCTAGCGCCGGCTTGTAGAAGACATGACTAGATCTGGATTTGACGCTGCTATTCGGACTCAGTGTTGCAGCAACCGAAGAGGACGTGGCAGAGATTAGGTGGAAGGCAGGATGAGCTCATCGGAGATGGTGGAGGCGAGGATGGGGTCATCAGAGATGGTGGAGACGAATGATCTGTGAGTGACAGTTTGAGAGAGAAGAGATCATAAGAGAAATTAAATCAACTTAGATGCGATTAATAAAGTTTATTACCCTTAGTAAAATTTTACTGAGGTAGTAAACTCGAGCAGATGAACTAAGTCGAGGCATTGGTAGTAAATCATAAGTTTACTACCCCTAATAAACTTGTACTAGAGGTAGAAAAATTACAAAACAATATCTTCAATGCACATTATACATATTAAAAACAGTGAAAAATCACCTTCGATGCAAAAAATAAAGTTGACTACCCTTAATAAACTTTAGCAAGGCTGTTCTTCATCCTCTGATTCAGATTCTTCTAGGAATTAAATATGATAAGACATTATAATGTAAGTTGTAAAATTCAGTGATACACTGAAAATGTATTGATTATTATTCCTCGTAGAGTCAGAATTTTGAGGCTCATCCCATGTTCTTTCATGTCCATGTTTACCATGATGCCGTTTATAACTGGGACCTTTAGGATCTTAGTCAGCCAACCCATACAAGAAGACTCTTACTTGTAAGGGCTGCCAAAATTATTGCCTCTCTTACTAAAGAAAAAAAGGAAATATAACATTTGGGCAAAATAACTTCAAAGAGCTAGCACATAATGAACAAAGGAAAAGATGTTAAGTGACTGATTGGCATGCTTATTCACATAATTTATAACTATATAACAAGACTACATTAGAATCGTTAATGAATTCATACAGAGATCAAAGAGAAAAATTAATGAATCAAGTCCCGTAATGAATCTATAAAGGACTATATTAGAATTGTTGAAGAATTCATACAGAGATCAAGGAGAAAAATTAATGAATCAAGTCCTGTATTCTATAACAACTGCACCTATTGATTTAATCCATTATGACATTTGGAGACCGCACAAACTCACACATTCATGGGGACGATATTTCCTAACTATTGTTGATTTTACTCGGCCATACTTGGGTGCATCTCATGTGTTTTAAATCCAATACTCAAGCCTTATTGAAATCTTTCTTTGCTTGGGTTAAAACATAATTTCATCGAGATATTTAAATTTACGTGCGGACAATGGGGGATAATTCACATCAAAATCAATACGTTATTTTCTAGATGAACACGACACAATTTTTCAGCACACATGTGCACATACTTCTTAACAAAATAGGGTAGTAAAGGGTAAACATCGTCATCTTTAAATGTCGCCCATGCCTTGCGTTTTCAAGCAAATTTACCATTAAAATTTTGGGGTGAAAGTGTCCAAACTGCTTGCTACCTTGTCAATCACCTTCCTACACCACTCCTTTCCCACAAATCTCCATACGAACTCTTACAGAACAAATCATCGAATTTTAGAATTTTTGGTTGTTAATGTTATACCACCAATTAATCTCCATGATGACGCTTTGATGTCTTCATCACCCAGTCCTCCGTCGTCTTCATCTCGTCCTCCACTCAGTCCTCCACCGTCGACATCCACTCCACTGTCATTATACACTCCATCATCACCGTCATCTTCACCAGCCAACCCTTTTCCACCAGCCGATTCACCCCCACCAGAACCAGTTCCCACTGATAATCCTGGCCTTCGCCGCTCATCTCGTCCTCACCGGACTCCGTCACATATTTGAGATCTCAAAATGTACCATGCTGCTATCCTAGGTCTTGACGTCTTCTTTTGTTCCATGTCAGGCACTCGCTATCCATTGCAACGTATGTCTTTTATTGTGGGGTGTCTGCTAGTTACCGTTCTTTTGTGCATAACATATCTCGACTGGTTGAGCCAACATCTATTGAACAGGCTCGTCATGACCCTCAATGAGTTGAAACTATGAACACAAAATCCAAGCTCTTGAGGATAACCACACGTGGCCCATGGTCTCCCTTTCTCGTGGTCAGCGTCCTATCTGTTGCAAATGGGTGTTCAAGATAAAATAGCATGCGGGCGGATTCATTGAGCGATACAAAGTTCGACTTGTTGCAAAAGGGTTCACCAAATGCGAAGACATCGATTACAAAGACACCTTCGCTCGTATTGCCAAATTGATTACAGTGCGTTGCTTACTGGCAGTTGCTGTTGTCCGAGATTGGCCGCCACATCAAATGGACATTCTAAACGCTTTTCTTTGTGACGACCTCCCTGAAGAAGTCTACATGGTTCTGCCACTAGGTTATAGTCGACATGGGAGAATGTTGTGTGTTGACTTCACAAGGAGCTCAAGCAAGCATCTCGCAGTTGTTTCCGACGATTCTTATGCAATTCAAGAATTTGGCTTTCCGCAATCCTGCCCTAACTATTGGAGGAAGCTGGTATACTTGGAGCAAAACCAGCAACTGTCCCCATGCAACCTGACTTGGTGTTAACAAACAAAGGAAATGAAGCACTCAAGGACCCTACTCCTTATCGGGGCTAATTAGAAAGCTGATATATCTTACAATCAGTCGTCCAGAGATTACATACGCTGTAAATACTCTCAGCCAATTCATGCAGGAACTCAAGCTGCACCAACTCAAAGCTGCACATAGACTCCTCTAATACTTGAAGGTAGCCCGGAACAAGGATTATTATTTTCCTCAAATAGCTCACTTCCCTTGATTCTAAATTGTATTCATTGGGTAAGATGCCCGATTACAAAACGATCAGTGACAAGTTATTCTGTTTTTATTGGAAAATTACTTGTATCATGAAAAACAAGAAGCAAACAACTGTGTCGAGGTCATCAACAGAAGCAAAATACCGCTCCATGGCTGCTGCTTCTTGTGAACTCACTTGGTTAAGATACTTGTTGAAAAATTTGCAAGTTCCTCATCCTGAACCGACGAAGTTGTTCTGTGACAATCAAGCAGCCTTACACATTGCTGCAGATCGGATTTACCACGAGAGAATGAAGTACATTGAATTGGATTGTTACATTGTATGTGAGAGAATCCAAAAATGAGAGTGTGGACAATCTATGTACAAACAGGAATCAAAATTGCAGATTTGCTCACCATGCCATTACATGCTCCAGCGTTTCATTTACACCTCAGCAAGTTTGGTATCGATAACATTCTGAAGGTCCTAGAGGGGGGTGAATAGGCCCTGCCAACTTTTTCGCTCTATCCCGCACACAAGGATAGCAAATATTAGACTATCCTGTTTGCTGTGAGACTAAGTTGTAAGTATAAAATACAAGTACTGGAAAAAGTAAAGATAACACCATGATGTTTTTTATAACGCAGAAACCCTAAATTCAAGAAAGAAAACTATGTGCCATTAACTGAATGAAAAAACTTTTCACTATTGTAAACACACTACTACAAGACTCATAATCTAGAAGATGACACAACGCCTAGCCATTCTGCCTAGCCTACCTACTAGCTCTCAATTGAACTTACTTTCCTGTTTCTCTTAATTGTTTTACAATGGCAACAATAAGCTTCAAGTAGAACTTAACTATCGCCTATAGCTAATTCTCTATGACAGTTTCACTAGGTTGTTGCATCACCGAGACTGCTCTCAAGGTATGCATAAAGTATGAACAATGAATAATGGTATGAGTTTTGAAAATGTTTTGTGATCAACTCTAATATTAAGAATCACTAGGAAGACTTAGAGCAAGGGAGCAAGTAACAACAATGCTAGACTCAATGGAAGAAGATACAAAACTCTAAACTTCTACAACCAAAGAGCAAAGGAGAGCTGAGCTCCCCTTTTATAAGCAAAACATCAACAAGAAAAGGGTGGCACAGATTACCATGAAAAACAGTAATCTTGGGACTAGCGATTTGTCTCACAAATAATAGGACAGCTGGGATTAGAGTGATCCTGCACACCTGGAGACAGACAAAATAGAATTTTTCTCACATGGGAATGAATCCAAGAAAAGATTGTCGAAGGTTTTCAAACATAGTCACTTTTGAAACACGTGAAAATGACATCACAAAACCACTTTCTCTAAGAGGGCACTTATGGTGGCTGATAGCTTGGGCGACATATCACATGGGTCAATTGTTAACTGGGTTTGTGTATCACCCAGATACTAGCTGGACACGAAAAGGGGTTGACTCTAAAAGGCCTTAGTCATTGGGTCATGAGTTGGATTAAGAACATAGCCCTAGATTGACTTGGAGCTCAAGCACATAGACAAATGTTTTTCTAACAAAGATTTGAAATTCAAATACTTGAAATGTTGAAGCAAAATATGCGATTGCGTCACTCTAATCTAGGATCTAGGATGACAAGTAGAGCTGTCATCCTTAGTGAAGTAAATATGTAATGCACATACATGAACTACATGATGCACTTAAGTAAGGTCATATCTTCAATCTTCACTTGAGTTAATGCTGCTTATGACCTGTGTGTTTTGCCTACAAGTGATTGCCAATAAATCTTATGTCAACACATTCATACTCCAACTTAAGGGAAAGTCTTAAAAGAAAATATTCATTCATGTTGTTGATATGCATTTATCTGTGATAGGATTGATTTGTGGATCTAAACATAATCAGCATTAAGGTTAGAGAGATATTAGCTTTACTGATCTTGTATGTATTAGCTACTTTTGTACAGTTGATATGCGATTGCAATATACAGTACGGTTTTATCACCATTTCGTTTAGAAGCAATATTGCGGCTATGGCTAGAAATTAGCATCCCCAAGACTAGACCTAACATTTTAGAGGCTTGAGACAAACAACGTAAAGTTTTTTTTTTAATTTTTTCTTTTTTAAACTTTAGCCGACGAATTTTAGGGTAATTCGTCGGCTAAAGGTATTATTTTTTTTCTTTTTAAACTTTAGCTGACGAATTTTAGGGTAATTCGTCGGCTATAGTTATTATTATTATTTTTTTAACTTTAGCCGACAAATTTTATTATAATTCGTCGGCTATAGTTATTTTATTTTTTTCATATTTTTTTTCTTTTTTTATTTCTTGTATTTTTGATTAAAATTTTTTACTTCTTTTTCGTTTTTACACCAGTGGTGGAGAAGGACAAGAGGAGGAGGAGAAGACGATAGGAGCAAGGCTAGGAGGAGGAGAAGGTTAGGAGAGGGAGAGGAGGAGGAAGGAGGAGAATTTAGAGAAGAAGGAGAAGAATTTAGAGAAGTAGAAGGAGGAGAAGAATTTAGAGGAGGAAGGAGGAGCAGGAAGGAAGATGAAGAGGAGGAGGAGCAGGAAGGAAGATGAAGATGAAGAGGAGGAGGAGGAGGAAAAAAAATGAAAGATATAGAAAATTTTAAACTTTATCCGACGAAATTTCGTCGGCTAAAGTTCTAAATTTTAGTCGAAAAATTTCAAAATTTTAAAAATTCCCGCCAAAAATTTGAATTTTTAATTAACTTTAGCCTACAAAATTAGGGTAATTCGTCGGCTATAGTTATTTATTTATTTAACCTTAGCCAATGAATTACCTTAATTTCGTCGGCTATAGTTATTTTATTTATTTATTTATTTAACTTGAGCCGACGAATTACCCTAATTTCGTCGGCTAAAACCATAAACCCTAAACCCTATACGTAGAAGCTTCAAACGAAAAATAGTCGTGAAATAAGATATGACTGGAATGGTGAAATACGTTTATGGTTGAAAAATCACTTAATTCCGGTAAAGTCTTGGTACCGATAATTGCGGTTAACTCAATTTTCCATTCTTTCTCCCTAGAGGTAGCCCTATCTCCGGTAGTTATTTTTCATAAAATTTTTATACCACTGGTTGCGTCTCATCGATTTGAAACTATTTTTAGTTGAAGGTCCGGGCAAAATACGTAATTTAGACGGTCAAATGACCGTTTCCGTGCGTTAAGGGGTTTGACTTACGGGATTGACCGTAAGGATCGAGCCCTTAACTTTGTCAGATTAAGTTGAATTTTTTCCTATAGACATATTTCAACATAATGATCATATCAGACGGTCGGAATTTTGTTTCTCAACTTTGATCATCAGAATCACAACATGCGTACTAATGTTGTATAACTTGTTTACTAAGCTTTAAGTAAATGTTTCGTTTCTAAAACAAACTCTACGTAGAAACTTCAAACGTAAAAAAGTCTTGAAATAAGATATGACCGGAATGGTGAAATACGTCTACAGATGAAAAATTACGTAATCCC
This sequence comes from Comarum palustre, assembly GCA_951800085.1. Taxonomy (NCBI): domain Eukaryota; kingdom Viridiplantae; phylum Streptophyta; class Magnoliopsida; order Rosales; family Rosaceae; genus Comarum; species Comarum palustre. The sequence goes on from OX637575.1 coordinate 6,166,889, forward strand.
GGTAAAGTCTCGGTGCCGATAGTTGCAGTCAATACAATTTAGGGGTTTGACTTACGAGATTGACCATCTAGATGAGGTCCTTAAATTTATCGGATAAAGTTGAATTTTTTACCAGAGATATATTTCAACATATTGATGATATCTGATGGTCGTATTTTTGTTTGTGAATTTTGATGACTGGAATCATAACATGTCTACTATTTACCATTATTTATCTCTATGGGGAGTCCTATCATCGAGGGGTAAATGTCTCAAAATTTTTAGATGGACAGTTGCGTCTCATTGTGGTGAGTGTTTGTTGTGTTGAAGGTTCGACCAAAATACCTCATATAGGTGTAGATATGAGCATTTTCGTGTGTTAAACGTTTAGAAAAACTTCATTTTGAAGCCTTAAACGAACTCGGATGGCCAAAAAAGCCTGTATATGTGTTTGACTCGTAGGGCCGTTCTGCTTCCAGATTGCTATCACAATAGTCAATTGGACACCGAAATATCCGTAGTGCAATTTTGTAACTAAAAGTTACTTTAGCCGACGAAATACCCTAATTTCGTCAGCTAAACTTTTCAAATTTCGTCGGCTAAAGTTCACATACTATTGCCGACGAAAAAATCACTTTAGCCGACGAAAATTTTTTTTGCCGGCTAAAATTTAACTATAGCCGACGAATTTTTTTTCGTCGGCTTAAATTCCACTTTATCCGATGAAAATTTTAGATATTTCGTCGGCTAAAGGCTTTTTTCTGGTAGTGTGGCTAAAGGAACTTAGTCAATCAAGGATTTCGCATCCTTCAATATGCTTGGTTGTTCCTACTTTCACTAGTAATTTTCATTGAGATACTTCAAATTTAGAGTGGAGTGAGTAACAAAAAGTGAATGTGCATCACCGGATACTATAAGATTGGAGATCCTGAGACAAATGTTATGGAAAATATGTTGTTTTACTTTTGGTTTGATACTTAAACCAAGGTGTTTTGGTTTAATACTTAAATACTTATGTATTTAAAATGTTTTTATACTTTCACCAAGGTTTTTTGGTTTTTGTAACATTACAAGATGTTAAATGGAATGGTAGTGGTGTAACATTACAAGATGTTAACCACACCAAAGGTGAAAGGTTTGTAACTCATGAAGATGAGTTTATGACATTCAAGTGGCTCCAAGGTTTCCCCATATATGTAAATAGGTGATCTCTTCCCACATTCTAGACACACCAACATCAACTCACATCATCTCCTCCTCTCCTTCTCTCTTTCTCTAGTTTGTAGTTTTCTGGTGATAGGTAGAAAGTACTACAAGTTCGTCAGGTGTTCTTGACAGCTAAGCAACTCCAATAGCACGAGTAGTCGTCGTATCCTGGGAGACAAGTGTCATCAAGCCTTTTGCACCGGTAGATGAGGCATAATTTGTCTTAAGAAAAGTGTGTGAGACACACGATTTGACTTTAACACTTTTCTCTTCTTCTACATACGAGTTAGTAACATTGATGTTCTCCATGCTCATCTTGTGTTATTAATTTTACAATTATAATTATTATTTTTAATTTTAAAATCACGAATAATGACTTAAAGGAGAACCAACGTCCATATATTATGGGCGCAATATGAAGTCATATATCGACGTTGGTTCTCTTTAAGTCATTATTCGTGATTTGTATATTCATCTAGCTTACCTTAGGACTCCACCGGTTCGAGTGAGATTTTCTAATTCTTGGGTTCGACAACTCTTATTCTAAACATTTAGTCTATTCCTTTTCCTTATACTTGATTGGATAGTTTACAACTTAATATATGCTATATAGTAGAACTTTCCTTAAAAATGAGGAGGGAAGCATATAATAGCGTGTGCGGTCATTCGTGAAAGGCGACGTCGTTCTCATTTTTCTCATATGCAGCCAAGAGAATGGTAATGGTAGGGGAACTTCTAAGCGGGGCTGCTCTCGGAGCAGCATTCTTGTTGCTGTTCGTGGTAGCTAAGGAAGCGATTTACAAGTCTACGACGTTCAATACCTTCCTCAAGATCAAGAACATCAAATCCACTCTAGGGCCTCTAAAACCGTTGATCAAAAAGATAGCAGAGCAGAACATGGAATTGGGTATCCCGGCGGAGGAGATGAAGTATGAAAGTATCTCATACAACAAATAAATGGAGAGGGGGTAGAGCTCGTTTGTAAGTCATCGAAGGTTCAATTAGTAAATGGAACAAACGGCATCAAGTTTCACTATGGGCCAACTTGTGGAACTAGATGGGTGTTTGAGAATACTACTTTACGTATTGAAGGTGCAAGGAGCGAGAGATGGGAAGGACTGAAGGAGACTTTGGTTTTAACAAGGAAAAATGGTGACAAACTTGTTGAATCGTCAAAGGATTGCAAGGAGAGACCTTGGCTTTGGCAAGGAAAATCAACATGTTAGGCAAGCGAATTGAACGTTTGGTCACAAAGGTCACTTTCATTTTTCTTTTTAGCCAACAATGGTGACATTCGGGGAAGTTGTTTCCCAAACGTATTGGCTACGGTTCATATACGAGGCCGTTTGTTAACAACCTGTAATTTAAAACCCTATCATTGTAGCATTAGTAAGTAGGGTATCGTTCTAACCGGGGACACTAGGGAAGGATTATTATTCTGCAAAACAAATATTAGTACACTATACATATATACTAAATCGAATGGGATTTTTGAAATGGTTTGAAACAATAAAAAGAAATAAACAAAAATAAACAAACATATATACAAGTGATCATTCAATCCTTTCAACATTTAGAACAGCACAAAGCACTGATTAGTTAACATGCAAGGTTATGAATCGGATTAACAAGCAACATTTATAATTTCGAACACTTCAATTAATTTCAACCTTTAATGACTTCTCATGTGTTTTTAGGAACTTCAAATATGCCTGAACCTAAAACATATATGCGTCACCTTGTTTAAACCATCAAATATGCCTAATCTAAACAAGATACACTTACCGTTCACGAGTCGGTTGAAGACATGGTCATAAGTATGGCGTCACTCATCCTAATAGCATGCAAATCCCTCACCCTACCACCCTATGCAGCAACTAGAACCAAGCCATTAAATATGCCTAACTTGATCCTAGATTACCACGGCAGATTAAACTCCCCCCTAATAGCTAACTTGTCTAGATTCAAGTTAACCTAGAGTTCGATTACGTGCTCAGGTGATGATTAATCAATTAAAGTTCTCTAATCATATAAACATAGCAAGTTAAGTCTTTTATTCACAACCTAAACATGCATTCTAATCGTTATGTTCAAACAATCACATATAAGAAATCACAAAGAAGAATCACATGATCATGCTTGAAACATAAAACCGCAAAAATAATATATATATTCAATGAATTTCGACAAACACATAGAGTACTCAAAAGCTTACATAGATCCATACCTAAGACATCCTAGAAAAACTTCATTAAAATGTTTTGTGAGTTTGGGCCACCTCTATCCCAAGAAAGTATTTGAGCTCTCCCATGTCCTTCAACTTAAAAGTGTTTCGCAAGGAAGCTTTTAGTATCTTCTATGTCTTGTAAGCTGTTACCTGCTAGTATCACATCATCAACGTAGACAAGTAATGCTGTGAATTTTTCATGTGTATTTCGGACGAATAATGAGTAATCTGACCAGCTTTGTTTGAAACCGGCACTCTTGAGAGCTTGAGAAAGCTTCAAAAACCACTGCCTCGAAGCTTGCTTGAGCCCGTACAGGGACTTGTGCAACTTACATACTCTAGTCTCCCCCTTTCGTCCGAAACCCGGTGGCAATTGCATGTAGACGTCCTCAAACAAGTCACCATTGAGGAAAGCATTATTGACGTCCAATTGATGAAGATGCCAAATCTGAATGGAAGCGAGACCAAGAAGAACGTGTACAGTTGTTAGCTTGGCCACGGGTGCGAAAGTCTCTCTGTAATCAACTCCTTCAACTTGACTGTATCCTTTTGCAACCAATCGAGCTTTATATCTTTCCACAGTTCCATCCGGATTATGCTCGATCTTGTAAACCCACTTGCAACCAATTGGCTTCTTATGCAGGGGTAACGGCACTAAGCTCCATGTATTGTTGGCCTGTAAAGCTTCAATTTCTTTGTTCATGGCTTCTCTCCACTTTGGTTCGTGTATTGCCTGAGAAAAAGACTGAGGCTCCTTGTCGAGAGTTATGTTGACAGTAAAAGCTTTATGCCTTGGAGAGAGTCTATCATACGATAATACATGAGAGATAGAATGAGGAGTGCCTGAAGGAATTACCTCGTTCGACGAAGACGACGGAACAGGCCTAGAAGGGAGGGCTGCCTCAATGTGAAAGTCCTGCAATATGGTTGGGGTCTTGGTTGGTCGGGTGGAACGTCGATAGGTTGTGTTTGGTGGTGGAGGTGAAGTGGTAATGATAGGTTGTGTTTCTGTTTGAGAGGAGGGAAGAGATGTTGTGTCAGGTATTTGGTGTAGATCAGCGGAAGTGGTGGTGGGAACAGTCTCACTCGCGCGACTGTCGATCGCGGGGATAAGTGTGGGACAAGTGACAGTCTCACTCGCGCGACTGTCGATCGCGGGGGTAGTTTCGCTTGCGGGAGTAATTTCGCTCGCGAGAGTAATTTCGCTCGCGGGGGTAGTTTCGGTCGCGGGAGAGATGTCGCTCGCGAGAGTAATTTCGCTCGCGGGAGGAAGATTCGTTGCGCGAGTGATCGGACTAACATCAGTCTGATAAGGGAATTCATTCTCAAAGAAGAAAACATCCCTTGAAACTAGGACTTTCTCTTCCTTCAAACTATAGACCTTGTAACCCTTTTGACCATGTGGATAACCAAGGAAAATACATTCGACGGATCTGGGATCAAACTTGCTGGGTCGGAGGGGATGTGTGGAAACAAAGCAACGAGAACCAAAAACCCTAAGATGGTTGTAGTTTGGTGGCCTTTGAAATAGAATTTCAAATGGTGTTTTCCCTTGTAGTAGTGGTGTTGGTGTTCGGTTGATTAAGTAAGCGGCTGTGAGAATGGCATCCCCCCAAAACTGTTTAGGCAAATGTGCTTGAAATAATAAGGCTCTAGCGATGTTGAGGAGATGTCTGTGTTTACGTTCAACAACGCCATTTTGCTGTGGTGTGTTGATGCAGCTTGTCTGATGTTCAATACCTCTGGAAGAATAAAATTATGGGTGTTTGAACTCTGGACCATTATCACTTCTAATAATTTTCACCCTCTTGCAAAATTGGTTTTCAACGAGATTGACAAAATGAACAAGTAGGGGTCGAGCCTCTGACTTGTGTTGCATAAGATAAGCCCAAGTACTCCTTGAATAATCATCAACAATGGTTAAGAAAAATTGTGCTCCAGAAATAGCTGGGACATGGTATCCTCCCCATATGTCTACATGAATCAACTCGAAACAAGAATTGCTGGAAGAAGTACTTAATGGAAATGGTTTCCTAGTGAGTTTGGCTTGAGGGCAAATTGAACAGTTGCTTGTATCTGAAGTTTTATTGTGCAGAAAGGGAAACATAGCTAAGACTTTACTAGATGGATGTCCGAGCCTTTGATGCCATAGGTTTGGTGTTTTGGTACTGACCATATTGCATGTTCCTTTCCCTGGCAGATTGAGGCAGTAGAGTCCCTCGCATTCAGTTCCCGTCCCAATCGTCTTCCCCGATCGAAGGTCCTGTATAAAGCAAACTTGTTTGAGAAAGATGGTTAAATGAAATGAATCAAACACTAGTTTGCTAATGGAGATCAAGTTGAGATAAAACAATGGAACACATAGAACATTGCGAAGGATTAGACTCTCAGTGAATACTACTGTCCCAACATGTGTTACTTTGCTCATTTTCCCATCCGGCAGTTTCACCAAACGATGATGAACTTGTTTAAGTGAAGTAAGGAATTTCGGATTGCAAACAATATGGTCACTGGCACCACTATCCAAAATCCATATAGCATCAAGACTACCCTTTGAAATAGCATTTGTTTTACCTGAGAAGTCTTGATAGTTGAGAACTTTACCAACAAGATTAGCAGATGGCTGAGTCGTTTGTAGCATCTCAAACATTTGAGGTTCATCAGTTTGTTTCTTAGCAACAGACTTTATTTTGCTCATCATCCCCATCATCTGTTGACACTCCTTCTTTGTCAGAGGAAAACCATCATCGTTCTCCATTGATAGGGTTGCAAGATTCACCTTGCTTGCTTCTTGTGCTCTCTCCAGGTCAGCTTTTCTTTTCCGGCAATAGTTGTAGGTATGACCCTTGCCATTGCAGTAGGTGCACTTGAGATGTGCCCTGCAATTCCTTGTGATGTGGTTATTCATGCCACACGTTTCACAGTGGAGTTCCTTCTCTGTTGAAGGCCTGGCAAACTTCTTGACTGCAAATGCCGAAGCCTCCGTTGTGATATCAACCTTCTCACTCGAGGCTGCTGCTTGCTTTTCATGACGTAGGGCTGCTGCATATACCTTGTTCAAGTTTGGTAGAGGATCCATGCTTATAATATTGCTCCGGAGAGACGCATATCCTTCATTCAATCCCATCAGAAACTTTATTGTCTTCTGTGTTTCCATGTAGGTCTTGTACGTGTTTGCAGCTTCACATGTGCAAGGAGTTAGTGCACAAGCCACGTCTCTTGCATCCCACAAACCTGTGAGATTTGTGTGATATGTGGTGACCGTACCTGTTCCTTGTTCACACTTGTGGATGTCATTCTCTATGTTGAATAATTCGACAGTGTTGGTGTGGGAAAACCTTTCCTTTAGCTCTTCCCATATGTCATGTGCAGTCTTGCAATGAGCGAGACTTCGTTTGATCTCCTTTGACATGCTGCTAAACAGCCAGGTCTTGACGAGAATGTTGCAGCGATCCCACTGCCCTTGTTCTGCAACGTTGAAGAGTGATCTGGTTATGGTTCCATCAATAAAACCATGTTTGTTCTTGACTGTGAGTGCCATGGCCATTGAATCGGACCAATCAATGTAGTTGTCTTCTGTCAATGCTTGGGGCACAAGAATCATGCCAGGCTGATCGGAATGATGCATATAGAGTGGATGATTAGGATTCTCTCATGGCGCTGCTGCAGCAGATGAGCCTTTCTTGTGCTCAATGACTTTCTGCTCATCATCGCCAGCCATGAGGTATGATAATTCTGTAGAAAAGTTATGTTCTCAAGATCGTACGCTCTGGTACCATAAAGAGAATTATAAGATGAAGAAAAGACTTCTTGATTTCATTCATGCGTATTACACCTCTTATATATAGAGTTTGTTCTATTCTGATCCACTATTCTAGGGATAAACATGGTAACCAATCTATTCTAGGAATCCCTAATTACTTGGGATTGCTCTCCTCAATACTTTCCTTAATATTTTTGTTTATTCAAAGTTTTCTATACATATAGGACTCGACATCGTTGCAGTTTCAAGCATATATCTTTCTTTGTTTTGCTTTCCTCCTCTTGATATCAAAGTCATATTATGATTATGGAGATGCTGTGCCAATGTTTAGGAAGGGGGAGAAAGGAGAGCAGGAACAAAGTCTCAAGCATGAGCACAAAACCATTTTGGATGGCACTGCCTGAGGGCCATTTTCCGAGACAACCAACTCAAGAGTTTTCGGTTACGGAGACCTAAAGACTGCTACTAGGAATTTTCCGGGAGAAGGAATACTTGGTGAGGAAAGCTTTGGAAGGGTTTTCAAAGGTTGGTTGGATAAGAAGACTCTTGTACCTTCAAATGTTGGCACTGGAATGGTCATTGCTGTCAAGAAATGGAACCCAGATAGCTTTCAAGGCCTTGAAGAATGGCAGGTATTATATATTTTCATGAAAGTCCACTTTTTAGCTTAAGAACTTCCATGTATCAAGAAAATTATGCAATCTGCGACATATATGCAGTTGCCACTTTTTCGAATTCTAATACTCAAATGAGAGAGATGTTCTTGTTCCGCATCCTTCATAATTTATATATCGGCTTAACTCTTACAGTTTTTGCAGAAAATGAAGATTAATTATTTGTTTCTTTGATTTGCTTAATAATTCAGACAGAGGTTGACTTGCTTGGAAGGCTTTCTCATCCTAACATTGTTAAGCTATTGGGACACTGCTCAGAGCTCGAGGATAAGAAGCTACTTCTTGTCTATGACTTCATGCCAAAAGGAAGCTTGGCGGATCATCTTTTCAAAAGTAAGAAACCTAACTCAATGATGAGAACTTAATTTTGTTACTTTTATAAAAAGTTTATTAAAGAGTGAACTCTAGCACAACTTTCATTTCCACTAGGGAACGAAGCAGTACTGTCTTGGGACAACAGACTCAAAATAGTCATCGGAGCAGCTCGCGCCTTAACTTTCTTACACAGTTTACAGAAACCTATCATCCTCAGAGATATCAAAGCTTCTAATATCCTGCTTGATGAGGTTAATTTATTCTATTTCTCTCTTTTCATTTTTGGTGTTTTTTTGGTGCATCTAAGCTTTATTTTGTTCTTGTAAAGTACTTAATTTGGTTAGTATCTGAGAATGTGGGGACAGTGGTACAAGTAGTGACCTGTGACCAAATAGGAATATATGTACATGAAGTTGATTAAAATTTGTTTCTGTATTTATCTTCTGCAGAATTACAATGCAAAACTCTCAGGGTTTGGCTTGGCAATGTTGGGGCCAAGTGATGGAGAGTTGTATGTAGAGACTACAGTTATGGGCACATATGGTTATGCTTCTCCAGAGTACGTCGCAACAGGTAGTGAAACTTTCTCTGTCACAAAACCGGGCAGCATTGGGAAGGTTTATATTGAAGCATGTCTTTGTTGGGTATTACAAATTTTGTTGGTGAATTAATACTCTGCTATGTCTAACAGGTTGTTTGTACGTGAAGAGCGATGTGTATAGCTTCGGTGTTGTGCTCCTCGAAATGCTGACAGGTTTAAGGTTCCTTGATCCGAGCCGTTCTTCTAACAAATGTAATTTAGTCGATTGGACTAAACCGCTTCTCTCTCATAAAAGAACACTGAAAACCCTCATAGATGCCAAGATAAAGGACCAATGTTCCTCCAAGGAAGCACTACAGATAGCAAAGATTACCCAAAAATGCCTAGTACCTGATCCTGAAGGTCGTCCTTCAATGAAGTTGCGGATGCATTGGAACAGATTCAGGCTATGAAGGAGAACTCTAAACAAACAGAACTTACCACCACAAAATCTACTCCAAGTTCTCAATCCTAAATATATCATGGCAATGAATGAATAAATGCCACTTACAAAGTGTTAAGATTGGAATCTTATAGCTCTTTTGTGTAAACTATAAATGCAGAATGATACATGGTTTTCTTGGTTAGATTTAATAAAATTCATAACAAATTTTCTTATTAAAATCACAAATAGTGTTTACAGAATAACTATTGGATTCAGGTATTTCATTCATCCATAATTTCAGATATGTGATGACTGATCAGGGCCCTAAGTAAGCATTTTGCCATGATTGCATATATCAAAAACTATTTCCTATATTATAGCATATAGTAGAATCACTAGAATGTTGTTAAATGTAACATTTTGTCTCTGAAACAATCCTTCTGTTACAATTTCTCTTCAACAGTTTGGCTTGTAAATGAAGTAATGCAGAAATGAGTCACATTTTCTGTTATCCAAACTGTTAAGGAGATGACATCGAAATGAGCCTTTTCTTTTGCTCTTTATCTTAATATATATGCATATGGATTCTAGTCCTACAAAATCAAAATGGCAAGGCCAGGGTACGGATTTTATGTTGTAATGTATAACTCTTCTTATCTTCACTTTCTACAAGTTCAGGGAAAGCTTCCTGTGATTCGAATATGGTCGAGGGTTCTCCTTAGGCCATACTTGAGCACAGCTTGGTTACCTTGTCTGAATCCTTCTCCATAAGCTGTGGATGAATCTGACTCGATCTGGTGTTTAAAAAAGTCACCTAGTTTCTTCTCAAAGTCGGAACGTTTACCTTTCTTAGATGATCCTGACGTAGAAGAGGACGCTGAGGAAGAGGAAAGTGCAGATGATGTTCCAACATCACTACCAGGAGCAGAATACGTCTCTGCGTCAAGCCACATATGTGCCAGCACTTGGCAGATACCTTCTTCAACCTCTGGGCTCAAATTTGGATAACCTGACAAGCAACCAGTCAGTATACTCTATTAGTTAAAACCAAATGCTTTCAACATGATAAATAGAACACTCAAGTGAAGGGCAGACAAACACCTTTGAGCCGTAGCCATGCATGCATCATCTCATGAGCAAGAATAGACCCAGTCAATAACCTGTGTTTATGGGAGGTTTATGTTATATATAATTTTTAATATGAATTAGACCTGGAATCAGAACAAAGAAGGAATGAGAGAGATATTACCTAGGAAGACCATACAAAACAAGAATTGCTGTAACTTCACAGCGACGAACCAGTCTATAAGTCTCGGTTTTCATGTCTATCATCCGGTAGCCTGCTCCAATCTTTGGCCTCCTTGAAATCTATGACACAGAAAAATAGGGAAAGCTCTTATTCAAGGAACTGATAGTTAAGTAAATAGAAATGACACTTTGACAGCTATATTCAGGGGAAGAAATCCCTACAGTGGTAACAGTCTGTTCTTCTGATAAGCAGAGTCCTCTAGTCTCAGGCAAGTGATGATGCCCCTGCCCACAGTGACAAAAGTTCAAACAAACATTAGATGGAAGAAATGAAAAGGCAATTGATTTTCAGAAGAGAAATTTTTAAAGCATGGGCATTACATTCTTTTCCCCCTCCATGGCCTCGTTAAGTGCTTGTCTCTCTACCAAGAGCATTGGAACTTGCTGTTCCACTTTCATATTTAAACCTTCGTAAAACTCTTGTATTTCAAGGTAAAGGGGTTGGCATTCGTGAGTATCCATAATTGCCGAGTCTAGACACTCCAGACATAGTTTTCGACCATCATCAAGTAACAAATATTTTGTGTCCTTTGGCTGCAATATTGGGAGTCATATCTTAATTACCAAGAATAATTCAAATTTGCTTCAGAAGTATCTTGGAAAATCTACAAAAAATGTCCTGCGGCTAGCCGAACATATCCTTTTCAATTCTCCATAGGAATTATGCAGACAAAATGTAGAGAGATCATATTATCATCCACTCACCTCCATTCGTTCACAGCTACAACACCGTGGGGTCCTATCACCCTCATGAGAGGGGCAGTACTTTTGTAGCCAGAAGGGATGTGCCCTATACTCAATAAGACCAGCTGAGTTTGTTGGGATCTGTACAGAAACAGAAAACATACAGAACAATTTCAAAACAGAAAACAAAGAGTTCCTAAAACAGTTGAACGAATCTTTAAGAAAGATTAAATAAACAGAATTATAAAGCACATGGATCTGTATCGCCTTAAACCAGTCTAGCCCTTGTCAAAAAAATAAACAAGTCCGGCTGAAAGAAAAAGTCGCACGCCCATCAAAAAGGACAGTAAAGAAATCCTGTATTTGTGACCACCTCACCAAACTAGTAGGAAATGAATATGTTATAAAATTGGTTGGGAATTTCAAATCAGCAGAAAAGAAACAGTAAACAAAGAACTATTGATCAGGTCTTGAATTCCATACAGATCCACTTTTATGTTTTTGACTTATCATGGGAACATGTCAACTTCAAGCAATCAGCCGATATAGTACAAACTCTCTCAAACATCCACTTCAAACTTGGAAGGCAGGAGAAGCTAAATAGGGCTCATTAGCAGCTCCAGGAGTTTCTCTTCATAAACAAAACAAAATAAAATAAAAAAGCTCCAGGAATTCCTATGGTTTTATACTAAGAAAAACCACAAAGTTGAGAACGCAGTACACAATTCATTTATTTATCTTTCCTCATCAACTAAGCACAAACATATCAAATTACCAAAACATAAATGCCATGTAACTAAAGAACTTTGAATATGAGAGACTTACAAAACTCTTGCAAACATCACATCTTGGATGATGCTTCTCCTTGTAGCAGGATTTGTGGTAAGGATGATTCCCAGACATAGAAAACTGTAACAGAAAGCAGAACTTAAAGAAGACTTAACTTTCAAATTTTCTAGTACGCACTACCAAGTGAGTTGGGAATTCGAGAATTCTGAATGCCAATTCCAAATAAAAGTCTTAATGAACGGGATTTAGATTTGAACCTCATAATCAGTGATTGGAAGATTGCAAGCATGGCAACAAAAACAATCTGGGTGCCAAACAGCACCAACACAACTCAAGTATCGTCCATGGCCAATCCCAAGTTTACAGCCAGCACATATCCTGCTACAACAATTTTTCAACAACCTTGTAAGGTTTCATTGGTATCTGTAAAAACAGTTCTCAATTCCATGAAATTCAAGTGTAACCCTCGACTTTGTTTTATGCAACCAGATAACAGGATTAGGCATATTAGAGTAGTTCGTTTACTAGACTCGGTGCAAGAGATACCAAAAAGATCACATTTACCTGTTCCCAGCTGGATTGAAGAAAGGATATGGTTGAAAATTACTGCCAGTGTCATTTTGAGGAGGAGGATCCACATTCAAACTTTCCTGAATAGCCATTGCAAGTAGTTCATCTTCCTCCAGTTGAACTTTAGCACTTTGATCATCTTCCTCATATGAAATTCTGGCAGCTGGTTCATCATGGTCTGATTCAACTTTGGCAGGTGATTCATCATCCTCTGATTCGACTTTGGCAGGTGAATCATCATCATCTGATTCAACTTTAGCAGGCTGTTCTTCATCCTCAGATTGAGATTCCTCTAGAATTATATATGACAAGAAATGATTATGTAAGTAGTAAAAAGATTGCTACCCTGAAAATGTATTGAATATTATGCCCCTTTAGTAGAGTTATACATAACTTGCATCCTCAGCTTAGAAGAAAATGTCACAATTCATTATGATCTTCTACAAGCATTAGCACCCTTGAATAAATTTAGCACAATTATCTAGTGTTTGCAATTATCTTTCTACACTGGTGAAACTTACCAACTACACTTTTTCCTTTCTGATCTAGCTCCGAAAGGGACAATGCAATAGCACAATCAATGTCTTCTTCCTGCAATTCAAAACAGCCTTAGCACAATACAGATAAAGTACAGCTAGCATAATCAGTCTGCATGAATTTAATTGCATAGCTATTTTAATCTATTAACTTTTGTGATGGTTAGGTTTCAGTCTACCTACTTTAGAAAGAAAAAAAAAGCAAGCTCTCCATGTAATTAATTGCGAAGGGTAAGGAAAAATTAAAAGACAAAACTTTACAGAAGTGAAAACAGTAATTACCACTGAATTTCGAGGCTCATCCCATGTTCTTTCATGTCCATATTTACCATGATAGTTCCCTTTATGACTGGAACCTTTTAGAATCTTAGTCAGCCAACCCATACAAGAACTCTTGCTTGCCTGGGCTGCCAAAACTATTTCCTGTTACTAAAAAGAAAGAAATAATCAAAAAAGGAAAAGTATCTTATTTAGGCAAAGTAACTCCAGATACAGAACATAGGAAAAGATGTTGAGTGACTGATTCGCCACAAACTATTAGAATCATTGGATAATTCATACAGAGATCAAAGAGGAAAATTTAATGAAAAGATGCTGAGTGCCTGATTCACCACAAACTATTAGAATCATTGGATAATTCATACAGAGATCAAAGAGGAAAATTTAATGAATAGCAGGTCCAGTAAAGACTACGAAATCAATATATAAAGATGAGGAACAGTATGAACAACAGTAATTTTCAGTTAAGTGAAGAAAGGAAACTGAAATTTAAGTTTTGTCGCAATGATAACACAATGACATTCACAAAGCGCAAACCAGATAAGGTGAGATTTGTCACATAGAGGAATTCAATCATGAAGTTTTGATCATGGCACGCGTTTCCGAATTCATTGAGAACATGAAGAAAAGATGAGCAAATGAACTAGTCAGAAAGAGAAGGTGCAAAAACTGGAGACATACAGAATTTCTAGTCAACTACTCATGTGACATTTTAGGAAATTCAATTACAGGACAGATGAGAAACCACAAAATCCTCCAGAAAAGATGATTCAGTAACCTGATATTCAATCTGAGGCAGCCAATAAGCTCAATCAAATTTGAACAAATGAGTTTACCAATACTCACTCAAAAACCAAAAGCAACAGATATATGAAGCTATCAGTCTATCACCCACCCCAGATGCAAATAAGCCAAAAAAAACTTACACCCTTGCCAAAATTCCAAAATCACAGGACAATCATATTCATATTCAGAACACAGGAAGAACAGGACAATCATATTCATATTCATATCAGTAATAGCAAAAGAGTTAAAGCAAGTGGAGCATTCCAACAACCAAGAGATGAAAATCAAATAAACAAATAGCAACAGAGGAAGAACAGCAACATCTAGTCTCTCAGAAACTGTACCTGAAACAGCTTTAAGAATCGGCAGAGGCAGAAGTACAATCTGATGGATAAAATTCCCGATTCCCAAGATGCATGGTCACCTCTGACATATGAGGACCCCAAAAGATATTCCCCCACCCTGCAAATCGCTCAAAGCATGGACCTTTCTTTCTACAGAGTCACATAACCAACCAATCTAGTACACGAGTAAAAAAGGAAACCAGCAGCTTCAATCCTACGCAAAATTCAGGTCCCAATTCCAAAGGGGTAAACAGAAAATTTGGTTTTTTTTTCTCATCTACCTTGTCTTTTTCCTTAAAGACCACAAAAAAGACAGATTAAGAAGATAGAAGGAATCAGAAAAACCCAGACCAAATTTTGGAAGAGGTTGTTTGTACTCAATAATCGAATTGCATTGAATTTAATGCTCAAAACGCTTTGTGCTTTTGTTTCTCTCAAACGTGGGTCCTTGATCAATTCTCCACCACACTTCCACTACATGTCAAAAACCCCATGAAAAACCATTTTCTGGTTGACAGACTCCAAGAAGCTGATGGCTGATCCTCCATTGTTTTCTACTTTGTGACCAATGTGAAAGTGCCCAACTTTCTTCGATGCCACTGAAATTGTCATTTTGTTGCTTCGACTTATTTCCAAAGTTTTAATAATCTGAAACGCTATTTTAGTTTCGTTCGAATTGTAAATTTTCTTGAGTTCTTTAGTATTTCGGATCCTTTACACGACATTGAGAATCATTATATCATCAAATCAAGAAACCTTACGGAACTTTATTCATAATTCATATTGACAACTCACCCTCAAGGCCTCAACTACTAATAATTTATTTCGTGCGTTTGATTTTCTTTAATATTGTTAATTGCAATTATCTATCCATTGAAAGTTTTTATAATGATGCAGCTGATCCCCTTCAGTGCCTTGACATCATGACTTCTTTAATGAAAATGACATGGCATCCTTGGCTCACCATGTTCATCCACGACCAGTAGTTCTATGTAATATTGCTTGAATCTGAAGCACCATAGTTTCCCACAATTACATGGTGGCTTTGCGTGTTTATTCTGGTTTATATGGTCTCCTATAGATGAGCAAATGTCAATATGTATCAAACATCTGAAGTTAGAATAAAAAAGATCTTGAAAAAGATACGGTCTCATAATGAAACTCAATGATCGTATTGATGATGTTTTTTTCATCAATTTGTCTCGTAATTAAACTCGATGATTATGTTGATGGTGATTATCTCATCTATCGTCTTAGACGCTCTAAATATGAGGCTTGCATATACTCTAATGATTAGTCAAAGTCTAAAGAGAGATTTGTTGTTCTGTCTAAAGAAGACTAAGATGTGTTAAGAGATGAAACTTTCATCCAAGTTTCTTAACATCAATGACTTAACATTATACCTAAAGACTTGACCTCATATTCGCTATGAAAAGTTATAAAGCTAAGTGTTGTTTTGCGCTCACGCAACGCCATTGTAATCGCATATGGAAATCCTTTTGATACTTGTGTATGAAAGATTTAGACAATTCCATCCCTACATAAGAAAGACAAATCAAGAGAGAAATCAGAATCTGTCAAGTTTCGTAGGTCCACTACCACGAGACCTACAAGAGCGCTCGCTCACCAGAAAACTATGAAATTGATACCATTGGAAATGTCTGTGTCTAAGTTTCAGGGACACAATCCATTTGATCACACATTGAGTGAGTTATGGTAATTTTTGTAAAGTATGACGGATCTATCAGAGAGACTAATTTTCGCCAAACAACCAAATTCAACAGAGCTTTGTGAATAGCTCTGAATGAAACAGAAAGTGTGTAATATACGGTTGGAAAGCTACATGAATCTAGTTTCTAAAACCATTTACGGTTTGTTCGTATGTATTTTCTAGAGAAATTTATGACTGTTCTAGTACCCAAAAATCATGATGCGCAAGAATTTGACTTTCAGAGAGAACTTTTGATTTGAGTTCTCAAGCAGTCTTATCCTCAAGATCTAAGTGTAAGAAATCATCTATGAGGACTATTCGGCATGATCTAGTTAATCGTTGACATATGCCACATTTGAAGACATGTTAAAATGCATTGATATGCTGAATAATCCGAACTCCTAAGAATAACCTAAGGATCATAGAAGATGCAGATTTCAGAGGGAGTTTAACACATATATGCTACTATCAAATGTGAAGGGTGTGGTTGTGTTTTTTTCCTTAGATCAAGATTTTTTGTCTCCCTAGATTTTTAACGAGACAACATTACATGCATCGCTTGTTTCTTACAGAAATCATTGATCAACATGAAGTTGTTCATGAATGATTAAGTTCTCAATGAAGTAGTTGACGCGTTGCACTCTTTTTATCCTACGATCAAGGTTTAGTTTCTTCTAGAAAATTTTTGTTACTTGACTAGGTATTAAGGAAGTATCACAGACATAAAGACGCGCGACACAAAGACATGCGATCTAAAAGATATATTCAATACGTCGGGAGTACTTACACCTTCACCGGAGACATCAAGAAAGAGGCGGCCAAAAAGAAACTAACCAAGTAGTCTAAGTGGTTTAAGAACAACGTGCTCAACATGAACAAGAAGAGTAAGAGTACTAAATCCAAGTCTGCAATGTACGATTAAACCTGACAGGGAGATTCACCCGGCTAATATGGCTGACCATAAGTGATATATGTAGTTATGTACAACATTTTTTGTTTGGTAGATAGATCACTTCGTTAACGCCCTTATGGTTTATTAAATGTGTTCAATATAGATTTAAATATAAGTCAAACATCTCTCTTTGAAAGGTAGTATTCATCAAACTTTGAAACTAATCCCATCAAAAGTTGTTCATTTTTTGCTTTGCCTATTTCGGGCAATGCTAGCGTGTGTATCACACAACACATAGTCACGTGCCATTTGATAGTGAATAAAAAATCCTTATTTAATGAATCTATTTTTTTTCTCTTTTCTGCCCTTCTCCTTTTTCTCTCCTGTGGTCTCGTTTCTCATGTGCAACTTAATTGCGTACATGAGTATTAGAGGGGTCAATTGACCCTTATTATGATTATCATACTATTTTTTATATTTTCACTTTTAAATAAGAGAACATAAGTTATTTACCTTATTTTGCTCCTTTTAATAAAACATGTAGTTTCTTTTAGCTTGTTTATGAGACAAAATAAGCTAAAGTATCGTGATTTTTATGTTTCCTGATTATTCATTATACGTATATATTTTAAAGAGAATAATTTTTTTTTCTATAGGTCATCCAAGTTGTAAATTATTAATTATACATGTAAATATGACCCCTCTAAACAAAGTTTCTAGCTACGTTACTGTTGCAACTCAAACCTCAAATTCATCAAGAAAGAGAAATAACAAATGAGAGAGAAAGCTCTAAGAGAGAGGAACAGATTTGGGATCTCGTTTCCCTGTTTTCAGTCGAAGCTCCACCAACATACTCAGCTGTCGTCAACGAGCCGAGCCCAGCCCAGCTTCTATGTCGTGTCGAAGACCGATGCGAATCAAGATATGGATCTTGAAAATATGACGAAACAGTTCGTCAATCTTGGCCTAAATTTTAAGTGATAACATAAGATGGAAAGTTGAAGATTTTTCGAATCTAGAATTTAGGAATCAATAAAATAGGTGCAGATGAGTTGTTTACTTGATCAATGTTTTTGATTTCGTATTGATTTTTAAAATCAAGTCAAAACAGATTGTGAAGAGTTAAGAATACTTTTTGATTTTGTTGATGAGGTCTCTCTTTAGTTTTTACCTTCAATTACATATATAAGATTATAATCAGTACATTCTGATGAAGAACGCATGTCAAGAAAGTGAGGGAGTGAACCAAAAACCAAGTCTGTAGAGTCAGTTTTACAGGTCTTTGCGGAAGGAAGAGAGGAAGAAGGGTAGAAAAGAGAAAAAATATATATTCATTAATTAAGAAATTTTTATTCACTGTAACATGACACGTGACAGTGTGTTGTGAGATACACACTCTCCCTGTGTAGCTAGCATTGCCTATTTTCTAATTATAGCATTAAAGAAATGCCGTATTTATTTTATTTATGACGTTTAAGAAACGTCATTAATTTAAAGGCGTTTAGAAAACGTCATGAAGTATTACATTAGAGATTATTTATGACGTTTTCGTATCCAAACGCCATTAAATTGACTTTCTATGACATTTTTTCATAAAAACGCCATAAACAAACTGTCATTAAAGACCAAGTTTGTAGTAGTGTGGTCTTATGTAACTTGGATTATAAGATATAATATGATTATATTTCATTATCTATACATAAATAGTATTTTGTATTCCATTATATAAAGAGGGTCCACTATCAGGACAACTACTATAGCCGATGAAATTTTTTCGTCATCCTGTTAACAAATTTCGTTGGCTTTAGTTTTGGCAAACGAGGGTTCGTTGGCTATAATATCTTCAGAAAAAGGTCGTCGGTTATAGTTTTAGTCAACGAAATAAAAAACTATCGTCGTCATCGGCTATATTCCTAGACCGGCTATATTCCTAGACTACAGCCGACTACTGGTATATATTTCGTCGGCTATAGTCCTAGACTATCGTCGGCTGTAGTCCTAGACTATAGCTGTGGCAAGAGAGCCTGTAATAACATCTTGCCTACTAGTGCAAGATTAACCACAAAAGGTTATTCAGGACCTGTTAAGTGTCTCTCTTGTCCTCATCAGTGTGAAGATATTACACATATTATGCGTGCTTGTCTAGTGGCGTAGAACATCATCTCCAGGGAGACTCTCAAACTTACAACTATTGTATCTCCCATTTTTGAGTTCAAGGAATGGATGCTACAAAAAGCACTGTCTCTTCTAGCTGGAAAATTTGACAAATTACTCATGATCATATAGAGAATTTGGCGCAACAGGAATAATACGTTATGGTCCCAAAAACCACAATCTGCAGCTGATATTCTGTGTAACTATGGCTTGGTATCATGAATTTGTTACAGCAAATAGACTGACTATTCAAGGAAAACAAAAGCAGTGCAGACCTAGATGGAGCCCTTCAATGGCTGGTATTCTTAAATTGAATGTAGATGGTGCATTCTTACATAACAGTACTGAGGGTGGCATTTGGAGTATCCTCCGAAATTCTCAAAGTCAAGCCATTGCTGGTTTTGCATATCATCTGTCCAATGTCACCTCTCCCAAGCAAGTCGAACTGGAAGCTATCAGAACTATAGCTCAATAGTTACAAAACCTCGGATATAAAGATTGTGAGATTCAAATTGATTGTCAGCTGACAGTGCATGATATCGAGGTTACGGATCACTTACATATGGAATATGGTAATATTCTTGCTTATATCCGTCCTAGTCTCCAGAATTTGAAAAATGTCAAAGTTCGTTTTGCACATAGAACTACAAATTGTGTAGCTCATAGACTTGCAAGCTTTGCTTTTGAACAAAGGAACCGACATAAATGGTTGAATTCTCTCATTTCTATGTTTAGAGATGTTCTAAGCGATGATTGTAACAATTGATTTTGATCAATAAATTTAAGGTTGCTGCTCTTTTCCCTTAAAAAATCAAATAAAAACCGAACTCAAATTGTTTCGAGTCGATTTACAACCATATATATTTGCGCATCCTAGATCTATTAACAAAATTGTTGATATATCTTGGTACAACATCAGGGATGAATGATGTGACTCAACACATGTCATGCATGTACAATGAGTGACAAACTAGTTTTTAACATGATGTAAACACCTTTTACTATACGTTCTCTATAACAGCCCTCAAATTTGATATGCAGCTATCTATCTAGCAGTACTATACCTCCGTAATGTCATATTTCATATCCAGTATTAGTACTGGACCGCAATTTCTCAATATCACTATCAAGTTAAATCGGCGATTTTTTTAACAAGAATTAAATTCGCGATTAGCAACTTGCAAATGCAAACCTGCAATGATAGAAGAAAGAATGACACATGATGCTTGTCTTTCTCCAGAAGCCGCAACACATGCGTTTTGGTTTCTTGCATTTCGTGTTTGATTGAGGATATGTCACAATGACTATCTTAGGCACACAACTGATGTAACTATTTCAATTGAGTTTAATGCAATTAATTATGTCTTGTAAACAAATTATGATCACAGAATTGGTAATCAATTACGTATAATATATATAGATATATCCCTTCTAATAACGGATTCTTTTTTGACATATATGAGGGATTGAGGTTTACATAAAAAAATTTATCACAAAATCACATTTGTACCGTTCAATATATATTTATATATGAATAGATCACTTCTGTAAAATTTCATCTAAATTGGTAATCGTTAAAGTTCTCAAAATTGTGAATTCAAAGTTAAAGCATTAACAGTTCAGGTTTGACAGATTTGATCCGTTAATTGATTTAAGTTAGTTTGAAGCCTTAAAGATCACCATATTAGATGAAATTTTACATAGATGATCTACATATATGTATCTAAATATTGAATAGTAGAGATGTTGATATGTTGTCACGCCCCGAACCTTATAATTTCACTGCGAGTTACCTTCCTTCCGTTATCCGTGAATTTACGGTGTCGACATTAAAGTTTGAACAATAAAATTAACTGTCGGAATTGTTGACGGTAATTTAAAATTATCGGGGATTTTTATTGGGGTAAATTCCGGTTTTGAACGAAGGAAAAATTTTAGGGGTTCCGTGTTTCTAGAAAGTTTCCTTGTTTGGAAACTTTCCCCTTTTATTTTGTTTCCTTTTTCTCTTAGCGTCACTTTCCTTCTTTTTCTTTCTTTTCTTTCTTCTTCTCTTTCGCGTCGTCCTCCTCTCTGGGTCAGTGCGCACCCTCACTGTGCTCCGCCACCACCGGCCGCCGTGGGGCGCGTGACTGGCCTCCCTAGACTCGGTGGAGGTCCGGCAACCCAGCAGGCCTTCGGATCGGGGCAGCGCCGCCGCGTGGAGGGAGAGGAAACCCTCCGAAAGGTTGCTGTGATTCGGGTTCCGGTCGGGTCAGGCCTCTGTGCCGTCGCCTGCCGTTCATAACCGGTCCACAGGCCACCTCCGAACCTTCCAAAGGTGGAGCGCCGGTCGATTACAGCCTAGGTGAGGGATTCAATCAAGAATTCCAAATTTTGGGTTTTTTCTACTGTTCATTGTGATTTGTTGGTGTTAGGGTTGGTTTTGGTTGTTGTGGTGTAAAGGGAAGTTGTAGGGGAGGTGGAGAGGAGCAGGAAGATGGCCGGAGATCGCCGGTCGGAGGCCAATTGGCCGGTGACCGGATTTTACTGTTCACAGGGGCATTTCTGTCCTTTCCTTGAGAAATTACTTTTAACAGTTTGGTAAATGAGTTAGGGGTAAAGGTAAAAATAATCCTAAGTAATTTTGGAGAATTGAAAGTAAAAAGGATTAAGGGAAGTTTTGTTTATAAAACTTTGTGGAGGTGGATTAATGGCCGAGTCGATTAAGTTTCGATTATTATTCAAATTGTCGTTTTGGTTCGGAAAAAGAATTACATGTTATCGTTGGTCGGGATTGATCGAAGATTTCTAAGAGTATACAAGAATTAAGCTAGTTTAATACGGAGTTTATACTAATGTCTCCGGAGACCCGACTTTACGATTCGGGATAATTAACATATTCATTTTATTAAACAGGACGTGAGGATTTACGTTCCGGGGAGGCACAGGATCGTTCTCAGGGCTAGTCCCTTTACTGTGAGTGGACAGTTTATTTTTAAATGAATGCATGCCCTAATTATTGATTTATTTGCAAGATTTATACGATTGTTTCGAGCATTATAATTTCCTCGGGTTCTTGATTGTGTATTTGGCTGGTGCATATATGTTGAGGATTAGTTTCACTTATTTGTTTTGGGAAGAGAATTGAGTAAAGTACTTTTATGAAATTATATTATAAGGGTTGACCAATGAATATGCTAGCTAGAGTAGCGTGAGGGCGCTACTAGAGCTCTTAGCTCCGACCCTAGCCTGAGAGGTCAGGCAAATTACGTAGTGCACTATGAGGGTTGACCATTTCCACTTTATTTAGAGCTCTTAGCTCCGACCCTGGTCTGAGAGGACAGACAAACCTGAGAGGTCAGGTTGATATTATAAGGGTTGACCGTTATCACTTTATCTAGAGCTCTTAGCTCCGACCCTGGTCTGAGAGGACAGACAAGCCTGAGAGGTCAGGTTGATATTTCAAGGGTTGACCGTATTATTTTATATAGCTAGCATAGAGTAGCGTGAGGGCGCTACTAGAGCTCTTAGCTCCGACCCTAGTCTGAGAGGTCAGACTTATTATGTTTGTGCATATTTCTCTTCCCATAATCCTCACTTGGTTATTTTATCTTGCATTTGTGGAATTGTTATTATTTGTGGGCATGCATAAATGTTATTTTAATAAATAAATCTTTGGGAGAGCATGAAACATTGGTTCTAATTATTGTGATGAATTTTTGGCGTTTCATGTATTATTTTCGTCCACTCACTCTAACGTTTTACATGTTTCTCCTCTGGGCCTTTGTTTTTCTTAAAATGCCCAGACTGCAGAGTTCGGCCAGCAAATTAGGAGGCGCATAGTGGTTACCTCTCCACACCGTTTCCACTAGTAGGTTTCTGAAAACCTACAAGTGCCCTTTTCCTCCTTTGTATTAGAGCTCTGATAACCTGGGTATATTATTATTATGTTTCGGGGTAGAGTACGGAACTTATTCATTATTATTCCAGGAATTTCGGATATTTTTTTAAGTTGAAGGATGTTTGTGATTGTGTTATGTTATTGTGGTTGTATTTGTGGTGGTAGTTCTGTGTTGTTGTGAGCAGGTTGGATTTTTATAAGGAGGGGGATGAAATTAGAAGTGTACTGCATGTGTTTACTTGGATTTTAGGTGAAGGGTTACTCACTATTAGGAGACATTATGTCGAATTTTCGGTAACTACCCTTTTAGGTGGGTCCCGCAGGAGTCATTCTGGGATTTACTGGGAAATCTCGGGATGGGTCCTGTCATTGGTATCAGAGCACTAGGTTATTCGATTCCTTTTCTAAATGTCACTGCTTATGCCTTGTGTGAAACTAGTATCTATAGAGTGATGGACCGACCGCGGCGGATCCATCAGCCTTTATGCTTAAGATACGAAGTGATCATCAGGTATTTGCAGTAGCTATTACGGTATTATGTGTGATACATGGTACTAAACATCTTGGTTTCAGGTTAATTATGCGCCGAGCACGTGGCCGAGCTCGTAGGGAGAATCTTTCCCCTCCACCGGAAGGAGAAAACCCTCTTCCTCCTCCTGGAAGAGGAAGTGAGGAGTCAGCTACTATGGGAGCGGGTTTGTTAGAGCGGTTAGTGCAGGGTATCCGCTCTGGTATGAGTTCTGAGCTTAACTATGAGAAAGCCCGCAAGCATGGTGCTAGGGTGTTTACCCATGCTAGTGAACCCATGGAAGCACTCAGTTGGTTGGAGGAGACTGAAAAGATGTTCCGCATAGTAGATTGTCCAGAGGAAAGGAAGGTGGCAATAGCTACGCAGTTTCTGGAGAGAGAAGCTTGGCATTGGTGGCTTGATGTAAGCCGCAGGGTGGGTGATGCAGCTCAGCAGATGTCCTGGGAGCAGTTTTCCGCCCAATTTAAGGAGCGTTATGTCAGCCGAGCACACATGAACCGCATGAGGGAAGAATTTCTAAATTTGAGGAAGAGTGATGACATGTCGGTTTCAGCGTTTGAGCAGCGTTTCAGGGAGCTGGCCTACTACGTTCCTGAGTTGGTAAAGACAGAGCAGGATAAGGTCTATCAGTTTGTTAGAGGCCTTGGTGGTAACTACTCTGCACAGATGATGGCTGTACCATATGCATCATTCATGGAGGCAGTGATGGCTGCTCTTAATCTGGAGGCCCAGCAGTTTTCTTATGGTCGGCTTTCAGATGTTGGAGTTGCGGGTGCTGGCTCAGCTAGAAGATTGTTGACGAGGTCTAGTTCAGTATCCTCTGTTGGGAGTGGCTTGGGTAGCAGCACAGGATCCGGGTCAGGATTCCGAGGGAGGCTTAAGAGCTTCTTCAAGAAGACCTCTAGGGGGTTTAGAAGAGGATCTAGCAGCCAGAGTGGGCCTTCTGGAGGTCAGAGTGCGCAGCAGAGTCAGAGACCGTCTCAGAGTTTTCAGCAGAGTCAGTGGGTACATGGTCAGTGCTATCAGTGTGGGCAGACAGGTCATTTCAGGAGAGATTGTCCTCTCTTGAGTCAGGGAACAGCATTGGCACCTGCCCAGACTATGGGGCAGACGCATTCCGGTACTGTTAGTAGTGGTACCCCCTCTGTGACACAGACTAGAGGCGGCACACATCAGAGCAGAGGTAGTAGAGGCCGTCCTGCCACACATGCGAGACTGCATGCCATGACTCAGCAAGAGGGTCGCTCTTCTCCAGATGTTATTATTGGTACGTTATTCATTTTTGGCCGACCCGCTTTTACATTAATAGACCCTGGAGCGTCGCATTCCTTTATGTCCAGTAGATTTTCCTTACATGCTAATGTGCCGTCATCACCACTTCCTGGGGAATGGCACGTGTCCTTGCCTTCTGGGGATGTGATGAAGATAGATTGGGTATTTAAGAGTTGTGAAGTGCTGATAGAGAGTTGCGGTTTTGAGGTTGATCTAATACCTCTTGATATTGTTGAGTTCGATGTGATCTTGGGGATGGACTTCTTGGAATCCCATAGGGCGATGGTGGATTGTTTCCGAAAGGAGGTAGTGTTAAGGAGTCCAGGGAAGCCTGAGATCACCATTCAAGGGGAAAGAAATGTTCTCCCAAACTGTGTGATTTCCGCTGTTACAGCTAGGAAATTGTTGAACAAGGGTTGCCAAGCCTACCTGGCACATGTAGTAGATACCAGGAAGGGTGAAGTGAACCTGGAAGACATTCCTGTGGTAAAGGAGTTTCCAGATGTATTTCCAGACGAATTGCCTGGATTACCGCCAACAAGAGAGATCGATTTCACCATCGAGATGCTTCCTGGAACCGTTCCTATCTCTCAAGCTCCCTATAGAATGGCACCTGCGGAATTAAAGGAGTTAAAAACCCAATTACAAGAGTTGGTGAACAAGGGCTTTATTCAACCTAGCACGTCCCCTTGGGGTGCTCCTGTACTTTTTGTTAAGAAGAAAGATGGCACTATGAGACTTTGTGTGGACTACCGGAAGCTGAATCAAGTGACGGTGAAGAATAAATACCCTTTGCCACGAATTGATGATTTATTCGACCAGTTGAGGGGTGCCTCTGTTTTCTCGAAGATTGATTTGAGATCGGGTTATCATCAGTTACGGATTCGGGAAAGTGATATTCCCAAGACTGCATTCCGGTCACGGTATGGACACTATGAGTTCGTAGTGATGCCATTTGGACTTACTAATGCACCCGCCGCCTTCATGGATTTGATGAATAGGGTGTTTAGTCCATTTCTTGATCGTTTTGTGATCGTGTTTATTGATGATATTTTGGTTTACTCCAAAAGCTTGAAGGAGCATGCCAGGCATTTAAGGACGGTTCTGCGAGTCCTCAGAGAAGCTCAGTTGTATGCAAAACTTAGCAAATGTGAGTTTTGGTTGGATAGAGTGGGATTCTTGGGTCACATTGTGTCGGAAGAAGGTGTTAGTGTGGACCCTCAAAAAGTAGCTGCAGTGGCTAATTGGGGTAGACCCACCAATGTGTCAGAGATTCGGAGTTTCTTGGGATTAGCAGGTTATTATCGTCGCTTCGTTCAAGATTTCTCCAAGATTGCTGCTCCACTTACAAGATTGACCAGGAAGGGAATTAAGTTTGAATGGTCTGACAAGTGCGAGCAAAGTTTTCAGGAACTCAAAGAGCGTCTGACTAGTGCACCAGTTTTGGCACTACCAGATGATAGTGGGGAATATGAAGTCTATTGTGATGCCTCTAAACACGGATTGGGTGGTGTGTTGATGCAGCATGGGAGAGTGATCGCCTATGCTTCTAGACAATTGAAAACGCATGAGGTGAATTATCCCACCCATGATTTGGAACTTGCTGCAGTAGTGTTTGCTCTTAAAATTTGGAGACATTACCTTTATGGAGCCAAGTGCCAAATTTTCACTGATCACAAGAGCTTGCAATATGTGTTCACTCAAAGGGATTTAAATATGCGTCAAAGGAGATGGATGGAATTAATTAAAGATTATGATTGCTCGATTGAGTACCATCCAGGAAGAGCTAATGTGGTGGCCGATGCTCTTAGTCGCAATCCCTCTTTATCCTTGGCATATTTGAGAATGATTCGGGTTCCACTTCTTTATGAGCTTAGAGCTACCGGTGTTGATTTAACAGTGGATGAAATGGGTGTTTTGGTGGCCAGTTTTCGTGTGAGGCCAGTACTCATTGATAGAGTTCGGGAGGCGCAATATAATGACCCTTCCATTTTACAGTTGGTTGAGAGGGCTCAGGAGGGCTCAGCAGAGGACTTTACGATTAGGAAAGATGGAACCCTTTTATTTAAGGGTAGGTTGTGTGTACCGAAAAGGAATGAAGAGCTTAAACGGGAGATTATGGAGGAAGCTCATAGTTCCATTTATGCCGCCCATCCAGGTAGTACAAAGATGTATAGAACTTTGAAGAATTATTACTGGTGGCCGAATATGAAGAGGGAAATAGCAGCTTTTGTTAGCAGGTGTTTGGTTTGTCAACAAGTGAAAGCTGAGAGACAAAAACCCTCGGGTTTGATGGAACCATTGCCTATTCCGGTGTGGAAGTGGGACCATATTACTATGGATTTTGTCTTCGGCCTGCCTCGCACCCGTAATGGGTATGATGGAGTTTGGGTGATTGTGGATCGTTTGACGAAATCTGCTCACTTTCTCCCGGTTAATAAAAAGTTTTCTCTTGATCGGTTGTCGGAGATTTATGTGAACGAGATAGTGAGACTACATGGGGTTCCAGAATCCATTGTGTCAGATAGAGATCCACGGTTTGTTTCCCAATTTTGGGGAGCTTTGCAGGCAGCATTGGGCACTCAACTTCATTTCAGTACTGCTTTTCATCCTCAGACTGATGGGCAGTCAGAGAGGACCATTCAGACCTTGGAAGACATGTTGAGGTCATGTGTTCTACAGTTTCGGGGGAGTTGGGATAAAAATTTGATGTTAATGGAGTTTGCTTATAATAATAGCTACCACTCTAGCATTGGCATGTCACCATTTGAGGCATTATATGGAAGGCAATGCCGTACTCCCCTATGTTGGAATGAAGTTGGAGAAAGAGAGTTTTGTGGCCCGGATATCATCTTTGAGACCAATGAGAAAATCAAGGTGGTAAGAGATCGACTCAAGGTGGCTCAAGATAGGCAAAAGACTTATGCGGATAACCGCAGGAAGGACTTGGAATTCCAAGTCGGTGATTGGGTATTCTTGAAATTATCTCCTTGGAAGGGAGTGGTGCGTTTTGGAAAGAAGGGCAAGCTTAGCCCTAGATATATTGGTCCTTATGAGATCCTCGAAAGAATTGGCCCACTTGCCTATCGATTGGATCTACCTCTTGAGTGGTCCAAGGTCCATAATGTCTTTCACGTATCCATGCTTCGGAAGTACATTGCTGATCCTTCCCATGTGTTGCATGCGCCACCTGTTAGTCTGAATAAAGACTGGACCTACGTAGAGGAACCGGTGCAAATTATTGATCAAAAAGAGCAAGTGCTTCGGAACAAAACCATTCCTCTTGTTAAAGTGTTGTGGAGGAGTCATGAGGTGGAGGAAGCTACCTGGGAGCCCGAAGCTCAGATGCGACATCAGTATCCTCACCTATTTGAGTAACAGGTATGTAAATTTCGAGGACGAAATTTTTATAAGGGGGGGAGAATTGTCACGCCCCGAACCTTATAATTTCACTGCGAGTTACCTTCCTTCCGTTATCCGTGAATTTACGGTGTCGACATTAAAGTTTGAACAATAAAATTAACTGTCGGAATTGTTGACGGTAATTTAAAATTATCGGGGATTTTTATTGGGGTAAATTCCGGTTTTGAACGAAGGAAAAATTTTAGGGGTTCCGTGTTTCTAGAAAGTTTCCTTGTTTGGAAACTTTCCCCTTTTATTTTGTTTCCTTTTTCTCTTCGCGTCACTTTCCTTCTTTTTCTTTCTTTTCTTTCTTCTTCTCTTTCGCGTCGTCCTCCTCTCTGGGTCAGTGCGCACCCTCACTGTGCTCCGCCACCACCGGCCGCCGTGGGGCGCGTGACTGGCCTCCCTAGACTCGGTGGAGGTCCGGCAACCCAGCAGGCCTTCGGATCGGGGCAGCGCCGCCGCGTGGAGGGAGAGGAAACCCTCCGAAAGGTTGCTGTGATTCGGGTTCCGGTCGGGTCAGGCCTCTGTGCCGTCGCCTGCCGTTCATAACCGGTCCACAGGCCACCTCCGAACCTTCCAAAGGTGGAGCGCCGGTCGATTACAGCCTAGGTGAGGGATTCAATCAAGAATTCCAAATTTTGGGTTTTTTCTACTGTTCATTGTGATTTGTTGGTGTTAGGGTTGGTTTTGGTTGTTGTGGTGTAAAGGGAAGTTGTAGGGGAGGTGGAGAGGAGCAGGAAGATGGCCGGAGATCGCCGGTCGGAGGCCAATTGGCCGGTGACCGGATTTTACTGTTCACAGGGGCATTTCTGTCCTTTCCTTGAGAAATTACTTTTAACAGTTTGGTAAATGAGTTAGGGGTAAAGGTAAAAATAATCCTAAGTAATTTTGGAGAATTGAAAGTAAAAAGGATTAAGGGAAGTTTTGTTTATAAAACTTTGTGGAGGTGGATTAATGGCCGAGTCGATTAAGTTTCGATTATTATTCAAATTG
Source organism: Comarum palustre (assembly GCA_951800085.1). NCBI lineage: Eukaryota > Viridiplantae > Streptophyta > Magnoliopsida > Rosales > Rosaceae > Comarum > Comarum palustre. The sequence continues at coordinate 6,196,150 of OX637575.1, forward strand.
TCGTTTTGGTTCGGAAAAAGAATTACATGTTATCGTTGGTCGGGATTGATCGAAGATTTCTAAGAGTATACAAGAATTAAGCTAGTTTAATACGGAGTTTATACTAATGTCTCCGGAGACCCGACTTTACGATTCGGGATAATTAACATATTCATTTTATTAAACAGGACGTGAGGATTTACGTTCCGGGGAGGCACAGGATCGTTCTCAGGGCTAGTCCCTTTACTGTGAGTGGACAGTTTATTTTTAAATGAATGCATGCCCTAATTATTGATTTATTTGCAAGATTTATACGATTGTTTCGAGCATTATAATTTCCTCGGGTTCTTGATTGTGTATTTGGCTGGTGCATATATGTTGAGGATTAGTTTCACTTATTTGTTTTGGGAAGAGAATTGAGTAAAGTACTTTTATGAAATTATATTATAAGGGTTGACCAATGAATATGCTAGCTAGAGTAGCGTGAGGGCGCTACTAGAGCTCTTAGCTCCGACCCTAGCCTGAGAGGTCAGGCAAATTACGTAGTGCACTATGAGGGTTGACCATTTCCACTTTATTTAGAGCTCTTAGCTCCAACCCTGGTCTGAGAGGACAGACAAACCTGAGAGGTCAGGTTGATATTATAAGGGTTGACCGTTATCACTTTATCTAGAGCTCTTAGCTCCGACCCTGGTCTGAGAGGACAGACAAGCCTGAGAGGTCAGGTTGATATTTCAAGGGTTGACCGTATTATTTTATATAGCTAGCATAGAGTAGCGTGAGGGCGCTACTAGAGCTCTTAGCTCCGACCCTAGTCTGAGAGGTCAGACTTATTATGTTTGTGCATATTTCTCTTCCCATAATCCTCACTTGGTTATTTTATCTTGCATTTGTGGAATTGTTATTATTTGTGGGCATGCATAAATGTTATTTTAATAAATAAATCTTTGGGAGAGCATGAAACATTGGTTCTAATTATTGTGATGAATTTTTGGCGTTTCATGTATTATTTTCGTCCACTCACTCTAACGTTTTACATGTTTCTCCCCTGGGCCTTTGTTTTTCTTAAAATGCCCAGACTGCAGAGTTCGGCCAGCAAATTAGGAGGCGCATAGTGGTTACCTCTCCACACCGTTTCCACTAGTAGGTTTCTGAAAACCTACAAGTGCCCTTTTCCTCCTTTGTATTAGAGCTCTGATAACCTGGGTATATTATTATTATGTTTCGGGGTAGAGTACGGAACTTATTCATTATTATTCCAGGAATTTCGGATATTTTTTTAAGTTGAAGGATGTTTGTGATTGTGTTATGTTATTGTGGTTGTATTTGTGGTGGTAGTTCTGTGTTGTTGTGAGCAGGTTGGATTTTTATAAGGAGGGGGATGAAATTAGAAGTGTACTGCATGTGTTTACTTGGATTTTAGGTGAAGGGTTACTCACTATTAGGGGACATTATGTCGAATTTTCGGTAACTACCCTTTTAGGTGGGTCCCGCAGGAGTCATTCTGGGATTTACTGGGAAATCTCGGGATGGGTCCTGTCATATGTGATCAAAAAGTTTGTGTAATCTCCAATCTCTCATATATGTCAAAAAAGTGATCTTTTAGTGGATCTTATATATATATATATATATATCTGCAAAATTTCAGCTCATTTGGTGATCGTTAGGGCATTCAAAAATGTGATTTACATAGAAGAACATGAACGGTTCCGTTAAACAGATTCGGTTTGTTCATTGTATTTTACGTTTTGAAGGCCTTAACGATTACCAAATGAGCTGAAATGTTGCAAAAATGATCTATACATATATATCTAGATTATGAACGGTTAAGATGAGAAAATTTGATCGAAAAGTAGGTCAAATTAAGGAAATCTGCACCAAATTTGAAAGTATGAAAATTGATCTGTTCTTGTTTCGAATTCTTAGAGAAATACAAATTGTAAGAAGTAAAGTACACAAAAATTGTTCACTACAGTGTAAACTTCCCAAGAGGAAACATCACTGCGAGACTTTATACTAGTTTGCACTTAAAATCATTTCACTATGAATCTTCAGTACATCTTGTCAAGCAGTGATCAAATCACTTTTATAAGCACATACCAACTTGATCTGTTACTACTGAAATACCTAGCCTGAACACTAGGAAACAATAAACAGAAAGTTATGAACTAGCCTTAAACTTCTTCAACACTAATTTGATACATATAGAAAAGGAACACAATATGAAGAGATATGACACAGTGTGAGTTCTGATATGCTTATAAGACTATATCCGAGGAACTATCTCCTTCATCTTTTTTCAAGTCCTTTTTATAGAGGCAGAGAGATTCTCCCCCTTAATTGCTACTCCTTTATTTTCTGCAAATCAAAGATTAGTTCGAAAACAAAATCCTAGAATATCAAAAGATATAAATTGCAACAGATTTGTTAACATAATATTTGAGAGATTTGATTTCATCTTATCTTGTTTTATAGAACTAAATCATATCTCTAATTATATCTCTAAAACTTTAACAAATTTTGATAATAAAAATATTACCTTTAACCTTGGTAAATCATATCTGGTGTTACTGTAAGTTTACTGCAGTAAATCAGATCCGGATTTTTTTCTTGGCTGCACTAGGAAAACTTGTACTCGTTGATCAGGTTGGAATGGATGTCATATGCTTACAATCTCCCCATATGGAATACATATTCAACCTTGATGTTTATTCTCCCCCTTTTAATGATCATCTGTAAAGATATAACATAGACAAAACAAGAACAAACAGAATAATCTGCATGCCTCTCATAGCTTGTGATCTTGTGAAAAAATTTCACAAATATGCATTTGAGTCCTTGAGGCCAAAATAATAAGATGCACTAGTTCAATAGATCAAAGATCATCATCTCTATGAATTAGTGCTGCACAAAATAATTTCAAACTTAGAATATAAATAATTCTTGTGCTTATGCACTTACAAAAAAACATCAATTGTTCACAATTGTCCATAAACCAAAATAAAATATCAATAATAAGCTTCTCCCCCTTTGAATGTGGATGCCTTAGGGTTTCCATTGGATTTCCTCATCATCAGTATAAGACAGTACACCATCAGGTAGTTCTAGTTTGAGTATGGCCAGTACCTCCATCAATGTCCCTACAATGTGACCAATAACCCGATTCATGGTTTGGAGCTCCACTTGAGTAGTTTGCTGAATGGCCCACAAGAGCTAGTTGCTCATAGACAAGAGTAGCAGAAACTTGGTACAGAGGCTGTGGAGTGCGTGAGTGCGTGAGTGCTGAGAAGATGTGTGAGCACCTTGACGAGACCTCCTGTTCGAACTGTTACTTGCCCCACCGTTGGCATTGGTGGGAGGGACAGGAGGATGAAAAGGCTGGAGAGGCTGAACTGCCGTAGAAGGATGAGTTGGCAGTCCTGCAGCCCAGCAGCGTTCATACCAGTTTATAGGATGGGGGCCTTCAGTATTCCAAGAGTTAATGCGTGTGGTTTCCTTGCATCTAACCATATTCCTGCACAGAAAGAGAAATACCAAGTAAAATCTGTGGAACAATAGGAAATCAGAATGAGAGTTGTGAACGAGATAATACTCTTATAAAAGAAGAGTTAGAGGTAGTCAAAACGATTTAGGAAGATCAAGAGAAAAGATAATTAAAGAATGTCCGAGAATGACTGAATATCTAGAGGCTGTCAAACACATATACCCTTACCATTCACGGTTCTTCCTACCAAAAGTCTGTCCAAAGAGTGATGAAAGATTGATAAATGTGACAAGAATAGCAGAATAAAATCTAACCATGCAATTATGAGATTATTCGAAACATCTGCTTGAGGATTCTGTCAAACACTTTTGCAAAAACAATCACTTCTCGAAATCATAAAACTAAAGGGTATGATGTATTCTATTAACTCTGAAAACCTGATTTGAGGAGATAGAAGAGCATGTGTGCAGTGTGTGCAGCACAATTGGTTTATGGCTCATCACAAAAACCACATCAGAGTAGAAGTAAGAGAAATTGTGTATATGACCAAGTTCAGTGGATCCAAGCATGTGGAGTCAAACCAGAAACTTTTGATAAACTAAACTTTGAGCCATCAATAGACCATTCATTTGATCTTCTTTAACAGCTTAAGCATTTAGCTTGTTGTTTTTATTCTTCGGCTTCTTTTTGGCGCCTTCTTTTTTTAAGCATAGTGGTCTTATTTAGCTTGAACACCCTGCTAGGCCTTCAACCCCCAGAGCCATGTTACTCTAAGATACCACTAAACTAGCACACTAAAATTTGCTTGGTTAATTGTGTTGGTCCACTAGATCATGAACGGGTGCAAGTACATAATTAAACCAACTCATCATCATGACCTCGATTAGTAGCACACCACAGCCAATGTGACAATTAGTAAACATTTTATCATATCATTGTAGAGTCACAGAACTAGTTAGAGTCCAGAATAAGGCATACAAGGAGTAATATGAATAATCACAAGTGATGCATTGCATAATATATGAGTCCTTAAGATCATATATGCCATCGAATAAGTCATAGTAGGCTAAATTAACAATTCTGAATTTCAAGTGCATTCCTCAGCTCTAAAAATCTCTCAGTGTCAAGAGCTTTGGTAAGCAAGTCTACTAGCTGAATCTTATTCGCTACAAAACTTAGTTCTAAAATTTGTTTTTCTATCAAATCTCTGATGAAGTGATATCTTAGGTCAATGTGTTTAGTTTTAGAATGCATCACATGATTTTTTGTTATGCTAATGGCACTAGTGTTGTCACACATAATTGTTAACTTACCTTGACTCAAACCATAGTCTGTGAGCATCTGTTTCAGCCACAGCATCTGAGTGCAGCATGAACCTACAGCAACATATTCTGCTTCTGTTGTTGATTGAGATTTACAATTTTGTTTCTTACTATGTCAAGCCACAAGATTATTGCCTACAAAGAAACATCCTCCAGATGTGCTTTTTTGTCCTTCAAATTTCCACCCCAATCAGCATCTGAGTATGCTGCAATTTCAATATTAGTATCACATGTAAAAAAGATATGCCACAATCAGCTGTTTCGGCAACATATCGAATTATTCTTTTTACAGAATCCAAATGTGACTCCTTTAGATTTGCTTGAAATCTTGCACACACTCTTACATTGTGACACAGGTCTGGTCTACTAGCTATAAGATACATCAAACTACCAATCATAGATCTGTACAGAGTTTGATCAACTGTTTTTCGTGCATCATCTTCAGTCAATTTTGTAATTGTACTCATGGGAGTTGTTACTGTCACACCCAACCAAAGTTTGCCTTCCTAAACCTGGGTTAGGACGTGCGGGATCCATCTCAAGAGAGATTTACTCGAAATCCCCCTTGAGAAAGGATAACCCTCTTTCCAAACCAAATTCAAACAGTCCAAACGATACCGGAACAGACCTCACCGCCGGAGGTTATCCCGATTTTCGCATTTGGATCTCAAACCAATCATTTAGAGGACCTAGGGTTCTAATAATATTTATGACTGCATCAGAATCCAGGTCAGGCTTCCTACGTACCATGTCCTCAAGGATCAAGCCACACGTAGCTCTTAATTTAATTTACGTTCTAACCGGAAAAACCCGCTTTACTACATATCAGTCGATTTATAAATAAGGATAGCATAAGCTAAAGGAAAATATAAGGTTTAACTCTCCGTCGAGGTATCCACCAACGAACTAACTATCAGGATTTATCCCGAACATACCATCAAACTTATATAAAACAACCACATAAATATAATCAACATCCACACATAAATATAATATAAAGGCATCCACGAAAATAACAAATCCTCCAGGGACAGAACTGTAATATCAACTAGATGTTACCCTTGTAATTATCTTAAATTATCAAGGGCAATATAGTCAATTCAACCTTAATGGCAGTTTGGTAAATAATCTGAACTATCAGGGGCATTTTAGGAATTTTAGCCTTAGTGGAAGCCCCTGTAAATAGACAAAATAGCCAGGGGTATTTATGGAATTTGCAACTCAGTGGCAGTCTGATAATTATCTCAAACTACCAGGGGTATTTCTAGAATTTCAGCCCTAGTGGCATCCCTATAATTTCCCTAAACTGCCAGGGCAGTTCTGCCATTTTACATCCACGGTAAAAATGGTAAATTTCTGGATCTGCCACAATAAAAATTCAGGAATTTACCCTTAACTATTCCGACCGGTGTGCTGGCCAGATTTTCTCCTATTCCTGATCACCTCCTCTCTCAATCACAACCAACAACAACCACAAACAACATCAACAATTTATCAACAAATCGAGACCAGAGGCTCACCAAAGAACTCAAAACTTGCCCGTCGTCGTGGCCCGGATCAGAAACCTGATGAAACTCGATTAGGGAACAACAATCTCTCCTCTTTCTCTCTTTCTACATCTGCTCATCGAAACGCAAGATTGTAGGGCGGTCGAGGATGCCAAGACGAAGCTCTGGCCATGATGGAAGGCCGAGAAAATGACTGGTCGATGGAGGAGCAAATTTCGAGCTCCGTCGCTGCTCACTGTGTCGATACAGTAGCTCCGAAATCGATCTCTCCTGCTGAGGCTATAGGGGTTTGTAGATAGAGGAGAGGGAGGTGTGGTGATGGTGGTGGTTCGACGTCTGGTGTCTGCAGACGGCGAAGATTCGCTTGAGGCGAGCCGAGGCAGAGAGAGAGAGAGAGAGTGAAATCCCAGTCTCCCCCTGACCTGATCCGGCTATATATATATATATATATATATATTTAAAATCCAACAGCCTAGATCAACTCCCTGATTGATCTAACGGCCTAGATTTAATATGGAAAAGTTACCGTGAATAGTAAAAGACATTTTATCATTTACTATTTACCGCACAGTAACAACACATTATATATATATATATATATATATATATTTAAAATCCAACAGCCTAGATCAACTCCCTGATTGATCTAACGGCCTAGATTTAATATGGAAAAGTTACCGTGAATAGTAAAAGACATTTTATCATTTACTATTTACCGCACAGTAACAACACATTATCACGAATAACTTTCGCATACGAACTCCGATTAATCCATAGGTCATACCCACGAGTTCATATTAACGTCCTCTACAACTTTCCTGAAGGAAGTTCCCTAAATTCTCGACTTATCACAAAGTCATCTTTTTACGGTAAAATAAATAACATTTATTACTTTCGTAATTTGAATAAATTCATAATAAACAGCTCGTAGCTCCAGAAAATATTCCGGACATACCGGAGGACTCGTATTAACATAATCCACCACCTCGGGGCATTAATTATATCTTCCTCCAGAATCGAGAATATCTTGATATTATACTCGAATATTAATTCAGGAAAGATTAACGGCACGGTTACAACCCTCTGTAATTCACCTGATCCTGGTAAAAAGGGAAATTGATGCGTCCCCGGCAACGACGCCAAAAATTGACGATGTCGCGCAACCGGGGTCAAACAACTTCAATTTATTTACTCTGCAAATCGTTAGTAGTATGAACAAGTAGAGATCGTTCTAGCCGGGGAAACCAAAAGGTGATTGAAACAAAGATTATTAACATATATACTCACATATAAACATATTCACATCGAATTATGGGGGGTTTGAAATATATTTCTAAAAATATAAATATCAAAAATAAATCCTAAAACTAACATATATACATATGATCATCTTCCACACACATAACCATGCACAAAAACCATCAAGAACATGTAACAAAATTGTAAACAACAAGAGGCAGCAAGCAAGACTCGACATATTCATATACTTATCTCAATTCCAATTCTAATTAGAGACCACCATCGATTCAACTAATCGTTAAGACTTCTAATATATTTAGAATCAACTCTAACGTATAATCCTAAATTATGCTAATCGGTTTAAAAACACATCAGCGTAGAAATTAAACACAAAGAAGCACATAAGCATAGTAAACCGAATTGGAAACATGCAAACATGTAATGGCGTCACTCATCATATTTGAATCATGCATATTTTCATAACTATGATAACCTATTTAGAAAATCTAGAATGAAACAACTTAGTGTATGATGCAATTTAAATTCTCTTGGCAAATGAAACCGATACACAAGGAGAAGTCACGGCCTTAGGCAGCCCTCATGCATCGATTTGTTATGTGCAAGCTCATGAAAATAAATCAAAATAAACATATAAAAACATCAAACATACTACCCTAAATCATTCATCAAATTGAAAACATGTACAAGATCATACAATCAAAACATAAATAACATCATGGAATTCGAAACATGTTGATTGCATAAAATCAAAATAAAACCAATAATTCATTACAAAATCGAAAACTAAATGAAAATACAAAGCCATGAAAGAGTCACACTTTAAAAACCTTGGAAGAGGTTTGGCAAAGGTGGTAAAATCGGATGAAAGATGGAGGAAGATTTTTAGGGTTTCGGTGGTGGTGCGGCTATGTATTTCTTGAAAGTATTTCTTGAAAGTATTTGGTAGGGTTTCGGCAAGGCTTCTATGATGGTGAGATGATGTTTTTCTGCCTTTATGTGATGCTATATATAGGAGAAACCCTATAGGGGTCGGTCAAAGAGAATCCTAAACAAAAAAGGTTAGGTTTCCCTAGTTTTCTCAATTCGGCAGAATGACATTCGTTTGATGATTACGTTATAACTGCCTCTAGAAAATAGCTATTTAGGTGATTCTAATTAATTTAGAAACTAGACTCTCGTAGCTTTTTATCCATATGGAACGTTTTCTGATTCTTTGTGAGCTGTCCTGGAGAGTCCGTTGAAGTTGAGATACGTGCACAGGAATTTTTCTGAAATTAATCAGGTTTTTCAAGACTTGGATATTCCTTGGATATTCTATCGAATTTTGATCTTCTTCTCCTTATTGGACTTGGTTTGGACCTCTCCTTTATAGATATGGTGACTTGGATCAGTCAAATTGCTTCCCTAGATCCATTGGTAATCATTTTCTCTCGACGGCAGTAGGTTACTCTGTTTCGGCAGTCTGACCTTCGGTAACTAATTCAGGCACAACTCTCTCCAGGAAATAGATATGGATATGATTCAAAATGTTCTGGAACCTAGACTCACACATCTTTCCGTGCATATATGGTACATTTTCTAATTCCATGTGACTCGTTCTGGAGAAATTCTAGAAGTTGGGTGATGTGCCCAGGAAATTTCTGTTTTCTGCTGAAATTGCATGCTTCGGCCTTTTCATGTTACTGCACGTTGTGCAGCCTTCCATAGCTCTAATTCTCTCGATTCTTCCTCCCATGAACTCGTCTACATGTCACCTAAGTATCAGAGAACTTAAATTAATTTATGATAATGCAAAAGCTTTACAGAATTAACAAAACATTTCAAGACCCCAAACTGAATCGGTTTCTTGTTATTTCATGTAGCACTTAGTCAAATTATGTATAAATCCTCTATGTTTAGCACGTTTTTATCCTTATACAACAAAAGACTCTTGACTCTATAATATGACTCTATTCTACGACAATAAGAGATAAACGAAGTACAAATAGAGGTAATAACATATTAAGAATGTCACATTTTATGCTCCTATCAGAAATTTTGGAACGGGGTGTTACATTTAACCTTCTTTTCTTGTTGACACCAAATTTCTTGACTAAATTTTCTACATATTTAGTTTGAGATAAGAACATTCCATTGTCAAGTTGTTTAACTTGCAAGCTAAGTTAGTTCTCCACACATACTCGTTTCAAATTCTTTTGCCATGACTTGTTTAAACTCATTAACCAATTGAACAGATGTAGAGCCAAAAACAATGTCATCAACATAAACTTAAGCAATTATAATATGTGAGGGAGTATGTTTGACAAAAAGGGTTTTATCTATGGAACCTCTAGTGTAGCCTTTCTCTATGATATAAGCTGAGAGTCTATCATACCAAGCTCTTGGAGCTTGTTTAAGTCCATAAAGTGCTTTCTTTAGTTTAAAAACATGATCCAAATATTGTGGATCTTCAAACCCTAAAGGTTGTGCTACATAAACTTCCTCTTGTAAAATTTCATTTAAGAAAGTTGTTTTTACATCCATTTGGTATAATTTAAATTTTAGATGACATGCTACTGCAAGGAGGAGTCGAACTGATTCTAATCTTGCCATAGGTGAAAGGTCTCCCCAAAGTCTACCCCTTCTACCTGGGAATAGTCTTGAGCTATAAGTCTAGCTTTATTTCTTGTTACGTTCCCTTTTTCATCACATTTATTCCTGAAAATCCATCTGGTTCCTATTACATTTATATTGGAAGGTTTAGGAACTAAGTCCCAGACTTCATTTCGACTAAACTGATTTAATTCATCTTGCATGACACTGATCCAATCTGAATCTTTAAAAGCTTCTTTAACATTTTTTGGTTCAATTGTTGACACAAAGCCATAATGAGTTATGACATTAATATCTACTTTATTATTTGCAACAAAGCATAGAAAAACCTGATTTGTAGACCCTTCAGAAGATACATGAGGAGAAGGTGCACTGGATTGACTTCTGGTCACAATTCTTTCTAACATTGTTCCAATTATGTCTTGAGCTGAGTGATCTTTCTGAATTTGCTTAAAACCAGTTCTTAGTTTTGTATTGACTCCAAAAATCCCATCATCAACAGCTGCTTCTTTATTTCAATTCACAGCTTCTATGTCTTTTTGCATCTCTGCACAGTTATTTGTAGCTTTTCTGTGCATACAAGACATCATCAATAGAAACATTAATGGATTCCATAACTAATTTGGTTCTGTTGTTATATACCCTGTAAGCTCTACTAGATGTAGAGTATCTAAGAAAAACACATGCATCACTCCTAGAGTCAAACTTGCCGAGATACTCTATCTCTCTAAATATAACAGGGACTTCCAAAAATATGAAAGTAGTTTACTGTAGGTTTTCTTCCTTTCCACAGCTCGTAAGTTGTGTGTTCAGTGCCTGGTCTTAGGAACACTCTATTCATAGTGTAACATGCAGTGTTAACTGCTTCTGCCTAAACCTTTAAATTTAAACCTGCAGCATGCATCATAACTCTAGACATTTCAACCAGAACTCTATTTTTACGTTCAACAATTCCATTTTGTTGTGGAGTGATTGGTGAGGAATACTCATGACTAATTCCATGTTTGTCACAGAAATATGTGAAGGAATTATTTTTGAATTCAGTTCCATTATCATATCTTATTCTAGAAATCTTTAGTTGTGAAACTTGTTTTTATTTAACAATCTTTTGCTCAAAGATTTAAACAACTCAAAAGTTTCATTTTTATCATGTAGAAATTCTACCCAAGTGAATCTAGAAAAATCATCAACCACAACTAAAACATAGTTCTTACCTCCCAGACTTTCATGTTGTGATGGTCCCATCAGATCTAAGTGTAACAGCTCAAGAGCTTGTGTAGTAGTCTTTGCATCAACTGCCTTATGAGGTACCTTTGTTTTTCAGTTTTGCACTCACCACAGATTATATCAGTCCTACCTCTTAATATTGACAGTCCTCTAATGCAGTTTTTGTTTGAAACCTTTTGTAAATCTTGAAAATTAACGTGTCCCAATTTCTTGTGTCATTCCAACATCTCATCTTGACATGACTGAGTATAGTAGCAGGGAATAGTTTGTTGCACAGAATCTGTACAAACATGATAACAATTGTCTAGAGATCTACTTCCATGCATGACCTGTTTACCTGTATGATTTAATTGAGCATCTATGTTTGTTAAATCAAACATCTTCAAACTCATCAGTTAGTTGGCTAACACTGATAAGATTAGTAGTTAAATCATTTACATATAGGACATTGTGTAGTTTAGGCATTCCAAGAGGTTTTACAGTACCTTTAGCCAAAATAGCTGCATTCTTACCATCGCCAAATGTGACACTTCCAGTGGCCACCTCATCATTGAATGATATGAACCATACTTTATTTCCAGTCATGTGTCTCGAGCAACCACTATCAAAATACCATATATCTCTGTATTTTTTAGCTAAAGCAGTGAAGGCAACCATACAAGTAGCAGAATCAGAAGTTGTTTTTAAACTTTTCTTGACCCACATGAACTTTTCTTTTACAGTTACTAGTTTTACAACTGCATTTTTCTTTTCAAGTTTAGCAATTAATTTTTGTTGAGCTTGAAGTTTTCTTCTCAAAGAATGATAGGAATACTCAATCAATTTTTTATTTAAGGTTCTGCAATCCGGTCTGATGTGTCCTGTCTTTCCACAAAAATGACAAATATATAGGAAAAAATCTCTTATACCTGAATTGATTTGTTTTTCTGATTTCCTTGACCTCATCGATACATTCTGATGCTTTGGATACATTAGTTGCTTCTTCTTCAAAGGCTAGAGGTTTAGAACTTGGCACAAACTTTGTAGTATGTGTGAGACCTCCATTGTAGCCTAATCCAGTTTTATCATTGTATCTTTTTCCAAGAGCAAGCATTTGAGAGGCTTTTTCTGAACTCACTTTGAACTAACCGAATTTATCAATTGTTCCTTTTATTTTGTCATGTGAAAGGTTAACTTCAATAGATAATTTTGAATTCAACATTGTAAGACTTACCACTTCTTTGTTCAAAGTATCCTTTTCCTTTATCCGGGTTTCTCTATCATAATTTCGCAGGCTTCTTATTTCTTGTTCAAGCTTCTACTATTCCTCTTCATGTGATTGTTCTATGCTGTAAGTCTTGATTCTAATTCATCATTTAGGGAGATAAGTCTAACATTTTCTTCTTCTAGAAACCATTTTCTTTTTGCCATGACTTTTGATGCTCTATACATTTGTGAGCATCGAAAGTCTATCTCTCCTTCATAATCATCATCAGTGTCTGATTCTGAGAGTCCACCAATTATTCCAATAAAAGCAACATTTTGCTCCTCATCATCGCTCCAAGTAGCTGAAAGAGATTTATTTGAAGCTGCATACTTATTGTTTCCACAGTCAGCAGACATGTGACCAATGCCACCATAGGTAAAATAGGTTGGACCAGTAGGAGCAGCTTTTGGTTTAAATCTGTAGTTCTCATTCTTTAAATTTGAGGTTCCCTCGTTTTTTGAGTTTTTGAAATTCCTAAAATTTCCCTTAGAATATCTACCTGCAGAATTCTTATTTTTCATAAATTGCTTGAATTGTTTGATCAAAAGAGCTAGATCTAAATTTTCAGTGTCATCTTCTAACTTCTCTTTCTTTGTTGCCTTAAGCGCCACCCCCTTTGATTTCCTTTCAGGAAGAATCCATCTTTGTTCAAAAAGTTTTAAATTTCCTAGCAGCTCGTCTATTTCATGGTGTTTAGATCGTAGGAGTTTTCAATACTTATAATTTTATTCTGAAAACTTCTAGGTAGACCTCTTAGTATTTTCTTAACAATTTTATCTTCTAGAAATTTTCTCCTAGACCTCTACACTGACCAACAACTCTCAGAACTATTTTATAAAATTCCTCAACAGTTTCACCTTCCTTTAGTAGCATAGTTTCAAATTCAAATATTAATTGTTGTAGCTTTTAAGATTTTACCTTTTGATTTCCTTCATATGTTGACTTCAAACGTCTCAAGCTTCTTTTGTTGTCTCACAGTGTTCAACACTGATGAGCTCTTCATCCGACAGTGCAACAAAAATACAGTGTCTGGCTTTGTGATCATCTTTCTTTAGCTTTACTTCATCAGCACTTCATTGATTTCTAGACTCCACATAAACATTTAAAGATTTTTCATTTGTTATAATTGGATCTGGATATCCTTCTTCAATTACAGTCCATAATAGTTCATCTATGGAAAACAAAAAAGTCTTCATATAAATTTTTCAAGATGAATACTGATCACAACCTCCACCAAAATGTGGGGGATTGTTGATCGATCCATTTGACTTGGATATGAGGTCCATGTTTTTACAAGATCTTTACTAGCTAGTAAAACTATTACCTGCTCTGGTACCAAATGAAATTATGAAAATTGATCTGTTCTTGTTTCGAATTCTTAGAGCAATACAAATTGTAAGAAGTAGAGTACATAAGAATTGTTCACTATAATGTAAACCTCCTAAGAGGAAACATCATTACGAGACTTTATAGTAGTCCGCACTTAAAATCATTTCACTATAAATATTCAGTACATCTTGTTAAGCAGTGATCAAATCACTTTTATAGGCACATACCAACTTGATCTGTTACTACTGAAATACCTAGCCTGAACACTAGGAAGTTATGAACTAGCCTTAAACTTCTTCAACAGTGATTTGATACATATATAAGAGGAACACAATATGAAGAGATATGACACAGTGTGAGTTCTGATATGCTTATAAGACTATCTCCGAGGAACTATCTCCTTCATCTTTTTTCAAGTCCTTTTTATAGAGGCAGAGAGATCCTCCCCCTTAATTGCTACTCCTTTATTTTCTGCAAATCAAAGATTAGTTCGAAAACAAAATCCTAGAATATCTAAAGATATAAATTGTAACAGATTTGTTAACATAATATTTGAGAGATTTGATTTCATCTTATATTGTTTTATAGAACCAAATCATATCTCTAATTATGTCTCTAAAACTTTAACAGATTTTGATAATAAAAATATTACCTTTAACCGTGGTAAATCATATCTGGTGTTACTGCAAGTTTACTGCAGTAAACCAGATCCGGATTTGTTTCCTGGCTACACTAGGAAAACTTGTACTCCTTGATCAGGTTGAAATGGATGTCATATGCTTACAAAATTTATAGTAAAAACATCCTTAGCCAAGAAGGGCTATGTATATATATATATATAGTCTCATGTCACCTGCATGCATGCAAGATGATTTTTATGCCAATATATGTCGAATAGATCTAGACCCGCCGAACACATATAAAGATATATATATATATATATATATATGGACAAAATACTAGTCACTCCTCAAACTTTAAGGGTTTTAACAGTTTAGTCCTCATATTTTTAATTTTAATTGATCACTCCTCATACTTCTCAAATTTCGACCAATTAGTCAATTCCGTCCAAAATGTCTATTAACTTTGTTAAATGTCCTTAGGTGTTTTCATTTTTTTCTCATTTCTCTCTCTCTACATACTTAATAAAATTTAGCATGAGTTTCGATAGAAAATGAAAAAAAATGTTGTGAGTAATATAAATGTGGGATCACATACATATTTTATATATATACTTAATAAAATTTAGCATGAGATTCGATAGAAAATGAAATAAATATATGTTGTAAGTCATATAAATGTGGGATCACATACATATTATATATATATATATATATATATATATGTGTGTGTGTGTGTGTGTGTGTGTGTGTGGTCTTTTTATTAAGTAATATGTTGTAGTCATCCCACATTTTTGTTTCCTTATGTAAACATTGACTTTATTAATAAAGCTTTGCGTTCTTTCATCGAAAAAAAAATTGAATTGAGGTTTAAGAGAGTAAACATGTTTTTGTTTTCTGAATTTCATTCTTCTGTTCAAAAAAAAATTGAAAGGGTTTAGGGTTTTTTGATTTTTATTCAGTATGTAATTTATAATTGTGATGCTAGATTTTATTATGTGAAAAGAGAGAGAGAGAGAATAAAAACATCTAAGGGCATTTAAGAAAGTTAATTGGTTGAAATTTGATAAGTATGAAGAGTAATCAGTTGAAATTGAAAATATGAGGACTAAATTGTTGAAATCATTAAAATATGAGAAGTGACCATTATTTTGTCCTTTATATATTATTCCAGCAGAGACTAAAACAACTAGATGGGATTAAAAAGAATGCGGCAAAATGATTGCAACGTCACTTAAATGAGAACAAACTAATTGATGAACCAGCTCTCGTTCGATTTGTGAAAAAAAAATAGGACAAATTGATGAAAATAACACTTGCATTGGCGCCCGACAAGCTAGTAAATATTGGAAATGTAATAGATAAATTAGATCTTGCTCTCAAAAATTAGTACAAAAGGGAGAGAATGTGTGTATGCATGTTATATAGTGATGCATATCGACCTCATTATGATCATGAACTATCATAATAATAACTTGTGTGATAATCAAAGCTCATCGTTCTTTTCATTATCGAAATGAATTCACTAGTCCATAGAGCAAGGTTACGATCGATCGAAGGATCAATTGATGATATATATGCTAATATGCATATCCTATTATATATTGCCTATGAGGAAGATTGATGTCGGGTATTATAAGTTAAATTAAGAGAGAATGTGCTTGATCAAAACTCGTAGCTAGCTTTGCATCACAAGAAAGTTGGTTAATAGGTCCCCTACATTACTAAGTAGGTTCGAAAGTATTATGTAGTAGAAGATGGTAGAGCGTAGATGGAGGAGAACCATCAAATGATGCTGGCTTTTCTCCATCTGAAAGGTGCTTGATATTGATCGCTGTTATCGTGCTAGTACATGATGTGCATTGTAGGAAAATAACGATGGTAGCTAGTTATATAGGTTGTTGCTTCGAATGAGATTGAACACATATTAAAGACAAAGAAAAATAAACATAGGCCATACTTGAGATATCATTTCTTGGATATTGTTAGAGTTTAGACGCAGGTAATTGATAGTCTTATAGAAGTTGATTAAGTAATTTGAACTTTACATGTTTTTCTTGTTGTCATAAATAAGCTAAATATATAGTTACATATAACTTTCTCATATCCTCCTCAGCCAGATTAACAACATATATGCATATGTTTACAGTTTCATATACATAACATTGTTTTCATCTTCTTTTCTAGCTGGTTGTCAGTCTGTCACCAAACAAATTTTGATATAATGGTAGTTGGATGACCTAGGGTGTTTGGTTGGTGTTTTTTTTTTCAAAAAAAGAAAGGCGCTTGTCTCATAATCAGACCTCACATCCTAACAAAATGTGTGGTTCGATCTTGGGACATTTATCGTTAAATACAATAACAAATTATAATTTTCGTAAGGAAACTAATTATAATTCAATGATCAAGAAGACGCACTTACTATATGCATTTGTGTTTGAGGTTATTTGTACTATATGACTGACTTTGGTCTAGCCATCTAACTTCTTATATCTTTTTAATTTTATCAATAAATTTTTGTAGGAACACGATAGTTTAGTCCCTCTACGCTGACATAAAAAATAAGATGCACTCACTTATATTGACTACGAGATACTTAATACATTAGAAGTGTCATTGTTCGTTCATATGTTTTAAGGAAATGAAATTTGCAATCCTCATTTTACAATCCACACTCCTTATCTCATTTGGTAACTTGAATTTTGTCTTTAATAACATGCATTTTGTTTTTTTGTGAAAACTTTAACTCAAAAAGAAAAGAGGAAGTATGATTCACTACCAGGATAAGCACTTTAGCCGACGAAATTTTTTCGTCGGCCTGTTCACAATTTTCGTCGGCTAAGGTTATAGCCGACGACACGTCGTCGGCTAAGAAGTCGTCAGCTATAATTCGTCAGCTATGATTATAGCCGACGAAATAAAGGCCGTCGTCGGCTATACTCCAAACCTTAGCCGACGAAAAAATATAAAAAATTCGTCGGCTATACTCCAAACCTTAGCCGACGAAATAATATAAAAAAATCGTCGGCTATGATCCACACCTTAGCCGACGAAATAATATAAATATTTCGTCGGCTATAATCCAACACTTAGCCGACGAAATAATATTAATATTTCGTCGGCTATAATCCAACACTTAGCCGATGAAATAATATTAATATTTCGTCGGCTAAAGTTTTTAAAAAATAAAAAGTAAATAGAG
This sequence comes from Comarum palustre, assembly GCA_951800085.1. Classification (NCBI taxonomy): domain Eukaryota; kingdom Viridiplantae; phylum Streptophyta; class Magnoliopsida; order Rosales; family Rosaceae; genus Comarum; species Comarum palustre. The sequence continues at coordinate 6,213,919 of OX637575.1, forward strand.
AATAGCCGACAAATTAGCACACTTTCGTCGGCTATAATACTTTTAGCTGACGAAAGTGTGCTAATTTCGTCGGCTAAAGGTTGTTGAAAAAAAAAATAGCATAGCCGACGAAATATGGTAAATTTCGTCGGCTATAGTACTTTTTATACTAGAAACTCAAACAAAATTTATACATTACCATCCAAGCAAGCTGCAAATTACAGAAACAATTTTATAACCAACAACAACACACCATCTAAAGTAACATAAACATTTTGCATTAAATTTTCAATTCATAAATTGTTCATAAAACCTAAAAAGTAAATTAATATTTGTTCATAAACCTAAAAACTAAATAAATAATTGTTCATAAACTTAAAAAACTAAATAAAATCGATATCGTCTAAATCAATATCTGCTCCAGGATGAGGTTGTTGGGGAGGTTGGGGAGGTTGCGGCGGCTGAGGTAAGACAATAGGCGGGGGCATGGGCGGAAGCGGAAGTCCCTGCTGCTGTGCAGCTATAAAATCTTGCATGTACTGGTACATCTGCTGCTGCTGTGTCTGCTGGGCGGCATGGCATGCTATAGTGTACTCCTGTAGAGCGGCAGTATATGCTGCTTGGGCGGCCTCTCTCGCGGCAGTATATGCTGCTTGGGCGGCCTCTCTCTCGGCATTATATGCTGCTTGGGCGGCTTGTTGTTCCCGTAACATCTGAACTTCCGCCTCAAGCTGAGTCGTTCTGCTGCTGGTCGAGGCTCCTTTTTTCTGAAACCCAGGAGTGGTTTTCAGTACCCCCTCGCCCTTCTTTCCCAGGCCCCGACAGTAGAAGTTATTTCCTCGCGGTGGGAAGGCTGTGCCCATGATCCTGGCCCCAACGCTGAGATCCGAACTGTCGATCCGGGACATGGCTTCGGACATGTCTTCCTCTTGCGTGTCAGGCCATGTCTCCCTGACTATAGCAGCCATCACCTCGTCACTAGCCTGCCTCACCCTCGCCTAATTTGATAGGAAAAAAAATTAATTAACATTTTAAAATATATATATATACATATAATTTACTAAATTTTAAAACGTAAAACGACTTACAATATCCTCCTAGGAGTCGGGATATGCCTTCTCGTACGTATAGACGTACTGGTTGACCTCTGGATGTTCCCTGGCCGCCTCCTCCATCAACGATGCGAACGGTCTAGAACCGGCATGATGGTTCCTCATGTTGCGTTGCCGGTTTTGAGCGTTCACCCGGGAAACGGCCTACAAAGGAATCGAATTAGTAAAATATTTTAAAACGTATTAAATATAATTCAATATAATAAATAATTATTTTTAATTACCTGTTTATGTGGGTTGTTGAATTCCGATATCAGAAGCCAACGCCACTCGTACTCCCTGAACTGGAACTCAAGGGGGGTGCCGGAACGTTCGTTCCCATGTGTAGTTCAGTGGGTCCGTAACTCGTTCTTCCACTCCTTGTACCTGTAATACGCCAAAAAAAATATAAATATTATAAATTAAACATAGTTTTTTTTTGTCCTTATCTTTGCAACGTACCTTCCCCCGTGCACAACGTCCGCCCAGGTGTTCCTCAGGTACTCGGGAACGTCAAACCACACCTGCATTTAAACATTTATTACTTTAGACGTTCATAAATCTACAATGTAATAAATAATGTTAAATATGAATTTTGTTATACTTACCGACATGGCGTTGTGGACCATGTCCTTAACCTCCTGTGGGACCTCGCCCCAGTCTGACCACAACATAGGGACTCTATCCCTAATAAGCGCTCCCACGCGGCCAGAGTACATCCTCATCTTGCCGCCCGATACTACGTTCCTATCCTCGTCAGTATCAATGACGATCCTTCCCGATGTACTCACTGTCTTCTCGAGAGCTTTCCCCGTGACCGGACCTCTCTTCTTCCTTGTCGGCTTGGCTCCGACGGTACCTATCATAAATTGATGATTAGTAAATTAATTTTATTATAACATTATAACATAACAAATTACTTATATAATCATTACCTGAGGGCGTTGGGGCGGATGCGACGGACTCCGACTCTGTCGCCGACGATGATACCCTCGCAGAAATTAACTCTGTAGCAAACGGCACGAACAGGTACACCGCTGATGGGGTCACCTGGGGGGGTAGTGGATAAATCGGCGCCTCTGAGTCATCGACTGCAGGTATTGCCGGTATGAAGCGCGGAAGGAAGAGAAGAGGCGGCGGCATCTGTACCCCGGAAGACCCACCCTCCGATGCACTAGGGCCCGGTGCCGGTGCCCTACGTATCTCAGGCATACGTGGTGCAGACACCTCCGCCTGAGTCGGAGGCCACAGCTGCCTCGAGGAGTGAGGGCCGCTGGGCTGCCTGGAGGAGCGCGGGGCGCTAGGCTGCCTGGAGGAGCGAGGGGCATCCTGCTGGCCAGAGGAGCGAGGGGCGCTAGGCTGCCTGGAGGAGCGAGAGGCGTCCAGCTGGCCGGAAGAGCGAGGGGCGCTAGGCGGCCTGGAGGCGGGAGGGTCATCTGGCTGCCTGGAGGAATGTGTCGGCTCCAGAAGAGACGCCCGTCGGGCCGTCATTGGGCCCTGAAACGAACCTCGAGGGTTGCTAGACGTTCCCTCTGACGATTCACCCCGGCCCTTCGAACTCTTTGATCTGCTGAATAATCCTTTCATCCTAAATAAAAAAATTAATATTTTGTTAAATTAAAAATGAACAATATACCAAATAAAATAAAAAATGAACAATATGCTTCTGCTAATATTGTAATATACGCAAATATATTAAATATACTAAATACACTCAAATATATTAAATATACTAAATACACCCAAATACACTCAAATACACCCAAATACACCCAAATTCAGTAAATACACCCAAATACACCGATATATATTAAATATACTAAATACACCCAAAATACATCCAAATATACTAAATACACCCAAATATACTAAATACACCCAAATACATCCAAATATACTAAATACACCCAAATACACCCAAATATACTAAATACACCCAAATACATCTAAATACACCCAAATATACTAAATACACCCAAATACATCCAAATATACTAAATACACCCAAATACACCCAAATATACTAAATACACCCAAAATACATCCAAATTTACTAAATACACCCAAATACACCCAAATATACTAAATACACCCAAATACATCCAAATATACTAAATACACCCCAATACACCCAAATACATCTAAATACACCCAAATACATCTAAATACACCCAAATACACTCAAATACACCCAAATACACCCAAATTCACCCAAATACAACTAAATATACACCCAAATTCAGTAAATACACCCAATATAATTCAACATTATCACAACATAATACAATTCAACATTATCACAATATAATTCAACACAATTCAATATAATGCAATATATTGAAAAAACAACCCAAATTTGTTCTATAATACAATATAAACATGAAATTGCATACCTAATTGGTTTGGGAGATGAGGGAGGCGGAGTGGAGGACGGAAACCGTCGAAAATGGCGAAAGAAAATCGAGAGGAGAGGGAGAAACCGTCCGGCCGAGAAGGAAAAGTGGAGAAAGTGGGGGTTCTGTCGCTGCAATCGAATATATAGGAAGAACTATAGCCGACGAAATAAAAAATTCGTCGGCTATAGTTGGACTTTAGCCGACGAAATTACTACGAATGTTAGTAATTTCGTCGGCTAAAGTATATTTTATAATTATTTAGTAAGTTCATGCACAATTTATTTGTTTTATCTTGTGAAACGAAAAACCGACCGTCAGATATCATCATTATGTTGAAACATGTGTGAGGGTAAAATTTCAGCATCATCGGACACACGGTCGGGCTCGATCCGCACGGTCAATCCCGTTGGTCAAACCCCTAAACACAAACAAACGGTGATTTGGCCACCTAAAATACGTATTCTGTCCGGACCGTCAACTACAAATAGTTTCATATCGAGGAGACGCAACTAGCGGTATAAAATTTATAAGAAAAATAACCGTCGGAGATAGGGCGTCCTCTATGGCGAACGAATAGAAAAAATGCAATGACCGCAAGTATTGGCACCGAAACTTATCGGAATTACGTGAAATTTCAACCGTAGACATATTTCATCGTTCCGGTCATATCTTATCTCACGACTTTTTTTGTTTGAAGTATCTACGTATAGTTTGTTTTTAAAACGGAACATTTACTTAACACTTAGTCAATTAGTTATACAACATTAGTAGGCATACTTTGATTGTGACAATCCATCTTGTGAAACGGAAAACCGACCGTCAGATATCATCATTATGTTGAAACATGTGTGAGGGTAAAATTTCAGCATCATCGGACACACGGTCGGGCTCGATCCGCACGGTCAATCCCGTTGGTCAAACCCCTAAACACAAACAAACGGTGATTTGGCCACCTAAAATACGTATTTTGTCCGGACCGTCAACTACAAATAGTTTCATATCGAGGAGACGCAGCTAGCGGTATAAAATTTATAAGAAAAATAACCGTCGGAGATAGGGCGTCCTCTATGGCGAACGAATAGAAAAAATGCAATGACCGCATGTATTGGCACCGAAACTTATCGGAATTACGTGAAATTTCAACCGTAGACATATTTCATCGTTCCGGTCATATCTTATCTCACGACTTTTTTTTGTTTGAAGCATCTACGTATAGTTTGTTTTTAAAACGGAACATTTACTTAACACTTAGTCAATTAGTT